>JAOCZM010000174.1:3262500-3915000 GCA_026122235.1 Vinca minor
AGCGCGATAAAAATACTAACTCTTTGTGAAAGTGCAGCACTTGGCGCTTTACAATAAGCAGATGACATTCTAATGCTTCACTCATGATTTTCCTTTCTGGTACAACCCGACAGTCCAGCAGATTTGGGTAACAAATTATACGAGATGATGGCAATGGCAGTCGGAGGAAGATGGGGCAGAATGGAAGAGAACGAAGATGATGAGTCGCAAGAAACTTCAACAGAGACGGATTCTTCAAGCTCCGCAGATGGCTCAGACACGCAAGTCATTGAACCATCTGAAGTAAGAATGGAAAGCGACCCTTGGAGCGATTGATAAATGATTCTCAACTGGGATTCATTGTAGGATCAAAGAAATTAGTATCATCTAAGAAAAAATTCAATGAAATTAAACATGGTTAGGAATCTTACTTGGGATTGGATGCTTGTATTGCTGATAAAATTTTGGGTCAATATTTATTTTGTTACTTAGAAGTTTATTTGTAGTAAAACTTTGTATTGGTGAGGATATAAGTCTGCATTCATTTGAGGGGAATTGCATACTTTGGCATTCCCTAGTGAAAGGTGGAAGCCGAGACCGTTTAGTTGGATCGAGTCTGGTCCTAGTCTAGTGTGGAACTCACCACACTAAATTAGTAAGATATGTGAGATTTTCAATTCGAAATAGTGGTTTAAACTCCTAAAATATGAGATTAAATAAACTTTTTTTTTTGAAGAGAAAATAATATCATTAATAGATATTAGGAATTACATGAGGGAGGTGAAATTTCAATGGATCCCCTACACTTTGAAATGAGGCATAAAGCCTTAGAAAAATTCTAGCTAACCAATGAGTCAGAACATTACAAGAGTCGAGGTCATAGACAAATCTAGAGAATAAGTGCCTATAGTATGAAATTTTATGACCCTATAACCTGATACTATTACCAAAAAAAGCAATAGCAAAAACGAAATCACGCACAAAATAGAGGCCCTCCACAACTTTCAGAGTTCTCGTCTGCAAACTTTCAAAACACGTAAAAATAGGAGGGGAGATCAGCCGAAAACCACGTATAGTAGTTGGCCAGCGACCACGCCAGATACGAATAGAAAGTCCGCTCACGATCCTCAATTCAAAACCATGTTGCAATAAAACTCTATCTTGAGGGATGCTTCTCAAAATTTTATACGGCTGACTCCATTGATTGCTAACATAAAAACTTGAATTAAATCCTAATCTAAAACATGAATTAAAACCTAGTTCTACCATGATAGTAATCATGAAGTTTGCAAACGCATTTAATACGAAAAAGAAAAAAACTACCAGTAAAGTGAGCCATTGTGAGGCACACTAGATTTTGAATTGTCCAAGAGTGGTTCAGTACTGGACAATTCCAAATCAAGCAACTCATAGCCCTTGGTGGGGCCGACATGCGACCTCCACCCTACCCTGATTAACGACAGGAGTCCCCCGTATAAAAAAATTCATCAAAAATAAAACTTACATGAAAAATCCTCAACAAATCTAAAATTGCATCATTGGTCCTATGTGGACCAAAAGTTGTAAAAATAGCAGAAGGGGTCCCCAAAAATTCCAAATTTGCAAAATTGACACATTTCTCACCACCAGCTCCTTTGCTTCGACAATTCCCTACTGTCCGGCGCCGCGTCGGAATCCTGCAAGACCCGGCTGACTCCTTCTTCTCCGGTGGAACTTCCAAACTCCATTCCACCGCATCGCTATCATCCGTTCCTCTTCTGCTAGTAACTCAAGACTAAAAATAGGCAGTCGGCCTGACTCCAGTGCCGCCGACAGTAATGTCATAATATATTCAAAGTCCACGTCTTTATGAACATGAGAACCCTTCCTATCCACCAAATCCTTTATGCCAGTTTTTTCAGAAACCAAGACATCCACTGCAATTGAATCCAATTGAGTCCGCCACCACGACAACCCAGCAAAGAACAACAACAAGCATCCTCTTCCGGTAATACCAAGACGGTGGATAGTCGCCGTACCGGCGCCATCGCTCAAGAACAAAACCTATAGACAATGTATGAACCAAAAATCTTGTTGATTGATGGAGACATCAAGAGGGTAATAGTGCTGGAGATGAAAAAAATCATCATCCGGCTACAAAATGCGCACGACGGCGGCGTAGAAAACCCTAAAAAAATAGGGAGTTTTTCCGACATTATCGGACCTCTGAGAGAAAACTCAGAGGAGGCCTTCTTTTTAAGTGAGATCCAATAAACTTGTTTATTATAATTTACTTTTGTACATAAATATTTTGGATACTGAAGGAAATAAGTATGTTAATGTGCGCATAAATTAAAATGGTTCTTGAGTTTGTCTTCTATGATAGTTTTTACTTTGATTTAATGGAATGATTCTCTGTAGTAAACGTGACGGTATAATAGAACTATTGTTTCAGTGATATTCTGGGAGCAACAATTTTGTGCATTTATTGCCAAATGTTAAGTTTGTTTTCTATTTATACCCGCCAATACGCTAATTATTAAAATTTAATGCGTTATATTGTTTTACATTTTTTTTATATGAACAAAACAAATTTTTTATATTACCTAAAGGAGGTGCGTGTACATACAGTCCGGATCCTATGCGAAATTTTTTCCAGTATATACGGAACGCCTCAAGAAAGGTATCCTGATATTAAAAAACAGGTGTTTTGAGCTTAAAATAGGTGTTTTGAAGATTAGGTGTCCTGAGTATCGAACATGTGTTTTTTTTAAATCAATCTTAACCGTCAAAATTTTAATCCAACGTACGAAAAAAGTTCCGCATGTGTAGAATTTACCCTGTTCCGTACTGGAGCAGTGGCTGTGTACGTAGACCTAAACCCTAAAACCTTAAACCTCCGTTTTGCCAAAAAGGGACCCACCTGTTTAGCAAAGTTAATGCAAAATTTAAAGAGAATTGAGAGCTCCATGGTAATAAAACAAAAGTTCAGGGAGTTAAAAGGAAATCTAAGAAATATTTACTACAGAAATCTGGGGTCTCTGCATAGGTTTTAGCAGGGTTTATGTTTATGGCGGCTTTCTACTTTGTTCCTAATAAATATTTCCCCTTTCTTCAACTCATTCATTCTTCTTCCCTTTCCTTCTCTTCTTCTTCTTCTTCTTCTTCTTCTTTGATTCTCATCTTTCTTGAATTCTTTCAAATTTTGATTATTTTTTACACTAAAGAAAAAAAAAGATCTTACAGAGTGTACAAGGCTGCCGCAGCAAGTCTTTTTTACATTAAATTATCTAAAATTTGTGTGTTTTTTTTCTTTCTTCAAAGTAGTTAGTGATTGTTGTTCAATCCATTGGATATGTGGAGAAATTTGTCAAAGCAAGCTGTTTTAAGAAAGTTCAAGTTCTCCTCTGAGTCCCATTCTTTAATCACTTCATGTACCCCTCGAAAATTTATTCAAGATTCTTGTTCTATTGATGAATTCAGGTTTTTTGGCACTTTAAACTGCTTAAATTTTCCCGATTCTCAGCTGGGTTTTCATCAAAATTCAAACTTTAGGCACAGACATGAAAAGGGTAGTCGAGAATTCGATGTTTTGAGCAGCCCTTTTGGATTATCTGGGGGTTTTAGGAGTTATGGTAGTGTTGCTGAGGCTATTGTTTCAACTTCAGAGGAAGATGTGGATGAAATTCAAGAAGTGATCGAGGAAATGAGCGGAAAAAACAAGAATGTGCAGCAGAATTTTCAACCACCACAAAAGCAGCCAAAAAGGGTGGCAGGAATGGGGATAGGGAAGTACCATATACTTAGGAGAAGGCAGATGAAGGTCGAGACTGAGGCCTGGGAAGAGGCGGCAAGAGAGTATCAGGAGCTTTTAGCAGACATGTGTGAGCAAAAACTAGCACCCAATCTACCTTATATGAAGTCATTGTTTTTAGGTTGGTTTGAGCCTTTGAGGGATGCTATTGCTGCTGAGCATAAGTTGTGTGATGAAGGCAAGAATCGGACGGCATATGCTCCCTATTTCGATCATTTACCTGCAGATATGATGGCAGTTATAACTATGCATAAGTTGATGGGATTGTTGATGGTTGGAGGAGGACATGGCAGTGCTAAGGTTGTTCAAGCTGCTCTCCACATTGGTGAAGCCATTGAACATGAGGTGGATTTTGATCTTATTCTCACCTGTGAATTTTCTTCACTTAAATTAGATTACAGAATAGCTCTTTTTAGCTTATAGGAGCTCGGTCAAATGGTAATTAGATGATATCCCCAAATGCTATATGCTATGTTTTCAAATTCACAATATGACATTCATTGATATGTAATAAACTAATTGGACCAGGTGTAGTACTAAGGTAGAAGGAATCCAGTACTATAAATTAATCATACGCTTGTAGACAAAAATGATACGAGTAATGAATGAAGTGGACATTTTTCCTTTTAACCCATTATCTTAGATTTCAAAATGAAATCAGAGTTCTTGCTGTTTCTTGAGAGTATGACATGGAATAGATCACTTGAAAAATAATGGATAATTAGGTTCTAGGTGGCTTTTAATCAGGGAAGATGGAACATTAGTGAGGGAGGTAATTTTGTTTCTTCCTTGTACCGGTTCACTGGAGATAGTTCTTACTTCTTAGAGGATCTTCCGGGGTGGATGCGATTCTTTGAAATTGACTGCTCTCAACGTACATGAGAATTTGATTAACAGATGCATGTCATGGTTTGGACAAAAGAAGTCTTTTATCTCTGTATGTGAACTAAAGATATGAGATTACATCTAAACTAGAATTTATCTCTGATTCTCCATATTGAGTAGCTTATTTGCATAGTTGACAGAAATTCTCCAAATATTGCTTCTTGCTTGGTAAAATGGCATAGTAGTTCCAAACTACTTCCTGTATGACTGTATCACATACTTATGTCCTTGTGCATTTCCATGCTTTATAGCGAAAAAGACATGGATGGAAAAACTGAAACCAATAAGAATGGATTACTATGACTTGAAATTTCCAAATGAATTTGCTTTTTGTAGTTTTTGTTAGGTTCATTTTTGTTCATTTTTCTCCATCAGGCTAGGATACACAAGTTTTTGGAGAAGACAAAGCGGAAAAATTCGATGAACAGAAGTTCTGAAGAAGAAACTCAACCAGTGATGAAGGAACAAGATAAACTTAGAAAGAAGGTCAATGTTCTGATTAAAAAACAAAAGCTGCACAAAGTGAGAAAAATAGTAAGACGGTTTGATGATGGCAAGCCTTGGGGTCAGGAAAACCAAGTTAAGGTACTACACTTCGTTGTATTTGCAACCAGCTCTACTTTATTATACTTTATAATGTCATAGTGTGGTCATTATTGATGATCACCACCACTAATTCTCTTCTTGTAAAGCTGTCATCTTTTTATGTAAGCAAAAGCTGAGTAGGTTATCTAATGAAATCAATCTTGCAGGTTGGCTGCCGTTTGATCCAGATCTTGATAGAAACAGCCTACATACAGCCGCCAAATGACCAAATAGAAGATGGTACACCTGATATTCGACCTGCATTTCTACATACACTTAGATCTGTAGAAACACTGTAAAGCCTCTATCTCCCTCACGCTACTATTATGCAATTCATTCTCCTACATTTGTATGAGGTTAGATTGTTTGCATCTTAACAGGCAAGGCACCAGGAGATATGGGGTGATTGAATGTGATCCTCTTGTTCGGAAGGGCTTGGAAAGAACTGTAGGTTCATTTTCTCCCTTTTCTTATGGTTGATTTTGGAAGCATTTGGAAGTTTGTGACTCTTTTTTAGTGCAGTTCAGGGACTAAAATAATATGTTCCTTGCTTTATGTGTTGGTTTGAATCTTATTGTTGGGGGGTGTTGGTTTTAAGGGAAGGGAGAGTGATGTTCGAGTCCTGAAGTAACAAAATCTAATCCGATATCTTCTGTTTGAACAGGCTAGGCACATGGTGATTCCTTATATGCCAATGTTAGTTCCTCCCCTGAACTGGACAGGGTAAGATATACCAAATTCCAACTTCTTTGATCTCAATTACTGTTCAAGTTTTTGGAATTTTACTTTTTACTTTGGGGTTACTTTTCGAACGAAGATGGTGATAGAAATAGTTCCATACTTCCATTAATTCCTTCACGTGCACTTAAGCTAGTGGATATATTGTTGTTTGGTACATTATATTCTATAAAATGAGGGTTTTTCTTTGGTGAACTGAGATTGTGAACTGACCATACATTTGCTTAACACTTGCTCGTTCATGTCATATCAAGCCAAAGACTTATGTTCAGCTTCAGAAAGTTTGGTTTCTTTGTTCTATTTTTCTATATCTTTCAGGTCATTTTAGGAGAAAAATTATAAGAAATTTCATGTAATCTCATGTTTTATGCTGTAAGAATAGCAATTCAAATGGCTCTTCCAGACGATACAGCTTCCCTGTCCAGAAACGAGCTTATGAAATTGATTTCCTATAGAAACTGTGCTGGCCTCAGTGTTGTTAAGACGTTGAGGCGCGCTTGCTTGGAGCCTTGAGGCGCAAGGCGCAAAAAAGCGAACGCCTTTCGAGAAAAGGCGCACCTTGAATAAATATTATTATAGATATATTAATTGCATGCAAATTTAGGCAAAACATAATAATAAATAACTATAATAATATAGTTCCCTCCAAAACAAAAAAAAACATTATTAGATAAAGCTAAACAAATAAAAAGTTAATGCCCCTAATCATCTGAATCAGCTTCAAGATATTGGTCTTCGACTCGATTCTCTTTATCCAGGGGAGAATCTTCTTCTTCTTCCTCATCTTCATTATTCTCATCAAAGCTAGAGACACATGAAGAAGATGATGGTCTAATTGAATGTTGAGAATGAGAAGTACTAGCTCCTCTTGACCTAGATGGGTAGCGTGGTTCATTTTTTCCTTGGTCGTTGAAACTTCAGTCGTGTGTTCTCGCTCTTCTACGATTATTAATATGTCCAAGTTTCACATCTTTAATTGTTTTACTGAATAATAGCTTCTGTATTGGATGATAACTATTCTTGTATTTGGCTGACCTGGAATGTGGCAGGTATGATAGAGGGGCTCATTTGTTTTTGCCCTCTTATATTATGCGCACACATGGAGCAAGACAACAAAGAGATGCTGTTAAAAGGTGCCAAAAAACTCAATTGGAGCCTGTATTTCAGGTTTGGAAGTTGAATTCTATATTTCTATCCATGCTTTATGTAAACAATGTTTTCGTGCATTGTGACGATGACATTTCAGGGTTTTGTTTGCAGATGGTCATGTATTTTCTCCAAATCCATGCATTTGCTTTGATATATAGATGTGTGTATAACCAATGTTGTCAAATGGCGGCGACATGACGCTATGGCGGTTTCTGCTATTCAGCGTTTCGCGGGCGTTATGTCGGTTACGTTATGGCGGGCATAGCGGAATATTGACCTTTTTTTTTAACGGGCCTAGTTTACTTTTTGGCTACCCATGTGATTATTCCCCTCTTATATTATAGTTATCTAATCCCAACAAACATTCAACGTAATCAGTCTTTATTTTTTTGCGTCTCTGCAGTATCAGTACATACCTTCTTCTGCCTCTCTTCTTCCTTCTTCTGCCTTTCTCTTATCAGTCTTTTTTCCCTCCATTGTCCTTCTCTTTCTTCCCCCCTCTCTGTTTTTTTTCTCCATCACTGTTTCTTCTTCTAAATCTTTGATTTTTTTTTTATCAAAGGGCGATTTTTTAATATCTTATTTTTTATCATATGTTTTTTCTCTCCTTTTTTTTTATCCTCTGTTTCCCATTTAAGACTCAAGGTTTTGATTGATGATTAAGGTTTTGCCATGTTCTGAGTTTCGTGTCTTGTTTTGATTATTGTTTTTGTTATCATATTGTGAGAGTTTTGAGTTACACATTCTTATTATGTTATGAGTTATGACTTACAAGATATCCTAGTTAACGGTTGGTTAATGACTTTTGAATTATTTGTTTGATTCATGTTGTTGTTTGCTTCTTATTTAAATTATGCAGTGTTTTATATATATTTTGCATTATTTTATGTGTCCGCCATAAGTCGTTATAGCGTCCACTATAACGTTATGACATTTTTTTTGGCTTGCCGCCATGATACGCCATCCGCGATTGACAACACTGGTACTAACTCAGAAAGTATGTTGCTCAATTTAGCGTCTAATGTAAGAATTATATAGTCCCTCCATCGCTTTTCTATTGATAGCATTTGATTTGGCACAAAGATTAAGGAATAGTGGCGTTGACTAAAATAAATTAGTCATTTTCATGCAAAAAAACCAAAACTATCCCTCAATAGTTATTGTGTTAAAAAATGTGCACATTTACTTTGGTAAATATGAAGACTATAAAATGACTTTGACAAGAGTTGCCTTTAATATACATTTTGGAATTGGTAAAAGTTCTGTTGGAAATATGGTTTACTATCTTGAACGTAGCAAATTGTATTAATCATAATGTTTAGTGCTTTAGTAAGACAATAGTAAATTTGGAGTCTAACAAAAAAGATAGTTGTCAATTAAGAAAAGTGTCAAATATTTTCGGACATTTCAGAATAGTAAGTAGGTCAATGGAAATGGGACGGAGGGAGTATATATTTTCCCCCCATGTAACATCGGTGACTGTATGAAGGAGAGTGCATGAACAAATGAATTCTTATTTTTATTTCCCATACTGCAAGTTCTTATTTATCTCCTTTTTGTTTTGTTGGGAGAGGTGGGAAAGGAAGGGGCTTCTGATGTTGTGAATGAGTAATTGAGTATTACAATAGGCGCTCATTTGAGTCAACTTTAGGATCTTTCTTTCTTTCACATCATTCCATGTTGGCTTGTTATATGAATGCTTGAACTGTTCAAGAAGTTGTAAGTTCTTATTTGTGACCTAATTAAAGGAAGCCTTTAGCTAGGTGCATAATTATCTTGTATGCAAAATCTATTTCTTCAATATTTGCTTTTCTTTGAATACTTCTTTATGCTATTCAGGCACTTAACACACTTGGTAATACCAAATGGAGGGTGAACAAGAGGATTCTTTCTGTTGTAGACCGAATTTGGGCTAGTGGCGGCCGCCTTGCAGATTTAGTCGACCGAGAAGACGTGGGTGCCTCATGACATGTTCTAATGTTCTCTGTGTTTGCACTCAAATTGTTACATATTATTTTTTGTACGTCTCTTTGCGGATATAAATTATGATATATCTAAAACTGATTTTAAATGCATCACGTTTTTTTGGAAAATAATCTGTGTGGCTGAAATGGGATTTTCTTGTGTTTTTACATAGTATGAAAATTCAACATTTTCCTTGGTCAGATCCAGAGCCTCCATACATGTTTATATGTGGGTGATTCTTCATAAATGTATGAAATTTGATGTATTTTAATTCTATTTTATGGGTGCGACCCTGGAGGTTTCTTATGCATGTCTGACTACTTTACTATTGGTTTCTAATTAAATATTGTGAACTTAGGTCTTGTTACCAGAAAAGCCAGACACAGAAGATGAACAAGAAATCAAGAAATGGAAATGGAAGGTGAAAGCTGCAAAAAAAGAGAACAGCGAGAGGCACTCACAGCGGTGTGATATAGAACTGAAACTTGCTGTAAGAGGCTTTCTTATGTAAACATAATGAAGTATTATCAAATTTTTTTTCTGTTTATCTTCCGTTAATTTGAACTTATGCAATCAGGTTTCTCGGAAAATGAAGGATGAGGAAGGATTCTTTTACCCACACAATCTTGATTTTCGTGGGCGTGCATACCCCATGCACCCTCACTTGAACCATCTTGGTTCTGATCTCTGTCGTGGCATCCTGGAATTCGCAGAGGGACGTCCACTGGGAAAATCAGGCTTACGATGGTTAAAAATCCATTTAGCTAATGTATTTGGTGGTGGTGTGGACAAGTTATCTTATGATGGTCGGGCGGCATTTGCTGAAAACCATATAGAGGATATATTTGATTCTGCAGACAGGCCTCTTGAAGGAAATCGCTGGTGGTTGCGTGCAGAGGATCCTTTTCAGTGCTTGGCAATGTGCTTTAATCTCTCTGAAGCATTGAGAAGTCCATCTCCAGAGACTACTACATCACACATGCCCATCCACCAGGTAAAAGATCCATTTCATTGTATACAGTATTGATAAGACAAGCATTTACCCTAAGAAAAAGCCTATTTAGAGGCCTCAGATTAATGATATTGATTCACGATATTATATTACAAGCTTGAGCTTGTTTTTCACTCTACATTTTTCTATGTGGATGATATACTCGAGCTGTAATTTCCAATCCATGCTTACATGTCAAAGGTGAATGAAGGGCTGATTTTCACTGTGGATTAGTTTCATTGTTACAGAATTCTTGAATTTCAGTTCCATATCAAACGTGATCTGATTTTGTTCTTTCATACTTTTATTATGAAGGATGGTTCTTGTAATGGCCTGCAACATTATGCTGCCCTCGGAAGGGACAAGGTGAAAAGCTTCTTCTAGTGGTTTATTTTGAATGCATGGCAAGTTTGCACGCGCTACCTTTTCTGTCATGGACAAGGATAATTGCCAGTTGCCACTAAGCTAATCGTTTCTCGCTAGCCTTTGTGTTAAGAATTGATGAATTCAAAAAAACGATGCCAGTAAAGTCTCAGTAGACTCCTAGAATTAGTTCGGTTGATAGGGGCACGTTGTTATGGATATGTGATATGTCATATCAAGAAACCATTTTTCACTTACGTAGGACCTTCGTGCATTTGGTAAAGTAAAGAAGACAAGAAAGAAAATCCGTTGTTTTTTCCTTTGCTCAGATTTCTTTTCGAGGCACTTGCATAAGTTTTCCCCAATAAGATATGAAATAGTACATTATCCAGGGGCGAAAACACTGAAATTACTTCTTTTCGCATATCTTTAGTTAGGGGCTGCTGCAGTCAATCTCGTTGGTGGGGAGAAGCCTGCTGATGTTTATTCTGGAATTGCTGCTCGGTAAGCTATAATCTTCAAGGATATCTCTGTCTTTCAGAAATACTTTTGTTGAGGTTTTGGGCTAAGTTTGTGGTTATATAGGTTTTTCCCGTTCTATTTTGGTTGAGGATTTTCTTTTCTTATTTTATTTTGTTGGCAATTTATCTGGTGGATGATTTAGGTGAAAGGTGTGGGAAATGCTAATTTTGGGTGACTCAGAACTGAGTTGAATCCTCTTCTATAGTATCAGCGCTGAGTTACTTTGCTTTAGCATTTGCAGCAATCATTTTTTCAGTGACATTGAATGGATATACATCATGGCTATTGTTCAGAAACAAATGTTTGTCTGCATATGTTTGCTGAAAATGTTTCTAAGTTATTACCATACTTGCCCTTATTTGACTGATGAAAGCTGGGAATTTCTGGTGGTTTCGGGCAATTAGTTAGAGGACATTGATAATGACAACTAAGTTGATATTTTCATATAATTACATGATCAGCAGTCATAAATTTCTAAAAGCTTATCAGCTAGCATCCCTTTAATTTGTTTTGTAAATGGTTTGGTCTGAGTAATTGAAGTTTCCTGAATGCGTTTTCCAAAATGGTTCTAGGAGTACTTTTCATTATCCTGTGTAGATTTAGCATCTTTATTAGGTTAAGTTAAGTCATAACGATCAGGAAGGATGTAATATTTTTTTCCTTCAACCAGAGTGCTTGACATCATGCGAAGGGATGCAGAAAAAGATCCTGCAACTGATCCAAATGCATCGCGAGCCAGGATACTTATCAACCAGGTTCTGTTGCTTTTATTTTTGAAGAATAAGCAAGCTTGATACACCTATGATAGGCGACTTTTATGTGTTATGGGAAGAAAATACATTTATTTTTATCACTAAGCATGCTATAACTCTACCTTATTTACATACGTGAATTCCGTGCCTTTTAGTTGAGCCGAGGCAGTAGCTTAGTCAGTGTTGTAAAAATCGGCCTAGTCGGCTAGAAAACCCCAAAATTGGGGGTAAAAAAATCGCTCGACTAACTTAGTCGGTCAAAAGTCGGTTAAATTCGGTCAAAATCGGTAAAAGTCAGACAAAACGACTTTGTTGACTTTTTTTAAACCCAATTTTTGCCCAAAACTACGTCGTTTGATTATTTTAGTATTTGAACTTCTTGTTACTTATTATGGTATTGAATTTAATTATTATGGATGGACTTGGTGTGCTTTGATTTGACTAGTATTTGATTGTTAATTTTTATGGAATTTTGTTTGACTAGTATAATATATAGGATAAGGGAATTTTAAAAAATCTCTTGTAATCTAGGTAAGCTGACTACTCGCTAGTCTGGCGACCGACTATCGACTTCTGCAACATTGAGCTTAGTTGATAAAGTACTCCTTACCAAACTGAGAGGTCTCGGGTTAGACGACCAGGGGCGAAGACAAGGGGGGTGGGTGGGGGCAATCGCCCCCGAGATTTTTAAAAATCCTACTAGATATAGTAAATTTTATATGTATTTCGGAATATTTGATCAAATTCCACCCCCCCCCCACCCCCCACCCCCACCCCCCAAGATTTATTTATTTATTTATTTTTTGGGTAGTTTTTAGATGTAGTTCGGCATATTATTGTAGTTTTTTGCCCTCCAACAAAAATTCTTGGCTTCGTCCGTAGCGCGGACTCACCCCTTTCCCAGCCCCCTCTTAAATAAATAAATAAATAAATAAAATTCCCTGCATTTAGTTGGTGAAGATGCTTGATTGATGCTGCTTTGTTAACACCCTATGTTGTTTAATTCTCTTAAGGTGGATAGGAAATTGGTCAAGCAAACAGTGATGACGTCAGTGTATGGTGTTACTTATATTGGTGCGCGAGATCAAATCAAGAAGAGATTGCAGGAACGTGGTGTCATTGATGATAACCCTGAGTTGTTTGCCGCAGCTTGTTATGCAGCAAAAGTAATTGCATTTATGAACTGCTTTATTGAGCTCAGTATTTAGTTACTTTCTCGATACATGGAATGGGGCTTTATATATTTTAGAGACAAATAGACAAAGAAGTTTACTATTTTCTTTTGAATGTTGTCTGCAGGTTACCCTGACTGCCTTGGGAGAGATGTTTGAAGCTGCACGAAGCATTATGAGTTGGCTCGGTGAATGTGCAAAGGTTTGTTTTATTCTACTCTTACCTACTCAAGAAATATTACGGTGGTGTGCGTTCAATGATGATTTAGAATGTGCTTTTCGTGAGTTGCTGAAATGACTAAACTAACATTTAACTTAAAGTTGTTGCTTCAAAATATTCTTCTGGATTCTAAATTTTTCTCTCTCTCGTTCTCTATTATATCAGTGGATTTTGTAAAGAATATAATAGGAAAAATATCTCTTATTTTCATCTTTCTCAATCTGTGCAAAAAATGACTGAAAGGCCTTATATTGGGAAACGGAGGGAGTACTTTCTAGGGCCATAGGTGTCAGAATGATGTTGGGGTACAATTTCTAGAATCCTGTATCTATGTCTTGCACAATTTTGTTGTTGTGGATAAAAACTAGGGTTATTACACAGTTTTTTGGTTGATCATGTGCAGTTCCTCTCTTAAATTTGTTTGTACTACTCGTCTTCTAGAATTTTCTGCTTTTGTTTGCTCTCACGGATTACTGAATGATTGGTTCACAGATAGTAGCCATGGAGAATAAAGCAGTGCAGTGGACCACTCCACTTGGGCTTCCTGTTGTCCAACCCTACCGCAAACTAGGAAGGCGACTTGTAATTTTCTAATATGCCATGAATCTTTGAATAGGGATTATGATGTTTAAATAAATGATGTTTTATGGGTCTGTTTTTATTTTGTATTACGAAAATTGCGTTATTTGGATATATGATTGACGGTTATTGGGCTGAATGCAGATCAAGACATCTCTTCAGGTTTTGACATTGCAACGGGAAACTGATAAGGTTGATATTCTTTTCTGGAGCTACAGTTCTCGTTATCTGATATGAAAACAGGGTTAATAAGGGTTGCGTTTTGCATGTTTGTTTCAGTTATCCAGCTTATTCTTTATACTCATAAAAATTCAAAACGGGGGAAAAACTAAAAGATATATTGGAATATTCTTGGAATAAAATAATTTCTAGGTGTTCAATTTACTGGTTTATGAAGTACGTGTAACATTTCAATGTCATATTATCTTACGTTTCAAATTACTCGCTTTATGATCCTAGGTAATGGTTAAGAGGCAGAGATCAGCATTTCCCCCAAATTTTGTTCACTCCCTTGATGGCTCTCACATGATGATGACTGCCATTGCTTGTAGAGAAGCTGGCTTAAATTTTGCAGGTTAGAAATATCTCTATTCCGTCTCTGTCGTATTAGTGTTAACTCATCTTTGTTTCTATCGAGTAATTCTTAACATCTTTTCACGTACACAGGAGTGCATGATTCATATTGGACACATGCATGCGATGTTGATCAAATGAACATAATCCTAAGAGAGAAGTTCGTTGAACTCTACGAAGCACCGATCTTGGAGAATGTAAGTAACCTTTAATCTCAGTATCTCTATTAGAACTCTGTTCCTTTTGGTTCAAACACAACCAAGGCATATAAGCCCTCTGTGCACCTTCGGGTAGCGGCTTCGTTTTTTTTTTTTAAACTTTCCGTTCCTTTTGGCTTGGCAACTGGTATCAGATATACACATCGAGTCATGCTCTGTTTCTTCCTTGATTGACGAACTTGACCAACAAATTCCTTAAGTTTTGCACCCGTTAACTTTTAGCACATGCTTTATTCTTGGATGATGCATCTTCATTCAACTAATGCATTTGCTTCCATCGAGAAATTAATGGTTTATTATAGCGAGCTTCGATCCTTTTGCATTGTTATACAAGTTTGGACGGTGTTTTCAAAGATTCTTGATGTATTTTTCTCGTTTAAATTTGCAGTTGCTGGAAAGTTTTGAAAAGTCATTTCCCAAATTAAAGTTCCCTCCCTTACCTGAAAGGGGAGACTTTGATTTGAGAGAAGTTATAGAATCTCCCTACTTTTTCAACTAGACAACGCACACGATTAGTTCATTTCACGCAACTATTTTCGCGTTGACATCTCAAAATTCTTTGGTCATGGGCCTGGAAATGATGGGGCGCAAGCTGTCCCCTGCTCGCTCAGTAGAAGTCAAACAGTAAAAAGTTGCATCCACAAAGATGAATTGCTATCTTTCGAGGATCCACAAGGTTTCAAAATCCCGGAGCTTCTCATGCCGACAAGATCCTCATGATGTACAAGTAAATTGCCATATACAAGCAACAAAATTCTCACTGCTAACAGACAAGTTGCCCTAGAAGTTCAAAACTGTCGTGCCCTACATATGTAGTTTCACTATTCGTTAGAACCTGATAGAAGTTCAAGATAACAACGCAAACAGTTGAAGCTTCCACTTACATAGTAAGATAGCTCTCAATGGGAAGTCTAAAGGTTGCTAGAGGTTTCAGTTTTTTACTTTTCTAATAATTTCCATATTCAAGCTCTGTTATACCATTTGTAGCAGGATGTGTGTTTTTAGTCTGGGAGTTTTACAGTGCCCATTCACCTTTTTACTGGATTGACCAATAGAAAGAGAGATTGTTTTGTTGTGCAACCTTTAGAGAGAGAGAGAGAGAGAGGTTTGTACTAATACTTGCATATAACAGCCAATGAATGATGTTTCAGTACTTTGATTTCTTTACATTGAAATACTCAATTTTCACTCTATTGATTCTACTGGAATTGCTATAAAGTTGAAGATCTTTTGATTACTTATGATTCAGTTTCTTAAATTGTGAAGCACAGTACAGAAGTATTACAAGAATTTTCATCAGCATTTCTCGAATTTGGCTTTGAAGACCGGAGTGTGAGAACCAACCTTTCTGGAAATCATCACCTTCTTTAGTAAGTTGATATTGATGAATTTCTTGGGGATGAATGAGAATGGAAAAGTGCAGAGGCATCACTATATATGGCCACCACATTTGCAAATACTGCTAGACAAATCATGAAAACAGACAAGACCCTGTCCTTTCTTGTGGCTATGCCGCGAGTATCCCTACAGCAAGAACAGCGTATTAGCCAGACAAGTACAGCACCAGAAGCAGCAATACTTTGGGTGTTTGGGTGTATTTGGACGGTGTTCTGTTTCAGTATCAAACACAATATTTCATATTTGGTATATTCTTTCTCATAAACATATTCATATTTGCAAGATCGAAGACTGAAATTTTAAAACTAAACGGTATCTATCTAATCCTGCCCTTAATGTTCGCTATCGAGTAGAGACCATTAGCATGTTAGAGTTGGACTTAACAAAACACACCTTAAAGCAATAGCAGATGGAAAGATAAAACCAAGGCAAACTGCTGCAGTTGCTCCAGTGAATTGAAAAACATCCCAAATGCTGGGAATCCAATTTGCAGCTAAGAAGACAATAGCCATGAGACTGATACTAACACCCGAAAACCTCAGATTATTTTCAGCCAAGGGTCCTTTTGATGGAAAGAGAAGTCCATCCAAGTTTAGGCGGAGAGGGTAAAATATAACCGGAAAAACCAGCATCAGATGAAGAGCATAGCTGATTCGAACGACATCACTGAGCTGAGAGCTATATGGGATACCGAGGTTTGTGTCGAAGTTGGCTAATACATCATCAAGAATCGAATCTCCAAAGAGAAGGAAACCAAAGATGCTAATCATAACGTAAACTGTAGAGCAAATAGCCAATGAAGTTCTTAAAATTGCTCGCATCCTGGAATTGTCCTCGAGCTCATTTTCAATACTATGAACTGTAAATGATTTGCAATAAGAAGGATTCTCATTAGTTTCCTTTCTGTGTGATACTGCAACATGAAACTAGTTGTGTGACTCGATAAAATGTCTCCCTTTCGCCCACATCTTGTCACAAACAATCTACATTTTTCGAAATCCAAGACAAAAATCTCAAATATAAACTCTATCCAATCCCACCCCTTGTTTCAGCATTAATAATACACAGTAAAAACCCAAAACTTTGATGAAAAATACTATGAGTTCTTCAAGTAATGATGTAAAATGCAATGTATATGAAGGGCTATCCTAGATTTCACCCACATATATAGAAGCTTATCGCTAAGTAGTAATTAATGACAGGTTAAGATGCTACCAATATAGTTTAGCATGAAATGACAGTAATAGATTCGTACTAAACGATATGAGTGATCACTAAGTAGTAATTAAGTGGCGAAGAATGATCTATACTTGCAATTTGATACCAAGAAATCAGAATGCCTTACCATTGAAATGACAAACATATGATGTTACAAGAACCGGAACCACGGTGAAGAGCTTCCATACTGAATTAAGATCAGTCACTGCAGGAAACAATCTGGGAATGGAAATACTTCCGTTTACGAGTTTAAATCCTGTTACTCCAACAGTAATTATCAGGAATACAATGGCCATTGCAACTGCTAAGGCAGATGTAAATTTCAATGAATCTGCAAGAAAAAAGGTTTGCAAATTTACCGTCTAACATTGCCATTCTTGAAAATGTGCACATCTTAACTAAACCAGTAAAGAACGTTATAGATCATTCAAATGCAAGAAGCAATAAATTTTATGAAGATATTTTAGTAACTAAAATAACAATATCAAGAAATTGAGATTTCTATTTCATTTTATTGATGTCAGAGCTTATTATATACATTTATTACGTGGCGAATTGTGAGTGATTGAGACAGACATAAGAACACCAGTTGGGGGAATGACGATTTTTTTGCCAAATTTTTACATACCAATTCGTTTAAGGAAAGCCAAAGGAGAAAAAACTCCAAGAGTAATCACAAGAAGAACAAAAACACGCCCATTCCACCATTGCATCCCAAACCATTTCTCAAGAACACCACCATGATGAATTCCACCCAAATTCGTCCCTGATAGAACATCACCTATACAAAACAAATAATCAAAATCCCATTACAAATTACACTTTAATTTCATCATCTAAGAAGAAAAAAACCCATAATCAATTAAAGAAAATCTTAAAATTTGGTTAATTTACCAAGAATAATCATGTAGACCACAAGAATACCAATGTTATTAATCAGAACACAAACTTGCAAGAATCTTCTTCCAAAATTTCCAAATGCATCCCACATTACATCACCATAGGAAGTTGATTCTGAAGCTCTACTGAATCTCAACAACATCTCAATTGATAATTCTGTTAAAATTGCAACAAAGACAATAATAGAAACTCCAAGAACAAGACCCAAAGCTTTCATGGTGGAGGGCAGTGCCATAATCCCTGCCCCAATTATGGTAGTAGACAAATTAAGAACTGCCCCAGAAAATGAAGCTCCATTATTGTTTAAGTCTTCTTCTACATTTCTTGGCTCTAGTAAAGGGTCATTTTCACCATCATCAACAATCATAGATACAACATCTTTCTTGGAATTCTTGGGTGTATTTTCCATTTCATCAACCATTATTGATGAATTTACTGAAATTGGAAGTGGGTTTTAGTGGGATTTGAACAGAATTTCCAAGAATGTGTAACAAAAATTCATATAAGTAAGATTATCTATGATTACTTAGCAAAAAAAAAAAAAGATTATCTATGATTCTTGTAAATGGGATAAAGGGAATGGATGAAACTAACACGTAGAGAAGGCGTATGTGTTCTGATAAAGTAATGATGTGACTGAACTCAAATAGTAATCAATTAAGGAATTCTTAGACTAAAAGGGAATATAATAAGAAATTTGATCGTCTTTGGCATGTTTTATATGCCAGAATTTAGTTTGTTTTCGTGTAAAAAGTGGCTGTTGTGGCGACTAGAAAGAAGCTGACTTCTAGTAGTTGCCAACTTGCTGATATTTTGGGATATGCGGTTCTGTTTGGCTCCAACTAATGGTGCGAAACAAGTAATTATCATACATACAAAATAAATTTAAACCGTTGATGTAATTATCTGTACATACACAATAAATTTTAACAATTGAATATTTTATTCTGCGGTTGAAAACAAATTGAACACCTTTCTCGATTGAAGAATAAAACCTCCTTCTGAATTAAAGTTGCGAGCCATCATTTGATATATTAAATTAGACTATTTGATGATCATTCAGCTTAACTTCTGAATCATTTTGGCCAATGAGGCATTGGTCTAGTGGTTAAGTATGAGGCCTCATGATTTAGACACTTTGATAGACATATAAAAAAATCTCTGATCATCTCCATATTTTAACCATAGATACTAGACTCCTTAAACTAGATTCTGACCGAAGGAAATTGAATTCTAAGGGCCGGATTGAGATATATCAACTTCGAGATACAAGGATGTGGCAGTTCGAGTAAGAGCTGAGAGTATAATTCATAATTGAAGTAGTAATCGGACTCCGAATTGAGTGATTCTTGTTGCTATTCGAAGTTAATTGATAAGGATACACGTGAGAAGTGACGGGGTGGATTTCGAGTTCCCAACGAACGGATTTTTATTGTTGAAGTTGCTGCATTTTTCTGGAAAATTTGCACTTTTGTGTATTTCGCTTGCTTGATAAGAATCACAAGTAAGGATCTTCACCATTGTCTTTTCTGTCCAAAAACACATGAAATGTGGTGTTTAAACTTCTGGAAAACTTGTGTTTAAAGGAATTAAAGCATGTTTTACTACATAGGATGAAATGTCGAATTATTCATACTTGTATGTTAAGCATTGAATATAATTGCGTATGTTGTCGTTGCATTTTGTAGTAATCATATATTGCTGATTTTACTGCGTTGGGAAGTCGTTGATATTATGTGCTATTTGGAGTCTTCATTGGTCTTGAGCTCTTGTCTAGAATCGATCCCATCACATGATTCATTCCTCTGCATATGTGTATTTGCGTTGTCGTTGAACTCAAGTGTTCACAATTCTCTGCTTTGTCTCTTAGCCCGTTCCTAACTCGGGTGTTCACAATTCTCTGCTTTGTCTCTTAACCCGTTCCTAACCTGGAGAAATGTTAGGGACTACAAACTGTCGTTGTGGAGTCCACAGTGGTGGGCAATGACACAATACGAATAAATTCTTAAACTCTGAGCCCTTCGTTCGGGGAGAAACTGAACTCATGTTTTGCATCCTGATGCGTTTCCATTCTTGACTATAAGTTGGGGACTGTTGTAGTAATTTCTTTAGGGTTATGAATAGACAATTGAGCTCGGTCGTGTGATTGTTGAGTCATAGCATGAATTGTATTCGAAGAGTCCAGCATTGGGTATGTCTGTATGTTGAGATGAGCAACACATGGTGCTCGTGTCGCATTTTCGATGTATAGATGTTGGATTTTGACGAGTACGATTTATGGCTTACTTGTTCTTGTTTGGCATTGTTATTATATGTGCATTTGTATAAAAAACTGAGTATTTTGGGTGCAGAAATGCACTTTTCCTTTGTTATTTTACACTGAAAATGAGCCTGACTGAATCTCTGTCGACCGACGGATCGTTGTGTCATCGCCTGGACCAAACTACTGGGAATAAATGCAGATGACTGGAAGTGGTTTATGGTCGACCGGTTTGAAAAAACTTCGTCCGGGGTTATGTGGTCGACCGATTTGTTTGTGTGGTCGACCGGAGGCCTCTGATTTCTGATTTATGTTCTGTTCTGAGCCATCTGAGGCATTCTTATAACTCTGCTATGATGTTTTAATGTGTTTTTAAACCTTGGTAAGTCAGGCTAAACTTTGCATGTTTTATACTCTTTTTTGGGAAGTCGGGAAACGGTTTTGAAGTCCTATTTGATATTTCATCCCAATGGTGTTGATGCTTACTGGGCTTCACAACTCATGCTTTTACTTTTCTTATTTGTAGATGATCATGTACTTGATGTTGAGTATGTGGAAGTTTGGGATGGGAACTTGGATGAGTGATGATAACCAGATGTAATAGTGTAGAACTCTTTACTTTATGTTTCATATGTTGTAATAACACTTAGTAAGACATACCTTTCACTTATGTTGGTTGTAGTTTATGATTCTTATGTTAATGTTAGTATGTTAGTATTCATTTACATAATATGATATAATAAATATTATCTATATGCTATGGGTTATGTGCCTCATTTGTTGATGAAATAAAAAAATAAAAAGTCTTAGGATTTGACAAAAAATTACCATGGCTTTCAATCTCACATCAAAATCCTAGGATTTGACAAATAGAGAGTACAAGTGATCTATGCAAATCTAAATTAATTGTCATTTTGGTCATCAATATTTTTACGTTCAGTCAATTTCAATTTTTTTAATTTTTTTTTTTGCATCCCCAATATATTAACAAACAGCCAAAATCTTCTTTCCGTTAAAAAATTACCCAAAAAATTGTCAAAATTTGTGACATGAAATAATAGGACCTTTTATTTCTCTCTCTTGCATGGGCAATATCGGAAAAAAATTCTTATTCTTCTCCTCGGACTTCATTTTCCTCCTTAAATCTTTTTCTTTATTCCAATCATACAATAGTGGAGAAGAATTAATTTTATCAATTCTAATTCCAATAATCATATTTTTTTTATGACAAATTACTTGCTCATTAATTGAAGGCAAATTACAATCAGTTGGACAAAAATCCCAAGTACCATCAGACTCCAAGTCACAGAAGACATCTGAAGGAAGGGATCGCAAGGGGATTCTACCATTCCTAAAGTGCTTTTTTGCCCATCTAGTTAAATTATGGGCAGCCACATTACAATTTCTAGAGATATGTACAATTTTGTATGTACCAAAGGATAGGAGCTTTTGCTTGCACTGGTTCGTGATGAACTTTCCTTGCCATTCTTCCGCATCTTTGTTGCCCCTCAAAGAGAAAATCACATTTGTTGCATCCCCTTCAAACAAGATCCTATCCATACCACTTATGATAGCAATGTCAATAGCTAAAAGAGCACATTTTGCCTCCGCCACAAAAGCATCATGACAAGTTCCTGAGATGCTTGCAGTAAAACTAGTCTTGCAGTGCTCATCTCGAACTAAAGTTGCAGCCGTATATTCTCAGTCCACAAAATTTGCATCAAAGTTTATTTTTCTCCAATTTGGGGGTAGCCTGCTCCATAATTGTGGAAATCTTTGGAGCTGTTTGCTCAGATTTCTGCTAACCGCAGCCTAGTCATACCTCATAGCTAGAGTATTAATATCATCACTTATCTCTTCCCATGTTCGTTTCAGACCACCAAACAAGAGAGAATTTCTCTCTTTCCAAGCTTGCTCCATAGACACCACATCAAAGTGACTAAAAGCATGAGATTCACTATTGTCCATGTTGAGTTTTATTCCAGGTTCAAGGATGCCATCTATCCACCTCACTATATCCCAACTCTTAAAAGCCTCTATGTTAAAATTCCATTTAGATCTCCACCATATAAGTTTCATAAGAGGACAAGTTAGAAAAATGTGCTCTAGGTTCCCCACACCTTGACCACACAGAAAACAAAGTTGATTATTTGTTTGGATAAAGCCCCATAGTCTCACCTTTATAGGTAGGATGTTCGACAGGATTTTCCAGAGAAGGTGTTTATGTCTTGGATGTAACTCCATTTTCCACAAACTTTTCCACATATTTTTTGGGATATGAGAATTAACCATATATCGCCATTCTTGTTCAACTCGATAGGCGGACCTAATCGAGAAGTTCCCTGACTTGGAGGGAGCCCAAACAATGACACTAGGTTCCATATGAGATGGAATCTGAATGTGCAAGATAGCCCTTGCAGTATCAAAAGGGAACATGTTATTGACCAAAGTCACATTCCAAGATTGTGTAGTGGGATCTATCAACTGATTAATCCATGTTGGATCTCCATTGCTTCGGATGTAAGGGGGAGGCTTGAAACCCTCTAGGCTAGGAATCCAAGGTTCACCCCATATCCTAAGTAATGGATCATTACCAATTTTAAAGCACGCCCCTTTTTTCAAAGTTTCTCTGCACCCCCAAAGAGCCTGCCAGACCCAAGAAACATTTACATTGCAATTTTCAGCCCCCAAAATGTTGTCAAAGCCAAGGTATTTGGATTGAAGTTGGATAACCCAAGGATTTTGAGGTTCAGTGCACATCTTCCATGCCAATTTTGTATTAAAATCATGGTTTATATCAAAGGACTTTCTGAATCCCAATCCTCCAGATTCTTTGTGAAGACAAATAGACTCTCCCGATTTTAGACAAAGATGTCTAACCTTATCATCACTGTGCCCCCACAAAAATCTTCGAATTCTCCTATCAATCTCTTCACATGTGGCCTTTGGTAGAGAGATGGTTTGCATAGAATATGAAGGAATGGTCTGGAGCACGGACTTGATAAGTACACCTCTCCATGCCTGAGACAAGTATTTGAGTTTCCATCCACTCAACTTACTTGAGATATTTCCTAAAACATCTTCAATTGCCTTCTTTTTGGTAGCAGATTTGCATAAAGGTAAGCCCAAGTGTTTTGTTTTGTGATCACATTGCCTCATATGCAAGATGTTACAAATAGTACCTCTCTTATCATCCGACACATTTATGCTGAAATGGATAAATGACTTGTTTACATTGATTTCCTGGCCTGACCATTCACAGAATTTAGCAACAACATATTTGACTCTCGCAGCTTCATTTTCTTTAGCTTGACCATAGATAACAAGGTCTTCTGCATAAAGTAGGTGAGAAATGGTTGGGCTAGTTCCGCTGATCTTGACTCCATGGATATCACATTTAGATTCTGCAAGAGACAATATCCTAGAAAACAGATCAATGAATATGACAAAAGGGCAGGGTGATCCTAATACTTCTGGAAGGGATAACATTGCCATAAGCAGATCCATTGATAAAGATGGAGAAAGTAGGGGTAGAGATGCAGATATAGATGAGATTAATAAACTTGGCTGAAAAGCCATGTTTATGCAAGATAAGAGAAAGAACATCCTATTCTACCCTGTCATAGGCCTTAGACATATCCAGATTGAGAGCCACATACCCAAGATTACCAGATTTTTTGTTGAGATAATGCATGATTTCTTGGCTAATGATAGAGTTATCGGAGATATTCCTGTTAGGAACAAAGGTTGACTGGATAGGAGAGCTTATGTTATCAAGGATAGGTTTGAGTCTATTAGCCAGGATTTTAGAGATGACTTTGTAGCAAACATTACACAAGGCAATAGGTCTAAATTGTTCAACTCTACTTGGGAAGTCTGTTTTAGGGATCAAAGTTAGGAAAGTTTGATTGCTTTTGGTTTCCAGGACTCCAGAGATGAAGAAGTATTGTATGGAAGCAACCAATTCCTTTTTGACAATGAACCAATATGTTATAAAGAAGTTAGCAGACATTCTCATCAGGCCCCGGACTAGTACTAGAAGCCATTTAAAAAATAGTCAGCTTAATAACCTCTTCACTAGGTATATTGCACAGGTTCTCATTATCAGACACACAAGCAGACAACAGACAAGTGAGATGTATTCAACCACTTCAGGGAGAAGGTGGGAAAAGTCAAATGTACAAATACTGGGTTTTACCGCCGGGAGTTGCGATACCTGTAATGGTTGAGAAAACATACCTGCCTGAGAAAGTTTATTGGACAGCTGACTGAAATGGCAAAAGATGATCAGAAGAGTCTGGATGAGGATCAGAATGATTATCACTTGTGACAATGGGTGATTCAAATCTGGCAATGTTGATGTCAACATTTTCTTTTCCCAAAAAATGTTCTTTGAGTACTGTGATAACTTCATCAGGAGAACTGAGTCGGTCGAAACTGATTTAATAAGTCAGTCTTGTGCACAGTCTCATTCGGAATTCTTAACCAAATGTTCGAATCCATTGTGGAAAAACTTCATTCATGGTCCAAAATATTTCAAATGTCCGCAGCAAAGTCGAAACCATGCACTATCTTCGGAAACATAATCTAACTCATATACGTTGGGAAGGCGAGACTTACAAAAACTAGATCTAGGTGACTCTGGAATAGATTTTCACGCATCAGACGCACAACCCACACTGGAATTTCACTCATCAGTGTACCGGGCCTTCCTCGTCAGGCTAGCATAACTAATACATATATGGCAACTTTGTATTCATCAACCGCAGTGGGTTTGGGAATCTTCCAAACATGTTGGATATATTGAGAAAACCATTATTGCCAACGTAACAACTGTGCACCTGGGATTGTCTTTTGCTTGAAGTGTAGCATTCTTGGAAAAGCAGACATATCCATTTCAACGACAAACCTGTGACTGACCAAAAAGAATTCAAACTTTTCAATCCCACGTTTCACGGCCAGAATCTATTTGAACGTAGAATGATAATGTCTTTCTGATTCTTAGCGGAATGTCTCCAGAACACTATGAACTAGATTCCAAAGATACGAACACTCCGTCATCGGAACAGTGCAAATGACCCTAAATGCCGGGACAATCTTTGTGACCCTCTTCCCGAATTTTACCATGCTCCTGGACGATTCAACTCTCTCCCCCGCTCCCCAGATTCAGTCACCGGAAATTTAGCCGAACATGGCTCTGATACCAAAAGACCTAGTAGTTAAAGAAAAGTCAAATTCAGAATCTCTCTTTCACCAAAAAAGGACTAGTTTAATTCATATTCGTATATTTGTACCGGTACACCAAAAAGGGACTAGTTCAAAGTTGAGGATTTCAGCAATGGTTGAGGCTCCAACTGTGGGATCAGAGGTATCTGCCTTGGGTTTTAACGGGAACGGGTTTGGAGGGGTTGGTTGCGATAACCAGTTATGAAAAACACAGAACCGAAACAGCCAAGCCGATCCAGCATACAGAACCCACCTTTACCAAAAATATTGATGGTTCAGTCGAAATTAAGTTCCCTAACAGGAATGAAGTTTCTACTGTATTCCCCACTGAATTCAGTATGATGCATTCGTGTCATAATCTCTCCCGCTCCCCAGATTCAGTCACCGGAAATTTAGCCGACCATGGCTCTGATACCAAAAGACCTAGTAGTTAAGAAAATCATTAAACTAAGAGACTAATATTTAAAATAAGAGACTAGTTTAAAACATTTCCCCTGATGATAGATACAAAACATTTTTTTTGCATCCCAAACCACCATTACCAGTGGACAGTTATGCCTTTCGGATTCAAAGTTGCTCTCTCTTATTTTCAAAAGGCTATGACAAAAAATTTCCAACCCCTGATTCCAAATGCTCTTATTTATATTGGTGATATTCTTCTATTTTCAAAGAATTTTGAATCTCATCTTGTTTTACTGAATCAGTTTCATAAGTTGGTAAAAGATTTTGGCATCATGCTTTTGGAAAAGAAAATGGTTTTGGGAACTCCCGAGATTGATTTTTTGGGTATGAAACTTCACAATGGCAGTTACATTCCACAACCACATATTGTTGAAAAATTGCAGGAATTTTCAGATGAAATCATTTCTACGCAACAATTACAACAGTTCCTCGGTGTTGTTAATTATATCAGCAATTTCATTCACCAGATTGCCAAATTCCGATATGTTTTCACTCATAGGCTAAAAAGGAATCCTCCTCCTTGGACGTCTAAGCACACTGAGGCAGTCAAAAACCTCAAAGAACTTGCAGCCAAAGTTCCGCCGTTACAAATTCCCTTATCTGGAGTCCGAATACTTCAGACAGATGCATCTGATGAATTTTGGGGAACAGTTCTTTTGGAAGAATTAAATGGAAAAAGGAGAGTGAGTGCTTATCAGAGCGGCCAGTTCAAAGAATCAGAAAGACATTATCATTCTACGTTCAAAGAGATTTTGGTCGTGAAACGTGGGATTGAAAAGTTTGAATTCTTTTTGGTCAATCACAGGTTTGTCGTTGAAATGAATATGTCTGCTTTTCCAAGAATGCTACACTTCAAGCAAAAGACAATCCCAGATGCACAGTTGTTACGTTGGCAACAATGGTTTTCTTAGTATACATTTGAAGTTAAGCATATTTCAGGCAAATCCAATGTTCTTGCAGATTTTCTCAGTAGACCTCCAAAGGCAAAGCCTCCTGACTCGGTGTCAACAATAATTCCCTGCATTGCCACACTTGAGAAGTCTTCTTTTCATAAGGTCTACTCCATTGGAACTCAATTATCAGCAAATTCTGCAGTTTCGGTACAAATTAACACCTCCGGTTATGATTTTGTTGCAAACGATCATAAGAGTTCTTAATTAATATTTGAAGCATGTAAATAATTATTTTATGCTTTGTAATTTCAGTAGAAAATATATATGTATATATATATATATATATATATATATATATATATATATATATATATATATATATATATGTGTGTGTGTGTGTGTGTGTGTGTGTGTGTGTGTGTGTACTTTTATTTTTCTTTTTTCTTTTTTTTTGCCTCGTAATCTTTTAGACAAGCTAGACAAAATCCAAATTACAAGATACTCCCTGTTCAAGTAATGTCTTGGATTATGCAGATATTCCATAAACTGTTGGGCCATAATGTTTTCTCCTCCTATGTGGGTCTTGAAAAATAGCCCAAAGCCCAAGCCCAAAAGTGTTATAAAACCCTACCAATTGTTGGTCTTCATAATTAATTCAAGAAAAGAGAGGCAGAGAGTTTTTGTGTGAGAAAAACGGATTTTCTCAGCCCAGTTTTAGCCTGCCCAGTTTTGGGATTTCTTCCGATCGGACGGTCATTTGTTATCGGAATGCTCTCAAATTTTAACTGGAGGTAGAAGACTCATAGGACTACATTTTGGACGGTGGGATTCAGATTTCAACTTGCTGATTCCGAGTTATGGTCGTCTGAACAGTGTTCTGTTTTCAGGGGTGATTTTTCTCTATTCTCATCTCTTTTATGTTGTTGATGAAGTTTTAGCTTCCTTGTTGGTTTGAGTTTACACATATTGGTGTAGATACTATTTTGTAACCTCTCTTGATTTATAGTGAAGCTTTTGGAGTGGACCCGAAGGTCCCGTGGTTTTTACTCTTCGATTTGAAGAGGTTTTACTCTTCGATTAGATTAGCTTTATAGCTTTACATTGAAGGCTGGGTATGCCCATGCAACTATGTAACAAGGCTGGAGGCTGCTGGATCGAAGACTTTATCCATGAGATGGATATTGACTTAGATTGACCCTTGGCTCCCACAAGGCTCGTGGGAGTCATCATAGGATTAGGCCATGCTATCTCATGTTTAATTTTTTATGCTTTATATATTGCATGAGATGCTTGTATAATTGTATTACGCGTTTTAATGTCTTATTCAAGCCGAACGTTTTAACTAAGTCTTAAAATGCCTACCATACTCTAAGCACTCATTAAGCTTGGATCATCATTTTGTCTACTTGCCAAAGCAACAGACAAGTGGTTATCTAAGCAAAAGGAGATGGGAAAATAGTGATTTCCATAAGCTTAGACATGGTTCAACTTAGCTAGGCCATCAAAATAGTTTTGGGCCTAGGGCATAAAATGGGAAATAGCCGGGACATATAGATGTCATTTCCATTAGATGATTTTACTTTAATTATGGGTGTTAAGCCAAAGCTTTCCTATAACTATTGTAAAATGTTTTTCCCCACTATTTATCAAGTGTTGAAATTGTGGAAAATGTTTTTGCTCAAAACTAATAACTTTGCAAATAATTTAATGTAGATAATGGCAACCAATACATCACACAATTCATTGCGATCCGTCCTTGAGAAGGAAAAACTAAGCGGGACCAATTTCCTTGATTGGGCCCGCAACTTAAGGTTTGTCCTTTAGCAGGAAGGAAAACTGTACGTTCTTGATACGGACATTCCTGAACAGCCTGCAAACAACGCCCCTAGAGCTGAAAGAGATGCTTGGTAGAAGCATTTTGATGACTCTAACGATGTGACTTGTCCCATGTTAGTCACAATGAACACTGTCCTTCAAAAACAGTTTGAAGGAGTTGAGGCTTTCCAGATGATGGGCCAGCTCAAGGAAATGTTCCAAGAGCAAGCTCGTCATGAAAGATTCCTCACTACTAAGGCGTTGAATAGTTGCAAAATGGCCCCTGGCACCTCTGTAAGTGCACATGTTCTTAAGATGAAGGGCTATTTTGACCAGCTTGAGAAGCTTGGGGCTACCGTAGGTCATGATATGACCACAGATATGATCTTGGGCTCACTCCCACCACCAATTTGTTATGAACTTCAACATGCATGCCATGGAGAAGACCATACACGAAATACACGGGATGCTCAAGCAGGCTGAACTGAACATTAAGAAGACCCCTGAAGTCTTAATGGTTCAAAAAGGGAATTTCAAGAAGAAATGAAAGGGAAAGCACATGGCCAATAAGGGCAAATGCAATAACAAGCCCAAACCCAAGGCCAAGGCCAAGGCACCAAAGGAAGGAGTTTGCTTCCATTGCAATGAACCAGGTCATTGGAAACGGAACTGCAAGCTCTATTTGGAAAGAGAAGAAAAAGGGAAAAGCCGGTTTGATTGTCTCTCCAGGGTATTTATGTTATTGAAATTAACATGTACTGCTCCTACTTCATGGGTATTAGATACTGGGTTATGGATCTCACATTTGTGCAAATGTGCAGGGGGGTTCAAAAGGAGTAGATCAGCGGCAAAAAGGAGAAGTGGACACGAGAGTAGCGAACGGAGCAAGAGTTGTTCTTTGTAGCTACGGGACATTTAATTTAGTTTTGCCAAGTGGCCTTATTATAGAACTGAATAATTGTCTTTATGTTCCAACTTTGAGTAGGAATATTATTTTAGTTTCTTGTTTGGATATTGAAGGTTTTGAATTAAATATTATGAATAAAATTTGCACCATTCATAAGGATCGTATCTTTTATTGAAATGCCTCTTTGATGAATGGGCTTTATGTTCTTAACCTCGATGATTCCATTAAAAGGCCCATCTATAACATTAATACTAAGAGGTTTAAATCAAATGACTTAAACCCGGACCTACTTTTAGCATCTGTCGTTTGGGCCACATAAATGAGAAACGCATATCAAAGCTCCATTCAGATGGAATTTTGACATCATTTGACTTAGAGTCTTATGAGACTTGTGATTCTTGCTTGTTAGGCAAAATGACCAAAGCTCCCTTTACTGGACAAAGTGAGAGAGCTTCTGATTTGTTGGGCCTCATACATACAGATGTTTGTGGACCAATAAACACAAGTGCTAGAGGAGGGTTCCATTACTTCATTACATTCACAGATGATTTCAGTAGATATGGCTACGTCTATCTAATGAAACATAAATCAGAATCTTTTGGAAGATTCAAAGAATTTCAAAATGAAGTACAAAATCAACTTGGTAAAAGTATTAAGACACTTCGATCAGATCGAGGTGGCGAATACCTTAACCATGAGTTTGACGAACATCTTAGGGGTTGTGGAATTGTTTCACAATAAACTCCTCCTAGCACACCACAATGGAATGGTGTATCAGAACGGAGGAATCGCACCTTACTAGATATGGTTCGATCTATGATGAGTCAAACAAGTCTTCCAATTTCCTTTTGGGGCTACGCCCTAGAAACTGCTGCATTTATATTAAATAGAGTTTCTTCTAAAGCGGTTCGAGAAAACTCCATATGAGATATGGGTCGGGAAACGACCTAGTTTGTCATTTCTCAAAATTTGGGGATGCGAGGCGTATGTAAAACGCATGTTATCCGATAAACTCGCCCTTTAAATCGACAAGTCTTTGTTTGTGGGATATCCTAAAGAAACTAAAGGATATTACTTCTATCTTCCATCAGAGAACAAAGTGTTTGTTGCTCGTAATGGTTTATTCCTCGAAAGGGAATTTATTTCCATAGAGGATAGTGGGAGTAAGATCCATCCTGAGGAAATTCAAGATCCCCAAACAACATCTGAACCAACTTTAGAAGTTCAAGCAAGTGTTGATACTGAGCTTCAATCTTTGACACAAGGCCCAAGGAGGTCTAGTCGGGTACATCAACAGCCTGAGAGATAAGGATTTCTCGTGATTGATGATCATCAGGTTGAACTGATTGATCAAGATGAACCCACTACCTACAAAGAGACAATTCATAGTTATGAGTCAGATAAATGGCTAGAAGCTATGAAGTCTGAGATGCAATCCATGTACGATAACCAAGTGTGGACTTTGGTTGACCCACCCGAAGGGTGTAAGGTCATTGATAACAAATGGTGTTTCAAAAAGAAAACCGACATGGATGATAATGTACACACTTTTAAATCTCGACTAGTAGTTAAAGGTTATAGACAAGTTCATGGTATTGACTATGACGAAACCTTTTCTCCTGTCGTTATGATAAAGTCTATTAGGATTTTACTTGCCATAGCTGCATATTATGACTATGAGATATGGCAAATGGATGTTAAGACTGCGTTTCTTAATGGAAACCTTCTCGAGGATGTGTATATGACACAACCTTTTGTTGATCCAACAAATCCTAGCAAAGTGTGTAAGCTTCAAAGGTCCATTTATGGATTGAAGCAAGCATCTCGAAGTTAGAATCGTCGCTTTGATGAACGTATTAAAGAATACGGTTTCATCCAAAATGAAGACGAGCCTTGTGTTTATAAGAAAGTAACTAATAATGCAGTAGTGTTCCTTGTGCTTTATGTGGATGAATCTTACTGATTGGAAATGACATCCCCACATTACAAAGAGTAAATGCTTGGTTGTGGAAGTGCTTTTCCATGAAAGACTTAGGCGAGGCTACATACGTTTTGGGTATAAGAATCTATAGAGATAGATCTAACAAAATGATTGGCCTAAGCCAGAGTGGATACATTGACAAGGTACGAAACGGTTCAGTTTGCAAGACTCCAAAAAGGGATTCTTGCCCATGTCACATGGCATTAAACTCAGCAGAACTCGAGGACCTTCCACAAGGGAGGACCAAGAGCGCATGAGTAAGATCTCATATGCTTCAGCCATTGGCTCTATTATGTACGCCATGATATGCACTCGCCCGGATGTCTCATTTGCTTTAAGTATGACTAGTAGATATCAATCTGACCCTGGAGAGTCACATTGGGCTGCAGTCAAGAGCATTCTTAAGTACTTGAGAAGGACTAAAGATATGTTCTTAGTTTACGAAGGTCGGGAAGGGAGTCTGGATGTAAACGGTTACACAGACGCAAGTTTCCAGACCGACGTAGATGATTATAGATCGCAATCTGGTTTTGTGTTTTGTTTGAATAGAGGTGATGTGAGCTGGAAGAGCTCAAAGAAAGAAACCGTGGCCGACTCTACAACAGAAGCTGAGTATCTAGCTGCCTATGAAGCAGCTAAAGAAGCTGTTTGGATCAGGAAGTTTGTTGATGAATTAGGTGTCGTCCCTAGCATTGTGAACCCAGTGGACCTCTATTGTGATAGTACTGGTGCCATTTCACAAGCTAAGAAACCTAGATCTCATCAACGATCCAAACACATTCTCAGGCGTTTCTATCTGATTAGAGAGATCATCGACAGAGGAGACGTTAGTATTTGCAAAGTTCATATAGACGACAACATTGCAGATCCATTGACCAAGCCACTCCCACAGCCTAAACATGAGAGTCATACTAGGTCAATGGGATTGAGGATCATGTATGATTGGACCTAGGGCAAGTGGGATGTAAGCCCTAAGGGCGAACGAACTCGGTTTTTGATAATGGACAAACACTTGATGTTGTGTCTAATGTTTTATATCTTTGTGATAGAATATCGGAACTTATAATGGAAGCTCTAAGTACTTCAATCAAGCCATGATCAAGATTCAAAGTCATATTATTCAAGGCTCATCTTTCAAGATTGAAGATTGAAGACTGAAGACTTAGGTTTGGTTAGATTAGCTTTGTCTTTATAAGTCGTTATCTTATAAGCTCTAACCAATGCTCTCATGAACATAAGTCCTACACTCAAGTCTTGCATGTTTTCATAAACACGTTTTCAAAAGGCTAAAGTTTCAAAATGATTCTCATATGTGTTCATATCTCAAAAGCCTTTGATTTCAAAGTATAAGTCTTTTAAAATGGTTATCCAAATGTTCTTACTTGTTACCTTTTGGGAAAACCTTTTAGACTTCAATAGATTTCAAAACGTGTGAAAAATCAACATCTCTCATACTCAGGAAGTTCGGTCAACCGAGCTCAAGCTCGGATCAACCGAAGAGAAACAGAGAGGTTTGATGTTTTGGTTCGGTCGACCAAAGGGGGAGGTCGGTCGACCGACCTAGGGTTAAGCTCAACCTAGCTTGACTTCGGTCATCCGAGGTCTGTGTTCGGTCAACCGACCTCTGCAAGAACTAGCCGTTATTTGACTGTTAAAGAGTCGTTTTTCAGCATATTTTGAAATGTATAAATACTCCAAAGCTAGAGAATGACTCTAAGACTTGCACATACAATATTCATTGATTTCTTATTAAGTCTAAACACCTTCAAAGGAAAAACACTTCATTTCCATGATCTAAATCATTCAAAGGTGTTATTTCAAAAGGCAAGACAAAGAGTGGAATTCATATGTTCTAAAGAGCCAACAATTCTTGTACTTCAAAGGTATATATCTTTCACTTAGAAGAGTGAACAACCTTGTTATTTAACCCATCTTATTCCCTTTCTTAGTGATAGGGTTAATCTTGTAAAAGTCCTACTTTGCGTGGGCAAGTAACTCTTAGTGAGTTTGTGTATTGTGGTTGTGTTGTAAAACTCTTAGTGAGTTAGCCACAATTGTAAAAAAGGTCTTCTTAGTGAAGTTGTTGCAAATCCTTGGATGCGGCTCAAGGTAGTGGATGTAGATTCTAAGTGAATCGAACCACTCTAAATCCTTTGTCTTGTGTTTGGCTTTAGTTTTGCTTTTGTTCATCTTGCACAAACTTACACTAGCATTGAATAGATTCGAAAAAGTTTGCAAGGTCGATTAAAACCCAATTCACCCCCTCCCCCCTCTTGTGTTTTACATGGGAGATTGTTAGTATTGCCCTAGGACCATTAGCATATGTTGTACGTTTTATATCTATTTGAGCATTTCATATGAATAGTTAATTTTGCTTGTGAACATCAAATGCGTGATTTGATAGTAAAACTCATTTGCTTATGTAATTACTATTCTAGTTGTCCCTAGTTTTATGTAATCTATTTTATAATGAAATAAAACTAGTATGATGTTTGATTGATGATTACGTTTTACTAATCATGTGTAATGAGTATAAATCATATCATAGATGCAATGTATTGAGATATATCGTATTGGACGTGATCCGCTAGAGAAGTAATACTTAATGGTCCTTAGTCATAAGTATTACTTCCTCAATACTATTTTAGAATCCTTAGACCTTATGTCTCCATTGATTCTAGCATGAATGGAGCCACGTTTTGACTCGATCAGATGCGTTGCTTTTAATCGAGTAATCAATACGACTGATGATCGGATGTAGTGTCCTATCATGGCTTGAATGTGAGAGGCATTGTAAGGAATTTGTCCCTCTCTTATTAGAGAGAGATATCCATGGGCCCCTCGATAGGAAAAGACTGTCTAAATGCATAGCCGTGCTCAAATGTATTTGATAAAGTGGTTATCGGATACTATTTGTTGGAACAGATCTACACGGAGATCGAGCATAAATACAATTAAGCTTAATAAGGGTGGCGACTACCATGCCTTATGCTTAATTAGGATATCGCGAGACAAAGGGATTAAATAGTGGATTGATATTAGGTTCCACAGTAAATTCATTCACTTTGGGTAGTCACGATGTCCTGCTTTAGGGGACCGCTTGTGATTTGTGAACACATACTACTACTAAGTGTGTTTTCATTGCCATTGTGAGATGAACCTACAAGGTCACACGCATAGACGAGCTAACGAGCTTCATGTCCAGATTCAATGAATCTAGAATGTGTCTAGGTTCATTGTATTTGACATTTATTTTTCTGAGAATAATAAAGCGTTATTATTCGAATTATAGATAAGGGGCATTTTCGGTATTTGGTTAATAGTCTGGGATTACGTGGGAGTTATTATCAGATAAAGACTCCCAGCTGCCCAGTGAAGTCTAGGGGACGTGGGAGTTAAAGACTCCCACTGCCGAGAGAAGTTGAGGATGTGAGAGTTGGTTATGGGAACAAACTCTCATACCCTATATAACGATCTCCTGGACGAAACCCTAGCGAATTAAGCTTTCAGCCGCAATTAACCAAAGAACACCTGAAATCAGATTTCAGATTCTGCCTTCTCCCTTTCTCCCTAATTCCAGAAACTCAGAAAAAACGGAGAGCTAACACTCGCTGCCCGTTTCGTCGCGTGGATACCGGTAGGGAGTAATTCCGCAAGGGAGGACTCAAGGTGATAATTGCATCCGAGCCATAAAGACAGGATCTTCCATTCAAGAATCGGATTCTTGAGCCAACAATTGTAAGTCCTTTTCTCGGTTTTTCCGATTCGTTTACGTATGAGCGGATCCTTTAGGGAATGACTCATGGGTGTTTGGAACGAGTTTCCGCCCATGAATCCCTTCAAGTTCAAGATTAAAGATCTTTGAGATTTAAAGTATTTCTTGGGAATAGAAGTAGCAAGGAACAAAACTGGTATGACTTTGTGTCAGAGAAAGTATACCTTAGATCTTTTGAAGGAAGAAGGTTTCCTACATTGCAGGCATATGTCCACTCCTATGGATTCTAAACACAAGTATGAACATAAGGATTATGATCCTTATAATGATGTTAGCAAATACAGAAGAATTATAGGTAAGCTGTTATACTTGACCAACGCCAGACCTGACATAGCACATAGTATTAGGCAGCTAAGTCAATTTCTGGACCAGCCAACTATGATGCACAAGCAAGCAGTAAATAGAATTTTGAGATATCTCAAAGGAAGTCCTGGTCAGGGATTGTACTTTCCTGTTAAAAATACATTGGAGTTAAAGGGTTATTGTAAGAGTGATTGGGCAAGATGTTCAGAAACAAGGAAATCAGTCATAGGTTTTTGCATGTTCTTGGGAAACTCTTTGATTTCCTGAAAATCAAAGAAACAACAGACTGTGTCTAGGAGTTCAACTGAAGCTGAATATAGAGCCATGGCTATGGCTACATATGAAGTGCAATGGCTGATATATTTACTTGGTGATCTTGGAATAAAGCAACACAAACCAGTTCCATTGTTTTGTGATAGCACAAGTGCTATTTACATTGCAGAAAACCATGTGTTCCATGAAAGAACAAAACATGTGGAGATTGATTGTCATGTGGTCAGAGAGAAACTTCAACAAGGTGTACTTAAGCCAATGCCAATCTCAACTTTGAATCAATTGGCTGATATATTCACTAAATCTTTGGGGACAGATAGATTCAAGATATTGGTTAAAAGTCTAGGACTTCTTAACCTATATCAAGTAAAGGATTGAGGAAGGGTGTTTGATACGAGACCAAGACAAGGGCAGCCCTACTTCAAAGATCCTCTTGTCAACATTCAAGGACCAATGACAAGATCAAGATCGATAAAGACTTTAAAGAATATGGCAGCCCTAATCCGAGACATTAAATTTAAAGAGGAAGTGAACCTTCAACTAGAAGATAATGACAAAGTCAACCTCTTAACTTTCAAGAAGATACAAATCGGCCCAAAGAAGCAAAGTGGCTAAAAAGGGCATTTTAGTCTTTTTACATATTAAAGTCTATTTTAGCCTATTCTAGACTTTAATTATTTTAAGTATTGTTATTTCTCTTTCAGCCGTGCAATAGCAAGTAATTGCTATAATAAAGGACATGTTGTCCATGTGTTAGTTAGTTTGTTAATAAAGAGTCCTAATGCAACTAGGACTCTTCATATATTTGGTAGTTAGAAGAGATTCTAGCCGCCACTTTATTATTAGTTAGTTACTTGATAGCAAGTTGTTATTCAAGAGTCCTACTTCTTCAAGGACTCTTATTTGTTTTCAAGAGTCTTAATCCTTTAAGGACTCTTATTTCTTTTATGGGTTGTAACCGAAATCTCAACCTTACTTAAGGGAGATTTCGGCCATTGTAATACTTACGTTAGATATATTGATATTTTGGTAAGGTTATTCCTTAGCTTCTCGTGTTTGAACTTCTAGATAGAAATTCATTCATTCTTGAGTTACTGTATCAACTAGCTTGTTTCTCTAGTTGTGGTGTTTCAGCCTCCATTGTTAATTAACCTCCCTTAGTGTTGCGTTGATTAAATTCCATAGAAACTAGTTCGAGAATTGAAGAAAGATCGGGCTCAACTTAAGTAGAACCTTGCGGTTCTTCATCAGTGTTTCTGTTTTCTGAGAAGATCCAATCACAACTTGAGGAAGGGTGTTAAAGTATGAAGAAAGAAGATGCAATTCATGACTGAAATGCAGCAATAAAATGGAGATAAATAAACAAGATAATTGCTCTAAGAAGGAGTCGAAACCAAGTTGTGTTGGGACCCGAAGTGATAAACTCGCGGGTCTAGTCAAAGATGGGTTAATACCCGCATTGCACACTGTGCTATGAAACTTGTACTCTTACTTTAATTAACTTTCCAACTACGAGTTAGTTAGGTTAGTTAAGTTTCTATTTTGAGTATAAATACTCAATCATTGTAATTATTTTAGATAATAAGAAATACAAGATATTTTCTCTCTCTTGTTTGTTCATCTCGCCATAAACACCAAAGTCACATGACAATTTGTGTGGAATTATGTTATGTAAAGGGAAGAATGGTGTATTTTGTGGGATTCGATCCCTGGTTGTTTTTAGTCTTTTATTAGTTCAGTCGGGTCGGATCTGAAGGCGCGGGTCATGTAGACCCGACTTTGGATTTTAGTATAAATATGCTGTGATTTGATATTTCCAGCATCGAGAATCATTTGGACATTTCAGTTGTTTAGTTTTTCCCCAAATTGCTCTGTAGCTAGGGTTCTTAGTTAAGAAATCTATCAATTTCTCTGTTCAATCTCTTCTCTTTCTTCTTCCTTTTCTGTTTCCTGTTATCGATTGTCATTAATTCATCTAGAATTTCAGCAATCGTAACATTTGGTATCAGAGCACCGATCTGTATACTGATGGCTAACACTCGCAATCGGACAGTCGATGAGTCACAGACCACAGCGGCGGTAGCGGCGACCGCGGCAGCAGCGGCGGCGCCACTCCTTCCGACTCCGATCGCAACGGAGTTACGCAATACAGTAGAACAGCAGGCTTGCAAGCTAAGTGTGCTTGAAAGTTCCATTGATGAACTTCGAGGTGCTGTTGCAGCTGTGAACGCTGGTGTAGCCTCTGGTAGGAAGGATTCTGATCGGAGATTTGATCAAATCCTTGAGCGTATAGAGAATTTGAGCTTAGGTGAAAAGGAAAAGGCTCCTTTAGGTGAAACCAGTAGGAATGTCGGTAATTCTCCAATAGTTAGACCTATAAGGACTGACTTTGGAAGAGGAAGTGAATATCATCAGAATCTAGGCCAAGGAATGTTTCCTGAGCCTAGGTATGATGCTGGTTTAGGTGATAGAGGTTTGTTTAAGCTGCCAAAACTCGAATTTCCTAAATTCGAAGGCAGTAAACCTAGAGAGTGGCTCATTTTGGCTGAGCAGTATTTCAAACTTCATAGGATCCATGATCCTTACAAGTTAGACCTGGCCTTAGTTTATTTTAGGGGAGAGGCCTGTCTTTGGGGCCACAGTTATATCTCTGAGTATGGAGCTCAGAACTGGCCTCATTTTGTGACTTCCTTGTATTCCAGATTTGACACAAAGTCAATCACTGGAATAGTAGGAGAGTTTACAAAATTGAAACAAGTCACTGATGTCCAAACCTACATGAGAAGGTTTGAAGAGCTAAAATCAATTTTTGTAACAACAGGAACTAGAGCAACTCCTGACTATTTCATAGCTCTGTTCCTTAGTGGTTTGAAGGAAGAAATTAGAGGAACTGTGCATATGCACAGACCTACTACTCTTCTTGAGGCTTTTAGGTTAGCTGTGGAGCAAGAATTGTGCTTGGCAAGCACAACCAAAGCTAATCCTAGAACTTATTCACCTAGTACAACCAGTATCACACCAAAGTTGTACTCTACAACTCCTGCAGTAGTCAAGTCTACTAATGGAGGATATTCTTCTTCTAATTTTTCCTCAAAAGAACCTCTCAAGTTCAAGAGAGTCAGTAATGAGGAAATGCAGAGAAGGAGAGAGCTTAATCTCTGTTTCAAATGTGGAGATAAGTACTCTCCTATGCATAAATGTGCCCTGGCAGAAGTCAATATGATCTATCTTTGTGATCATATGGAGGAGGATGGAAATGCTGAGTTACAACTACTGAAGTCTTTTGATGGTGAAGAAGGGCTTTCAGTTGGTGAAGAAATGGCAGAGTTAGCTCACTTGTCATCCAGTGCTTTGGGGGGACAAAGTGGAGGAAAGATTTTTAGAATACCTGCTGTGTTGAGGAAGAATCAAGCTATATCCATTTTGGTGGATCCAGGAAGCACTCACAGCTTCTTGGACCCTAAGATGGCTAAGCAAGTTGGTATCCATATAGAACCTGGCAAGCCTTTGCTGGTTATGCTAGGTAATGGAGAGAAAAGGTGGCATGGAGAATGTGCCAAGGGGGTTAAGTGGAAGATTGGAGACCATTACTTCACTCAAGATCTGTACATACTTCCTTTGGGAGAGAGTGACATGATTTTGGGTGGTGATTGGTTAGAAAGACACAGTCCTATCACCTTAGATTATGCGAACCAAGTTATCAGGTTCCATAAGAAGGGAGATGAAGTGGTGATAAGGAGTGATGGCACTAGTGTGAAACTGCAGTCCATTTCTGGTAAGGCATTATCTAAATGCCTAAGAGGAGCTGGGGAAGTTTGGGTTGGTCAGTTAAGTCATTTGAAAGAAAATGGTACTGAACCAGACATTCTTTTACAGAATCTAGAAGTAGAGGATGCAATGCCTGATTCAGTCAAAAATCTTCTGGAACAGTATGCTGAAGTTTTTGACATGCCCAAGGGTCTCCCTCCTGGGAGAGACCATGAGCACAGAATCCTTATCAAGGAAGGTGCTCAGCCAGTCAAACTCAGATCTTATAGAGTGCCACATTCTCAAAAGACTGAAATTGAGAATTTGGTTAAGGACATGATTCAGGATGGGATTATTCAGACCAGCTGTAGTCCTTTCTCTTCTCCTGTCATCCTTGTGAAGAAAAAGGATGGGAGTTGGAGGTTCTGTGTGGACTACAGGCACCTCAACTCTATAACCATCAAGGACAAATTCCCTATTCCTATAGTGGATGATTTGTTGGATGAATTATATGGTGCAAAGTTCTTTTCTAAGATTGATCTTAGATCTGGATATTTTCAGATTAGAATGAAAGCTGAAGATATACACAAGACAGCTTTTAGCACCCATTTTGGCCACTTTGAGTTTAAAGTGATGCCATTTGGGTTGACTAATGCTCCTGCAACCTTTCAAGCCCTTATGAACAAGGTCTTTGGACCTTATTTGAGGGATTTTGTCTTGGTATTCTTTGATGATATACTCATCTATAGCCCAACATTGTCTTCTCATGTCCAACACTTGGAGACTATTCTCAGGGTGTTGAAGGAGAATCAGCTGTTTGGTAAGCTCAGCAAATGCTCCTTTGTTCAGACTGAGGTGGAGTATTTGGGTCATCTGATCAATGGAGATGGGGTCAAGGCTGATCCTAGGAAGATCTATGACATGGTGCAGTGGCCATCTCCTAAGACTGTCAAGCAGCTTAGGGGGTTTCTTGGGCTTTCTGGTTACTACAGAAGGTTCATCAAACAATATGGAGTGATCAGTAAACCTCTCACTAATCTTCTTAAGAAGAATGGGTTTGCTTGGACTGTAGAAGCTGAATTAGCTTTCAGAAATCTTAAGGAAGCTTTGAGTTCCCCTCCAGTTTTGGCTTTACCTGATTTTTCTAAGAAGTTTGTTGTAGAATCTGATGCCTCTGATGTGGGTATGGGGGCAGTACTGATGCAGGATGGAAGACCTTTGGCTTACTATAGCAAAGCTTTGGGTCCTAAGAGTACTGTTTTGTCCACTTATGAAAAAGAATTGATGGCACTTGCCACATCAATTCTTAAGTGGAGGCACTACCTAGAGGGACATTCATTCATTATCAAAACTGATCACCAAAGCCTAAAACACCTATTTGAACAAAGAATAGGTACTGCAGCTCAACAGAAGTGGGTGTCTAAGCTGCTGGGCTTTGATTTTGTGATTCAGTATAAGAAAGGGGTGGAAAATGTGGTAGCTGATGCTTTGTCAAGACAAGGGGAATGTAATGCTATATCTGTTATGATTCCTGAATGGATTGAGGAAGTAAAACTAAGCTATGAGGGGGATATAACAATCCAAGGAATAATTGCTCAACTTTGGATGGGCAAACAGGTTCCTGATTATCAATTGGTAGGAGATGTACTGAAGTATAAGGGCAAGGTTTGCATTGGGGATCAAGGTAACTACAGGAAGAATTTGGTTGAATCCATTCATTCCTCTAATGTAGGAGGACATTCAGGAGTTTTGGGCAGTTATAATAGGCTAAGAAAGATTTTTTATTGGCCTAACATGCTTGAGCAAGTGCAAGATTTGGTCAAGCAGTGTGAAATCTGCCAAAGGTGTAAGCATGAACACTTGCCTTACCCAGGGCTGTTACAGCCTCTGGAGGTGCCCAGTAGACCTTTCACTGATATCAGTATGGATTTTGTGGAAGGGCTACCTAGATCAGAAGGCAAGGATGCAATCCTTGTCATTGTTGACAGGTTTACAAAGTTTGGGCATTTTATTGCCTTAACTCATCCTTTTACAGCTAGGAAAGTAGCTGAGGAGTTTATGGATAAGATTTTCAAGCTACATGGTCTTCCAGAAAGGATAGTGAGTGATAGGGACAAGGTGTTCACTAGCACCTTTTGGAAGGAGCTGTTTTTTGCCTTGGGGGTAAAGCTGAACCTAAGTTCTGCTTATCATCCTCAGTCTGATGGACAGACTGAGAGAGTGAATCAAAGTCTAGAAATGTATCTGAGATGTGTGACATTTCAGAGACCCAAGGCTTGGTGCAGGTTGTTGCCTCTTGCTGCATGGTGGTACAATTCATGTGTACACAGCAGTACCAAATTGTCTCCCTTTGAAGCTCTGTATGGTTACAGACCTCAGGGCTTTGGGGAGGGCATTCTGGTGAAGGACATTCAACATGGTGAGGTGGGAAGAATGATGGAGGACAGGATCAAATTGAATTCTTTGTTGAAGGATCAATTAACTATTGCTGCTAACAGAATGAAGCAGCAACAAGATCAACATAGGACAGAGAGACAGTTTATAGTTGGGGATTGGGTGTTTGTAAAGTTACACCCATACAAGCAACAGTCTGTGGCACTCAGGAAAAATCAGAAATTGTCCCCTAAGTTCTTTGGTCCTTTCAAGATACTTAGGAAGATTGGATCAGTTGCCTATGAAACTGCAATTACCTCCAACTTCAAAAATCCATTCTGTGTTCCATGTTAGCCAGCTGAAGCTTAGGATGGGCTCAGGACAAGTTGCTCAACAAGACTTACCTGAGGTTAATTCTGAGGGGCAGGTTCTGGTTGAACCAGAAGCTATATTGGACAGAAGGCTAGTAAAGAAGGGAAACAGGGCTGCTGTGCAATGGCTGGTGTCCTGGAGTCATTTACCAGAGGAGGATGCCTCTTGGGAATTTGCTGAAGAGTTTTTGAAGAAATGGCCTGAGTTTTCTTGGACAGCTTGAGGACAAGCTGAATGTTATGGGGAAGGTATTGTTATGTAAAGGGAAGAATGGTGTATTTTGTGGGATTCGATCCCTGGTTGTTTTTAGTCTTTTATTAGTTCAGTCGGGTCGGATCTGAAGGCGCGGGTCATGTAGACCCGACTTTGGATTTTAGTATAAATATGCTGTGATTTGATATTTCCAGCATCGAGAATCATTTGGACATTTCAGTTGTTTAGTTTTTCCCCAAATTGCTCTGTAGCTAGGGTTCTTAGTTAAGAAATCTATCAATTTCTCTGTTCAATCTCTTCTCTTTCTTCTTCCTTTTCTGTTTCCTGTTATCGATTGTCATTAATTCATCTAGAATTTCAGCAATCGTAACAAATTATTTATACATTTATCATCTAAATGGAGCAAAATATATCATATATACTAAAAATATATTTTCACCCCGCTACCACCATACTGGATCCGTCTCTGAGATCACTGGAGTAAGTTTAAAATTATTCTACTACTTTGTGAACTTTTCTTTTCGAGGCTTGACATCCTCGGAAGAATATGTTGTCGTGTCTTATTTTGAATCTGGGGCTCAAATTCTCCAGGTTCTAAGCGTGACAATTTTGTATGAATGAAGTTAGTTATTCTCAAGTAATTTGTTTAATTATCTTCAATTAGTTAGATGTTGACATATCATTTGTATATAATTTTATTCTATCTTATTTAACCATTACATAATAAATAATTTATGCATTGATAATATTAATTCATTTGTATTAATACAAGTGAGGAAAATGTAAAAAATTGGACTATATTTAAAATATGATTATTTTTTAATTAAGTAAAACATAATAGTTTAATTAAATTATTAGAATCTTGTTGAAAGTAAAGAATTACATATCATGAATAAAATTAGCAATTGGAAAAGCTAGACATTCTAGTTTTTTTTTCAATTGTGAAAAACTCACATACAGCTCCAATAATGCATTCACTAAGCATACTGACAATAGCCAAAATAGGCTAGCGCGATTAGTATATCAATTTAAATTTCAAACTGTCCTTTAAACTCGGAATCATACGTTACGAATTCTACACTACGAGATAAGGAAAAAAATTGTAAAAAAAGAAAAGCGATTGCAGGAACATAACAAATTCATCAGAAAATACAAAGTATAACACCCTTCTTGGAATCCAATGGCATAATTTTAACATATTGAGACAGAAAGCCTTCAAGATTTCCCAATTTCATGTCTTCAGAACATAAGTATTTCCATAGATACTGAGGAGGTGATTAAAGTTTGAAACCAAGCCACCTATACATTTCAAGGATGCATTTGGATTGGGTTTGAGTTTGAGTTTGGTCTGTTCTCAAACTCAAGCCCATATTACCTTTGGATTGAGTCTCAACATGAAAACAGGTCAAAGAAGAGATCCAAACATAACCCACAAAATTTGACCCAACCTTTCATATTGAATCCACAATCAGACCCGTTCACAATCGGATGATATTTTCTCCATCGACGGAGTTATCAATCCGCAACCACCATCTCCAGACGATTAATGGCTTCAAATTTATCACAACCATTCTCTCCCACCTACTCAATTTCAAGAAAAATAAAAGAGGGTATATTAGAACCCTCTTCACCTTATTGTTTCCATTGCAGTGGTTCATTGAAGTTGAAGGTGAGTATTCCAATCTCCATTCTCTAGCTCTCTGGAATTGTGTTTTAATATTTCAAAAATTTGACCTAAAATCTTTTATTCTCGGCATAATATCACCTTTTTTGCAATGACGAAACGGATTTTCTCCCAGGACATCCTTCAATCCAAAATTCATCTTTTTTTTTTTTTACCCCACTTGATGCTATTCTAGTTGAATAAATCATTTATTCCATAACTATGTAGTAAAAGCATAAAACCATGAATGTGGAGGTTTCACATAGTAACAAGATATTTTACTTTTGCCTGGATCTGTACAAAACACTAAGCCCCTAAATCTCTAACAAGGACATCATACTCAAAAGAGGGGTGGGGACTAGTTTCAGGTTAAGATTTTGGAGAGGGGCAAAAACAATACTTTCGGTACCCTTAATAAGACTAACCGCCTCCATAAATACCGTGCTCTATCATATAACAGAGCTAAGGCGGGGAATCAACGTTCAACTTTCATATGGCCAGGAGGAAAAGGCCCTGCAAATGCACCAGGGAATTCTCTGATCAGACAAATGTTCATGTGTAAATTCGAAGAGAATTTTAAATCAGGAAGTTTCAATACCACTCAAATCTTGGCTGCTGATGGGAGCACTTGAATTTAATTCCATTTGGACTATATTATGAAGCTCATCGTCCCACACACTAGAAACCTACGATCAACGGAAAGAGTTATTTGGCCAGTTCAACCCAACTTGGTCTGAGTTCGGAAAAAGGCAAGAAAAGAAAGCAGAGAATATATGTGAAATGTAACATAGACTTGGAATAGTTGTTAAAGCGTACATGAGTAGTATTTTCCTTGTACCCTCCTGCACTCATGGCTGCCAAAGGCGAACTGATGGACCTTCGAAGTGCATCTGCAGCATTTCCTAAGCCATGGAGACCTGTTTGGACTATTCCTTGTGATTGATGAAGTTGTGGGTAACTCATACTAATATCAGGTGGAAACGCCAATGAAGATGAAGGACCAGCTCTTGGCTGGAGGATCTGTATTCAAGGCGAACATACATGTATAATGGAAATTGCATAATTAAGTTTGATAATAAATATCTAGTGTCAGCAAGTATTTTTTACATACATCTTTTGTTAGGAGCCCTTTAAGGTTGAAACCTAGCTGTGGATTTACCGTTGCAAGTTTCATTGAGAGGAACTGCAGAAAAGAGAAAAAAATAAATTTACACATACATTGAAGGCATAAATTAGTTAACAACATCGGCTACAAACAGCAGAATATAAGAACTCCACTAATTTTTCTAAAGAATATCAACCATTAGGGATAGAGGTCCAAAGAAAAGGACGGTTGAACAGGGGAATAAAAGCTTCGATATCAAGAACCGAAAATCATTTTCCTTCTCAGAAAATCATTGGAGCCCTGCCACTTAAAAGGGAATATTTCAAGGTAAATGATACTCCCTCCATTTTACAATATAACGCCTTTTGGCCATTTTGCATAAATTAAGGAAGAGAAAAATAAGTGAAAATATTCTCATCATATCCTTTATTAGTTCCTTAAAATTTGTAAAAGGCCAAACATTATGGAAATGGATAAAAAGGGCTAAAAGGCATTACATCATGAAACAAAGGGAGTAACAAATTATGAAACAACTCAATTACGTGCCGAAGCACTTCCAGAAAACAAACATGGCAACATATTCAGTAAATATTCAATGAAAGAATTGAAAAAGGAAGACAAAACTAACCTCAACTTGGCGTTGCAAAGATTGGACATAGTTAATAATTTCATCAAGCATAACAGCTTTGCCAGTGACCTGAAAAATAACCAAAGTTCATGAGATGCTAAAGACAATTTAGGCAATGTACATTTCTACAACAATATGCACCCCCTCCCAAAAAAAAAAAACCAACCTTACTACAACCAGGCACAAGATCCTGAAGAAACTTCATCCTTTCACTGATTTTTTCCCTCCTTGCCTACAAATAAATCTATCAGTTCCATTCAAATAACAAAGAAATGTCGCTTCCCTTTTTACCTTAAATAAAAAAAAAAAAAAAAAAAGACTTACTCTTTCAGCAAGACTGTGGCTGTTTGTTGCCTGCCCACTTCGCGCCCTAACATGAATATATTCTACCTTTTGTGAATCTGAAGCTTTAGGTCCCTGTTTAGCATTCTTTCCACCAGGCTTGCTAGTAGTTGAAGTGGGATTTTGATCTACCTTCTGCTGAAATTCAGAAGAATGATCCTTTCTGGCTTCGGCCGTTGGCTGTGCAAATCCCATGTTTTGATCGAATTCAGCATCCTAACCATATAGTTAAAAAAAAAAAAAAAAATCCAAATACAATGAAGAAAACTGAACAAAACTTCAAACTATTCAATCATACAAGAAAGGTAGAAAATGTAGTTCAACCTGACCACTTCTTCTCCTCTTCTTTAAACCTATTCCCTTCGAAGAAGCCTCTCCCCCTGCCCCATCTAACTCTTCTTGACCACCTCGGCCACTAAATTCAGCTTCATCAGACTCATTGCTAGAACCACCAACACCCCGCTTCGCTTCATCACGAGACCTTGCTAAGCTTTCAATGGTTCTTTCGTTTTTTAGCGGGCTTCCGGTTGGAGTCCCATGCTCCGCAGCCAAACAAATACGTTTTACACCTTCAGCCATATTCATTTCATTTTTCTGGGATTGAGGTCCAGAAGTTGTTTTCGATCCACTTGTAATAAAACCCTCTTGTAATGCTTGTTGTCCTGGTGTTAGAATTCCAGAGTAAGGATTCATTTGTTCAGCTATGCTACTAAAAGGGTTCATTATATTGCCAATATTTCCACCACTAAAGCAAGAAAATCTTGCAGCTCTTTCAATGAAACCTGAATCGGCTGGAAAACGAGGTAAGCTCTGAGGAAGAAAACCAGGTGTACCAGGTAGAAACATACTTCCTTTCAACATTGAATTTGTTGGATTCCAACCCAAACCAGGTATGCCATCTAGACCACCTGGTCTATTACCCAATGCATTTGAAGTGGTAGCATTATGTTGAACATTAATGTCACTGAAACCTAAATTTTGTGAACTTGTGGGCTGGTCCCACATGGCAGTAGAGCAAAATGAGTCTACCATGGTGGCACTTGAGCAAGAAGAAGAGTCTAACATATTCCCTTTAGGAATAATTCCCATTGAAGCATTTGCTAGATTGTTTGCACTTAATTGCCAATCTGAAGGCATATTTGATGAATGATAGTTCAAAAGATCCACATTCCTCTTCTCTGGTTCAAGATTATCCTTATCAGCCATAACCAAATATCTTTGCAAAATTTGCTACCAACCCAAAAAAGCAATTCCCTCACTAGTGTGGTTGTTCTTCAATTCAGATATGGGCCTAAAAAATTTAATGTTAGCAAAGTCTCTAAAAGGGCTGCAAAAAAAATCCACATTCTTCAAGAAAAGTGCCTATTGAATGCTAAAAGATGTAAGAATAATGATAGCTATCTTAAACTAGACCAATTATAGCCAAAAGGGTTAATCAATTTTACAACATGCCTAAAATTCAAGCTGAGGGGAAGTAATAAAAACAGAGGAAAGAGAACAAAGAACAATTAACAGTCAAAGTAGGCACTTGAAAACATATAAGAGAATGACAATTCATATCATCACTAATGAACTAAAAAAGACAAGAAAATGTAGGCAAAAATTGGAAGGATTTCCAAAGTACCCTATACATTTCATTAAAGACCAAATCAACAAATCAATGTCGTACCCAGTGCACTTAGCTCCCACATCAGTAGGGTCTGGGGTCCGATGTACGAAGCATTACTCGGGAGGTAATTATGTACGCAGCTTACCCTTATTTTTCATACAGAGGCTCGTAACCTAGCAAGTAAACACTTTACTGTCGCGCCAAGCACGACCTTCAAAGACCAAATAACACTAACACAAAAATATCCCCCAAAAGAAAACATGGAATTTCCAACAGTTAATTCAAAATTACAGTAAAGGAACCCTCAAATATCCAAGAAAAACAAAAACCCATTCAAGAAAAAAGCTTTAAAAAGTGTACAGAAGCAGTTAATTTAAAGCATAAAGAGAGAGACATTGATTTCAGCATCACAAATACTCATTGAATGATAACCCACTGCTACAGGCAGTACTGAAAGAGAAAACCCCAGTCAAGAAACTAAAAAGGTTGTGAAAGGAAAAAGAAAAGATACCCAATTCAAGAATCTGTGCTTGGAGGCAGCTACTTTTGGTACTAAATTCTGAACACCATTTTTTTAAACAAATGGGTTAAACATTTTAACACTGAAAAATTCAAGTTTTTTAATTAGGGGGGCTATAGTGGATATGTTATTCAAACTTTCAAATCCCTTTTATTATGAACAGTTTCTGAAACAAAACTAGAAACAAATCATGCCCAAGAAACAATAAAAGCATGGGGAGAGTAGTAATGATCAAAATGTGAAAGAGAAAAAGAAAGAAGGAAATGGGTAATTTTGAAGGAAGTAAGAAAAAGAAAAGAAAGATTTGAGAGGAAAGGGCTTGGATTTATACCCACGCCTGCAGAATTATTAGCCATTTTTGTCACCAATTTAGTTTGAAACAGCCACTTTTATCCTTTTTTCAAATAAAATTCTAAAAAAACATCAAAATTGATAATGTGGCAAAAAGCTATCATAATACCTCTCTCGCAGGGAGTAAAAGCTGGAAACTTATTGTATGAATGGCAGTGACGGATCCAGAACTCGACATCAGTGGGGTCAGGGATGATTCTAGAAAGGGCCCGAAATTTTTAAAAATACTACATATGGTAAATTTTAGTAAATTTTATATGTAGTTTGGAGTATTTTATCAAGTTCGCCCCCCTCTCCAAAATTTTTTTTTTGTATTTTGTCAAACAATATACAGCATAAAAAAAATGACTGAGAATAAGATGTCTCGCGGGAAGGAATTGAGACTTGAGAGTTGAGAGACAAGACTGTTTTTTATTGAGAGCAACTTGTAAAATATCCTGCGAGCGGGGAAAAAAAAATTCACTAGGGTCATTTGACCCTAGTGACCCTTACCAGTTTTACTGATGAATGGCTATAAGTTTCTAGTTTTACCCCTGCAAGAGAGAGGTATTATGATAGCTTTTTGCCACATTATCAATTTTGATGTTTTTTTAGAATTTTATTTGAAAAAAAGATAAAAGTGGCTGATTCAAACTAAATTGGTAACAAAAATGGTTGAAAAAAGTTAAAAAGGATAAAAGTGGCTGTTTCAAACTACATTGGTGACAAAAATGGCTAATAATTCCACGCCTGCATAACCAAAAAAAAAAGTGTTATTGATGATTAACTACTGCCATTTATTTAATATGATTACGAGATATCAGAGTTATATGTGGCATGAGAAAATTTGACGGGTCTCCAAATCATTGAGTTAGGATTATAGTTCTAATTCATAGTTTGCTAAAATATCAGCAAGAGTGTTACATGATCGGTTGACAAAAGATAAATTTGTTATATTATTTTTTCATTAAATTTTTAATTTGACCAACAATGTGTCTTATTTGGGAAAAATCCTCTCTTAATTGTTATATCCTGATTATTAGAACTTGACAGTCACTTTATATGAAACGCGACTGGTATCCTCAAGTCATTGCAAGCCGAAGACCTTCCAAGAGTGTTATTTACTTCAACATATTCTGGGCTGGACGAGTTGAAAATAAACTTAGCAAGCCCGGCTAAAAAACTTCCTTCATGGTTGCGCGCGATCACTCTAAGTCCACCAAAACTATTATTTCACAATCCACTATCCACATTAATTTTAAGAAACTCATCTCGGAGGCTTTCATTTAAGGAAAGATGACTGCGGCAAAAACTCCGGTAGGTTCCGCTACATTTAGATGAGAAAATATTTTTACTTTACCTTTGAGCATATATCTGATTTGGTTTTAATTTGGCAAAGTCAGATATGCATTCCCAAGCTTTAATGATGATGCAAAATACTACTAAATTCCGCACCACGAATTAGAGCAAAATTTTCAACTTCCTCGGCTGATTTCTGCTTCCTTTCAAAAAAATTCGATAAACCATTGCCATTGTTACTTTTTTTAAAACAAAAAATAAAATAAAATATTGATATTTCTATTTTGTTTATTATTTCAGTTTAGATCGTCTATGACACTCCCTATAATATTTTAATTACGGAAATTTTCACTCATATAACCTAAAACAAAATGAGTAAACTCTAAGGATGGATCGATAAATTATAAATATAAACGTGTCTATAATTAAAAATATCACTAAGAGTCTCATAAGGAATGTCACCGAGAATCTATCTGTTATTATTTCCCATTCTCATAGAAAAATCACAATATGCCAAGATTATTTCCCATTCTCATGGAAAAATCACAATATGCCAAGATAAATTTAGCTAGAAAGAATAATATCAGTGAATATTTATTTAAATTGTGCATTTTCTGTTCTTAGAGCAATAGTAACTCTAAAATTATCATAGTTAGATTAATTCATTCTCGGTATTCTCACTCTTGGAGAAAAATCTTATATGAAACTCTCTTAATATGATGTTATAATTTGTGAACATTTTGCATTTGGATTTGGATTGGTTTGCTATTTGAGAACTTCTGCACCGGAAATTGACATGTTTGGTCTTCAAACTATTTCTCAATTAATCGAGTAGTCCTCTTTACTTTCCATTTTGTTCTGAATATTATTTCGCGCTTCCTAACCTGTCTCAGCACCACCACCCACGGTGATTTCCGGCCAAATCCCTCTCTATGCAGTATTTATACTTCATGGATGATTTCAGAAGTATTTTCGAGCTTCCAAGATGGTCCTATCATCATCTTCTTCATTCTCCAAGATCCATCGTCGATCGCCAACCATTTCTCTCCTAATCAGACCACCAACGCCGTCCACCCACTATATCTCTCCCAAATTCGACCACCAAACCGTCACCCACCACTTTAGGCCAACCCAAAATTGGAATCACGGAAAACTTCATACCAAGAACAATGATTGGACCTCAAATCCTAGTTGGAAAGAATTCCTGAAAGGGTCCACGTGAGAGGCGTTGATGGTCGAATTTATAAGAGAAATTGTGGGTGGGCGGCATTGGTGGTCGAATTTGGGCGGCAATGGATCTTGGAGGATGAATAAGATGATGCTAGGACCATCTTGGTAGCTCGCAAATACTTTTGGAAACATCTAGGAAGTATAAATACTATAGAGGGGATTTGGCCGGAAACCACTGTGGGTGGTGGTGTTGGGGACCGATTAGGAAGCGCGAAAAAATATCCAAGATCAAATGAGAAGTAAAAAAAGAATGAGGACCACTCGATTATTTGAGAAATAGTTTGAGGATCAAACAAGCCAATTTTCCAAAAAAATATTTGTTTATGAGAGGAGATGTATAGTTGAAAGTGAAAGAAATTTGTTCTGAATGTGACAAAAATTGTGACCAATTGCACTAGTAAGTGCAATACATAATTGATAATTTATAAGTGCAATATGGTTTTAATAGGTATAGTCAATTTTTTTATAATTTTGTCCTTGAACATTTTATAAATACTCGTATGTCTTATTTAATTCATTTCTCATTAAATCGGTAACAATTATTTTCAAACTATAAAATAAACGGTAATAGATGACTCTAAATTTGTACATCAAACCAAACATCGTTATTGTAGCGGTAGATTGTGTTTTAATTTTTAAAGTTTGGACCGCCAAAAACATCAACAATAAGAGCTGAATGAGCCTACTAAAAGAAAATTTGAATGAGTCACTAACAAGTGGCTTATCTAGTTGGAAATTGTCAGTCTATGGCGACACTCCAGATCTGATTGAGCCTTGAAGAACCAATGCACCCAAACTTGAAAGTAGAGTTGTAAATCAAATAAGTTGTTTGAGTGTTCGGCTTGTTCAAGCTTTTTCGTGTTCGTTTAAAGTTATCGTTTGGAATTTGAGCCAAGCTCGAACAAAATATTGTGGTCGTTTGTTAATCGAACGAACTTCGTGAGCTCGTTCAAATTGTTCGAATATATATATATATATATATATATATATATATATATATATATATATATATATATATATATATATATATATAATATAGATATTTTATTATTTTTATAATACAAATAAATATTTTATTATTTTCGACTATATTAATTCTATATAATTATCTATTAAAAATTTAAAGAAAAAATTAGTCAAACTAACTCGAACTCGAGTAAGATTTAGACAAATTCGATTTTTTATAAGTTAAACGAGTCAACCTCAAAATGTTTGCAAACATTTCGAACAGTCAATCCAACGACAAACAAAATTTCAGTCTCAAGTAAAAAAGGAACGAAACTCTAACACATTCAAGATTCAGTCAAACACGAGTTCAAAACTCTGATGCGCGATTTGTTCGAGCTCATTTACACCCTACCTGAATGTAGGGGTGAGCACCGAATTCGAATTGGGCAATTCGGTTTTTTCATTTTTTCCTACCTCAAAAAACCGACCGAATTCGAATTGGCCGAATTGGTGAATTCGGAATTCGGTTTCGACCGAATTGGAGGGTATATTTTTTATTATATAATATTTAATTATATAATAAAAATATTTAATTATTATAAATTCAATAATAATATTTAATTATATAATTATAATATTTAATTATTAAAAAATTCAAATTCGAATTCGGCACACCAAATTCAAAAATAGTCAAACCGAATTCGTCCCAAATTCGACCAATTCGAATTCGGTGTTGACCGAATTACCGAATTCAAGCCGAATTACCGAATTCGAATTGCCAAATTGAATTCAAATTCGGTTGGAATTCGGCATAAAACCTAATTTGCTCACCCCTACCTGAATGTCACCCACAGCTGGTTCTCTTAGATTAATAGCAAATGAAACATTAGATGTTAATTACTCCTTCCGTTCCCATTTATCTGTAATTTTAGGACAAAATACTCGAATTAAGAAATGATTGAGATACATTAATTTAAAGATAGATAGACACTTTTAACCTTCCATTAATACATTTATGTTGGAACAATTCAAATTAGTTGTTGACTGAATTAATTAAATACAAGGGTAAGTTTGGAAAAAAATACATTTAATACTCTCTTGTTTCATAAAGTGACAGATAATTAAAAAATTGATAAAGTATGTATAGGCGACAGATAATTGGGAACGGAGGGAGTATTACTAATTTTGTAGGTCAATAATGAAGATAAATATTATACTTATTATACATATATTTTAAGAGTTTTGAATCATCCGTCACATTTTTTATCTTATCTTTTAAGTTCTATCTCGTTTATAAAAATTATCATGTGTAACTCTGGTATTCTTCTTAAAGTTTTTTTTTTTTTTTTTTTAAATTTGTATATTTTCTAAATGAAAAATTTATCATATATTAACCTAAAGAGTAATGAAATGTAGAATGCCCAAAAAACCAAACCCTATTAGTAGGTATATTTATTTCTTTAAATGTAACGCGTGCCTCTTTTTTTCAACAAATCTAACTAAAAAGATACCTTCTATTTTAATTTCTTTTCTTTTGCTTTAATTTTTTTTTTTTTTTTTTTGAGACATTGGTATAAGAATCTAGGTTTTCTTGTTAAGATTCATTAAAGTATGTAAAAACTTATTCTATTTGTTTTACTTTTCTTATTTTAACCTTTTGTTGATAGTAACTTAATCTCTTTTAATCTATGATTTTTTGTTTTAATGATAATGACAATACTGGATTGAGCTAGCAACTGACAATTGCCAACTTTCATCAGAGATTAACTTTACTTTAAGACATTGTCCTTCATCATTATACTTAACAATTATTAACATCTTGGGAGAAGAGCTTATGAAATCTTTTTTAGGGTTTGTTTGGTCAAGACCTCTAGTTTATAGCTACTTGTTTAGTTTAGTTTTCACACATCTTTTCCCACTTGGGTGGCTTTTGATGGAATAATTCTGATATAGAACAAGTTAAATTGATTATTCGGTTTAAAATTAGTTATATCATCAAAAGAGAAAATTTTTACAATAATATAATCAATTTTAAATCATAAAATGAAGGTTTGAGTCTATGCCCCCTTTGATAACTTGAATGACTTATACATAATTGCATAATGAAAATTTTAGGGGAATTAAAATTTTACATCTATATTTTGTCACAATGATAATAGTATAAAATTACACTTATAAACGGACTTTATAGGTTATACTGACCGGTATACAAATTATTTAACACGATTAATCAAGTTGAAATTTCATAGGTATCATGATTTAATGGTCGGAAATCCTGTAAATAAGCAACATAATTAATCACTCACAAGATATCATGAACTCGTGACTTTACGTTAGCTAGTTTTACAATATCACAAATATAACTAGCTAAGTTATGATCATTTGACGGACTTTAGAGATTATATCATGTATAATAATAAACTTTCGTTCAATATATCTCTATGAATCCTCTGTTTGTGCACCACTAATGCTCTTGATGCTGAATGAAAGAAGCATGGTGATGTGCACATAAATTAAAATGGTTCTTGGGTCTGCCTTCTCTGATGCCTTTTGGCTTTGATTTGAGGGCATGATTCTGTAGCAAACACGACGGCATAGGGGACCATTGTTACATGTGTATTATATGAGCAACCACTTTGTGCACTTGTTGCCAAAGGTTAGGTTAGTCTCCAATACATCTATTTCAGTGGTATCCTGGGATCAGTCACTTTGTTTGACAAATGTTAGGTCTGTATCCCGTCCATCCCCGCCCATACCCCTAATTATTGGGGATTTAATGGGTTATGCTATTGTTGTTGTTGTTGTATCTATGAATCCTCTCAAATAATGATCCTCGATATTTGTCTAATACGCATCTAAAACTGTGATATGTATCTCAATTTTATCAAGTAGGTGACGTATCACTTTTTTTTAGCGACTAACAAAATCTTTTAGATTATATATTTGTTTAAATAAACAAATGATTTTGGCACACTTGTCCAATGCGAATATAAATTGGAAATTACTTTTTTGCTAAAATCAATTAGTTATAACTGACTAAAAACTCAAATCCCTTTGAATTTCTAAAGTTTTCAACGGATTAATTACAATAATGTTACGGATTATTTATAATTTTACCACTATTTTAACTATTTATCCAATTAATTTTAGCCAACTAACATTGTCCATCTAAATTCATCACTTCAAATCTGTCATTTATTAAAAAAAAAAAATTTCAAATCTATTGTTGTTTAAAGATTATAATAATTTGAGGTCATATTGTATTTTGAAATATAAATGGGAGCTCTTTTCTTTTCTTTGAAAGAGGAAATATTATACTACATGGTGATGATTTTCTAAAAGTGGAAAAGAAGTCGCTCTGGTCCTAGCAATTCGAGAGGTAAATCCTTATTTTTAGGTGGTGGCTATTTTTTTTTTTTAACTTTGTTGTTGAGTCTAATTCCGATATCAGAGATGAGCCAAATAGAACCTCATCTTTATGGGTCGACCCTCTTTCTCCCGCAAAATTGAATTAGCTTTCTTGTAAAGTAGCATGTCAGTAGTCCCGCTAGGTGATTATCTCTCTTTAGTTCCTACGTATATCTCTTGGAGAGAGGTGCAGAAGCTTTCCCTTTGACTCAGGGGGCCTTCCACCACTTCGACTGATGCAGACGCGGATCTCTCATTGTGAAAGATATAATAAAAGGGAAGCTTACCCCGTTTGTTATTGCATGTATAGCTTTCTAGAGCAGAGGTCTGGCAACGCATTCTGGGCACAGATTATTGGTATAGGAATTTTCTATTTTCGTTCGGTGTCTCATTCTGTATTTTTACTAATAAGAAATTGACATATATTATTTTAAAAAAATTATAACCTAAAAGAAATAGTGGAACCCGTAGAATTAAAGTAAACACGTGAAAAATATTTATTCGTGTGACAAATAACAAGATACAAAATGAGTACATATGATTTTTTGCCGTGGAAAATTAATATAGCTAGGTGGACACCTCAATTGTAAAAAGGGCATGAGGAACACTCGGAGAAAGTGTAGGACCAAATCTGTTATGATTCTTTTATGTAACATTTATGGGTTTTTCCAATGGCATTTACTAGACTTGTAACTCCCAAGTCTTTAAACTAGAATCATTGTAAGGATTTTTTGTCTTCCGCTCACACTGACTTTGATGATCATTATGTCATGGACCTCATGGTAGACAACCTTCTGAATTAACATGAATTTATGAGGGTCTATCACTCTTTGAGGATTGATGACAAGTCGGTGTACTCATATTATCTTCCTTTTAAAATAATACCTTTCGAATTAATGGGTAATTAGGTCTTAAAATCGGTGCAATAAATCTCTCTCACACAATTTTTAGTGGATCCACACAGGGGTCATCTCAATAATTTTAAAAGTCGTGTGCTAAATTTTAAAATGATGACTTACATAATCGGAGAACCTACTAAAAAAATATATAAAGAATAATAAAGATAACATACCTTCTAGTTCCACGTTTTACCTAATCATAATTTTTTTTAATAATATCAAGTATAAATAGAGGGGTGGTACTTTGTCCAAAAAAATGCTAACAATATTTACTATTAGTTGTCAACATCATGGTTTTAAAACCCAGCCTGGACCGGCTGGTTTGATCGGTCGGACCGCCGCCCGACCTTCTTTGCGGTCCGGGTAGACCCCTAAAGCCAGTAGGACTAAAAAACTAGCTTCTTTTGTTCAACCCGTTAAAACTCGACGATTGGACCGTCGAACCCAGAAACCGGAACGGGTTTACTAGAACCGGTCGGGTCTCATATGCTTCATTTTTTTAAAAACAAATATGAAAAATTGCATCTTAAACAAAAATCGAAAACACCCAATTTGTACATCTCACCCTCAACTCTATTGGTATCACCGTTTAGGTAAAGAACAAGAAGCTCTCACAGTTTAAACTCTCAAATCAAGTTCATCAAATTCAATCAACAAAATCCAAATCAATCAAATTTCTCTCACAAATCTCAAAACTCAAACATCACCTTGGTGAACCAAGATCCTCTTATGTTTGATTTTCTAAATTAAAACTCCTTATTATACTTTACTTTTATTTCTTATGATAGTGTTATAATTTATAAACATATGGTGAACTTCGTTGTTTTGGGACTCTAAAATCAATTGATATTTTCTTTCTTTGTAGTTCCATGAAAGTTTTTTTTTTCTAGATCAATAAGTATATTTAAATTTTGTAGAATAGTTTATGTTTAAATGAATTTACATAGCATTCTGTTAATTTTCAAGTTAATATTAAGGTGATGTTTTAGGCTTTGAATTTGTACTTCATTTTAAATAATAATTATATATTATTTATTTATTTATAATATTTATAATATGTATGACATCACCGAGTCAATGAACGGGTCGATGACGGTCCGCCCACCTATTCGACCAGTGACCCGTAACCTAATAATATTTTTGGGTCGATGACCGGTCTGGCTTTCAAAACCTTGGTCAACATAAAAAGACTCAAGTAATTACAATTTTTATTATTTTTCAACAAAATACAAACACACACATATATATAACTAATATAAAATTAGGACCCCAAATTTTTGAAGGCTCTGTGCAATCAAGCACCTAGAACACATTTTTAGCCCCCCTAGATCCACATCTAAATACAGAGACTAACGGTGGAGTGTGAGAGAGATTGTGGAGTTAAATCCATTGCACCAATTTCTCAATTTTCCTAAGTTAAGTGTCTTCATTGCTTTTTTTTTTTTATCTAATCCAAATTAATTTTCCTTTGTATAAATAAAGTAACAATTTATATTAAATTTATAGTTTTACTCTTAACTCCAATACCCCATTTAATACTTCTAGTTAATGAAAGTTAACCGTTTCCAAGACAAGTCGAGAGGTGATTGACATTTTCCACAAAAGAAGAGGTGGTTAACTGGTGAATAAGAACTAGTTAGGGACACTTTATATTTTTTTTTATTATATTTTACCATCGAATTCATCAAAGTCTCAACATCGTGCATTTGTCACAATGAAAAAATAATCTGGGATGGAGGTGTGAATTCAAAATTAAAGTAAACAAATTGAACCTTAAAGGAAAGAGTACATTAATTACGGATCTAATATATATATACTCTCGAGACCGAAGAAAAATATTATTATAGGGAGGTTATTCTTAGATTGATGCTTACATATAAAAATTATAATTAAAAAAAATAAGTAATATACATTATACGGAACTTGGAAATATGTCTCTTCATATTTTAAAAACATTAATTTAAATGATATATAAGATTCATGAGTTTTAAAAAAACAAATATACGTACATCATGCATGTACATTGTGTATACTAGATTTAGAAGGTGATTGTGTTGACGAGTTACTACGAACGTGCAAGTTAAAGGATGTCGTATTAACTCAAAAAATTAAGTCATTGTCACACACAACTTTATATAAGTATTTCATATCATCTTAAATTTAATGTAACATATTTAAATAATTTTGGATATTTTATATAGATATACAAATATATTTAAAATTTAATGTTATTTTATTATTGTATGGAGGTAAATTTCTTAAGAAATGTCCTAAAAAACATGGAATATTACAATGTAAAGTTTATTCTTATTTATAACTGATCCCGAGTTGGGACCATAATTTTTTTTATCAATATAAGGAGATTATTCTTATATATATATATATATAAACATCATTGACCTATATAACTTATTTTTAACAAGTGACATACTTAAAAGAAACAAATGCTCCATTTAAGGTAATTAAGTGTGAAATTGAAACTATAGCAACAAATACACTATTGATGTATGAAATTGACAACAACCTTACGCAAGAAATATGATTTTTTCTCTTTTCAAGTAAGACAAATGGAAAGATTAAATATAATAAACAAATTAAGAGTTTAAGAGATTACGATTAAAACATTAAAAAGAACAAAAACTTTTGAGAAGTATTTTGTAACGAAGAGAGTACAGCCTTTTATCACCCCGCATACAAATAATTCTTTATAGTTATGTTAATCTCTCAACTTCCACTAATATTACAACTGATATGTTTTTTTTTATTTATTATATGCATAACATTTATAATATTTAAACAAATCTATTTAAAAAATTACCATACCAGATACTATCATATCATAGTATGTATTTGTAATCAAGATAATAATTCATAATAAAACTATCTTTAACTGAAAATTTTTGATAAATTTTAGAGGTGTTAATAGGTTTAGATCGGCTCAAACTCGACTTATTTAACTTAAAAAATTATAAGTGTGAGCTCAATATTCCATGTTCATTAAAAGCAAATGCATGCCTTCCCCTTTATATACTACCAGAGGATCTCCTCAAAATATATACTCTACCGTCCCAGAACGTTAGTTTCATTTGGAATTTTCATACATATTAAGTATTTGTTCCGTTGGCTTATTTCGCAAAAGCAAAAATCAAGTACGTTATAAAGACTTAATTGGTCAGTTGAGATATTGTTGACAAAAATTAGCTATAACAGTTGTTTGGAGTCTTTCGCAATAGCTGTTAATAAATTATATAATAACTAATGTAAGATACAAATTCAACAACGGTTAGTGAACAATAATAAAATAACTGTTAACACAATACCTAATAGTTTGTAAGCTACAGACTTAACAGTTGTTACGGAAAATTTTAACAACTATTACAAAAGAGAAATAACAACTATTAGTGACATATTTAACAGCTGTTAGAAATTGATATAACCACTATTCAGAAAAAGACTTAACAACTGTTAGCTACAGATTTAACATCGGTTAGTTTCGAATTTAACATGTGTTATAACAAGAATACAACAATTGTAAATGACAAAGAAAACTGTGTAAACAGAAAATAAACCGAGGCTTGTGTTCGACACAATTTCCTTAAAACAGATTCGCCTCCTCCCAGATTAGTCCTGGATTTTCGTGAAGAGTCTGTCTCTCAAGATACAACGGCAACGCATAACTGGTTTGCACTAAACAATTCCACCGACGAATTAGAACTAGGACTGTTGATGAACATCATAAATTTTACAAAACAAAGTGTTTTAGAAAGCTTTTGAGTATGCAAAAGTATTTTTAAAAAAGTGTATAGAATCATTAGAAAAAGCCTCATTTTATAGGCTGGTAGGAGTGAGCAGATACATCCGTAGAATAAATTCTACTAGGTTCATCAAGCCCGCAAATTTAACTCTCTTGATTAGAAACGTAACCAAAGAGATGGACTAAGTAGATAAGATCCTAAACTAGCCAAAAGTTGAGTCGGTATATTCCTCATACGGTTTACGAAAAGTGTTAATGTGGTCTTGAACAGAATACAAATCCTCTAATCAACGAATTAATTTTATTACTAATATATATAAAAACAAACTTATCATAGTAGAAAGATTAACAGATTAATAAATACAATGCTGGATCTTTCCAATTTTATTGAGTTTGTTAGGTTAGGGTTTTAGTTGGTTTTTCTTTGGGGTTATAATTTGTGCATATATTTGCTTGATCTGAAGAAAGTTTTATTTCATAGGATTTTTTTAGTGTAAAGGTTAGGGTTTTAGTTGGTTTTTCTTTGGGGTTATAATTTGTGCATATATTTGTTTGATCTGAAGAAAGTTTTATTTCATAGGATTTTTTTAGTGTAGATTTTCAGATTTGATTGGTTTCTTGTGGACAGCGGTCATCGAGAGGCGAATGTTTAATGTTTAATCTGTTCACTATTAGTTTTTTATTATTAAGAAAGCCACCTGTTATGGTGGGGGGTTTGACATTAACCCCTATCCGTTTGAAATCACATGAATCTTCATTCCAAGAACATTGATTAGACCTCAAATCATAACTGGAAAGCAATCATAAATGGTCCACATGTGAGGCGTTGGTGGTCAAATTTTGGAGATTAAAAATGGGTGGGCGACATCGGTGATCGGATTTGGGCGGCGATGGATTCATGTGATTCCAACCCAAAATTGGAATCACATGAATCTTCATTCCAAGAACAATGATTAGACCTCAAATCCTAACTGAAAAAGCAATCATAAATGGTCTACATGGGAGGCATTGGTGGTCGAATTTGGGAGAGAAATGATGGGTGGCAGCATTGGTGGTCGGATTTGGGTGGCGATAGATTTTAGAAGATGATTATAGGGCCATCACTACAAGAAAACAGTTAAACATTACGGAAAAATCCGTAGCTAAACTTAGATTAGCAACCGAACCTCGTGGTAAGATATTTTTCGTCGTTGAGCTGATTAGCGACAGAATACCGACGGATTATGTCGCGACCGACTATTGGGTCGCCAAATACCGACTGATTATCGACCGAATGGTCAACAATTTTGACTTTGACTTTGAGTTGTTAAAGACCGAATACCGACGGATTATGTAGAGACCGGCTATTTGGTCACCAAATACCAATGGATTACCGACCGAAAGGTCAACAATGATGACTTTGACTTTGACTTTTAACGACCGAATACCGACGTCTCGTTTACCGAAGAAATCTTTGGTCGCTGATTACCGACCGAACAGTCAACAATGTTGACGTTTGACTTGGACTTGTTAGCGACCGAATACCGACGACACCATTAGCGACGGACCATGCCGTTGGTGATTAGAGACGGATTAGTGACCACTTCGTGTTCATTTGACTTTAAACCAATAGCAACCGATATAACGGTCACTAGTAGGTCGCTAAATGTTTTTAAATTTAAAAAAAAACTATGAAATTTAATTAAATCTCTATTATAAGAAACAGCAATGCGCACATCAATGAACCAGAAACAATATCCATAAGATCGCAAAAAGCAAATATAATCAATCAACCCAAAAATAACATCACATAACCAATTATCTTACAAAAAAAAACACAAGTTTACACATTCTAAAAAACACAAGTTTACACTTCTCATTTACATTGCAACACTCACAATTAAAGTGTGAAGTCCACTCCCCCAATTCCTTTTTTCTTGTTTCTTTATAACCTTGCAATATACTCCTTGGTGTCACTTATATGTATATCCTTGGAAAGGCATGAGTTGCAATCTGAAAATTCAAGAATCAAATTATTTTATGGCAATAAAATTACCACTTTGAATTATGTTAAAAAGTTATACAATACGGCAATTAATTTATGGTAATAAAGTACTAAAAAATAAACCAGCAAATATAATTACTCACCTTCAATATGTGGAATTCCAAGAAGCTAGTTGTTCATCTTGGAAGCTCGCAAATACTTCTGGGATCATCCTAGAAGTAAAAATACTACAGTGGGGATTTGACCGGAAACCACCGTGGATGGTGGTGCTGGGATCGGTTAGGAAGCGTGAAATAACATCTAGGCCAAATGAGAAGTAAAAAAAGAATGAGGACCACTCAGTTATTTGAGAAATAGTTTGAGGACCAAACATGCCAATTTTCCAAATATTTTTTATACCATAACATTGTTAAGTTGGTGATAAATACTAATTTATCACACAATTGAAAGATTATTTATTTAGAAAAATCAGCATGGTATATCATGTAAAAAGAAACACCCCCTCTCATTATAATTACAATTTTTTGAAATAATATTTTACAATAACATAGTTGACTTTGTAGCAAATTTTAATTTATTTCATGAATAAAAGATTATTTATTTGGATAAAATATATATGGTATATCAGGTAAAATGAAATATCTCCCATCAATGCAATTAAAATTTTCCATTTTTGAAATAACATTATACTACAGTTGGGTTGTTGACAAATTTTAATTAAAAACTTATTTATTAGGAAAGAATGGTATATCATGTAAAAATAAATATTCTCGCTCACTGCAATAAATTTATACAAATTGAAGTTCTTACTTTATTATCATGTTATTTTTTTTTAAATACCATTATAAAATAACATAGTTAAGTTTGTGACAAATTTTAATTTTTTTAATAATTGAAAAATTATTTATTTGGAAAGAATTAGCATAGTATATGAGATAAAAAGTAACTCACTCTCACTTCATTTACATCTTTATTTTTGAAACGACATTATACCATCACAAAGTTGAATTGGAGACAAATATTACTTTATTCCATAACTGAAATACTACTTATTTGGAAAAAACCTATCATGGTATAATATGTAAAAATAAAGGGTTTTTTTTTAAAGCGGGCCATGGGCGCACGTTAATTATGATAAATTAGATTATTCAAGGTGATTTAATTATATCAAAATCTAAAATTCTAAAAAAAATGGGGAACCTTAGAAGGAATAGGAAAATAAAACTAATATATATATATATATATATATATATAAAATAACATAATTCATATTTACATGTGCTACATGAATACACATTAGAAAATTTAAAAAATATGTGCCTCTCGCTGCAATTGCAGCTTCATTTTCTTGAAATAACATTATCCTATAAAAGAGTTTAATTGAAGAAATTTTTAATTTATTCCATAACGGAAAGATTATTTATTTTGGTATAATTAGCATGTATAGCAACTAAAAATCAATATTCACTCCAAATAAATAATATGGAATAAATTAAATTTTTATGCAAACTCAACTATAAATCAATATTCACCCCAAATAAATAATCTTGGAAGTTCGTAAATACTTCTGGGATCATCCAGGAAGTAAAAATACTATAGTGGAAGAGTTTTTCGGAAACCATCGTGGATGGTGGTGCTGGAATCAGTTAGGAAGCGCGAAATAACATCTAGGACCAAATAAGAAAGAAAAAAAAAAGAATGAGGATTACTCGATTATTTGAGAAATAGTTTTAGGACCAAACATACCGATTTCCCTTTTTTTAATTCTTAAACTATTTTCGGATTGCTATTTTTTGTCAAATTAGGACAAGGCATATGATTTTCTGTCACACTTGTTCACGCATTCGACGTATATTTCCGCTCTTAAGGGCATTTTTTGTCAACTTAAGTCCTTAAGGGCGCCGACATGCAAAACAATTGATCAAAAGTGGCTTGAAACCGTCAATGTTACAATAGTTTAATAAAAGTAAAGAATTGAAAATAATTTAGAGAAAAAAAAAAAAACCTAACATAAAAGTTTACCATTAGAATAATTATATAGCCGCATGTGAGTTTGCCGCATTGATTGCGGACTCCGCTGTGTCTCAAGATCGGCAATGTCCTCTCCCGGCTTGATGGCTCCTCCGCCGGCGCCATTATTCAAGATTAATGTGGATGGTTCGTGGGGATCTTAGCACAACTGCTTATGGTTGTGTTGTCCGCGATCACCAAGGTGTTCCGACACTGGCTTGTTGTGGGCGTCTTGCAGGTTGCACTAGTGCTATTCATTCCGAGATATTGGATGTGTTTGAAGGCCTCAAAATTGCATCAATTCTGGGGCTGTGATCGTTCTTCTTGGAGAGTGATAATGTTGAAATTATTTATGTTATCCTTTGATTCAGTCTTCCTTTTATTTGTTAAGCGTAATAGGAACAAAACTGTTCATTGTTTAGCATGTCTAGGCCGTAGCTATGCAACTATGTCCTGGGATCATAATTTTCCAATTTCTGTAATGACTGCGATCTCTCATGATCGCTCTCCTATTTCTTAATACAATTTCACCCATATGGGTTTAAAAAAAAAAAGAATAAAAAAGCGAAAATAATTGAAGTAAATGTATATCGGTTTTCTCTATGGAGTAACTATTTATTTAACTTTTTTTTGTGTACTTTTTAGTGGTTAATATTGAGGTGATGTAATAAATTGAAAGAGTAGTTTTATTATGATACAGGAGCAAGTTTAAAACTTGTAATTAAACTAAATAGTAAAATACACATGTAGGATAAAAAGTTAATTATCTCTCTTTTGAGTTAATACTTTTAATCCACGTATATTATATTTATTAATATGAGTATAAGTTTTAAACTTACTCATGAACAAGATAAAATTACTCCACTGAAAGTATATATGTTTAACTTGATTAGGGGGGTTTAACTGCATATGGGCTTTGACACATTAATTTTGAGATCTAACAAACAAAACTCCTGTCTCTATGGTTCAAGAATTGCGGAGAAGATGAAACGAAGAAAAAGATTATGTATTTGTTTAGTTTATTAGTTTTTACTCCCTCCATTCCTAAATATAAGACTCTTTAGACAATTTGAGAAAATTAAGAAAATTGTCATTTCCACCTAAACTTCCAATATTGTCCCCCACCCTTCCTCTCTCTCACTTCTACGTCATAAAGAAAGGAAAATGTTGAGGGTATAATTGGAATAAATTGTTGACAACTAATAAAAAAAACCTTAAACGACAATTAATTTGGATACCTAAATATCTCCTACACGACAATTAATAGTGAATGGAGGGAGTATCTTAGTATTTCCTAACCAACCAAGTTTTTTTGGTTATGTTTTTTGTCTGTTATCATGGTTTTTTAAATCTTTATATAACTTTTATTTTCTTGTATTTTCAGATTTTCTTTTGATTATAATGGCTTCGGCTATTTTGTGATTAATGAAAAATTTATTATTTAGCAAAAAAAAAACAAAAAACAAAAATCAAATCAGAATTAAACTTGAAGAACTTTGATTACACAGCAAAATCTAGCTGGCAGAGATTGCCAGCATCTCCACAGTCAAAGTGCCAGGTACTCACTTTTTGCAACATTTTGAGAGTTTATTCTATTTATATGTTGTTTGACTGTTCCTCTTTTAAACTTTTTGCAAAAGGTTTAGTAGCATTTCCAAGACATTTTGCACCCAAAAAAATGGCTTTAAAAAGTACTACTTCCGTTACTAAATAATTGTTACATTATCATAAATTTACACAGACTTAAAAATGATTGAAATACAATAATTACGAAGAAAAAAAATCTAAATTATCCATAATTAAAGTATTGTTTAATATGCAAGGATAAATGTGAAGTTGTTTAAACAGTAAAGTATTAAATTAAATTAACTAAAAGTAAAGTTGAAAGAAATATGCCAAATATTTATCAAAATTTGAAATGTATCAAATAATTTGGAATATACAAAATAGTGAAATGTATCAAATTATTTAGGAACGGTAGTACTCTTCTTCTACCTAAAGATCAACCAAATTCCACACCTAAGATCAATCTTCATGAATCATAATTTTCTTGATATTTTGGAAATTGGAACAAGATTTATGTCACAATATAAACTTTGAAGGTGCAATTCACTCCAAAAAATAATTGTATACATCAATACAAGCATAGACAGATACACAACGTCTTTGTGAGAGATATTATTGGAGCCCTCCACCTATTTTTTTTTTTTATAAAAATTAGTGTTATATAACAATAGTTTTTTATAAGATTTGAAAATGTTGCATTATATTTTCCTCACATGTTCGTCAAATATATCATCGAAAAAGAAACTTAAAATGCAGCATCGTAAATTCGCATGAAACAGTTATTAATTGTTAGAAGTTATATATTTCACTTTTGTGTATGTATTAAATTATTTGATACATTTCAAATTTTGATAAATATTGTCATATTTCTTCCAATTTTACCCTTAGTCAACTTTACTTAATAATTTAGTGTTTTCAACAATTTCACACTAACATATGCACATTAAACCATACTTTAATTAGGGGTAATTTGAATTTTTTTTCTTTATAATTATTTATTTAGTCTGTATAAAAATGTAAAATGTATCAATTATTTGAGAACGAAGATTGTAATATATATCTAACTATTAAAACAACTTCATTATTATGGGAAAAGAGCACAACAACATTTATTACTAAATTCTATTGTAGTATTAAGTTTATCTATATACATTTAGGCAATCTCTTGTATTTTGATATTTTATGGGAATTTGATTAATTATTGTATGACTTGTCTTGATGGAGGATTGGAATATATTTTTTGTTGGAGGATTGGAATACTCTTCTTGATGGACTGTCCTTATCATTCTTTTCTCTTATGTCATTATTAGTTGGCATAGGGACTTGCAATCACAAAGATCCAAGCCTTAGAATATTGGAATCTCTTACTGCAATTTGATTATTTCTGAATGTTTCAAAGCTTAGATTACATAAGTGAAAATGATTTATGTTGATTGGGTTGATTTTACAAGGTATTGTACAAAACTAGAGATTTATTACTTACAATATCAATATTAAAACAAAACCTATTCTTTTGTTACCATTTGATTAAATTGATTAACAACTATTGCTAACAAAAACATAACGCTTCTATTTGCAACTTAGTAAATTACCAAGTATAACTAGATTGTTTCTCATTTGAACTTCATCTTTCTCTTTTTATTCCAAACCCCTCTCTAGGATTCACAACAAATGCATGAAATCGATCAATTTGTCACCGTAAAATCTTAGTAATGTAATTTATAATTAATATAAATGAAAAAAGAGTTGGAAATATTAATGAAAACACCATAAAAATTGAAAAAAGGGAAAAGGTGTGCGTGCATATTTACATGTGGTGCAAACAAACACCTGTATGCAATGTTCCACGCATGTAGGGACGAAGATAGAAAGTTGGCGTTGGGGGAGGAGGAGGAGGGAGGGGGCAAAAACTGCAATAGTATACCGAACTACATATAAAAACTGCAAAAAGAAAATGTTGGGGGCGAATTTGATAAAATATTATGCACTACATATAAAATTTACTATATCTATTATTATTTTTGAAAATCTCGGGGGGCGACTGCCACTCCTGCCCTTTTCTGTCTTCGTCCCTGCACGAATGTTCAACATGACATGCGCGCTCACACGCCACGCGCGCATGTTATGATGAACAAGCATGAAACATTCCACGCAGGTGCTTCTTTGCACGGTGTGTAAATCTGCGCATATCCTCTGTTTCCTATTTTTCAATTGTTTTTTTTTTTTTGCATTTTTTGCATTATTCTTGCAAAAAAAAAAAAAAATCATTTCTTACATTATTCTTGTAAAATATCTTTAAATTATTTATTTTAGTTTGAATAAAGAGAGAACGTAATTTTTAAAATTAAGAATAACCAAACTATATTTGATAATTTACTACTCTGCAAATATATCACCCAATAATAAACAATACTATAATTATGCTTCTATAGCACTCTCCGTAAGAGGATAGTCCAAAGAAGAAGACGATGAAAAAGCTAAACCTACCCTCTCCCAATAAAGAAAAAGGATCCATGATTCCTAAGGACCATTTTTCTCCAATAGAATAAAATTGAAGCAAAAAACGTGGCGAATCAGTCATCGCCACATGTACCGCAATGTGCCCTTTTGTGGAAGAACTTATTGATTAATCCGTACATGTATCACAAGTCCAATAGCCTAGTGGGGCATTGGCCGGCCCGTGATCGAGAGGTCCCGGATTCGATACTCTCCTCAAGCATGGGGTAAGCTTTAATTGTCTCTCTTCTAGAGTACTCTTCTCCTTTTATGAGGTGTTTTTCTCCGCTTTGCGGTTGGTTTTCTCCCCTTTGGGGTTCCACCCTCGGGCATTCAAAAAAAAAAAAAAAAATCCGTACATGTAAAAGTTATAAAAAAAAATGTACAAAATTAATTAATGTGATAGTATTAGAGTTGTTTCATGGTTGTCATAGCTCTTCTTTTTTTGGAACGTAAAAATTTAAAATTTAAAAAAAAAAAAAAAAATCTAATTCCTCCAAAGCAACATAGGCTGGAAGTTAGGGGTTCAAGATCTCTTGACAAAGAACTTTATATATATTTACAAGATGAATCAAATACTGCATTTTGATGATTACTCTACCAATGTGTGGGAATATTCTAATATTGACCGGTCTTTGTGGGACTGCCCCACATCTCTCTCATATAAATTGGGGTTGAATTTACTTGCAAAATATGTAAGTAGGTTCTAGCCCAACTCATGTGAGAGAGATGTGGAGTCAATCCAGAAGGACCGGTACATGCCAAAGTGACCCAATGTGTGGGTATGAGTGTGTGGTTTGATAAAGTGAACTTCGTCCCCTTTTTTTGGCAGAATGATAAAGTGAACCTGGTCGTGTAATCAACTAAAGGAAACACGTTTGGGAGTTTGATTTTGCAAACAATCTTTTCTTTTACTTATCTTTTTTAAATGGTTACGGTTTGATTTTGATCTTTCGGAATATGAATTAAGCACTTGATTACTATCTTATTATTTGAATGACTCCAAACGATCTTTAAGATCTTGTGTTCTCAACTAGGGTAGTAAACGATAAGGATCTCCTATCTCATTCCGTATCTAATTTATTTTTTCATCGATAAAAAGTTAACATGTATCGATTTTTTAATTAAAAGATTTATGACAAAAAAAAAATTGTGAAATCCGTATAGAAAAATAAACAAATTGTCAATCATTTATTAGTTGGTCAGGGAATAAGACGGAAATTCGAAATACAAGATTTTTTCTTGCCTGCAAATGGATCTAAACAAACCCGTTAAACTTACAAGTGTTTCCTACTTGTATCCATTTAACCAAATTTGTTACCGTGTCCGTATCGACCGGATCTAAATTATGCAAGCCCGATTCAGCTCTTGCGGTTACGAATCTGGATCGGTTATATCCATTTTTAAAGAAAATGCTAGTATTTAGAGTTTAGTAGTAATATTTTATGTAATAAATTTTCAAAAGAAGCAAATCTAAAAAATATAATCTATCCCAAAATCTAAATTTGCAAAAGAATAACATGTGAATTAAATTATTTTCCACTCCCTTTTATTCTCCATTCTCTCTCTCTCTCGGCAAACCCATTCTTGCATACTTTACTTGCCGGATTTGGCCATTGACTCCGACCAATGATCAGATCTTTACCAGTTAACTCCATTTACTACATTTTTCGGATATTATACTTCTATTTTATACCACAAATCATAAGAGACTTCTTTCAAAGTGTTTTTCTTCAAGATTCAAGACACAAAGTTTCGATCTATCTCAGATCTGGACTTATTTTTTCTGCTCCTAGGAAAAATCGTTCAGCCCGAACTTGATCTAGGCCCTTTATCAACTTTCTACATCTTCACAAGACAATTTGTAGGACGGTTGATATGCCCATGGTCCTATAAATTGCCGATCCCTATGAAAGATGTTGAAACTGATATTCTCTTACCTCTGTGCTTCAAGCATTGCGATGGAAACGCTGTGAAGAAGAAGATTATGTATTTGTTTATCTTACAAGTTTTAATATTACTATCTCTCACCCATCTAAGTTTTCTTGGGTGTGGCTTTTATCTGTTATCGTGGTTTTCTAAATCACTGTATAACTTTTATTTTTGTTAACATTATTAGCACATGTTGTTAGGAATGGCAATGGGGCAGATCGGGGCGGGTATCTCAAATACCACGCCCTACCCCGCCCTGTTGATCTCTACCCCGCCCCGCCCCGCCCCAGATCAAAAAATTCTGCCCCGCGCCCCGCCCCATCCTATTTTTTTTTTTAAAAAATCATTATTATTTTTTAAATTATAAAAATCATTAATTTTATCAAAAAAAATTAAAATCATAAAAATCATTAATTGTATCATAAAAATAATTAATTTTTTTAAAAATCATAAAAATCATTAATTTTATCCAAAAAAATCATTAATTTTATCATAAAAATAATTAATTTTTTAAAATATATTTAATTTTTTTAAAAAATAATTAATTTTATCCCAAATCAATTCTAAAACAAGTACAATTAGTATATTAAAATGAAAATTAAACATGATTATGTTTAATAATAACAATATTATAATAATGTAATATAAATGGGGCAAAATGGGGCAGGGCGGAAAAAAATACCATGCCCCGATCTGCCCCATTCTCTCTCCGCCCCGCCCCAAAAGACATCGGGGCAGGGCGGATCGGCGGGTCACTGGGTCAAATTGCCATCCCTACATGTTGTATAGGTGTATATTCACAATTATAGGAATTAGATTAATTAGATTGATTCTAGGAAATTGATTGATCCTTATTGATTCTTTCATTTATTTACTTTCCTATTCGGTTTTCTAGGAGTGTATATATATGTAACACGTGTTCTATATGAAATACAACTTGAGTATTCACAATTCCTAATTACTTTGTTACATGGTATTAGAGCAATAGTGAATTAGGGTTTGAGTGAGATACTCGTTCGGGGCATTATGAAAATTGTCACAAAAAAAGGGGTTGGGTCTTGTTTTAAGATCTCTACTTTGGGCTGAGAGTTGTTTGACATCGGGATTCCATCACTCAGACCGACATTGAGATTTCGGCTGTGACTTTCTTGGCGATTCAGAAGTACATATACGTGCTTGATTTGATAATTTTGGTTCTTCATCTACCCCTTTTGTTGCTAGGCCAATTCAGGTAATCCAAATACATGTCTCATTTCTTCATCGTCCAAATTCGTCATTGATTCTGATGCAACAGACCATATGTCGGGTAATCCTAACTCTTTCACCACATATCAACCTCACACCTCATCAAATGTAACCCTAGCTGATGGTTCTCCATCTTGTGTAATTGGGTCTGGCACAATTAACTTAACTCGTGAGCTTTCACTCTCTAATGTCTTACATTTGCCAGATTTTTTTTAATTCGTTGTCTGTTAGCCAAATCACTTGAACCCTCAACTATTGTGTCTCATTTTTTCCTGATCATTGTTTATTTTAGGATCTTATGAAGAAGAAGATTATTGGTGAATGATATGTGACAGGGGGGCTCTACATGCTTGACAAATCAACACGTACTTGTTCCAGGGTTTCCTCTGCTTTCAAAGCACATTGTCGACTGGGACACCCATCTCTCCCTTTGCTTAAGAAACTTTACCTGAGTATTCTAAAGTCTCAGTTTTAGATTGTGAGTCGTGTCAATTTTCTAAACATCACCGTCTTAGTTCTAGTCCTATAGTCAATAAACGAACTGATTATTCTTTTGAGTTAGTTCACTCTGATGTTTGGGGTCCTTGTCCCATTTCTTCCAAACTTGGTTTAAGATATTTTATTACATTTGATGAAAAATCGTTCTGAGTTATTCTTGATATTTTGTGTCTTTTATGCTGAAATTAAAACTCAGTTCAATGTCTCTATTCGCACCCTAATGAGTGATAGTGCAAAAGAATATTTGTCAACAACTTTTCAAACCTTTATGACACAACACCAGATTGTGAATCTGAATCTGAACTTGACATTGTCTATCTTCCCACATTCATACTTGAACCAACTCCCGTTGTTGAGTCGACTACAGTTACTTCCCCACCTCCTCTCAAAGTCTACTCTAGACGTCCACCTCCTCCCGACACACATCTGATGCCAACTACTTCGTCATCTGATCCTGTGTCAACTGATGATCTTCCAATTGCACAACGCAAAGGTAAACGCCAATGCACTTACTCTATTTCCACTTTTATATCTTGTGATCATTTGTCACACTCCGCGTGTTCATTTATAGCTTCTATTTAATCTATCACTATCCCTACATATGTCTATGAAGCTTTATGTCATCCTGGTTGGCGTTTTGCAATGATAGAGAAAATGGATGCCTTAAATGATAATGGTACTTGGGAGTTAACGGACTTATCTGCAGGGAAGAAAGCTATTGGATGCAAATGAGTAATTACAGTGGAAACTAATCCTGATGGATCCATTTCACGATTGAAAGCTCGCCTTGTTGCTAAGGGATATGCTCAGATATACGTAGTTGATTACTCATATACGTTTTCTCCTATTGCAAAACTAACCTATGTTCGACTATTTATTTCTTTGGCAGCTAATTATAATTGGCCCCTGCATCAGTTAGATATCAAGAATGCTTTTCTTCATGGTGATCTCGAGAAGAGGTATATATTGAGGAACCACCTGGGTTTGTTGCTCAGGGGAAACATGGTAAAATGAAAAGGAAGGTTTGCTATCTTCGGAAATCTCTGTATGGTATAAAACAAAGTCCGCGGTCTTGGTTTGGAAAATTTAGTCAGGCGATTAGGTGTTTGGTATGTTGAAGAGCATATCTGATCACACGGCGTTCTACAAAAAGTGTAGTGTCGGCCTCATCCTCTTAGTTGTTTATGTAGATGATATTATCATAACAGGGAGTGACAGTGTGGGCATATCATTTCTTAAGTATTTCCTTCAGACTCAATTTAATACAAAGGACTTAGGAATGTTGAAGTACTTTTTGGGTGTTGAAGTGATGAGGAGTAAACAAGGCATATTCCTATCTCAAAGGAAATATGTGCTTGATTTGTTGACAGAGAGGGGAAAATTGGGAGCAAAACCATGCAGCGCTCCAATGCTTCCCAATTCTCACCTCACGAAAGATGGAGAATTATTTGAAGATCCTTAAAGATATCGAAGACTGGTTGGGAAATTAAACTATCTTACAATGACTTGTTCAGATATTTTAGGGTATATAGCTTATTTTGGACAATAACATTTTATGCTTTTCGGTTTTTGGACACAAACTTGTTTTTTGTACATTTATAGACTACAACTTTTTACGGGATGCTGCGGTTAGATTTTTGCCACTGTTCAGGAAAATATTTTCCACGTGCCAAGCACGTGGTTGCCTGAGCGGGGCTAAATTAGTCCATTCAACCATGTATAATTTTCCTCGTGCCAATCACGTGGTTGCCTGAGGGTCGGTGAAAAAACAAGGGCTATTGGGTACATGGTTGAATGGACTAATTTAGCCCCGCTCAGGCAACCACGTGCTTGGCACGTGGAAAATATTTGCCTGAACAGTGGTAAAAATCCAACCGCAGCAACCCGTAAAAAGTTGTAGTCTATAAATGTACAAAAAACAAGTTTGTGTCCAAAAACCGAAAAGCAAAAATTGTTATTGTCCAAAATGAGCTATATACCCTATATTTTAATTTGAGCAACTTTCTCAACTCACACGTAACTCACGAACAACTCACTTAACTCATTTATAAAATAATATTAAAATAAGACAAAAAACCTTGTTAAATATAATATGATTTCAATATTCACACAAATAAATAATAACAATTCATGTGCATATATTATAAGTTCAATATCCTTGCACAAACCACATAAAAGCTTGCAGCAAACTCATAAACCTTTTTTTTTGTGAAAAAAAGTTCGTGTGGGTTCGGCTCCGGTCACCATCACGGGTCAAGGCAGGCTATAAGGACCATAAGTCGCTTACAAGGTACTTACAGATCGCCCACCAACACATCCCTCACGTCGGCAACGGGAATTGAACACTTAACCTTTGTAAGGACGTGCCAAATTCTTATCAACTGAGCTAACTTGTGTTGGTAAACTAATAAACATTTAGTCCTTCTTTAATAAGGATAAAGATTAGAATTTGTCAAAAAATACTTTTTGATGTTTTTTTTGCTAAATAAAAATACTTTTTGATGTTGGTTACTGAGAATGTTTTCTTAGATGAGTTGGATTTGAACTTGTGAGAAAATTTAGAAACTACTAAAGGGTTTTAGATTTTTCTTCCTTTTTTTTTTTTCGTAGTCGTTGTTCTCGACTTAGCATTTTTGTCACAGTAGCTATATTAAGTCAGCTCACAAACTAAATGAATCGAACTCTACTTAACTCAAACTTGATTCACATTTTAGATAAACTAAAAATCTCCACTCATATATCGCCAATTTAATTTATGAGTTGAACTCATCAAATCAATTATTAAATTTAATTACGACCTACTCACAAGCTAGCTTAACTGAGTTTCTCCCTATAGCTAGCTACATTTTGTTGGTTGAATAGTCCTTACAAGGACATAGGAAATGGCCAATATATGCAATGATTCTTCATCTTGACCAAATTTATTCTTTTTTTTCTCAATGACTAATTAATATTTCTGCTTGTTCTTTTCAATTCTCAAATTTATTGAGAGAGCACTTTTAACAGAATTTTCTATGTTTATAATATTTTTATTTAATATTTTATTTAAGAGATATCAAACTTTCTGTATTTGGACTAAGAGTCAGTGACCAAAATCTATCTTGAGTGCAATGATAATTTGTTTGCTCCATTTGATGATTCCACATGTGCCACTAAAGAAAATGTACTTAGATGAATTGATGTGGTAGATTCTTAAATGATGTGTTTGAATATTTAATGCAATACTCAATATCTTTGAAAATGGTAAAATATTTATGAGGTAACTTATATATATATAGTACATACATTTTGTGAAGAAACTTTGGTCAAAAATAAAAAACTTTTGTTTTCTATACCATCAATTACTAAATTGAGATGTAAACTAAATATATACAATATATCTAGAAGTCATCATAACCTCCTATGGGTTTCATGAATTTCATGCAAAACATTATGGCTCAAGAGCATGAGATCTAGTTCAATGATTGTATGCAAACTCTTTAGCTCCTTTTTTGCTCACTTTTGGCAAAACCTAAACTCATATAGTCCCTTACTTTTATCATGAAAGGCTACTTCTTGAAAATGTGAGGGATCTTCCTATAGCTTTGTTCTATCCTACATTTCCCATGGTTACTCAATCCTTATAAGACCGTTCTTGTGAGACTGGCTCCACGGCCCCTCACATAAATTGAGGGGAGATCACATATACAAATAGGCTCCATCCAATTCACATGAGAAGACTGTAAGACTAGTCTCACAAGTACGGTCATATAATTGAATTTTCCTTTCCCATGTCTCCTTCTTGGATGATAAAATCATGCGGACCCCAATATAGTCATTTTGATTGGGACATATGCTGCCTAACTTAATTACTTTTCTTTTTATCTTGTTGCAAAAACTATGTGTATATATCCCTCACCACAAGATCATAATATTTTCCAATTACATTACCTTTAGTCCTTTAGACTACTACTTTAAACAGAATGAAAACCTTCTTTTGGTTTTGTCCAAATCAATAATTCAAGAAAGTGGATTTAGCATCACTATTCAAAACAACTAAGCAAAGCACACTTAAGACACTAAGTTAGATAGATGTCTAATCTCTCTTTTTTGAAGTGATTTCAATCCTTTGATGAAAATTATTAATGCCTTCATCATATTTAGATCATGTAGGTAGTGCTTATCTTGAGATTGAATTACTTTTTTTTTTTCTAGATTGTTTTCCACATTGTTGATGTCTTTCATATGCTGGTGTCCAATAGTCTCTACTTAAAGAAAAAGAAAAATGAAAAAGATAGATTCAACCAACTAGGGTCATCTCAATAATTTTAGGCCATATACTAAATTTTAAAACAATACCCTATATAATCGGGGGAAAATGAGCTTCCATGTAAAAATATTAAAAATGATTGGATTTGCATGGAAGCAAGTGATGAACAATTTTTATCATTCTTCAAGAAAATATAGACATATTTGTATATAACAATCAAAAATTTGAGAGCCCTAATTTTTAGAGGACTTATTCGGTCACCTTGACAACCTCATAGACGGGCTTGCAACCAACTTCTTGGTTTTGAACTTGGAATATACAGAAAAAAGAGCTTAACCCAACTAGCGGAAACTTCTTATCCAGTTTAAATCACAAGTTCAAATTTTTAAGATGCGACCAAGGTTGTCAAAATCGCAAATTCAACTCAAAACGGAAGGGGTTTAACAAATTGTAAATAAGCGGATCGTAACACGGATCGGAAGATCCGATAAAACTATTAAAATAATATTTCATAATAAATTTATGTCAATAAAGATATCATTCTATATGTTAATGAACAAAAAATATAAGAATACTTCAACGGGAAAAAAATAAGATTACCAATAGAACTAAAAATTGAAATTAAACCACAAATTAAGAATTATTAGCCAGTTTGATCATCAACGTTTTTTCGTCTAGCCACTTTGGTCAAAATTCAAGTTTTTTAACTTATTTCATCATTAAACATTTTTCGGCCTGCCATTTTGGTCAAAAATGTTTTTTTTAACTTATTTCATCACTAAAGTTTTTCTATCTGCCATTTTGATCACTAAAGTATTTTTATTCTGCCATTTTGCTCACTAAAGTATTTTCATTCTGCCATTTAGGTCACTAAAATTTTTGACCAAAATGGCAGACCGAAAAAACTTTAGTGACCAAAATGGCAGAATGAAAAAACTTTAGTGATGAAAAAAGTTAAAAAAATTATTTTTGACCAAAATGGCAGGCCGAAAAATGTTTAATGATGAAATAAGTTAAAAAACTTGAATTTTGACCGAAGTGGCTAGACGAAAAAACGTTGATGATCAAAGTGGCTAATAATTCCACAAATTAACAAGTGATAAACTTCGAAAGTAAACCAACAATTCATAAGTTCTTTTAATCCAACAAGTTCCATAACCAATATTGATTCTTAATAGAAAATTGAAAGTTGAGAGGATGAACGATGAAGTTGGGAGTCTGAGACTTGAGAAAATTGAGCAGTTGGATTGAATACAAGCAGATATTTCTTTTATTCGAGAGAACCCGGTACCAACGAGGTTGAAGAGAGACAAGATTGAATCGTACTGGATCGTGCGATTCTACGATATTACGATCCAGATCGACAATTCTGTACAATCCTATTCTCCAGCGATTTTTAATACAATTTAACTCGATTTATACCCTTAAGATCGTAGAATCGTACGATTCTACGATCCAACTCGCAATTTTGACAACCTTGGATGCGACAACAACTCACAATATACTTGTTGAGAATCCCACATCGACTAGCTAGAAGCAAGTTTGTTCTTTATAAGGATTAGGCAATCCTCCCCATCTTGAGGTACCTTTTGAGGGATTGAGTTAGACCCAAGTCCAATTTTAACATTGTATCAGAGTCACCTAGTTCGATGTTGGGCCCCTATTATTGTTTACGGTTAAGATGTTCAGCCTTGGCCGTGAGGGTGTGTGTTAAAGATCCCACATCGACTAGTTTGTGTGAATATTTGCAATATGTAAGGCTTGAAAAATCCTCCCCTCTTGAGGTACCTTTTGAGAGATTGAGTTAGGCCTAAGTCCATTTTTCAACATGGTATCAAAATGGGCCCTTAGGTGGGATGTGTGGGCTCTAATTGTCCTCGTACGACCCAAGAAGGGCGGCGGACCTTAAATTGACTCCCACCTCAATGTGAGGGGGTGTGTTGAGAATCCCACATCGACTAGCTAGTGAGCAAGTTTGTTCTTTATAAGGATTGGACAATCCTCCCCCTCTTGGGGTACCTTTTGAGGAATTGAGTTAGATTCAAGTCCAATTTTAAAAATACTCATACAATTTTTTACTGGATTAGTCCATGAAATACGCAAACACCAGTTTACAAAAGAAAAAAAAAACAGTTGTAATAAACCAATTGATTTGAAGATCATCAGCAGATGAATTCTTTTCATTAAAATATGTTTCCTTACCTCATTTAAATTTTCGTTATACTTTTTATAAAACGTTATCGTTTCTATTTCTGAGAATGTGTATGTCATTTACATTTGTTAGGCTTCAGAACAATAGTCCCAAGTTGGCCATGTATGTCAACGGGATTTTTTACGGCAGCATCTGCTCTCAAGGTCTTCGAGGTAGTCTTGCGAATGAGGAGTTGGTCAAATGGAAGAGGATTTGGAAGGGTAAAGTCTTACTCCGTAACTCTTTGTTAGTTTGGTTTGTGAGATGGGGCAGACTCAAGACTAAAAGGATGTTATTTGATAGAAAAATCATCACTGATCCTTATTGTAGCTTGTGTACATGGGACGTTCAGGGGTGGCTAAGAAGGTGATCGACCGCACAGGGCCTCCAAAAATTGGGGGCCCCATTTTTATGCTGGTTATATATATTGTTTAGGGTGTGTGTTTATATTTTGTTGAAGAATAATAAAAATTGTAATTACTTGAGATTTTTTTTGTTGACAACTATCAGTAAATATTGTTAATTTTTTTGAACAAAGTAGCCCACTCTATTTATAGGTAAAAGTTCAAAAACGTGAAATATGTTATCTTTCTTCTTGATATTGATGGAGATGATTTGATTGTGGAATTTAAGTTACTTAGACAAATCATGCCTAATGAAAATATGGGACCTATTGATATTTTTATATTATTGAAGCGTGTAGGGTTTTTTTCCTAACGCAATAATTGTATTGGAATTTTGTTGACTATTCCGGTTACTGTTGCATCTACACAAATGAGCTTTTCAAAATTGAAGTTGTTGAAGTCATGCATGCGTTCTACAATGTCTCAGGAAAGACTCAATGGATTAACGACGATAGCAATTGAGAATGATCTTTTGGAGGAAATCAAATATGAAGATTTAGTTGATGATTTTGCTTCAAAAAAAGGTAGAAGGATCACTATGTTTAACTGAAGAAAATTTATCAGTATTATATTTTTAAAATTATGTTTACAATTTTTTTGTACATTTGGGAGAACAAAAATTATGATACAGTTGTAATGATTTCTTTTGTTATATTTACATGAAAGTCGGCCTCATTTCAGAATTTAGCACAGGGCCTCCAAAATGATTGAGACGCCCTGGGGAGGTTGAAGATGTGTTGAATGCTGTAAGAGATTGCGCATGGGCTAGAGAGACGTGGATTGCTTTACTAGCCAGCCAGTATCACGAGGAGTTCTTTGGCGAGCATATTGTCGATATTTGGATAGATACTTGGCTCCAATATGGTAGGGTTCGACACGGGTTTGGACAGATTAGATTGCAGGATATTTTTAGGATAACATTACATCGTCTCTGGTGGTGGAGGAATAGGTATTTGTTTAAGACAAACTATGAATTACCAACCCTCCAGGAAAGAATTAGAATTTTATTGGATAGTGAAAGAGAGCTATGATGTGCTTCTAATGTAGTGACTGAGGTGCTCACTTTGAGCTTGTAATTTGTACGTTTTTCTGTTTGTTTATTAATATACGATCCATTTACACACAAATAAAAACAATAGTTTCCACCCAAAAGAAAAGGGGCTCGGATAGATATTGTCTGGGAGGAAGTGACCTTTGGAGGCCTAGCGCAAGAAGAGTTTGTAAGAAAATCATTATTTAGGCCCAAGAAAAATGACCGTTCAGCAAGGAGAAATTTGAACCCAAAGATGACGTATTTGACTGAAGAAACGGGTCAGAAACCCCGAGCAGTAGTTTGAAGCAAGCAGTCCAACTCATTTTTCTCTGTCTATACTTATATAGGCCACTAATATTGTTGTATGTAAGTAGCTTATGGGCACCTAATAATTGTTAAAAATAATATATAAATAAATATTTAAATCATACTCATCTTTGTTAGTAAGAGATTGATTAATAAAAATAGTAACTATTGAATCACAATATATAACATGTAGCGGCCAATAAAATGTCAAAAAGATAAACGCATAAATTCTGAATTTTACAAGTAATATTTGTATCATTATCCCATACAATATAGTATCCCTTGGAATCATAATTAGTTTCTAAGATTCCCATGTTATAACAAAGTCTCTCATTACAAATAAAGTTATAGGCTCAAATTCTCAAACAATCTATTATACAACTGACATCACTATATCCCTACGTTATAAAACCTCTAAAACACTTTAGTACTTTTTCAATCTTTCCAAAGATCTTATCTCAAACTATCAAGTCTCCTAATAGTATAAAGAAAATATCAATTTTAGTTCCACTATATCAAAGACCTTATCATGTGAGAATAAATCAAATGAACCTCATGTTCTCCTAAATTCTTCAAATATATATATATATATATATATATAACGACCTTAACTTTATGGAATCCAAAGTTCCCCTACATTTTCCAAAATAAAAGATTAACTTGAATCTCCATTATTTTGTCTTAGTAAAAACATAATCAATGATAAATTGTCAAACTTGCATGCTTTATGTTCTAATCGTTAATCTTTAGGTGGTATTCTATAGATTTATTCTCTTAACTCTCCATATAAGTAAGATTCTACTACCTTTGAGTTTTAACCTTCACTTACTATTCCAGTTTAATTTCTAGAATTATATGACTTTTCCTTGCTGAAAGGTTATAACTTCAACAAATTTCTCATGTCATTGCTTAGAAGCATGTTTTAATCCGTAAATAGGCTTTACTAATGTACAAACTTAACAATTTAATCACTTTCAAGTTGTTCTCCATCAAGATCTCCATATAAGAAAGCAGTATATACAATCCTTAAGATTTAATACTTTTTCTTAGCTATCCGCTTACACTCATATTTATCAGTAATAATCTATTCCTAAATAATGAATGTCTTTAAATATCAAAGCATCTTATTATGTTTGAGGATCTCCTTTTATAACGATGTAAAAAAATCATCTCCAAGATCCTTTTACTAACTGTTTTACCACTATCAAAAGAAATTTTAAAATATCGCATATTACTAGATATCCCAACTTTATCACTAAATGCTCTAATATGTATATCCTCAAAATTTTCAATTACGAGCAACTCCAATAATTAAACTATTCACTATTTTATTAACTTCATATTGATAAAATTAAACAACTATATGATTTTGAGTATATCCGTAAATTGCAACAACAATTTCAAACCTATTTTCTTCTACTTAGGTTCTGATGTCACTACTTTTTCAAATACCCACACAATTGTTGGAAATGAAACATAATTGTATTTTGTACCATAACTTAAAGGTTTATTGTTATCTTTTAGAATAACTCGATTCAACATATAATATTAATAACACTCAATCCGAACATAACCTCAAGGTTATAATTTCAAATTTTATAACTCTTATTTTAATGGGGAAATTCGCCTATTTAGTCCCCTGACAATTTTCATTTCACATGTTTCGTCCATACATTTTAATTTCAGCCTAGATATTCCTTCTATAATTTTCATTTCTCCTGTTTAGTCCTCACATTTTAATTTCAGCCTAGATAGTCCCTAATCAATTTACGGGCAGAGGGAAGAGTCCCTGCTAGCACTTATATGGTGAAATCCGACTGATTTTCACATGTGTGACACGCATGCTCAATTAAATAGGGTAAAATACTAATACATATTTGAAATCATTATTTCAAAAAACCAAAAAAGGAACTAATCTTCTTATTCTTTAAACCCAGCAGCATCTTGTCTTCTTCTTCAGCACAACTGTCGCACACCACTGCCACCTTCCACAGCAACGCGTTCCACCGCTACACACACATCTTGGGATTGTAAGAAGAATGTCAAGTGAGGCTCAACAAGGAGGAAGAAGATGGAAAAACAAGAATTTTATTTTATTATTATTCTTTTTTTAAGAAAAATAATTAAATAGACTAATTTACATTTGTTTAGTTGAGCATGTGTGTCGCACATGTCAAAATAACCCGATTCCACTGTGTAAGTGCTGGAGAGGACTCTTCCCGGTGCTCGTAAATTGATTAGGGACTATCTAGGCTAAAATTAAAAAGTGGGACTAAACAAGCGAAATAAAAATTATAGAAGGAATATCTAGGCTGAAATTAAAATGTATGGACGAAACATGTGAAATGAAAATTGTCAGGGGACTAAATAGGCGAATTTTCCTTTTAATTGTTGTAACTTTCCCATTGATGTCAAAGTTTTGTAACTCCTAATATTTGATTTATTTATTCTCTATTAAATTATTTGTAACCTACTATTTAAATATTATAACCCCTCTATTTTTGTAACACTTATATATTAATTTAAATTAGCTTTGTAACTCTTAGATCTTTTGTAACCTTCTTAAAATTTATTTTGTAACTCCTAATTTCTTAATAGCAAAAGGGGTTATGCAAGATGATTTTACTACTATAAAATGAGGTTGAGATATTCAGAAATATACTCTTGAGCACATACAAAAAATCTTACAGTCTTCAAAATGCTCTCTTATTTTAGTCTTGTTAAGTTTTATACTTAGACAACTAGATTAAATTAGTTCCTGAGAAGCCTTCATGTCACTACAAGAAAACGGTTAAATAACAACCGAATTTAGCGACCGAAATTGTAGTTTCAAAATTAACGACGGAATAACGACCGAATGGAAACCAAAAAACTAACGGTCGTTATTCCGTCGCCACTCTGTCAGCCATATCGGTCCTGTTGACCAAATTAAAACGACGTCATTTTGTTCATCCTTAACGACCGACTACCGACGGACTGTATAACGACCGAATACCGACTGAATGTAACGACCGAATACCGACAGAAAATGTAACGGTGTATATTTATATAGTAACAAACGAGGGACACAAAATGAAGTCGTTATGTAAACTGTAACAACCGATTAACGATTGAAATTAACGACCGGTTACCGATGGACTTTATAACGATCGAATACCGACGGACATTAACGACCGAATACCGACGAAATCCGTAACAACGGAATAACGACCGAAAGTATGAAAGAAGACGTAAGGACGTAACAAAACGACGTCGTTTCAGTGTTGGATTTCTCAAAAAAAAAATATAAGTCAAATTTTAAGAAACCCTCGTCGCTATTCTCTCCTTCTCCCTTTCCGACGAACCCCGCAGCCTCAGCGCCATCTCCTCCTCTGCGAAACCCTCCCCCTTCCCCTGCGAAACCCTCCCCCTCCCCTGCGAAACCCTTCCCCTTCCACTCCCCATTTCTTACAAACCCAAACCCACCAAAATCCTCTTTCCTCTCATCTGACCCTTCACCACCACTTCCGAAGCCACTCTGAGACAACGCCGCTGCCTCCTTCTTCCCACGCCACCATCTCCTTCTTCCCCTAGAGTAAGTTCTTCCTTCCTTTTCATTTTTTTATTGGCATTTCTTCATCTTGTTTTCCCTGTCCTCTGATTTTTTATTATTTTTTATTTTTGGGGGGAATGTCATCTTCACCCCACTGCTAAAACTTTTTTTTCACTGCTGAATAATTTAACTATATATTTTGTACTGAAAAATTAACTACATTGAGAAATTTCAATTTCTATGTTAACTAATGATTTTTCTTCTGGTTTTCTTTTTCAACAGGCACAACTGGTTGTGTATACCCTACCAGTGCAAGGTATGGCATTTATCTATGTGGTACTGAGTATAATAATGTTTGTGTATTCTTGAATTGGGTAAAATGTACTGATTAGTGTTGCTACTGATTAATTTTTGTGTATTCTTGAATTGGGTAAAATGTACTGATTAGAGTAACACTTTTTTGCTTCAATTTTTTTTTCTGAAATTATTAATTGTTGTTCTGTAAATTCAGCTTTTTTTGGGGGGTTTTCTTTATTTTTTGGGATTTCTTTATTTTATGTTGCTTTTGTTGGTTTTGCGTATCTGGATTTTATAAGCCATTTTAAGATTTTGGTTGCAATTTTAAGATTTTGTTCTTAGCAATTTCTAATTCTGGAGATGGGAATTTGTTTGCAATTATTGATTTCTTTTTAATTAAATAAATTTATATGTCTTTTGTTTGATTTGGAGTTTATAAGTTGTATATGTCTAATTCTATATCAAGATTGTATGTTTTTACCATTTTTTAGAGTTTATAAGTTGGCATAAAATTTGTTGCTTTATCTGGTTTATATTTTCTAGTAGCAGTACTAAACAAATGTTAATTTGGCTAAAGTGATGTATCGTAATGGTAAGATTACTACTAACTACTAAGGTCTTTGAAGTTCGACTCTTTCTAGTGTGGAAACAATACCAATCGGGTTAGAAACATTAGTTGGAAACAAGTTGTATTGCTTGGCCAAATTCCCAGATATTGCTTTTCATCTTATAAACTGATCGGTAATTTGCTACTTTTTAATCCGCTTAATCTATATTTCAGGGATGCCTCCACAGAAAATTATCCGATCATGCTTACCATTTAGTCAGACTCCATTGTTTGCTACGCCCTACCTCCCAGCCAGGTTCATCATCTGGTTTGCAGTTGACACTGTCATCTGCCCCTGTGACCGGTATGAAACCTCTGTCACAGTCTGCCGATGTGCACGTATCTCGGGATACGTCTCGGTACTGGTATCAGTCGCCATCTCTGGGACAACAGACTGGTGAATCGCTGAGCCTCTTACTAGTCTGTTGTCCCAGAGATGGCGACTGATACCAGTACTGGTGGAGCACCGATTGCACTAGATACTCGGATTCTCCTGCAGCCTACTTATGGCACGTAAGTTAATTTCAAACTTATCTCCTTTATAAATCAAGTTAATTATAATTCTTATAATCATTATAATCTCTAATTGAATTTTGTCGCAGCTATTATAGTTTTAGATTGAGCTCTAGGTGCTCCTCCGCCATTACCGGTATATTCGAAGGCCATTTCAAGGGAGCATATAGCACCCTAAAGGATGTTCCCATGGAAGAAGAAAATATGTGGTGGGAAGAGTTTACGGTAAGTGTATTTGAAACTTAATAAATTTACAAGTCTATCAATTTTAATTATCTAACATTATTTCAAAAAAATAGAAAAGATATCGATGGGCTCCTGAGCATGAGGAGGGCGTCAAGAGAGATTGGCGCACGATACTTAGGAGGAGACTCGGCGGTATCATGAGTGACCATCAAAAAAAGAATAAGAAGCCCAAATGGGTTTCTGACACTGATTGGGACAAACTTAAAACGTATTGGGCAACTCCGAAATTTAAAGCCAAGTCTAAACAAGCATCAATAAACCGAAAGGAGGGGAGGGGCGGAAAAAGCCCAATGAGCATACGGGTGGTTCCCTTAGCCACATTGAGCATCACCAGAGACTGGTTATTGTATTATTTTTCAAATTCATTAAAATTTTGTGTTTTATTTACGTATTCAATGTTTTAATGCTTTTTGTAAACAGGAAAATGAGGCGGGACATTCAATCCCATTCCCGGATAGCTACGATTGGTGTCATCAACACCATGCCAGCTCGAAGAAAGGGGAATATGTTGATGACGATTCTAGACACCTATCTGTAAGTATTTCAATACTGGTTACCCTTTTTTTAGATTAGTTATTTACTTGCATTTATCTGTAACCTTACATTTTATTTGACAGAGAGTGTTCCATTCTGTTTATGACAACGCCGCAATCCAAGCTATTCAAGCAGGCCAGCCTCATCCTGATTTGCCGACTCAAATTGCGCTCTCTGCTGAGGCAGTGGGAGGGCTAAAAAAGTGACGAGTTCAAGGACTCGGTTCCTTCTCCGATGTGGTTAAGGCAATGAGGGGATGCAGCCAGTCGGTCTCTCATTCAGAAATGGAACAAAAAGTAACAAAACTGAACGAAAATTGGAAGAAGAAATTTGAAGATAAAGACAGAGAATATGCTCGGAGGGAAAATAAGAGAAATAAGGCATTAGCTAATACCTTATTTGATATGTTTTCAAATAAGGACGTTGTATTAAGTCCCGCTGAGCTAGAAGCTAGATTGAGCAATTTAGCTAACGATGAGTTAGATTCATATTATTACGATGATCCCTTAACTGTAGATGATGTATTGGGCCGTCAATAGATATTGTAGTTTATTTTGTATATTATTCAACTTTTGTTATGTTTTTTTGGTATAATATTGAACTATTGTATGTATAATGGTGAACTAGTTAAGTTTTCTGCTGGTATTGAATTTATTTGAGCCTGTTTTCTGTTGAATTGTGGCAGGGTGTATATTGTGTTTTAAGCATTCTATTTCTGGAATACTGGATTTTTAACGACCGACTATCGACGGACTAGCGACCATCTTAGGGTATAGGGTTAGGGTTTGGTGACCGAATAGCGACTGATCTCTTCACATCCGTCGTTATGTAGTTATTGGGCGACCGAATTGCGATCGAAATTGTCAAAGCGGTCGCAATTCAGTCGGAATATTTTCCCGGATTCTATTTTTTTTATAAATTAGCGGGGTTTTTAAGGATAAATAGAAACATTTTTCCTATTTTAGTTACTATTACTAATACACACACACACACACACATACACACACACACACAAACATTAACTTGAATAGTCAAACAAGTAAAACTTATACTTATTCACAAAACACTTATACAGACTCGAAGCAGTACAATTCAAGTAGTACATTTGTGTGTATATTTACGTGAATCATTAACTGATGGAGTTAAAATTTTAATAATTGATTATTAATAAACAAATAATTACTAAAATATTCATATTAGTTCGTACTCGCATTCTAAACGATGTCGATTTTCGAATTTATAATTTTTTAACTTTGGCGACCGAATAGCGACCGATCTCTTCAAATCCGTCACTATGGGGCGACCGAAATTGTCAAAGCGATCGCAATTCGGTCGGTATATTTTCCTGGATTCCGTTTTTTTTTATAAAATAACGGGGTTTTTAAGGATATATAGAAACATTTTGCATATTTTAGTTACTATTACTAATATATATATATATATGTATATATATACTTGAAAACTATATAAGTGTTTAAGAATTCTACATGGCGACCGAATAGTGACCGAAATTGTCAAAGCGGTCGCGATTCGATCGGTAACTAAAAGGCACAAATGGTGTCGTTTTGCTAGTTCGTGGGTTCATTATTATGAAAACTGTACATATGTTAAGAATTTTGTAGGGCGACCAAAGTTACCAAGGCGGTCGCTATTCGGTCGGTAAATAAAAGGCACAAACAACGACGTGTACTTTTTAATGGGTGACCGAATAACGACTGATTGGTCAACGCGGTCGGTAATCGGTCGCTAACGTTTAATATGAAACGACGTAGTTCTTTTTTTAAATTGCTGTAAAACAGAACACTTCACCCCCCCCACGAAACCCACTTCTCCCCTGCGAAACCCTTCCCGCCTCCACTCCCCTTCTCCACCACCGCTCTGAATTAGGTGCTCCACCACCACTGTGAAGTATAGCAGCTAGGTTTATTTTCCTATCCATTTATTCTTCTTCTTCTTTTTTTCGAAATTAAGGATTCAATTTGTTTGTGTCCATAAATGATTATGAAAATGTGCTTAGAATAAACTTGATTTATGATGGACCAAGGTTTCTTTGCTTAGAATAAAATTTGATAATTTTTTTTTATTTCATCCAAATGAAATGGTATGATATGGACTTTTTGTGAATTTGTACTTTGTTGGTGTTTCTTACACTTTAACCTTGACATTATTCTTTGTCATTGTAAACTTTCCTTGTAAACTTTCATTATAAACTTTCATTGTAAAATTTCATTGTGCTAGAATGTTCGGAAGCCTTTGAAGGATCTCTTTGTTTCTTTGTATTATCTCTGCGGTTTTTTGCTTCTTTGTATTGTCTTTTTTAGTTTCCAATTAGTAAACAATTGATCATCGAACATTACAAAAATTCAGATAAGATGTCATTAATAACGTAGTACATAAAAAAGTTCAAAATCATCAAACATAAGGTTCAAAGTTATTATGCATTTACTTATGAAGACTTGATATATGCAGATATTGTGTTTATAATGGAGGACCGTAGTTGGATGTATATGGATTCGACATCTAATGGTGGACCCCGTCATAGTCCAGAATTTATAGCGGGAGTGAAACAATTTGTGAATTTCGATATTAGTATGTCTGCTAATGTATAAAATGATGGGATTTGGTGTCCTTGTGCGGGTTGTAAAAATAAGGATTTTCATATACCTGATATGGTCAAGTATTATCTTGTTATGAACGAATTTATGTCTAACTATTTTAATTGGACATGTCACGATGAGGCATTCTTTCCAATGCCTCAAATTCCGTTTATTCATGAAACCTCACATGATATGGATAATTCTAGAAGACATACGACACACAACAATTATCGAGAGATGGTTCTTGATTTTTCCGGACCAAGTTTTAATGAGCCGGAAAATAGGGACGTAGAAGAACCTCCCAATCCAGAGGCACAAATGTTCTATGACATGTTGAAGGTTGTTGATAGCCAGTGTACAAAGATTGTACAAACCATTCACAGCTATCAATGACTGCTAGAATGTTGAGTATTAAGTCCGAAGACAACTTATCTGAAACTAATATAGATAAATTTGCGCAGTTGAGGAAAGAGGCGCTTCCTCCTCAAAATAATGCTTTAGACGATTTTTACCAAATTAAGAAATTGGTTAAAGGCCTTGGATTACCGGTGCAAAAGATAGATGTTTGTTGTAACGGTTGTATGTTGTACTGGAAAGATGATGTTGAGAGCAGAGAATGCAAGTTTTGTGGCCATGCTAGGTATATTAAGAAAAAGAAATTAAAAAATACACGACCAAAAGAGATTGCTTGCAAAAATACTATTATTTTCCAATTACTCTGAGATTGCAAAGATTGTATGCATCTGAAAAAACCGCAAAATACATGACATGGCACTCAGACAGTGAGAGGGAAGAGAGAATAATGAATCACCCACGGGATGGGAAGCTTGGCAACATTTTGATAGAACACACACCGATTTTGCAGCGGAACCTCAGAATGTAAGGCTTGGGTTATGTACAGATGGTTTTGCACATTTCGGCATGTCAGAGAAGCAATATTCTTCTTTTCCAGTTCTTCTAACACCTTATAATCTCCCTAATTGGATGTGTATGAAGAACAATGTAATGTTCTTAACTATCATTGTACTTGGACCCCAAAATTCAAAACACAAGATTGATGTGTAATTACATACTCTCATCGATGAATTGAATCAGATGTGGGGTGAAGGCGCGGAAACTTATGACATCTCCAAAAAGCAAAATTTTAAACAGAGGGCTTCATTATTTTGGACAATTAGTGATTTCCCATCATATGGAATGTTGAGTGGATGGAGTACATCTGGCATTCATGCTTGTCCATATTGTATGGAGGAAATACAAGCGTTCCATTTGCAGACTGGCGGGAAACAATCGTGGTTCGATTGCCACAGATGCTTCTTGTCACCTAATCGTCCTTTTAAAAAAGCTGCAAAGGGATTCCAAAAGGACCGACGACAGGAGAGAGCAGACACGCCATCTCGCCTGACTGGTGATGAAATGTGGTTTAGAGTTAGAGATTATCCAAAAATTACCGATACAGCTGAAGAGATTGGTAAAGAGAAAGACAGGGGTCGGGATCACAGTTGGGCCAAACGTAGCATATTTTGGGACTTACTTTATTGGCGGACACTTCTGATAAGACACAACATTGATGTCATGCATAATGAAAAAAATGTGTTTGATAACGTCTTTAACACCGTGTTGGACGTGAAGGGTAAAACTAAGGACAATGTTAAGGCTAGAGCGGATGTTGAAATGTATTGCAGTCGGCCGGAATTGAATATTAAACACGATGGCCGAGGTAAAGCAACTAAACCAAAGGCATGTTTCACTCTTACCAAGGCACGAAAAGAGATGGTTTTATAGTGGGTTAAAGAATTAAGGCTCCCAAATGGATATGCATTGAATTTGGCACGATGCGTTGATATGAAAGAGTTGAAAATGTCTGGAATGAAGAGTCACGATTGTCATGTATTCATGGAGAGACTTATCCCTATAGCACTCAGAGAAGTACTACCGGCAAATGTTTGGGGACCCTTGGCTGAACTTAGTCTGTTCTATAGAGATTTGTGCTCCCCAAAGTTGAGCGTGGCGCATATGCAAGAATTGGAAGACACTATTGCTATTTTATTGTGCAAGTTCGAGAGAATATTTCCTCCGAGATTTTTTGATGTGATGGAACACTTGCCGATTTACCTTCCGTACGAAGCCAAGGTTGGTGGCCCGGTATAGTTTAGGTGGATGTACCCGTTCGAGAGGTAACAACCAATGTCTTTATGATGTCAACTTCATTTTTATTTTTCATGTACATATTTACAATGCGATTAACTACTTATGATTTAATTAGATACCTGCACCATCTAAAAAAAAGATAAAAAACAAGACCAGAGTTGAGGGGTCAATTTGCAATGCATACTTGGTCGAAGAAGCTACTACATTCTTTAGCTATTATTTCGAACCCCACATGAAAACATAAGTTACAACCATTGGGCGAAATGATGGTGAAGACGAGACAAGTGCACAAGATGTATTATCAATTTGCAACTAACCTGGAAGATCATTTGGAAAGATTTTATTGTCTGATAAGATTATAAAACAACCCTGAATTATATCCTTATGAATTATGAAGAGGTCGAACCATACCTTCAGTCAGTAAATCCATTTATTGCTTCATTTTTGTTATATAACTAAAAGTAGCCAAATAATAATAGTCATTTAATTTGTTACTCAGGAAATTTGTCAGTGAAGTACATGACCAAACTTCGTAGATAGCGGAGGAAAAACTTGAAAGCCGGGTTTATAATGATTTTTCCACATGGTTTGGAACTCGTGTAAGTTGGAATTATTTAGAAATGTACTTGTCTTAAGAATGCCTATACTAATTTAACTTTTTTTGTTCTTAACAGATACATAGCATTCCGGAACATTCCGAAAAGTTGTTGAAATATTTGTCATGAGGCCCGTCAAGGAGAGTGATGTCATACACTGGTTACTTTGTTAACGGTTATAGATTTCACACAAAAGCCCGCAACGATGGAAAAGGAACGACAAACAGCGGGGTATGGGTTAAAGGAGACTATTACGGAGAGTTGAAGCAAGTCATTGAGGTTGATCTTGCTGGAGTACCTGACCAAAAAATAATTCTTTTCAAATGCGACAGCTTTGATTGTACTCCAAATCGAGGTTTGAGGGTGCATCCTCGATATAAACTTTTAGAAATCAATAGTAAAAGAACGTACCAGGGTTACTATCCATTTGTATTTGCTTCCTAGCGTCAACAAGTCTACTACACACCTTATCTGGGTAGTAAGACAACATCTAGGGCTGATTGGTTGGCTGTTTGTCGTTCCAAACCACGTTTAGTTGACGTTCTTGGTGTTCCGATACCCTATCAGGAGGAAGTACGTGAAGAGGAGACCAGTCACATTGATCCAACTGTTACTGAAGTTGGTCAACTTGCACACCGGTTGTGGGAAATTGAAGTTGTACTTGTGGCCGGTACGAGCCGTGTTGATGATGATGATGAAATTATGTCGGGTGATGACAATTCTGAAGAAGAAAATGAATTTATGTCGGAGGATGATTTAGAATGATTAAAAATAAAATTATTAATTTTGTTATGTATTTGTTGTTGTGCTTTAATTCTTAATGTTTCTTTTACTAATCCATTTTTCTTGTATTATTAATCTCTTTCTCATTTCACAACTTGCTTCTTGGAATTCCACATATTGAAGGTGAGTAATATTTGTTGTTTTATTTTTAGTACTTGATTACCATAAATTAATTGACGTATTCAAAGTGTTAATTTTATTCTTGAAATTTTCAAATTTCAACTCATGCACCAAGGAGTATATGAGAAGTGTAAACTTTGGTTGTGTTGTAATCTAAATGAGAAGTGCACACTTTGATTGTGAGTGTTGTAATGTAAATAAGAAGTGTAAATTTGTGGTTTTAGTGAGATAATTGGTTATGTAATGTTATTTTTGGGTTGTATTGATCATGTTTGCTATTTGTTATCTTTTTTATATTGTTTTAGGTTGGTATCGCTGTTTGGATCTTATTGATTTTGTTTCTGTTTCTTATTGCTGTTTGGGATTTTTCTGATTTGTTTCTGTTTCGTAATGCTGTTTTTTAAAATAGAAATTTAATTATATTTCAGATATATTTTTTTAAATTAAAAAACATTTTGCGACGGATTCTCGGTTGCTATTGGTTTAAAGTCAAAGTCAAATAAACACTAATCGGTCGCACATCCGTCGGTAATTATCGACGAACATTTCAGTCGCTACGATACCGTCGCTAATCGGCTGGTATATAAGTCAACAATGTTGACTACGTGGTCGGTCTTCCGTCGCTATAAGGCGACGGTACAATCGGTCGCTACTAAGGCCGTCGGTCGTTAAAAAGTCAAAGTCAAAGTCAACAATATTTACTAATTTGTCGGTATTCCGTCGTTATTTGGCGACGGAATACGCAGTCGCTAAACTTTTGGTCGCTAATCGGCTGTTAACTGGTCAAAGTCAAAAGTCAACAATATATTATGTTTGGTCGCTATTCCGTCGCTAAATTGCATCCCACTTTGTGGTCGCCCGAAATGCAGTCGGTAATCGGTCGTTAACCGGCTTAGCGACTCAAAATACACGACTACGTGTTTCGGTCGGTAATCGATCGCTATTCCTATGTTAGCGACCGATTACTGACGGAAACGGCCGTCACTGTTTCCCTGTTTTCTTGTAGTGTGTGAACGTGCTCATTGCAGAGACAATAAAGAAATGAGTTTTATCTTGGAACCGTGATTGACCGCTATCACCCCGCACGTACGGAGATCTTTATGTCTTCAGGACAATGACTTTGTCACGACTTTCAGACTTACTTTCTCTATCTCACTTCTCTTATATTTATATTTTCTGTAAATTTCTTATTATGAGTATGATTCATTTAATTATTTATGTAATGTTTTTCAACATTCTAATGACGTGAAACAATATTTTAGAAATCCTGAAAACTCAGTAGTAGAAACCATGCACTTCATAATTCATTATGCAACGATATACAATTTGTTTTGTTTAGTAAATATATAGTTGTGCTTGACAATTCACATAATAGAAGGAAAGAGTTTTCTTTGCTTTACTAGTCAATATATGAGACCATGCGTGCGTGTGTATATATATATATATATATATATATATATATAATGCTAGACTTTGTCTAGGAAATTGCTGGAGGAAAAGAACATAAGCTGAGATTTTTCTCTTCTGCATTTTCATATAAATCTAATTTATTTTCGTTATAAAAAGTCGGATTGAATATGTAATATTTGTAAAATTCTTCTGATATTTGTGGCTTTGAAAGGAAAAAGGACGAGATATGAATTGGTTTTTATGAAAAGGAAAAGTTTTTGTTTGCTGTGAAGGATATCAAAGGAGTACATGGAAGTATTATATCTTTATATTATTATTATTATAAACTGAATCAAAACTTTAGGACTGTCTTGAACAATATTGAGGTCATATATTAATTATCAAAGTTAGGCCCCTAATTTTTTTAAAAGTATAAATTATAAAAAGTGTCAAAATATAATAAGATATTCGAATTTTCAAATCCAAAACAAACAACAATATTCATGATTTTTTTTCATATATTTGATATAGTTTTTAATAGATTAACATTATATTAGATAATAATAATATTTAAAATTAAAAAGAAAGAAACTCAATGTAAATTTTTTTAGGGCAAATAAAATTTAAATAGTATTTTTTCATGTAAATTTTTAACAAAAAGAAAAAAGAAAATCTATAACTTTAATTTGATGATCCAAAATTCTAGAGAGAATACAAAAGAATTCTCAAATTTCTTCAACAAAATACACATATATGTATATATAGGTAACAAAAATTGGGGCCCCTAATTTTCGGAGGCCTATTCCGTAGGGCACTTTGAGCCCCCCACTTAGTCGGGACTGTAAAACTTCATAAATATTTAATTAGTAACAAAGTGTTTGTTTTAAGAATTAGCTTGAAAATGGAAATTTTGAATTGTTCACAAAGTTACTAAATTTTCGTCAAGGAAAAAGAAAATGGAAAGAAAATAAAACAATTGCGCAGCTTTGAAGTTGTTTTGTGAAATCATTCTTGAACTTTAAAGAAAATTGATGTATAGGAGCCCATATATATGATTCTACCAACAAAGATTATTTTAATAAATATAGAAGTGTTAAAAAAATAGAGGGGTTATAATATTTAAATGGAAGGTTACAAATAATTTTATACGGATAAAATAAATCAAGTATTAGGAGTTACAAAATTTTGACATCAATGAAAAAATTACAACAATTAAAATAGGAGTTATAAAATTTGAAATAATAACTTTCATAATAATTTCTGGAGTTTTAAAACTTTATTTCATAAAAATCCACTACAAGTTTTAAAACTTCAAAAGTAAATTTTGATAGTAAAACTGAAATTTTAAAATATTAATTTATTACATTACAAGGTTTAATACTTCAAAACCAAATTTGTCCCCACAAAGTTTGTCATTCGAAAATAAATATGTTCCCTCAATGTTTAAAAACTTCAAAATAAATTTGTCCCCCACAATGCTTGAAATTTCAAAAGGAAATGATAATTATACTCTCTATTTGTAAAATATAATACTCCCTTCATTCCCATTTAATTGTCGTTTAGGAGATTTATAGGTATCCAAATTAATTGTCGTTTAAGGTTCTTTTATTAGTTGTCAACAATTTATTCCAATTATACCCTCGACATTTCTTTTATTTGCCGTCTCTGCCATCCCTATTTTTTCTTTTCTTTTCTTATGCTATAGAAGTGAGAAAGGGGGTAATATTGAAACTTTTGGTGAAAATGACAAGTTCCTTAATTTTCTAAAATTGTCCAAAGAGTCTTATATTTAGGAATGGGGGGAGTAAGAACTTGTGACTCTTGGAATATTCACTATTACAGGCTTTGGCTTTGATATAACGAGCAGTGGCGGAGTCAGGATTTGAACTTACCGGGGGCTGAACTAAAATTTATTTACAATGTATGACAGTATATTTGAAGTAAAAAGATATATTTTACTAAAAAAATTGAAGTTAAAATGATACTTATCTTGAAAAAAAATGTAGAAACTAAGGGGAAAAAATGACAAAAATAAAAAGAGAAAAAAGAGTAATATGCAGAGGTTAATGTTACAGTTCATAATAATTATAAATTATTATTATTATAATGAGAAAGTTATAAAAAATTATTTTTTATTTAATTAAAGGTATATTTTAGAAAAACTTTTATTTATTTGAAGTCCTATTAATTTGAATATATTAAGTAATCAAATGACATATTTTTACTTTAAAACTACAAATTTCTTTCTGTTTCTACTGTTCAAATTACACTATTAAAGCACTAAAAAACTGGTCACAAATTACCAGCTTACAACACCAAAGATCATGCCCAAATTACAATATTACATAACAATGAGTATTCCACGAATAAAATAGACAATTGAATGAATGGAGGACGAATATTTTTTGAGGATGGAAGAATTTTGGTACCACCGAGAAAATACATTAATTCTAAGAAAATGAACATTAATTTCGAAATAAACTAAAATAGAAATTCATTTTGAGACGGAGAGAGTACTATTATGAAATTTTAAAATTTTGAGAAAAGACCAAAACATTTTATATTATAAAGACTTATTTATACCAAAAAAATAATAATAATAATATTTCTAATACTAATATGCAATTTTCAAAACTTTTGGGGAGGTCGTGGTCCCCTCCTGCCTCAATGAACCGCCACTGATAACGAGTGGAAACAGACCTTAGATTTCTTATGCAACAATAGTAGACTTGAAATGTCTTATACTTTTAGTAGGCACAGAATTCATATAACCATAGACAAGATCTTAGGAATAATTGCAAGTGTACCCAGTGGGGGAATTTTAACGTAGTTGAAAGATAAAGAGTTGCATGACATATCAACATGATATTGTGATTCAAATGTTGTTATTAATTATCGTTTTTTTTAATAATAAATTGATGAACAATCATATTTAAGAGGGAAACAATATGTGAAAACAATAATCAAGAAAAATATCATGTTCGTGAACTTTGTAAAGTTAGAGAAATATTTATTGGAAAAACACCTGCTAGAAAAGGGATGGATGAAATAATAATTTATTGAAAACACCTACCGAGAAAAGAGCTAGGTGAACATTGAGGGGATGTGCTTAAATCCACAAGGGAATCACTTTCGGGGAGTACCCAAACATTTGTGAGTGGCGATCCCATGGAGAAGATTCAATGGGTATAAACAACCCGCACTGCATGATTCATTATATAGCATCAAATATTAGGAGATTGTAGATGATAGAACTCCTTCCCATCCCTAAGGTGTGATGATTTGAAGTGTGATGTGAAGGATATGTTTTAACCCTTAATGAGAGGCATATACTTTCATGGGGTAAAAGTCAAACGCACCCTTGGAGGACTCACCTAAGTGAGAGTTGTCATGAAGTCGTGGCTATGTGATTGTGCAATCTCTAAAGACTCTCATGAGAATCAAGATTAGATCACGTGCTACATTATGTGTAACTAGTTTTTTTTTAAAAAAAAATTAATTTATTGGGTGAGGGGGGCCTATTTATTACAAGAAATTGGGGGATTCAAACGCATAGCTATGTATTCTCTGATTTTCTTATATTAGAATTGTTAAACACATGCTTTTTACAGTATATTTATATGTATTACGCATGTTTTGATGGTTGAAATGAAATTGTGATGATGGTACTGTATATATTCTTGTTAATATAGATATTGATTTTTTATAACAATCTTGTTTTTAAAATTGAAAAAAAAACCAAATCAAATCAGAAGTCAATTTAACAAGGATCTTATTATATACTTTTACTGGTTTCTATATGAATATACTATTGCAGCTTGATTTGCTTTGATTTTTTCGTATATATATTTGTAATCCTTGCTTTCCATATCAGATCATATTATATTATATAAGATCATAGTATATATTTTATTATTATTATTTATTATTATCAAGAATTTAAAATATTAATATTCCTGAAGAATATTGAATGATTACTCCTGAAGTAGTACTAATATAAATTAATAATATTAAATGTTCTTGAAAAACGCCATCTAATATTCCTGAAGAATATTATTATTATAAATTAATTTTAACTCATTATAATCTAAAATATTTGATGCGGCACCAACCTCGGGGCTGCCCAACTCAAGGGAACGTGTATTAAGATACAAAGAAGACTCTAAGTTACATCTAGGAATGTTGTACAAGTCAACCTCTTAAGTATCATAAGTGCACAAGGAATGGACAGCTTTGCTATTGTTTGGCATAATGATCATATCTTTTAATATAGGTATCCAATGGAGCTGATTCAAGTTGCATATTAAAGATAAGAGGCAGATCTACAACATCTATGAGATCACAAGATCAGATTCTTCCTTCTTGATATCCGAAATAGTCGTACAAGTTGGCCCAACAAGCTGTCCAGAATTGGGACGAATTTAAAGGGCATTTTTAGTCTTTTTGTACATTAAAGTCTATTCTAGACTATTCTGGACTTTAATTATTTTCAGTAATGTTATTTACTTTATTTAGGCGTGTTTAACATAATTGCTAGAATAAAGGACATGTTGTCCAAGTGTTTGTTAGTTAGTTATTAAAGAGTCCTAATACTTCAAGGACTCTTCAATAGTTTGTTATGTTCTAGCCGCCTAGATGCAAGATAATAGGACATGTTCTCTATTATCTTGTTTAAGTGTTTTACTTGATAGCAAGTTATTTTCCAAGAGTCCTACTTCTTCAAGGACTCTTTTATGCTTTTCCTTTTTATTGTTGGAACCGAAATCTCCCTCTATTTAAAGAGTGATTTCGGCCACCTTTATAGTTACGTTAGATATATTGATATTTTGGTTAAGGTTATTCATTAGATACTTGTTTATGAATTTTCGGTAGAACTTCATATTCTTTGAGTTACTGTATTAACTAGCTTGTTTCTCTAGTTGTGGTGTTTCAGCCTTCATTGATACTTAGCCTGCTTGGAGTTGTGTCGAGTATATTCTCATAGAAACTATTTCGAGATAGAGAAAGATCTGCTAAAAAGCCGAATCTTGATATAAAACATCACGGTTTCGCATCAATATTCCTGTAGAATATCGAAATATTGTTCCTGAAGTAACAATTATTTATTTGTAAATTTTTATTATGCTCCTGAGGTAGTATTTTTGTCTTGAAAATAATTGGTTATGTTAATATAATCCCGGAAGGATAATATATGTTTATTAGTTGCTGAACAAAATAATGAACTAATTATGAGAACTCATGGAATACATCCAAATGGTTCTACACCATTGCCCGAAACAAATGGTACTGCAATTCCTAAAGCAAGTGCAACATCACACTATGGACGTGACATCTATTTGGCGGTGGCATATTAGAAGACATAATAAATTTTCATTTATTTTCCTAGATTGTTTTTGTTAAAGTTTATTTAAATTTTATTTTGTAATTCGAACTTTTCGAACTATTTCATTATTATGGTTGTTTTTATTATTATCTTAATATTCTTCTATAAATTTTGGGTTTTAGAAAAAAAACAATTAATTCACTTTATTATATTTTTATAGATGAATCGAGATATTATTCTTATTGATAGTGTAACTACACATACCATTCTTAAAAACAAAAAGTATTTTTTAAAGTTAACATTAGCTGAAAATAATGTTAACACAATATCAGGTGTATCAAAGTTAATTGAAGACTCCGGAAGAGCTTGTATTATTTTACTAAACGATACAAAATTGTATATAAGTGATGCACTTTATTCCAGCAAATCCAGAAGAAATTTGCTTAGCTTTAAAGATATCCGCTGCAATGGATACCATATTGAGACAATGCAAGAAAATGGTAAAGAGTATCTTTGCATAAATTCGTTTTTATCTGGAAAGAAGAAGATAATAGAAAAACTGCCAACATTACCATCTGGAATGTATTATACATACATAAAAACAATTGAATCAAACAATGTCTCGAACTAGAAGTTCGTTGACACAAAATGTTTTATACTTTGGCATGAACGACTTGGACATCCTGGCACAACAATGATGAGTCGAATAATTAACAACACACAAGGACATCCTTTAAAGAACCAGAAGATTCTTTTGCCAAATAATATTTCATGTGTTGCATGTTCACAAGGAAAATTAGTTATTAGACCTTCCAGAATGAAGGTCAATAATGAATCTCCAAAGTTTTTAGAAAGAATACATGGAGATATATGTGTGTCAATACACCCACCATGTGGACCATTTCGATATTTCGTGGTTTTAATTGATGCCTCAACGAGATGGTCATATGTTTGCTTGCTTTCAACTAGAAATGCAGCATTTGCCAAACTACTTGCTCAAATTATAAAATTAAGAGCTCAATTCCCAGATTACACAATTAAGAAAATACGTCTTGATAATGCTGTTGAGTTTAGATCTCAAGCCTTCAACGATTATTGTGTATCAATTGGGATTGAAGTTGAACATTCAGTTGCTCAGGTTCATACGCAAAATGGTTTAGCAAAGTCTTTTATTAAATGACTCCAATTAATTGCTAGACCATTACTTATGAGGTCAAAACTCCCCATTTCTGCTTGGGGTCATGCCATATTGCATGCTGCAACATTGGTCAGAGTAAGACCAACTGCATATCATAATTATTCCCCATTGCAGCTTGTTTTTGGAAGAGAACCTGATGTTTCTCACCTACGAGTTTTTGGTTGTGCTGTGCAAGTACCAATTTCACCCACACAACGTACCAAAATGGATCCCCAACGAAGACTTGGAGTTTATGTTGGGTATGATTCACCATCTATTATTCGGTACTTAAAACCATTAACGGGTGATTTATTTACGGCAAGATTTGCAGATTTCCATTTTGATGAAATGACATTCCCAACTTTGGGAGAGACAAAACTACATCCCCAAAAACAAAATGATCTTTCATGGAAAGAAACAACTTTATGCCACTTTGATTCCCGTAGTAATCATTGCGAACAAGAAGTTGAAAAGATCATTCATTTGCAAAAAGTTGCAAATCAACTCCTAGATGAGTTCGTGAACACAAAAAGGGTAACAAAATCTTATATACCAGCAAGAAATGTCCCTGCAAAAATTGATGTCCCAGTAGGACAAGTTGCTATAGCCAACAAATCTAATATACGGCAAAAACGTGGTCGACCAGTTGGTTCCAAAGATTCTGTACCTTGAAAGAGAAAGGTACAAGAGAAAAGCCAACAAATAGTTCCAGAAGAACAAGTTAAAGGAACGGTTGATCAAACAGATGAGAATATTGAAGTTCCAGCAGAACAAGTGTCTGAAAATAATGAAATCTCAATAAATTACTCATCATCTCATAAATTGTGGGAGCGAGAAAATATTGTTATAGACAATGTCTTCGCATTTAATATGTCCCTTGAGATAATAAAAAATGAGGATCCTGAACCACAGTCCATTGAAGACTGTAAAAATAGAGATGATTGGCCTAAATGGAAAGAGTCTATACAAACGGAGTTAAATTCCTTGGAACATAGAAAGTGTTTGGACCTGTAGTTCGAACTCCTGAAGATGTTATCCCTGTAGGATACAAATGGGTTTTTGTAAGAAAGAGAAACGAGAAAAATGAAATTACGAGATACAAAGCAAGACTTGTAGCACAAGGTTTCTCTCAAAGACCAGGAATTGATTATGAGGAAACTTATTCTCTAGTAATGGACACTATAACATTTAGATTCCTAATAAGTTTGGTTGTATCACAAAGGCTTGATATGCGCCTTATGGATGTAGTTACTGCATATCTATATGGTTTACTTGATAGTAACATATACATGAAAGTCCCTGAAGGATTAAAAGTGCCAGAAGCAAATGAGAACTGTCCCAAGAATATGTTTTCAATCAAATTGCAAAGATCATTATATGGATTAAAACAATCTGGACGGATGTGGTATAACCGTCTTAGCGAATATCTGTTGAATGAGGGATATAAAAATGACGATGTCTGCCCTTGCGTTTTCATAAAGAAAACAGATATAGGATTTGCAATTATCGCAGTTTATGTTGATGATTTAAATTTAATTGGGACTCCTGAAGAGCTCACCAAAACTGTAGAATATTTGAAAAATGAGTTTGAAATGAAAGATTTAGGAAAGACAAAATTTTGTCTTGGTTTGCAAATTGAACATTTCCCTGAAAGATTATTTGTTCATCAATCCACATATACAGAAATGGTTTTAAAGCGATTTTATATGAACAATGCGCATCCATTGGCATCACCTATGGTTGTTAGGTCGCTTGAAGTTGATAAAGATCCATTTCGCCCACTTGAAGATGGGGAAAAGATTCTTGGTCCTGAAGTACCATATCTTTGTGCAATAGGCGCATTGACTTATCTTGCAAATTGCACTACACCTGTCATAGACTTTCCTGTAAATCTCTTTGCAAGATTAGTGTTGCAAAAATCGGGCTAGTCGGTCGACTAGTCGGGGACTAGTCGCTAGTCGGCCCCCAAACGCCTAGAAAAATCAAAAATCGGGTAAAAAATCGGGTGTGAAACTAATCGGGCAAAAAATCGGCAAAAAATCGTCCTAGTCGGTCAACTAGTCGGGCTAGTCGGTCAACAGTCGTAGTAATCGGTCAAAATCGTTGACCTTTTTTAAAAAACGATTTTTTTTGTCCAAAACGACGTCGTTTTGGTTAAAGGATTTTAAAAAAATCTATGCCCAAAACGACGTCGTTTTGAGCAGAGATTTTTTCAATTAAATAATCTTCTCAATTAGGGCTAAATAGTTCCAAAAAACCCAAAAAAAAAAAAAACGGGAAAACTTTTTACCGTCCCTGAGCTGCGAAAATCCACCACTTTTTCTCCATTGCTCCGGCTGCCCCTGCACTCTTCTTCATTTCTCCGGCGACTCTGTGTTCTCCGACAACAAAGGACACCGTAGACTTCGATTGGAATTTGCAACGGGCTTCAATTGGAATTTGCAAAGGGCTCCGATTGACTTCGATTTCTTTGCTCCGGCGAGCTTTCCGTCCGATTGACTTCGAGTTCTTTGCTCCGGCTTCTCTGAGCTGCAAAGTCACAGGTAAATTTGTGTAAATTTGTGGTAGTTTTTTTGGATTTGCTCAATATGGCAGTAGGCAGTAAATTTGGGAGCCGTTTTGTGTGCTGCTCTGAATACTCAAGCATTATGCTTACTAGTTACTAGTGAAACTCAAGCATAAGGCAGTAAATTTTTTTTTGACTTTGCTCTCTCTGCAGAATTTTTTGGCTTTGCTCTGAATTTTTTGGCTTTGCTCTGCCTTTTTTTTTGGATTTGCTTAGAATTTTTGCTCAGAATTTTTGGCTTTGCTCTGCATTGTTTTTGGCTTTGCTTTGAATTTTTTTTGGCTAGTTACAGAATTTGTGGCAGTAGCTAATGTAATGTGTTAATGTGTTAATGTTAATGTAATGTGTTAATTTGTGGCAGAATTTGTGGCAGTAGCTAATGTAATTTGTGGTAGAATTTTTTTGGGCAGTTACAGAATTTTTTTTGGTGGCAGTAGGCAGTAGATAATTTGTGGCAGTAGTAGTAAATTTTGGCTAATTGTTTGAACTTTTCTTGTTTGATAGTGTTGAAAATGGGATTTTCAAGTGCTGCATCCGCTAGTGTTTCTAAATCAATTGAATCTTCTGCCGTTTCTGAACTTAAACGGAAATCAAAAGATGTTGGTTGGGATTATGCAATTTTGGTTGATCCAAATAGATTGGATAGGGTAAAATGCATTTTGTGTGCGAAGGTAATGTGTGGAGGAATTTACAGATTGAAACAACACATTGCACATGTGCCTGGGAATGTGGCTCCATGTGCGAAGTCAACAAGAGATGATCAATTAAAGTGCAAAAATGCTATTAATGAGGCCAAGGTGAAGAAGAGAAGTAAGCAAGATGATGATAAATCGTTGAGATCGGAAGTGCAAATTGGAAGAAATAATGATGAAATTCTTGAGGTACATGATTTGGAAGAGTCTTTTGGGAGTATGAGAGCACCACATACTCTTGGTCCTATGGATAAGTTTGCAAACTCAATCAATCCGGAATCTTCCTTGGATTTAGGAAAGAGCAAGCGGGATCAAAACATTTCCAATGTACTTTGGAAAGAAAGACTAAATCATGTTAAAGAATATATTTGTAGATGGGCATACGAATGTGCGATTCCCTTTCATGCCTTTGAAAAAGATAGCTTTAAATTGGCAATGGAGGCATGTGGTCAATTTGGACCCGGGGCTCAACCTCCTAATAGATATGAGATGAGTGAAACGTTTTTGAAGAAAGAGGTTGATAGAATCAAGACACTAATGAAGACACATGAAGATGAATGGAAAAAGAATGGTTGCTCAATTATGACGGATGCATGGTCGGATAGAAAGAGAAGGAGCATCATGAACTTGTGTGTTAATTCAAGATTGGAGTACGGGTTTTTTTATCTTCTAAAGATTCATCAAATGAAGCACACACAAGCGAGCACATTTATGAGTATGTTGAACTATGCATCCAAGAAGTTGGTCCCGAAAATGTTATCCAAATTGTGACGGATAATGCTTCAAATAATATGGGGCTACAAAATTATTGAATGAGAAGAGGCCAAAAATATTTTGGACATCATGTGCCACTCATACAATAAATCTAATGCTTGAAGGGATTGGAGGTCTACATAGGTTTAAGAAAGTCCTTGATCAAGCAAAAACATTGACTGTGTTTATTTATGCACATCATAAGACCTTGGCATTGATGAGGCATTTTACGAAGAAGAGGGATATCGTGAGACCGGGAGTAACTAGATTTGCTTCTGCATTTTTAACTTTGCAGAGTTTGGCTGAAAAGAAGTCTCAATTAAGGCATATGTTTTCCAGCACTGAATGGGAGGAATGCAAATTTTCCAAGACAGTTAAAGGAAAATCGGCTTATGCAACGGTGTTAAGTACTACTTTTTGGGCGGAAGTTACATTATGCTTAAAGGTATTTGCACCTTTGGTGAAAGTCCTTCGGATGGTTGATGGAGATTTGAGGCCATCAATGGGTTTTGTATATGGTGAACTAATTGAAGCAAGGAAAGATATAATGAATGCTTTGGGAAATTGCAAAAAAACATGTGGGCCTATTATGGACATTATATCTTCAAAGATGAAAGGTAGGCTAGATACTTCCCTACATTTGATTGCTTATTTGTTGAATCCTTATTATCATTATAAGGATTCGGGGATTCAAGATGATTCCAATGTCATGGCTGCGGTTCTTAATTTCGTTGAAGTATTGTTTGTTGAAGATATGGACATGCAATAGAAAATCTTAATTGATGAGTTGCCCAAGTATAAAAATAAAGAAGACATGTTTGGAAGGCCAATAGCAACGAAAGCATGCGAAGTAAATGATGACAAGTTTGATCCAGGTAAATAAATAATATACAAGAATAGAAACCATGATGAACTTTCTATCTATTTTGAATAATTATTGCTTTTTACACACATGGAAATCTATTAATGTGTTTTACAATTGTAGCAAATTGGTGGGGAACATTTGGTGTCACAACTCCTCACTTGAAAAAGATTGCTATGAGGATCCTTTCTTTAACTCCTAGTTCTTCGGGCTGCGAAAGGAATTGGAGCACATTTGAAGGGGTTAGTAATTTATTTTCTTCTTCATGCTTGATTCAGGATCTTTGCAACTGTCAAATGTTGCCTAAAATGATAGTTGCTACCTCCACCTGTAATAAATAAAGAATATAATGTTGTGAATTTACTTTTGCAGATACATACAAAGAAAAGGAATAGGCTAGAAACAGAAAGATTGAACAATCTCGTATATGTGCAATTCAATGCTAATTTGATGAACAAACACAAAAGGGAGAAAGAAAGAAAAAATTGAAGTGCTACTAGCTAGTGATGCAATTGAGGCTCAAGAATGGATTGTTGATGGAGATGAAGTTGAGCCTGGCTTACCTTGGCAAGCGGTTAGCGATGCATTAGGAACAGACGAAGTGTTACAGCCTCGAAGAAGTTCTAGATTGAGGGAACTTAGTGAGGAAGAATTTGAATCCGATAGTGAGGAGGAAGTGAATGAAATTGAATATGAATCAGATGAAGAACGTATTTTTGAACAATATGGACAAGATGATGAACAACCAACAAATGCAAATGATGTTTAGTATTTGATGTTGATTTTAGTTATTATGGATGGATTATGTTTTTTTTATTTGATTGTTAATTTATTCTGAAGTTTTGTTTGACTAGAAATATTATATATGATAACAGAATTTTGAAAAATGCATTGTAATTTAGGGTCGCCGACTAGTCCCCGACTAGGCCGACTAGTCGCTAGTCCCCTGTCTGCCGACCGACTAGCGACTAGCGACTTTTGCAACACTGACAAGATATAGTTCTGCACCTACTCAAAGACACTGGAATGACATTAAACATGTTCTTCGATACCTAAAAGGTACAATAGATATGGGGCTATATTATTCACAAAAGCCTGAATTGTCTTTAGTAGGATATGCAGACGCAGAGATACCTCTCTGATCCACATAAAGCCAAATTACAAACAGGCTACTTGTTTACATGTGGAGGGACCGCAATATCATGGAGATCTGTTAAGCAAACTCTAACAGCTACATCCTCAAACCACTCAGAAATTATTGTAATCCATGAGGCAAGTAGAGAATGTGTATGGTTAAGGAACATGATGCACCAAATTCAATCATCATGCGGATTAGCATCAATAAAAGAGAGTCCAACCGTACTATATGAAGATAATGCAGCTTGTATTGCACAACTCAAAGGAGGCTACATCAAAGGAGATGGAACAAAACATATTTCTCCAAAGTTCTTCTACACGCACGAGCTTCAGAAAAGTGGCGACATCGAAGTTCAACAGATACGCTCAAGTGATAATGTGGGAGATTTATTCACCAAGGCTTTACCAACATCAACATTCAGAAAATGGATACATCGATTGGAATGCGTCGTCTTAAAGACATTCAATGATCAAGGGGAGTAGTCGTACTCTTTTTTCTCTCGTTCAGGTTTTTTTTCCCACTGGGTTTTCCTGACAAGGTTTTAACGAGGCGGCAATTAAATACTCTAACATCAATTGTACTCATTTTCTTAGTTTGGTTTAATTTTTCCCACTGGGTTTTTTCCAAATAAGTTTTTGTGATGCAATTGTTGTATAGGTTAGTCATTTAAGGGGGAGTGTTGTAAATAAATGACCAGGCCCAACCCTTAGAGTGGGAGGCTCATAGGCCCATGAACCAAAGGATTTTATCTCTATAAATAAAGACATTTGGTTCATTTCTATACACATATAAAATCATCTTCTCTCCCAATTTCTCTTCTCAATTCTTTATTCTTATAACAGAAATAAAGTTTTAAAACTTCAAAAATTATTATCAAAGTTATTATTTCAAATTTATAACTCCTATTTTAATTGTTGTAACTTTCTCATTGATGTCTAAGTTTTGTAACTCCTAATATTTGATTTATTTTCTCTATTAAATTATTTGTAACATTCTATTTAAATATTATAACCCCTCTATTTTTGTAACACTTCTATTTTCTTTTGAATTAGCTTTGTAACTATATATATATATATATATATATACACACACGCTTGTATCATTGTTCAGACAGAAAACATGTTATAAATCAAGAGAAGGCAAAATATCTTGTGATTTTATTCCATAATGAAAATGAGCTGAAGATAACTTTTATACATGAATAGAAAGAAAACTATAAACAGTAACCCAACTCTTTTAATTCTTCACTCCACTTTGATCAACCTACATTTTTTCTTTCAATCATTCATATGATCAATATGCATCTTCATCTTTGCATCTCTTGCATTCATACCTTCCTGCATTCTGCATAATTCATTCTTTCAACACCCCCCTCAGGTTGGAACTTTGTATAAATAAAACATCCCCAAACTTTTAATAAGAAACTGAAGTCTAAGGGAATGCAGCCCATGGTGAATATGTCTGTTAGTTGCCTGTAGAAACTGACTGGAAAAGGTTTCAATACATTTGCTTGTAGCTTCTCCCTTACCACATGGCAATTTATGTCAATGTGTTTTGTGTGTTCATGAAACACATGATTCTCTGCAATATAGATGGTACTGCTTTGTCACACAAACAAAGGGACAACTTGAAATTGTTTTATCCCAAAATCTTCAAGCATATAGATAAGCCATTGAACTTCACAAGTTGCCATAGCAATGGCTCTTTACTCAGCATCTGCTGAGCTCCTAGAAACAGTACTTTGTTTATTTGATTTCTAGGAAATCGGTGAGTTACCAACACAATAACCAAGTACAGATCTTTTGTTTTCACTTCATTCAGCCCAATCACTATCCACAAATGCTTTAAGCCGCAAAGAGGCCTCAGAATAATAGAACAAGCATTGTCTAGGTGCAACCTTAAGATACCTTAGAAAGCTTCCAACTTCTTTATGATGTAATAAGGTAGGATGATCAAGTAATTGACTAAGCTATTGTACACTATATGCAATGTCAGGTCTTATAACTATTAAGTACAATAATTTTCCAATGATTTGCCTGTACTTTGTAACATTCTTCAATGGCTCAACATCATCATAAAGGTACTTTGTTGCAAGATGAATGTGGGGTAGTACTAGGATGACTATCAAGATAACCTTTATCTTTCAATAGGTCTAAGACATATTTCCTTTGTGATAATCCCATCCCTTTGGCAGTTATGGTAACCTCAATGTCAAAAATATATGTTACCTCCCCTATGTAATTGATTCTAAATTTCAGATAAAGAAAAGATTTGACCGGTGTAATCTGAGCCATGTTGTTACTAACTAACAACACATCATCAACATACACCCAAAGGTAAATGAAAGGTCTTGGAGAATGTTTGATTAACAAGATGTAATCATACAAAGACTGGTGAAATCCCAGTTTAAATAGAGGTGACGACTCGGTCGACCAAACCAAATAGACACCAAGATTTAACAACCCATTAAGACGAACCAACAACGACCAACAAGTAAATCCAACAGATAAACAATTACGCCAAGTATGAATGTCAAATAGAAATTATCAAATATGGATATCGTATAAGAAATCTACGAACAACATTAACAAGTACGATTACACAATTACCAACATGATTACATGACACTAAGACGATCGACCACGTAATATGCAAATACACCAACACTTCATCTATTTTATGCACCAAAACGTGTAAAAATAGTTCGTGCATGTAATTAACGTATAAAAGATTGATTCCATTAGTTTTATATCAGAAATCGCAGAGGTGTAAGATCTTTAACTCCTACGAAAGCAAATTAACACAATAGCAAGTAGAAATTCGAATTCCAGGAACTAGCCCCGCTTTCGGTGCTATAAATTTTCGCTCCGAACTCCAATTCACGATCCTTTTACTCTCGCGCGTAGATCTTTCGAATACCTTCGAAACGATATAAAGATCGTTCCAAATGGATGTCGTTTATCCTCTCAATTGGTCTCTCAAAGTCTGCCCAGAATTTTTCCTATCTTCTTTTCTTTCTTTCCTTTTTCTTCCCTCTTGTTTTTTGGTAACCGTTACCTCCAAAAGATCACATAGGCAAAAAGTCCCGGGTATTACACTAATCAGGTAGCAAATGCTTTGAGTAGGAAGACTCCGGGTAAAATGGAAATCATGATCACCGAGTAACATGAACTCATCTCAGAATTTGAAAAGTTGAATATTGAGGTTGTTAAGGATACCAATAATGTCCTGGCAGCCTTAGTAAACCAACTATTATTACTTGTTATTATTAATGAAGCCCATGCATCAGATTCGAAACTGGAAAATGAACAGTCAATAGCACAGTCGGGTGAAGAAACATATTTTCATATACACGAAGATGATAGTTTACGGTTTGGGGGCAGAATATGTGTACCAACGGATATGGGGTTGAAAATAGAAATCTTACCGGAGGCACACAACTCCAGATTATCAGTATACACAGGAGCTTCCAAGATGTACACGGACTTGAAATGTAATTTTTGGTGGAAAGGTATGAAGAGGGCATATGCTATACACTTCATACACAAGCAATCGAGCACTTTCTTGAGCTTAATCTTCAAATAATTCATCAAAATACATCATTTTGAGTTGAGCTTAAACTTTATCTAACCTTTTATTCTCAAAGAGTGATTAGAGCTTAAATTTTAAATCTATTCCAGGAGGGAATTCTTTGTAGGGAGCTAAATTGTAAAATCTTATTTGTAAGAGACTAGTTACTCTTTCTCTTTGTGAGAAACTAGTTCTTTGTGAACTAGGAAAAAACTCTTGGTGAGCTTCACTCTTTGTGAGTGTTTCTAAGTCCTCATTGGTGAGTCATAAATACTCTTGTGAGAGGTATCTCTTTGGAGAGATTAGCTCTTTGTGAGCTTAGTTCTTTTAAGAACTAGAAAAACACTCTTAGTGAAGCAAACGTGGTGAGAATGACTCCTAGTGAGTTTAACACTCTTTGTGAGTGTAGTCTTCTTAGTGAAGCAAAAGTCCTCATTTGTTGGGGCAATTGTAAAAGGTAGAATTCACCTTGTATTTGTTGTGAAGGGTATCCATTAGTGGATGTTGAAATCCTTGGGTTTGTCCTAAGGTAGTGGATTCTTTGTGAATCGAACAACTATAAATCCTTATGTTAGTTTTCTATATCCCTTACCTCTTTACTTTATAGTTCATGAATTACTATAACTTGAATAGTTGTCTACATGAACTATTTGCTTAAGGATTTAAAAACTACACATGCTTCCTTACTTTATACAATTGCTTTACTTAGTCATCTAAGTTGCCTTGAACATAATTAACTCACCTTATGTGCTTAAACAACATACTTGTTGTTAAGGTGATTACTTAGAAAATGAAGTTTTAGAAAGGCTAAAAAGTTTTTAAGAAGCGAATTCACCCCTACTCTTATATTCATTCCTCAAAGGGGTCTTTCATGGTTCATTGGTTTAGTAAAGCCCAAGGTTCTGATCCGTGACACTAAGTCTGCAAACGGATCTGATACAATGTGTTCTGATGCATGAAGAATAGTCTAAGGATTTGGATTCTAATCTAAGCATGCGTTATTGGACAAATGCCCTCATGCAGGAAGCCTACCAGATTCCCAAGTTGCTAACTCTAAGTTTACCTACATGAATTTAAGTGCGAAAAGTTGTAAAGAAAGATTTAAGGAATGAATAGAAGAATATAAAATGCATTTTTTTATTGTTGATTGTGATGTCTTGTTTTTCCTTTTAATCTTCTATTTATTACTACTTGTGAAAGTTACTTTCCACCTTGAATTATACCCATTCAAGCTATGATTTAGTGAAGCTGGACATGTCCCTCATGTCATTCCCGTGATGAAGAACGTGGGTGAGCTCCACATGCTCTGACGGGGTGGATTTTGCACGTTTTCCCCCTTTTCGGCTTGTCCGGCTGTTGGGTCTAAATCCAGGCCGAATCTTACTTTCCCATGTGGAGATCATGGCAGTTGGAGAAGGGATAAGGCCTAAAACTGGGTACAAATAGTTGCAACATGAACCCTGCTGTCTTGGGTAAAAATAGTTGCAACTGGTCACTCCCTTCTGACAATGCTCTCTGGTCGTTTTCAAGCTCTAGCTTCCTGATTGCTTCTGACCATCTCGTCCTGCTTGAAATTTTCGGATTGTTTGCTTCCTAATGACATCCATATTGATTCTTGGTTGGGCCATTTTATCCGCTTTCTTGAATGGTTTCGGCCAACTAAGATTTTTCAGGTGTCCACAATAATATTGAATTTTAGAACTTATTTTTTCAAGTTTGTATTTAATTTAGAATTTATATAATAAGAATAGTTTATTTTGGTATGAAATCAATTAGTATTTTTGTCACTTTTATGGTCAATTATATAATGGTGCATAGAGGTTTATTCTAGTTGATCTATAATAGAAAGAAAAAAAAAGAAAAAAAAAGAAGAGAAAATAGAAAGGTATTTAGATGCTGATTTGGCTCAAACTGATTGGATCTTGTTGACATTCTTGGCCCACTAAAGTTGTTTAACACGTGATCCACAAAACATCCAGGTTGACCATTGAGTATGACTCTTTAACAACTAACTTCCATGATGATGTGCTTGAGGGTACACCGTAAAGATTCTACACCATCAGCTCTTGGTCCATTTTGGTCCTTGTGGATCACAGGCTTTATTAACTTTTGGTCCTTATTCTTTACGTTTGATTTCTCATTTTCAGTAGCAAAGTTCTTAATTAAGAACCGTTACTTTCTGTTTCCAGTAAGATTTCAAGAAGGCCCTTCAAGATTTTTCAACTGAAGAGGTAGGTATGATTATGAAGCTCAATTTTCATCATTTTGTTAATACTAGTGATTTATGTTGTGTAATTTGTTTAAATTATTTATATTTGAAGTCAAGAATGGAAAAGTTCTTGACTTTGGAAGGAAATTTTCATGGGGTTTTCATGTTTTGATAAAATATGGTGATTCTTGAGGTTATATCTTGAATTTTAAGTTCACTTTTTATACTAAAATGTGAGAAAACAGAGCCTTTTGGATGTGTTTTTTACTTCTGCTGGGCTCAATGTTCTTTAGGACATGAGGTAGGCGGAAATGACCAGTTATTGAATTTGAAGCTTTTTTTTTTAAGGTTGATTATTTAGAGATTATGTATTTGAATTTTGTGAAAAAAGTGTTCTTGGATATTAATGAAAGTAAGAGGGGCTTGTGTAATATAATACTTTGGAAATTTATTGGTTTTGTTATGTTTAGGTGAATTAAAGTTTTTTCTTTCACAACCCCGAAGTTTGGGACAACTGGTTGGAGTTGGGATATGCCTCACCCTTTATGAGAGTTCGTTTCTTTCAGTGTACATCGGGATTTTCTGGTAGGACTCCCTGTAAAATTGACCTTCTTAGAGTTGAAATAAGGTGAAATTTATTTTGATTTTTTCTAATTAAGCCTTTCTTGATTTGCTTCATTATCATTAATGGGCTTATCCGCTTATCCTTCAATTGTTTTATTGATTCAAGAAAAAATTGGGTATTGATTCTGAGAAGATCAATAAGAGATAAAAATATATCTATATATACTCATTCAAAGATTTTTAGTATAAAATAATCTAATTAAGAAATTAAACGGATATTTCTTCTTTTTAATATTTGTTGGCACTTCGAACCTTTTAGCATTGCTATCATTGGTTTTGGTGTTAGAATTGGACCTTAACATGACAAATGAGCTTGACAATTTAAGGATCAGGGACCTTAGAAACGATTCGGTCACAAGCTCCTGTTAGGATAGCTAATCAAATTTATATCAATGGCTTCTGTAAGTGGTTGATCAAACTCTGCCTTGGATGGACCCGAATATAAAAGTTTATGTATAAGTTTTTAATATAGTTTCTGTGAAGGATAAAGTTTGGATTATAAGGCCATGCTTTGTCATGATGGTTTAGCTGGTTTATTTATCTGATTAGGTCAGAGGGCTAAGACGACTTTCGTCCTTGTAGTGCAAAGATGGTTATAAATCGCTCTTCTCAGCCATGCAGTGGCCAAGCCTTCAACACTTGGTAATTAATGTCTGATTGAAGTTTGGAGGTTATAGACTTAGTTTTGCAAGTTCTATTATATGCTGAAGAGCAAAGTAGATATGTAAGTTTATAAAGATGCGGCCAAGTAAAATACTCAGGAATCTATCATCCGGAATTTCTATTTTGAGTATTTCTCCACTTATAAGTTGGATTACTCGAAGACTGAATTCCGACATTCAGAAGTAGAAAACGAAAAGAGATATGATTAGAATTTTCTGAGAACTGAGTTTATTTTCGTGATATTTTCAGCCCAGGGGCACCTTACTTTGTCTTTATACGTATTATATAAAGAACATGTGTTACTAGCGAAGCATTTTTCTGAATGAAAGAACGAGATAGTTTTCTAGTTGTGATTCCTGAAGATGGATACATAGATGTGCCCTCAGCTGAAATTTTTTCTTGAACTTGAAGGTTTATATGAACTATGATTCCAGCTTAGTTGAAGGGCTCAACATGTCAGTGTAATTAATATGTATCATCTGATGTTAATAAAATTTCCCAATATTCCAGCCCAAATCTGATTTAACTTGGCTTTCTGGTAAAAACTAGAGATGCCCTAGGACTCTAAGTTTTATTTTTCAGTTCAGTTACCATCTTCTGACATTTTCATTCTTCGTGTTTTCTGTTTGCTGAACAGGACACTTTAACATTTGCAATGGATAGTTTGGAAGATCATAACTTAGGAGTCGCTAGTCCAGAAACCGCAAAAGTAATGGTACCTGAAAGTCTCTCATATGATACTAAGGGAATGGAAGAACTAAGAAGTGCAACGGAAGTATTAACCGGGGTAGATTTGGACCTTGTATGCTGTTCCGAGAAATTGTTGAATTTGGATACCTTGTTTATGCATGTTTTGCTTTTGGGGAATGATTCTGATAAGCTGATTGAATATGATAATATCTCCCTAGAAGCCCTGGAGAAGGCAATGGAAATCGATCTCTTGCTTGCTATAGTGAAGTCTGAGGTAAAAGGGTTAGACAATTTCATGGTTAATCTTCAAGCTCCTGTAATTGATACTCGTAATAAGATATCTTCATTTCAAGATTTAGAGGAAACATATATTATGGTGCAAAGTAAGTTACATGATACTGAAGAAACGTTGAAAACCTCCCGTGACCATGTCCTTGAGATGAAGATGCAGTTAGCTAAGTTGCAGATGACTTCATTAGTGTTCAACCAAAATGAATGTAAGTTCTCTGATACAATAAAATTAAATAATATACTTTTGTTCTTTGTATAGTACTTCACGTGTAAAAGGGAGATCAATCTTTGGTGCAGATTTGTCGAAGAAGGTTCAAGTTTCTGGCATATATCTTAAGCCGGAACTTCAGTCAGTTGAAAAGCAGCATATTCTCAGAATGTTGGAAAAATCTCTGGCTCGAGAGTTAGATTCCGAGAAGAAGTTAATAGAAATGAAGCAAAATGAAGAAGATCTTAAGATGAAGCTAAGGTTAACCGAACAAGTTGCTCTCTGCATGGAAGAGGCAGCAGAGGTCGTTTGGGGTAGATTCTTAGAGGCAGAAAATACCGCGGAGGTTCTTATGGGAATATCAAAGGACATGGTAGGTCGACTTCAAGTTTTTCAATTCATTTTAGATTCTTCGATTAATCGAGAACAGCAGTTGAATTATAAACTTCAAGAGTGCGCAGCTAAATTAAATGTTAAAGACACAGAAAATGGGAAATTATGCGGTGAACTTTCTGCCAAAAATGCTGAAATAGCTTTTCTAAAGGCAAAGGTGAGTATGCTAGAAGAACAGCTGAGAGGATCAATGACCATGCTGGACGAGGCAAATGCATCTAACGAGGCCAGTCAAGAGCATATGGCGGAAATGGAAAGTATTATCGAATCTCTAAAAGAAACAATTGATGTTGCAGAAAGTAGGGCGGAAAATGCAGAGGTCAAGATTAACCAGTTGATGGAAACAAATTCGGAGTTAACCGAAGAACTCGGTTTCCTAAAGGGAAGCAGTGACGGGCAATGCAGAAAAGTTAAGTGCGCTTGAGAAGCAGTTGAGGGACTTGGACCTTCAACTACAACACGCCAAGGCATCATCGGAAGCAAGTCAAGAGCAGCAGAACATGCTCTACTCGGCAATTTGGGATATGGAGACTTTAATTGATGAACTGAAACAAAAGGTTTCTATATCTGAAAGTAAGACGGATAATTCAGAGGAACAATGTCTGATGCTAACCGATGCTAACTTAGAACTCAAGAAAGAATTAGAATTCTTAAGGAGTAAAGTGGAATTCTTGGAAATGTCGTTGGATCAAGCTACCGTTGAAAAGATGGCGAGCGCAAAAGACATTAGTATTAAGAGCAATATTGTTATGGATATGGTCATGCAGCTAGCAGTTGAAAGGGAGCGGATTCAACAAAAGGTACCTACTACTGGTCTTTGATTAGCGTCTCAATTTCTTTTGTGAAGTTTTATTTCATAAGAATCTTGATCCAAAATGATACGAAGTTGAAAACTGATTGGTTTTGGTGGCAGTTTTATGCTTTGGCAAAGGAGAACAAACTGCTAGTTGAGAGGTTAAAAAGATCAAGAAGGGTGCGTCGTCTCTTTCACATGATGACAGCAACATAAAAAATAGCAAAGAGAGCTCCTCATCCGGGCTTGATTCACCTACTAGTTCGTGCAAGGAAACTTCAGATGACAAGGCAGGGGAATTTCCCAAAAAGGATATTCAGGTAGATTCTGTTTTCATTCTGTTTTCCGTTATAGATTATTTTGTTGAAATAAAAAAAATATTTAATAGGGTCTAAAAGGAGCTACACTATCATAAAACACATTTATTTATTATCCTGTTCTGCAAGTCAAGGGATCTAGTAGCATTGTCCAATTCTTCCCATCATCTATTCCATAGATCACTTGGAATGCTTATGTTGGGTCTCTCAGGGCTCTTAGATACTTTTTCCAAATTCAGATTAATACTAATATATATTTTGGCCGAGTCCGTTAGTCCTAGCTCTATCTGTAACGTCAAGGGCATATATCAAAGAGAGATAATTATGGCTTCAGTCATAATTTTCCACCCTAAACGTATAGGTACTAGAAAGTGTCACGTGTGTTGCACGTAATAACATGTGTCTATATACTAATAGTAAAATAAATTATTAGTGCCACTTTGAATTCCCTTATATTCCATTAGCTGAAGTGAGCACCGATTTCAAGCACTGCTTGATCAGTGGCCGATTATCTCTATGTATCCCCACATTTCCTACTGGTTGGTTACTGATAAACTCGTCTTACCATATAAATTCTTATTGAAAATATGATGCATGGTTCATGTAGTCTATGATTATGTTTGTAACTAAGAAGGCCGACACAAAATAAGAGTAGCTCGAGCACATGTTGCTAAGAAGAAAAATGTAGAAGTCGCTGTAAAATACTAAGACACCAGAAATCAACAATATTTTTTTGTCCAATTCCAGAAGAAATCTTCCCGACGATGAATTTACTAAACTATTATTGCTTTTCAATGAACCTATTAGGCTTCATACCACCTGATATTGGTAATAGCAAATGGCCTTGGATTACTATTCCATCATTGTGGTCAGTGAAGGATTTATCACTTGAAATCGTATGTACTGAAATATTTACTTACTGAATTCTGAATCAGGTCAAGGAATCACTTGATAATTCATCAGCAGCTCAGACCGAAACTCGCGTTCCTGCAGACATCAACAACAATTCAGTTCAGAAGCTCGAGGCTGAGAGTCCGGTTAAGGCAGGAAGGACTAGTAGACGATATATCTATATGGCAATTTTCATTCCATTGCTTTCAGGTCTAGTAATGTATTTCTTTGATAAACAACACGCGTTTTTCAGTATCTTGAACCATTAACCTCAGTGCATATTCCTTTTTAATCAAATGCACATAAATCTTCAAAAAAGTAGTGTTTGTGGAATTTGGTTTTTGATTCATGGGTCTGGTCATTTGCATTCTTGCTGGATTATCTTGTAATTGTGGATGTGTGTAAATGTAGGAGTGATCTTCATTCTGTCTATTTGTAGAATATATTGGCTAACTTTGTATTTGTAAAGCTTGCTTCTTGTTTATTTTGGAGTTTGGCTTTGAGAAAAATGATCTCTTGATCCTGGGCTACTATCATTTAGTTAGTACATCTAGTTAAAGACATTATGCATTACTATATATTATATATTAAGGGAAGTGTATTCAATACAGATTTTAAAAGATTCTAACTGATTGTTAAAAGTATATAGATTCTGCTGACTCTATGGGTTGTTTTAACACTATACAAACTCTACGCATAGATTCTATTAAATTGATTTTTCATGATTTCTCTTGATTTATAAAGTTTATACATTATTTGAATGACACCCAAAAAATAAAGAAAAGGAGGATTCAATAGTGTATTATATAGATGTAGTGGTGTTGAATTTCCAAAGACACCATATGTTTATCAATAATTTTTATTTTGGAATCAAAACAGTTTGTTAAAAATTTAATAAAGTTAATGGTGGGTCTTAGATTTTTTGAAAATTACGAAACTATACATTTTTTGATTTATTTGTTCAAGATTTGGCTTATTTAGTAAATCGTTCCTTACCACACCGAGAGGTGTCGGTTTTAATGCTCATCAGACGCACATTCATCTCTTCTTCTTTGCCCCCAGCCTAAAAAAGAAAAAAGAAGCCATATTTGTTGGCAATCTGCCAGTTTTGTCTGTAATTTTACCTCACTTTGTTGTAATAATTTAAAAATCTCTTAAAAATGGGGGCTTTTGGAGTTGTCTTTAAATCCAAAAGTCCCCAAAATACTTTACAATAGAGGTGTTTAGGGGGCTTTTAGTTAGAGCCTCCACAATTCTCAATAACATGTGCTTCTATCTATAGTAAAGACTCCATAAGAATATCCTTCGGCCTAGCGAAAATTATTATTATAGGGAGATTATTTTAATACAAACTGCATATTGAAAAGATGTGAGAAAATAGAAGGAAACGGAAAAATTACTATGTATGTGGAAGACTATTTTTATCCTATTTGCGCCTTTTTTTAAATGTCAATATTTGTTTTTTTTTTTCAAAATGCCTCCGAGTTTGGTCATATGGTCCTATTCCATTCAGATTTAACAGTCAAATTGAATGGAAGGGCAAAATTAAAACTTTAGAAAAGTTCAGAGTTAAAGAACTTTGCATTTTTTAGTTTAGAGTCAAAAATCAAAATCGAGAAAAGTTCAAGGGCGTAGGCACTTTTAACTCCTATATAAATACGAAGTATAGTATGACATTAATTTTTATCAAGTACAAGTAATATTATCTAAAAAGAAATTGGTAAATTTCGTCCTATAACATTATGTGATTGGTCATAATGGTCCCTGCTCTTTTTTTGTTTTGTGTTTAGGAACATAAACAATTTGCGTTTTGCGATAATGGTCCTTTCGTCCACAACTGTGAAGGAAATAATTAATTTTGTTTTTTTTTTTAAAAAAAAAAAAAAAAAACCCTTCAAGACACCGGGGTTAATTTGGGTAATTCGCCCAAAAATATAGACCGGGGACCAAAATCACCAATTGCAAATTGTTAAGGGACAAAATTCACCAATTTGCCTTAAAAAAAATACTCCAAATCTCCTTCTTCCCCACTCAACTTGCCTAAAAATAAATACTGCAAATTCACTTCTTCTTCTTCTTTGCTGCAAATACTCCAAATCCACTAAGCTATTTACACCAAATTAATTTCCTGCCATCTAAATTACTTGAAGCAAATGAGGGAATCGTCAATGAAAAATATTAAAGCTTCATCATTTTTTTTATGTGTTTTTTACCCCCAAGTATTAAATTGATTTTTTTACATGTTTACTGAATTTTGTATTGAAATTCATCATTTTTATTCTCTTTAGTTCTCTAAATTCTGATTTAATATAGAGGATTTTTCCTTTTAAATCAAATTTTCATTATTTTTTGTAGTGAGTTTTTTCTTTAGTGTAATGAAATTTGATTGATGATGAAGAAGAAGAGATGTATGAGTGTCTCGGGGTGTGGTGTAGGGATGGGTCTATGGGTGAGTTGAAGAAGAAGATGAAGAGTGGTGGGGTGGAGTGGGTGTCTTTGGGTGGGTTGAAGAAGAAGTGGGGTAAGTTTGAAATTATTTGAAGGAGTGCTCTAATGAGATGAAGAAGAATAGAGGGAGGATGAAGATGGGGACCAAAACAACCAATCGTTCTATGTTTTGGTACTTCTAGTGCCAATTTGCAAAAAATAAAATAGATTTCCCCCCAAAATACCCTTCAATTTTGGTTTTTTTCATTTAAATTTATGTTGACTGACAATTGACCTTAACTGTTGTGGACGGAAGGACCATTACCGCCAAACGCAAATTGTTTATGTTCCTAAAAACAAAAACAAATAAAACAGGGACCATTATCACCAATTGCATAATGTTATAAGACGAAATTCACCAATTTGCCTTATCTAAACTTAAACAAGTTAACAATGACATCCGAGGTTTAAAAAATGAAATCTACCCGTTGAAAACATTCGTATTGAGTATATTCTCATTTTTAAGTGAAGAAAGTTTGTCAGTATTTATATTTTTTAAATTATGTTTAAATTTTTTTATACATTTTGGAGAACAAAAATTATGATACACTTGTAATTTTTTTTTGTTTTGTTATATTTACATGAAAGTCACTTTTCTCCAGTTATGTAGGACCTTATTTTAGAATTTAGCATATGACCTCCAAAATGATTGAGACGATCGTCATGGTAAGTGTAATTATTGTGGTACAAAGTACCTGTTGATCCTATAGTTAATGGTACTACTCGAATGAATACACATTATCAGAAATGTGAATTAAATCTTTCTAATCAAACTGGTGGGACTCAAATGGACTCAAGACTGGAGAGAAATCCAATATAGTTGATGTTTGAGAAGTTCGAGAAGTTTTTCAACACCAGAAGATACCTGCTCCAAGTTGATGTTTGAGAAGTTGTCCAATCATTTGAAGACCTTGCAAGAAGGACTGTTTTTTTGTTTTATTTAAGACTGTTTTTTTGCATTTCATGTTGTAGGTTGGGACTGTTTTTTGGATTGATCTTGGACTACTTTTGTATTGATTTTGGACTACTTTTGAACTGGTTTTTTTTTATTTATTGATTTGGAGTTGCTTTTGTGTTGATTTTGGACTGATGTTGGACTGATTTCGATTTGCATTTGGACAGATTTTGAGCTGATTTTGTATAGAAAACAGGGTATGAATTGTGTTGTAATGAACCAGATTCTGCTCAAATTTGAACCAGAAATTGACCTTATTTTTGCAGAATTTTGGAAAAGATGTACCCTCCAATTGGGCCAAATCGGTCGAAATTGAATTCTGAATTCACCAATTCGGAATTCGGTCGGTTTTTTAAGGATTGAAAAACCCAAATTCAAATGACCGAATTAGGCAATTCGAAATCGGTGTTCACCCCTACACACACCCTAAACAATATATATAAGTAACATAAAATTGGGGCCCCGATTTGTGGAGTCCATGTACAGTCGATCACATCGAACACCCTCTTAGCCACCCCTAATATATATATATACTAGCCTAATAACCCGTGCTATGCACGGAAACGTAATGTTTAATGAAAAAAAAAATGTCAAAGTAATTTTGTAACTCAAAACATGTCAAAGTACACTCTTTTATAGTATTGTCAAACTCAAAAAACAATGTAACTTTTCAATGTGGGACACTCTTATAAGCAAATTAAGAATTTACAACCAAAGTAAAATTTAACCAACCAATCAAAATTTTATAAAATAATTAATTGAACAAAAATTCATGGAAATTACACGTAGGATTTAGAAGGATGTGATTGGCTGAAACTGAAAACAGACTCTGTAATATAAATATAGATAGATAATCCTTCCGATTCAAAATATAAGTCTTTTTATGAGTTTTCACACAAATTAAGATACTAATCAAGATGACTAAAGTACCCCTAATTAATACTCCAAAAGAACAAATAAATTAATGAAGAGTTGCATGAGAACTATACATTTTGACAAATATGAATATATGGAGAAAATAATGTAAGGGTAAATTAGCCAATAAATGCATCATTCTTGTAAAAAGACCTATATTTTGCAACAAAAAATAACTCTTAAAAAAACTTCTATTTTGAGTCGGAGGAAGTATAAATTTTATGCCCATTCATTTTCTTTTATAGTCTCATCATTTGTCAAATTTTAAAAATAATAATAATTTTTTTTTTATGTGGGATTTTTTATTATTGTTAATTCTCTTATTTGACTTTAGATTAATATTTTTAACTTTTATTACAAATTAAAATTTCTAAAAATTAATACTTTAGTTTTAGAGAGTTTAGAAAAAGATTCACTTGATTTTTGCAGTTTAAACGAAACGAATTGATTTTTTTTAAATATCCATATTTATTTATTTTTAAAAATATATTATGAAAATAAAAATTCTCCATTAGAATAAAAAAAAATGAACATTGCATAAGTCTGAGCTAAATCTAACTTGACTATAAGCTCAATCGGAATTCAGAGGACCCGGTCATCTGAAATACCCGTTATTTGTTAAAACTTTAACTATTTATATTTATATAAATAAAAAATATATGAAGAAAATAAGCGGGCTTCCTTAATTTGATGGGCTAAAATGTCAGCCCAATTTTGTAATCTATAACATGTCAAAGTACCATATTTTATAGTATTGTCAAACTCAAAAAACAATGTAACTTTTCAATGTGGGATACTATTATAAGCCAATTAAGATTTTACAACCAAAATAAAATTTAAATTAGCATTCCATTAAAAGAATTAAAGAAAATAGTTGTCAAATACCTGCCAGAGTAGTTGGCAATGTGACGTAGCATCCGGCTTGCAGGACGGGGGATCAAATCCCCTCTCTCCCAATTTATATAAAATAGTTTAACATTTTTGCACCAATAAAAGTTGATATTTAATTTTTATTAAGATAAGTTAATTTTCAATTAATTAACCTAAATATTCTCAACCAATAAAAATTAGTAAATTAATTAAAAAATGTGAAAATCTAAGAAAATAGTATTGAAAAAATATATAGATACAAATATACGTATCTATAACACGCTCTGTAATATATATATACTAGCAAAAATACCCGTGCTATGCACGGAAACGTAATGTTTAATGAAAGAAAAAATGTCAAAGTAATTTTGTATCTCAAAACATGTCAAAGTACACCATTTTATAGTATTGTCAAACTCAAAAAACAATGTAACTTTTCAATGTGGGATACTCTAATAAGCAAATTAAGAATTTACAACCAAAGTAAAATTTATAAATTTTATGCACATTAATTTTCTTTTATAGTTTTGTCATTTGTCAAATTTTAAAAATAATAATAATTTTTTTATGTGGGAGTTTTTATTGTTGTTAATTCTCTTGTTTGACTTTAGATTAATATTTTTAACTTTGATTATAAGTTCAATCGGAATTCAGAGGACCCGGCCATCTGAATTACCCGTTATTTGTTAAAACTTTAACTATTTATATTTATATAAATAAAAAATATAAGAAGCAAATAACCGGACTTCCTTAATTTGATGGGCTAAAATGTCAGCCTAATTTTGTAACTCAAAACATGTCAAAGTACCATCTTTTATAGTATTGTCAAACTCAAAAAATAATGTAACTTTTCGATGTGGGATACTCTTATAAGCCAATTAAGAGTTTACAACCAAAATAAAATTTAAATTAACATTCCATTAAAAGAATTAGAGAAAAGTGTTGTCAAATACTTGCTAGAGTAGTTGGCAATGCAGCGCAGCATTCGACCTGTAGGTCGGGGGATCGAATCCTCCCTCTCTCGGTTTGAATAAAATAGTTTAACGTTTTTGCACCTATAAAAGTTGATATTTAATTTTTATTAAGATAAGTTATTTTTCAATTAATTTAATTAACCTAAATATTCTCAACCAATTAAAAATTAGTAAATTAATTAAAAAAAGTGAAAATCTAAGAAAAAAAGATGGAAGAAATATATAGATACAATTATCTCGTATGTATAAGTGCTCAGTAATATATAGATAGATAATATTGAAAAAGAAAAATCTAAAAAATTAGAAAAGAATAAAAGAAAAATCATAAATATATTAAAACTCATAACTTTTTAATTAATATTTTTTTTATTATTTTCATTCTATTAAATATTTAAAAAAATTACAAATTTCTAAACTCTCCAAATCGAACTTGATTTTAAGCTCAATCTAATTCGGAGGACTCAACTCATCCGAATAACCCCTTATTTGTTAAAACTTTAACTATTTAAATTTATATAAATAAAAAATGTAAGAAGCAAATAAATTTGCTTCCCCACTGATGGGCTAAAATGCCAACCCAATTTCTCACTCAAAACATATGATTATAAGTTCAATCGAATTCGGAGGACCCTGCCATCCGAATTACCCGTTATTTGTTAAAACTTTAACTATTTATATTTGTATAAATAAAAAAATATAAGAAGCAAATAACCCAGGGCTTCCTTAATTTGATGGGCTAAAATGTCGACTCAATTTTGTAACTCAAAACATGTCAAAGTACCATCTTTTATAGTATTGTCAAATTCAAAAAATAATGTAACTTTTCGATGTGGGATACTCTTATAAGCCAATTAAGAGTTTACAACCAAAATAAAATTTAAATTAACATTCCATTAAAAGAATTAGAGAAAACAGTTGTCAAATACTTGCTAGAGTAGTTGGCAATGCATCGCAGCATTCGACCTGCAGGTCGGGGGATTGAATCCTCCCTCTCCCGGTTTGAATAAAATAGTTTAACATTTTTGCACCTACAAAAGTTGATATTTAATTTTTATTAAGATAAGTTATTTTTCAATTAATTTAATTAACCTAAATATTCTCAACCAATTAAAAATTAGTAAATTAATTAAAAAAGTGAAAATCTAAGAAAAAAGATGGAAGAAATATATAGATACAATTATCTGTATGTATAAGTGCTCTGTAATATATATATAGATATATATATATACACACACACACACACACACACACACACACACACACACACACACACACACACACACACTAGCATAATGACCCGTGCTATGCACGGGACGCGAAATTATTATTTCTAATCGTGTGATTGTTGGAGTTATGCAATTGGGAGCCAGGGTATCTTAGTACACCTGGTTAATCCGGTAGGAATCTAATTACACTGTGGTATGCCAACATAAAATAATATTAATATGCGACAATAGTGACTCTCAAACTATCTCGAACTCGCAACCTTACCCCGAGCAAGCGCAAAGGGATACATGTGCAACTACCTAAGTTATGACCGCTTAACCTATGAAGCAAATTTGTGTGTTTGATTAACCAAAAAAAAAAAAAAAATCATCTAGAATATAGGAACCCTCCCATACATTACTTCTGTAATTTACATCATACTTTGACCTGAAAATCCTCTTACCCTAAAGAAAAACAGTATTAACAAAAAAATGTCAATTTATATGTAGTCATAACAACAATACAAAGTTGAAAATTATTCAATTTTCATTCTTCCTTCTTTTAATACTTTCCAGTCTTTCCCTCCAAAATAGAGAAGTTCTTGAAACAAAATAACTATTATGTCGTTTTCATTTAACTCTTATACATTCGAGAAAAATGTTTGCAAAATGTTCCCTTATTGAACCGTTTCTATTAAAAAAAACTCATTCCCTTAATAGATATAAGTTATGTAAAGAGTTATTGAACTTTAAAAATTATAAAGTAAAAGAAAATTATTTTACCATTAATAGAATCTTGAAGATTGAGATTTTTATTAAAGTAAATAAACATTATAAGATTTGTTGCAAACTTTAAAAAATATCAAAATTAAAGATTCAGTTTTAAAATAAAATTATAAAGTAAAAGAAAAATATTTTAGCATTAACGGAATCTTTAAGATTGAGATTTTTTTTAAAAAAAAAAAAAGGAAATAAACATTAAAAGATTTAATGCAAAGTTTACAAAATATCAAAATTAAAGATTAATTTTTAAAATAGGAAAAACATTTATCTACTCACGTATTATATTGGAAATTTGAGAGTGGTAGTTACTAATTGTCCTATCCCACTATATTTGTTCACCTCAGTTATCATAATATATTGTATTTTTTCTTATATAAGAAAAAAATTTAATTTCTTATTGGTATGCCGGGTTGGTGTAAGTAGTGTTTCACTTTGCCTAATGTTTGTCTTTTGTTATAACCATTTAAAAGCGTCTAATAACTTTGTTTTAGTGGATCCTATAGTATTACAAAAAAGATATCAAGAGAAAAGAACGATTTTTCAATTCGATAGTGAACTTGATAGCTTCTATTTCTATTTTGAATGAGAGCTTGACTGAGGGATGTACGTTTTTTGAGTTATTTAGCAAGTAGCACTACGTAAAACATTTCCAGGCAGGTGTTGATCTTTTCCTCTCCTTCTCTCTTTATAGTCACATGAAATTGGTTGTATTTATAATGATTTCTTTTAAAACAACACGTGGGAATACAACAAAACAAAAATAAAAATTCAGAAGATTGAAAAAAAAACAATACAATATCAATTAGTAAGAAAACTTATCATAGAAGGAACAATGTAATAAGAAAGAGGTATATTCTACAATTTAGGGTACGATGGATGACGATAGCTATGATTTCTTTATTTATTGATCAATGTTTCTATCTAAAAACTATGAACATATATAGAGAAAGTAGAAATATGATAATTGATCAAATTAGAGAGAATTGAGTAACACAAACATTATTCAAAGGGAATGTAATATCAGAATAATTTTGAGATGTATAACTGTTTTTTCCTTCATAACTTCATAACTATTGTGTTAGATTTGTTAGAGATCGTAGAAAAAAATTACTTAAATTAATATTCCATTAAAATAATTAAATAAAATAGTCGTCAAATACCTGTCAGAGTAGCTGGCAATGTGGTGTAACATTTGACCTGCATTTTTGCGGGATCGAATTCTGCCTCCTTCAAATTAAATAAAATAGTTCAAAATTTTGTTCCAAGTCTCCTTGTTTTTTGAAGGCCTTTCTGTATTTTTTCCACGCATGTTTGAGGTTTGCCTCCTACTATAACGTTGATCTCTTCTCATTCTTTCACCAAATTGGGGTAATGAGTTATAGAATTTTCGATGATAGTCACTGCATTAAGTAGTTGAGCATTGTTTCTCTTTTACAGGACGCGTATTAATATGATTCTGGAAGTTTAGACTTGTTTCAAGAATTTTCTAGACACAACTAGTGACGGATGCATGTGGGTGACCCCAGTGAAAAAAAAAAATGATATATTTTACTCTATTTAAATAATAAATGTATAAATGATCTCACACAAAAAATTTAATGACCCCACTAATAAAATAAACATTCTCAAACTTTTGATCAAACAGATAAGAATCCGTTCCGCACATACGGAACAATTCCCGTTCCACACTGGAGCAGTGGTGTTAACCATTCTTGTTGTTTCTAGAACATATTTAACACGCAATTTTAAATATTGTAAAGATTTAAAAATACTTTTTGTTTCTAGTCTTCTAGAAGATATTTAACAAGTTACTCTCAATAAAAAATAGTCTTTGTCTCTCAGCACTGAGTCTCAATTCCTTCCCGCGAGACATCTCATTCTCATTCTCAGTCATTTTTTTATGCTGCATATTGTTTGATAAAATACAAAAAAAAACTTAGGGAGAGAGATGCGAACTTGATAAAATACTCCAAACTACATATAAAATTTACTAAAATTTACTATATCTAGTAGTATTTTTAAAATTTTCAGGTCCCCTAAAATCGTCCCTGAATCCACTGATCTCAAATCCTGCATCCGTCACTGGACACATCATATACTTGTTACGTTCAACTATGCTTTAATGACGGTTTGAATATTGTAGGTCTATGTAAACATAATCAAGGGCCATGGCGCTTTTCTTATGGCCCATACATAGCTAAGCCTCGACCCATTTTTTCTTGGCCCAATAATAGATAAATGTGATTAGTCTAAGGGACAATAGTAGATGACTAAAATTAATTGGATAAAATGTATAAATAGTAGTATTATTGTAATTAATTCGTGGCATTTTTGTAATTAATAAGTTGACCAATTTAGAAATTCGAGAGAGATTTGGGGTTTTAGACAATTTCATCCAATTAATTTTAGCCAAAAAGCATTTTTCCTATGTCTAAATATATAAATTCAATCTAGATCAATGAATGATATTGTTATTAGCCGTGAAGTAATATAATTGGTCTATTAGATATTGTATTAGGAAATTCTGAGTCACTATTATTAGTAGTGAGACAGTTTAAAAAATGAATAGTTTTATCTTAATTAGTGAATAACTTTAAAACATATATTTAGATCAATTAGTGCAATACACGTATGCCAAAAGTGTTACTTCACAAGAAAGAGAGTTAAATTTTTATTCTACGTGTATTACACTTATTGGTTTAGGTATAAGTTGAAAACTTACCACCAAGATAAAACTACTCTCGAAAAATAAAGATTTCAATTTGTGGAAGCATATACAAGAACGACGCCGTGAAGACCACTAATCAAAACGAAACCCTAATTCCACCCTATAAATACCAATCAGTTGATCACTTCATCCTCAAGACTCCGTAGTCATTTCCTTCGCCTGGCACTGATATTTTTAGGTACAGTAAACCCTAGTAAGTGCTAAGCAAATTCCAATCTCTTTCCTTTTATATGTATTATTAATGTTTATGCACCGATAGCCCTTTGTAATTTCAAGCATATAATTACAAAGAAATTACGAGATCTGGTTTTTTTTGGGTGCAATATTTAGATTCTTCGGAGAAATTACCGGGTTGAATTGCAGTAGTTTCTTGATTTTTTCAACTCTGCATCTGAGGAATGAAAACAGGAAGCTTTATTGATCTAATTTACTGTGTGGATTTTGAAATTGAAATGGTTAGCTGTTGAATTTAGTGCAAAGCAAAGGGATGAGCATTCTAATCTGAACATTTTTCATGTTGATTGACAAATTATTATACCTTCAAAGTTCTCTGATTGCTTTGCCTAATTTATTTCAAACTTTTAATTTTCCTTTTTGGCTTAAAAAGGGTTGGATGCAAAAATTATGATGTTTTTTAATCAAAGTATTAATGTTTCTGTCTTAAATAAAATTAGTAGTATACAAGTCATAAGAGAGTAATATTGGTATTTTGATTAATAAAATAACTTGTTTTTTGCTCTTTTAAATTTTCGCAACGTCGTAAAAATCTTATGCTAAGGACTGAAAGGAGTATGATTTATATGCTTTTATTCATACTTGATACCTGAAAATTTTCAAGGGCTTGTTGTCATTTGTTTAATTGGCTAGGATTCTTGAAAAATACTTAGTCTAATGTTAGGAATGGACGTAATGTAGAGCACCAAAATACATAGTCTAATGTTATCTATCATTTGAGACTATACGAGCATGGTGCAACATAAAGCTTTCTTCATTTATTGCCACTAAATTTAAATTTTATTTGCAATTTGATGTAGCTCATAACTCAGAAGAAAGACATTCAATAATTTGAGTACATATGTATTTCCAAACGAGCAAATAGTTGTTTCTGCCATGAAAAAGGAGTTTTATGTGATATTTCTTTCATAAATAGTTCTTGATGTTTTTTCTGTCATAAAAAAGAGTTTCGTGTGCTATTTCTTTCATAAATAGTTTTTTTATGCTTTTTTTTTTGTCACAAAAGTAAGTTTTGTGGTATTTCTTCCACATAATTTTTTTAGTGTTTTTTTGTTACAAAATAAATATTGTGCACTACAAGTGTCATAATATGCCGGGTTAATGGTTGGGGTTATAGGGAATTATTTAGAATTGAATAATTTGTCAATTTTATCTATACAGATTGTTGAGTTAATGATCAAGCCGACTTTGAATTGGATATGTAGTATTATCACATTTGTAACATACAGAATTTCTGCTGTAGCACGAAAGACACCGAGTCATTATTTGTATTAGAAATAATACACAAAATTACTTCTATGTCAGAAAAGACACCGAAAAACTATTTGTTTGTTGAAGGAATAGTTCACGAAATTATTTTTGTGGCTCTTCCTCCCTGCATTTTATGTCTAGTGTCTACGATACAGTACTATCCAGTGTACTTGAACACCTTATATGTCAAATATTACTTGTAGGTGATGGACTATAATATCCTTCCAAACTTGCGAATTTTAAAAGAAAATATGTGGAGGGTTAAGTTTCATTTATCATGAGTTTCCTAAGTAGCTGTATTTGTTAGATTAGAGCTAGCATAGAGATCATGCCAAATCCTAATAAATTTAATACTAAGCAGCGAAGACCTTTCAGAAGAAATTGTGCTGTATTCTTCAATTCCCTTCTTCCTTTGTCACTTCTGGAGTTACAGGATCAGTTATGTGGGACAGCGGAGTTGTTCTTGGAACACGCAGCAGCAGTGGCATCCTGATTATCGCAGGCAACGCTTTGTGATTTATCTTCCGGTGAATCCTATACGTCGCTGTATAAAAATCTGTGGCTCTATTTCAACTCTGATCTGTTTCTGCTGAAGCAAAGTGAAAGAAAATAGGAGAAAAATCTGTGGTGAAAATAGGAAGCAGGGCTATTAAGAGAGATTGTGAGCAGGTCTTCAAATTAATTAGGTTAATTCAATTTAGAATGCAATGCAGAGGAAGGATTCTTCTTAGCAGCATAACAAAGTTTTTTTTTAAAAGTCATTTACAGAGGATCCTGCAAAAGGCCATTTTGTTTGAAAAAAATAATTAGGGTCGCATCATTCGGTTACTCATCTGTTATAGACTCAAAAGCATCTTTTTAATGAGATGTGTTGTGGTGACGAAAAGCAATATTTTTGGCACTTAAAAATTTATGATAGACCAATAAATTTGTGACATGTGGAAAATATGAGCTGCAATAGTAAGTTTTCAGATTTTTTGGTTTTAAAAAAAATTAAGATAATGAAATTGGCGAATAAGAGTTTGTCACGTCATATGTAGCCAAGTGATCGGTTATTTGTTAAACTGGTCAAAATACATTTGTTAACCATATTTTTTTATTATTAATAATTTTGGTATTTGTAATGGTAAAATTAAAACAAAACTTGGTAAATTTTAATAAATAACTAGTAACTGTTGAATATTAATACTTTATTTTATAATTCTACCACTTTTTATTTGAAACTTACTTCTTTTATCATTACTACTTATATTGTATAAAATAGTAAATTTAGATGCAATAATGATGAATTTCATGACATAAATAATAATTTATTTTATAATAATGGTAAGTGTGTTGAAAAATAATTTATTATTTAAAAAATAAAATTTATCACATTAATTCTATTATTACCATTTTTATCTCAGTTGTAACAAATTGATAAAAGGGTAAAAAGTGTCCACGCCCCCTAAATTATCTCAGATTTTGATTTTTGACCCTCAACTAAAAAACGTCAAGTGCTTGACCCTGAACTTTTTTGAAGTATCAATGCTTCCCCTTCCATCCAATTTCTCCGTTAAATAATAACGGAAGGTACCTATGTGACACCCACATGATAAAAATGGGGCAAATTTGACAAAATTAAATAATCTTTAAAAAAATTAATTAGAAACAAATTAAGAATTTTTTTTTTTTGCTAAATAACTTTAGGATGACTTCCATGAAATTACGTTAAACTCCATGAAAGGTGTAACTAATTATACCGAATTTTTTAACTTAGTTTTGACCCAAAAAAATATTCATTGTCTTCATCGTATCCCATAACAACCTAAGCATGACTTCCATAATTCTTTTTTGCTGAAATTGAAAAAATACAATTTACTCAATTATCAAGATTTTTTGAATCAATTTCCAATGGGAGATCACATTTTCTTTTCAAGGATTTAGAGTTTTCTAATTTTGAGATGTTAAGAAAATTAGGGATGGTTCAAAATATTTGGGAGGGTTTTCCATTTTCTAATTAATTTTTTTTAAAGATTAATTAATTTTGTCAAATTTGCCCCCATTTTTATCGTGTGGGTGTCACATAGGTACATTTCGTTACTATTTAACGGATAAATTGGATGGAAGGGGAAACATTGATATTTCAAAAAAGTTCAGGGTCAAGCACTTGACGTTTTTTAGTTGAGGGTCAAAAACCAAAATCTGAGATAATTTAGGGGGCGTGAGCACTTTTTACCCTTGATAAAATGGCAAGTTTAGTGAAAAAAATCAGTAATTTTATTTACATTATTTGTAACTTTTGTTTAAAAAGTAGAAACTTTTATAAAGAATAAAAATCACCATATTATATCCAAATTCAAACAAAACTTACCATTTTAGGTTAAATTTCATTATTTTATAAATTCTACCAATAATTTGGTAGTTTTTTAAAATAAAATTATAGATTTTATGAACTAATTGGGGGAGAAATCTTTTGGAAAAGACGGATTTTGCAAATCCGCTGAGAACAGATTTGCAAAATCCGTTTATTACTAACGTGGATCATTTTCTGAATTTCCAGTAGCAAGTAAACAAAAAACTTACAAAATCCTATCCTTTAAGAAATTAGATGAAAAAATATTCCTGACATATTGTATACTTGTGTAGTTGGCTTCTCTTTAGAATACAAGTTATAGGAATGGTGGTATTTCAATTCTCTTATGCATCATTTTTCCTTATTTTGTCTACTTTTTTTTTTATTAAAGAAATTAATAACATGTTTAATATTTCAGTTTTGCTAAATAATAACAAATTTAATATACTCATAAATAATTCATAATACTTTGGATTAAAAATTTGTCAATACTATCTATTTTAATTATAAGATAGTCAACAAACACACAAATTAGTGTATGCTACAATTTGTGAAGAGATTAATGGGCAAAAAATAACTGAAGAAAAATTTGCGATAATAGTTTAGAAATCGAAATAAATGGACATAAAATAATAATACTTGTATTAATTAATTTTTGAATTACAATAGATAAATTTAACAAACGAATCTTGTTCTAAATTTTGTTTAAAAAATGACTGCTTTTGAGAATAAATCAGAAAAAGAAAGAAATACATCAACTCTATTTTATGTAGTATATAAATTAGGAAAAAAAGTAATTAACTAAGATAATATATAGTATTAGAAGAAATTAATTAATAGATTATTACTACTACGAAATTGTTGTAAGTATATTCTAACGTTACAAGTAATATATACTACGTTTGTTTAAGTAATTATACATTACTTATAATATTTTAAAATGGATATGCCCGCTCATCCCACCTCATCACGGGCATGGGCGGACATGCCCGCTTTTTAATGGACCATCAAAAGGGATGCCCGTAACGATATTTTTTTAAGAATCAGAATATATATATATATATATATATATATATATATATATATATATATATATATATTTTAATGATGATAAAATTAGTGCTTGTTCGACAACTAAGTATTTTAATTAACACTATGTGGTATAAATTAATTAATACTAACTACTATAACAATAATTGGATTACTTGTTAGTATAAAATTAGAAATTGTGTTCGTTATAACACAAAGTACTATAACGCAGTGACTTATAAAACACCAGTTAAAAGGAAAACTAATATATGCAATAAAAATAATGATCCTCAATACTAAGTATTCTATAGTTACTTAAACATTATTTAGATTAGAGTATTTGTTAACATATGACACATGTTAAAAGAAAGAACGAATCTAAATATTATAACAATGATTAGATTACTTGCTACTATAAAATTATAATTAATGTTTGTTATACCACAAAATACTATATTACAAAGTCTTATAAAACATCGATTAAAAGGAAAACGAATATATTTACTACAATTCCTGGCTTCGTCCCTGGGGGCGGAGCGGGATGGGCATGCATACTTGTTTTGACAATACTATAAGTAATGTATAATTACTTAAACAAACGTAGTATAGATTACTTGTAACGTTATGACATACTTGCAACACTTTCATAATAGTAATAATCTATTAATTAAAATTTTAAAATATTTCTGAAGTATTCTCAAAAGCAGCCAATTTTTTTAAAAAAAAATTAGAACAAGATACGTTTGTTAGATATATCTATTGTAACTCGAAAATTAATTAATACAAGCATTATTATTTTATGTCCTTTTATTTCGATTTCTACACTATTATCACAAATATTTTCTTCAGTTATTTTTTGCTCATTCATGCTTTTTACAAACGGGTAACATGCACTAATTTGGTGTTTATTGGCTATCTTGTAATTAAAATACATAGTATTAACAAATATTTAATTAAAAGCATTATAAATTATTTATGAGTATATTAAACCTGTTATTAGTTAGAAAAACTGAATAATTAAATATGTTATTAATTTCTATAATAAAAAAAGGTAAACAAACAAATGATTGCATAAGAGAATGGAACGACTAATATTCCTAAAACTTATGTTCTAAAGGAAAGCCAACTACATTAGTATACAATTTGTTGTACATTTTTTCATCAAATTTGTAAAATGAAGGATGTTAAAAAAAAAAAAAATTGAAGGATGTTATACTATTGTATTTTGCACCATAGTTGGACTGAGTTCCAAAAAGAGTTTTGTTCCTAAATGTTTGTTGACTTGCCACTAGGAGTTCAAAAAATGATCCACGTCAGTAATAGACGGATTTCGCCAATCCGTTCTCAGCGAATTTGCAGAATCCGCCTTTGTCGAAAGATTTCTCCCTAAATTAATTCATACCATCTATAATTTTATTTTAAAAACCTAATAAATTATTTGTAAAATTTACCAAAATAATAAAATTTAACCTAAAATAGTAAGTTTTGTTTGAATTTTGATATTTATATAGTGATTTTTATTCTTTACAAAAGTTTCTATTTTTTTAACAAAAGTTACAAAGAATGTAATTAAAATTACCGAATTTTTTAAAATGGCAATATTATAACTTAATGTGATAAATTTCATTTTTAAATAGTAAATTTTAATTTTCAGCACGTTTACAATTATTATAAAATAAATTACTATTTATATAATGAAATTCATCATTATTCCATGTAAATTACTATTTTATATAATATAAATATTTATGATAAACGTAGTAAATTTCAAAAAAAATTCGTAAGATTATAAAATAAAGTAGTAATATTCAACATTTACTAGTTATTTATTAAAATTTACCATTTTTTGTTTTAATTTTACCATTACAAATACCAAAGTTACTAATAATAAAAAAAATATGGTTAACAAATGTGTGTTGACAAGTTTAACAGGTAACCGGTCACTTGACTGGGGATGATGTGGCAAACTCTCATTCGTCCATGTCATTATCTTAATTTTTTTTTAAAAACAAAAAACTTGAAAATTTGCTATTGCACGTCATATTTTCAACTTGTCACAAATCTATTGGCCTATCATTAATTTTTAGGTGCCGAAAATCACCACAACACATCTCCTATTTAATTTCTCTTAACTATCCTTCTCTAGCAATCTTGCTAATTGATTTTCACGGTGTTTCCTATATTCATTCTCTATCAATTATTTCTACGTATGCATTTTAAGAGAGTAGACATAAAATAGAGAGATTTTATTTATTTGAAAATTTTGAAACCATTATTCTTTTGAATTTGAACCGCCAATTTAAGTACAGAAAAAGGGATACTGTTATATTTAAAGTATTAAAAAAAGAGTTAAAGAACATATGAAATCCAGGAATGGTGGAAACAGTTAAGATGCCACAACAAGGTTTGTCCTATCAAAAGAGCAATTTCCATTTACTTCATAAATTCTTCAATTCAAGAACCCATGATGAATTTCTTTATTAGTTCTTACAGTTGTTGTATTTGGTTAATTCCTCAATAACTCAATCCTCTTTCCAATAATTTTATATCAACAATTCTAATTTGATAGTGTTTGGTTTTGAAATAAAAAGTCTTGTATCTCATAAATACTGAATTTTTTTTGCGCAATTTGGTTCGAGAATTGGCATCTATTTATTTTTGTAGGATATATTGACACAATTTTAATTCGACGGTTAAGTTTTAAATAAGTCGATAGTTTTTATCTTATTGTCTTATTTTTTAATTGTTGGATTGAAGATTATCAGTTGAGATTGTATCAGTACGATACAAATAAAAGTGAATACCAACAAAATAACTAAACTAATAAATTAATGCTAGCACAAAAAGAGGTGATTTCCAAATCTAAAATTTTATGTTTCATTTAATGCTATCCAACTAGATAATTACAAATTTTGTTTTTTGGGGCTAATAGAAAATAACCATTTGATTATTATATGTAACAAGTGCAACATTGACAGATGTAGCATTTGGGGAATTAGAAGGATTAAAATTGTGTCCTCCCGAGATGTAAATTTTGCCTTTGCTATAATACTTGGTGTGTTCGTGGCTGCGATGGTGGCACACCTCAAAACAAAACAAATGCTGTGATATTGGGATATAGTTGAAGTGAGATCAAGCGACCATGGGACTTTTGAGTCCTTTGTATCACAATTTTTTATTTATTAGTTTTTGTTTGGACAAATGATTTTGTATTTATTTAATACCTTCATCTTTAATATAATACTTTCAAGTAGCATTGTCAAATGAATTTGAAGTGCGCGAACCAGTCTAACTTCATTTTATATGAATTGGACTTGAATTTCGAATTTCAAATCCGTTTAAAAACAGATATTTTGGGTCAGGTCCTTTTGGATGCGAACTTTGTGGATCGAACCTGAACTACTATGCGGACCGGTCGCAAAAGATAATATATATTTTTTTAGAAAAAATATCTTCAATCCTATTTTAAAACTAACGAGTCTCATGATTTTATTTGTTATTTTTATCTATTCTAGGTTATATATATTTCACTATTTGACTTAAAAATTAGAGTATTACTTGAATATGAATCGTCTGTATTTAATTTGGATGAATGGATAGTTTTTTTTTTTTTTAAAAAAAAAAATAAATTAAAATTTCATGAACCCGCGGACCAATCCATAATCCGCGGACTTTAAGCGGGTTGGGTGGGTATGAACCTAACATTTGACCGTCCACAAAAAATGGAATAAGTGCAGTCTGGTCCGTTTAAAAAAAGTAGCGCGGATTAGGACCCGGACCAGACTGGATCAATCCGTTTGACAGTACTACTTTTAGGATATGTAGCGAAAATGAAGATGTTTTTAATCTAAATATCATTATTAATCTATGAAAAAGAATTAGTTGTATCCAAGTCGTATTTAAGATAGTAATATTGATATTTTGACTAACAAATCACTTTGTTTTTGTTTCTTTAATATTCGCTAAATATTCTGAAAAGCTTATATATATTTTTTTTTGACGCCACGATGGGTGATTGCCCCATATTGGGGAGATTACAGCCCCACAATGGGGATATAGAACACCCTAGATAAGGTAGAATAAAGTTTACCGCAACGCCGGCGGAGGATATCGAACCCGGGACCTCTCGATCACGGGCCGGCCAATGTCCCCACTGGGCTATTGGCTCCACTGAAAAACTTATATTAAGAAATGGAGTGAGTAGTGATTGATATACTTATTCATTATAACTTTGGAATTAATAAGATAAGAGATGATAAACTCTCATCTCATTTTCCCTCAATCCAAACAATCCGTAAATGAATATTATTTTGTTGACTAAATTATTTTTATTTTAGAATACTTATATTTTCCCTAAAACAAGGAAACAAACTAATAGTTTATTCTTCTTTCTTTCTCACTATATATATCCAAACACTCAATTGGCGAATAATTAGTCACTTTGATCATCACCATATTTTCGTCTAGCCACTTTGGTCAAAATTCAAGATTTTTTAACTTATTTCATCACTAAAGTTTTTTCGGCCTGCCATTTTGGTCACTAAAGTTTTTTTTTAAACTTTTTTCATCACTAAAGTTTTTTAGGCCTACCATTTTGGTCACTAAAGTTTTTTCATTCTTCCATTTAGGTCACTAAAAAACTTTGATTCTGCCATTTTGATCAAAGTTTTTTAGTGACCTAAATGGCAGAATAAAAAAACTTTAGTGACCAAAATGGCAGACCGAAAAAACTTTAGTGACCAAAATGGCAGGCCTAAAAACTTGAGTGATGATAAAGTTAAAAAAAAAAAATTTGGCAAACCGAAATTTTTTTAGTGTTGAATAAGTTAAAAAACTTGAATTTTGACCAAAGTGGTTAGACGAAAATATGTTGATGATCAAAGTGACTAATAATTCCTCAATTGGTTGAATCATTTTCTTCCCTCTCTTCTCTTCTCCTTTGTATATTACTCTGCTCCTTTCTTCTTCTCTCATTTCCCTCAATCTAAACTATCCCTTAAGACACTAGTCTCTTTCCGTCCTAAAATGGACGAAATAGAGGAAAAGGAAACCACATTTAATGATTTTTTTCACCAATTAAATTGTCTATTTTTTATGATAATCATTTTAACACAAAATATGGATAAATGTGTAAACTAATTTTTTTTTTTCTTTTCCCTCTTATTAACTATCCAAACACTAATTTAACTTAATATTTTCCTTCCTTCTCCTCCTCGCCTCCCCTTTTTTATGTCATCCCCCCAAGTTTTTCTAAACAAATTTACTACCCAACAGGGACGAAACCAGGAATTTGGTTTTGGGGGGCGAAACTGACAAAATTCTTTGGGGCAATAAAAAAGGCAAAAAAAAATTCTTGGGGGAGGGGGGTGAAACTGATAAATTTTTCCAAAATACACATAAAATTTCGATAAATAGTAGTAGTTTTAAAAAATCTTGCGCCCCCCTCCCCCTCCCCCCTGTCTTCGCCACTGCTACCCAACCCTACTTTAAGTCCGCATAATCATGGGCAGCGCCTAGCCCTACATTTTCTGAGAAAACCAAATGTTATATAAATTTGTAAAGAAGAATTTGACTTTGGCCCAAGAATAAACTTCTGCTGTAAATTGCTAAACGTATTTTTTTTCCCTAAGCAATTCCTAAACGTATCCTAATTCCTACATCATGATTAGTTTTTTTCTCTTGTTTATATTAACTTTGGTTTGAGGGAAAAAAAACGAAAAATAAAAGAGATTAGTTTGTTATTCTTTCGTTGAGGCGAAATTATATCCAATGACCATATAAAACAATTTCATAAATTTTTAGGTATGAAAGTTAATATTTTAAAACTTCTTAATTTTTTAAAAATAAAATATGTAACGTTTAAAAAATTTGGAGGATGACAGACGTCACCTTGCCCTCCCTTGAATTCGCCAATTGGATATCTGCCCCGTTATTAGAATTTGGGTTTGCCTCTGCCTCAATCCAAATGGTGCCTTAAGAAAATAACTTCATTAACACATGATTCTACTATAATTTCCTTACTTCCCTTGATTTAATGGGCATTATTCAACCCACCAACAAATTATCTCATTATTAAGTTTTAAATTAAAAATGGGAAGATAATAACTTTAATCAAAGTTAAATGCTCTGCCAGTTTTGAAGTTAAACTGAAAATGAAAAATTCAATCCCTTCATAAAGGATAGTATTTTGACAATATTCATATACTTAACTTTTTGGAAACCTTCTAAAATATTATTCTTTAGAAATATGTAGTACTGTTAAACAGGCTGGTCCAGTTTGATTCTGGTTCAAATTCGCGTGGACTTTCTTTAAATGGACTGGATTGGACTTGGTCCATTTTTCCGTGGATTTTCAAATGCTATGTCCATACACAGTATGCTTCAAGTCCGCGGATTATGAACCAGTCCACGGGTTCATGAACTTTTAATTTTTTTAGAAAAACAAAGAACTATTCATTCATCCAAACTAAATACAGACAATTCATATTCAAGTATTACTCTAATTTTTAAGACAAATAGTGAAATATATATGAATTTACAAGTATAAAAATCTAATATTGTGATTGTAACAAAAAAAATTCAAGAAAAAACTATATATATATATATATAACAAATAAAAAAAAAATTATGAGACTCATTAGTTTTATAATAGGATTGAAGATATTTTTTTCTAAAAAATAGATATATTATAGTTTGCGGACCGGACTAGTCTAGGTCCAGTCCGCAAAGTCCGTATTCAAACGGACTAATACCCAAAATATCCGCTTTTAAACGGATTTGAAATTTGAATTTCAAGTTCAGTCCATATAAAACGGATATGGACTGATTTGCGGGCTTCAAATCTATTTGACAGTACGAGAAACATGGTCAAAATTAATAATAAGATATGTAAGTGGATTAAATTCAACTCAAATTTTATTTGAAGTCATACTTTTAAATTGCGTAAAAGTTAAAAATTTGTAAAAATATATATGTTTTAATCCCACAATCCAAAATCTCCTTAGTGCCGCAAAACATGCTTTTACTTTCAAAGCAAGTCCCCTTTTAGGCATTTACTTGTTCATCACGTCTCACATATTGGCACATATATTCAGTTCCTTAAGATAAATTAATACCAATTCTTCAAAAATATTTTGTGGACAAATCAAAGCAGAGAATACAGTATGTTAAAAAACTAGAAAGAGCCCTAGAGCAATATTTAATTGTGTTTTTGAAAATATATTGGTTTAAAATTGATAAAATTTCTAAAACCAGAGAAGGAACTAGTTTAGAAGCTGACAATATTGTTTGACATTCAGCCCGCATGTTGTGGGATCGAACCCCCTTCTAACAATCTAATATTGATATTTTGATAAAAAAAAATTAATATTTTCTTCCTTAATTTTTGCAAATGTAATGAAAATCTTATATTTAGAAATGGATGTAGTAAAAATTAGGAAAGAGGTATGGAAAAGATTTCTATACTTTTAAATCTTCCTATTAAAGTATCATAGTAAAGATATTTTTCTTTATTTTCTTTCCTACCTGGAATTAAACTGCCCCTTTATATATTGATTCCTAGGGCTTTTGCAAACTCACAACTCAAATACAAGCACACAATGGCTTCTTCGTTGAGTATTAAGCAATTTCAATTGTTCTTTCTTTCGTTAGCACTTATTTTTTGCTTTACATATGGGGATTTGATTGGTGATATTTGTGCCAAAACTTCTAATCCTTCGGGTTGTTCATCAGCTTTAAGGTCAGACCCCCGGTCAAAAGGCGCCACCGTTAAAGTTTTCGGACAAATTTCGATTGACTTGGCACTAAAAAGTGCTAAATTGGGTGTTTCCCTTGTCACATCACTTAAGAACGGTGCAAGAAACCCGAATTTGAAAGGGATATACGATTCATGCCTGGAGAATTATCAAGATAGCATCGAGAATCTGAAGGATGCTAATATAGACATGCAAAATAATGACTTCCAAGGGATGAATATTAAAGCATCTGCTGCGAAAACTGATATTAATACTTGTGATGATAATTTTCAAAGATTAGGAGCTGAACCTGCAAATCTTGAAGCGGCTAGCAAAAATGCACAAGATCTTGATACTATTATTTTAGTTATCTCGAATCTCTTGCAAGGTAATAAAAAAATGTAGACAAAGCAGGTTTTTTTTTTTAAATTTTTTTTTAATAGGATTGTGATATATATTCAAATTCTAGCTTTGAACTTAGCAACAAAAAAAATTCTAGCTTTGAAAAAGGGAAAAATAAAAAAGCAAACTCACAACTCAAATCATGATGGGCCCTTCCATGCATTTGACTTGTGCAATAATCTTTGCATGCATTTGGTTTGTTTTTTTTTTCCCCGACTTCCTAGCTATGTTAATTTTATAAAAAAATTGTTTAATTTCCTTTCTTCGGGATGGAAATAGATAGAGATTATGTTCAAGACCATTTTTTTTATTGGAGAAAAGTACGGAGTCTCGACCACCCCAGGGGTGGCTATGAGGGTGTTCGAGGTGATCGACCGCACAGGGCCCCCAAAAATTGAGGGCCCCCAATTTCATGTTAGTTTCTATATATATAAGAATTAAAGTATATAAATAATTTTCTTTTGAATTAAAGCATCAAGGAGTACAAAAAAGACTTTTGAATTTAAATCCTAGAGCTTTTTATAGTGCTTGTGGTTGTCATAGTCTCAATTTAACATTATGTGATATGGCCAACACATGTGGTAAAGCTAGGGACTTTTTTGGGATAATACAACGTATTTACACAATATTTGAAAATTCTGCTAAGAGATGGCATATTTTGAAAGATAATGTGAAAGGATTAACTCTTAAATCGTTGTCAACTACTCGTTGGGAAAGTCGTGTTGATAGTGTTAAGGCTATAAGATTTCAAATTATGGAAATTTGTGAAGCTTTACTTCAAGTTGCCGAATCTGATAATGATTCTAAAATAAGGAGTGAAGCTAAATCATTAGCGAGAAATGAGCTTGGCGAATTTGAGTTTTTACTTGCAGTGATCATTTGGTATGAAATATTATATGCAATTAATTTAGTGAGCAAGCATTTACAAGCAAAAGATATGCTTATCGATGTTGCTATTGAAGAAGTGAAGGGGTTGATTTCCTTTTTTGAGAAATACAGAGAAAGTGGTTTTCCTGAAGCTATGAGTATTGCTAAGGAGATTGCCATTGAAATGAATATTGATCATGTGTTTCCTGTAAAGCGTGAAATTCGAAGAAAAAAGCATTTTGATGAGAATCTAAATGATATGCCATTATTATCTCCTGAGGATTCATTTAGAGTGCATTATTTCTTATACATTGTTGATCAAGCAATTGCTTCACTCAATAAGAGATTTGAACAATATGAAGAATATCAAAATATTTTTGGTTTCTTGTTTACATCAGATAGGTTGCATTCTTTGGATGATTTGAGCCTCAAGTCTTGTTGTACTCATCTTGAAAACGCCCTTTAGAATTGTGGGCAATCTGATATCGATGGAAATGATTTGAATGTGGAAATTAAGTTGCTTAGAGAATTCTTGCCTAAAGACAAGATGGGACCTATTGATATTTTGATGTTCTTGAAGCGTGTAGATTGTTTTCCTAACACGATAATTGCATACATAATTTTGTTGACTATTCCGATTACTGTTGCATCTGCGGAAAGGAGTTTTTCAAAATTAAAGTTGTTGAAGTCATACATGCGTTCTACAATGTCTCAGGAAAGACTCATTGGATTAGCGATGATAGCAATTGAAAATGATATTTTGGAGCAAATCAAATATGAAGATTTAGTTGATGATTTTGCTACAAAGAAAGCTAGAAGGATCACTATTTTTAAGTGAAGAAAGTTTGTCTATATTTATAATTGCTAAGATTTTGTTTAAAATGCTTTAGTACATTTTGGGGGAAAAAAATTATAATACAATTGTAATGATTTTTTTGTTATATTTACATGAAAGTCATTTTTTTCCGGTTATGTAGGGCCTTATTTTTTAATTTTGCACAGGGCCTCCATAATGTTTGAGCCGCCCCTGCTCGACCCTATAACTTGCAATTGGAAGTACGAGCTAACTGCTCTCATAAATAATTCAATTTTATTTTATGTTACAGGAACTACATTTGTAGATGAAGCATTCAAAGTTGATGAAAAATTGCCTCTTCCAAGGTGTGAAATTGATAGGGATTGTTTACCTGTTTGTAATCATTGCCAATTTTGTGCTTGTATTAACACTTGGTGTGTACGTGGCTGCCCGAAAGACCGAAAGCTTTTGATGGAACCACTTCTTTGATTGTATTTTTTATTATGTACGTAACACATTATTTCATGGTCAAATAAAATTCAGATCATTAGTTTTTAATTGCTGGAATATTATTTGAGATAAATGTTTTTAGTAGTAATGACGGGTTTGCTTTTTTTGGGAAATAATGATCGCTTTTCTATTTTTTCATCTTGTGCAACAACAATTTTATAGAATATATATATATATATATATATATATATATATATATATATATATATATATATATATATATATATATATATAGCCTGGAACTTTAAAGAGGTGACCATAATGAAAGGTATTGTTTAGGAATTACCTAATCGATTATGAAATATTTAATTAATTAGAAAGTGCCTAATTAGAGTTTAATTAATTAAGACATAGCCTATATTAGTTTATTCCTAATGTATAGTAGTTGCTTTAATATTGTGTATTATGGTATAATTAGTAGTTAACTAATATTGTGTAGGTACACATGTATAAATACTTGTACTAGTCATATATTTTGGAAGAATGAAATACATATTTTCTCTTTTAACTCTTTTACACAATAACACTATATATATATATATATATATATATATATATATATATATATATATATATATATATATATATATATAACATTGGAGTAGATCATACAATTTTTTTTATAAGATTGATAACTTTAACCTTAAAAAAACACATCATAAACATACAATAAATATGTAAAATAATTTTTAGAAATATATATTATTATTTTTGCGGATCGGTCCAGGTTCGGGTACATAGTTTGTGTCCAAAAGGATCTGGACCCAAAACATCCGTTTCCACGGACTTATGTCCATTTGACAGTGCTACAACTACCACTTGTAAACCAAGACGCATGTCAATTAACTCGACTAACAGGTTGGTTGAATGAGGAATATGTCCTGCTGAGTATTCAGCTCCTTAAGATAAATTTATATCAATCAATCCTTCAACAGATTTTGTGGGAGAAATCAAAGCATAGAATAGGTTAAAATTTAGAATCTGTTAAAAAAGGGTTAAAATTTAGAAAAAGAGAGAATTCCAGGGACTTTACTTGGAAGGGACTTTATTTGTCTAAGTTGAATATTTAGGGAAGATTATTTCTTGTTCTTCTTGATGTATTTTCTTTGTATTACTTAAATTTTTATGTTTTTGATATTTATATGTATGTGTCACTGATATTGATGAACAAAATAAGTGTATAAAGTAATAGACGTCAGATACCATAGCCAAGTAACAAAATGATTCAAGCCAATAGTATTATATTTGAATACTCGAAAATAAAAAATAAAAAAAATAAAAGGTCAATGCATTCATGAACAGTGACGGATCCAGAACTTGAGAACAGTGGGGTCAAGGACGATTTTAGGGGGCCCGAAAATTTTAAAAATACTACTATATATGATAAATCTTAGTAAATTTTATATGTAGTTTGGAGTATTTTATCAAGTTCGAACCCCCCTCCCCAAGTTGAGAGCAACTTGTTAAATATCCCGCGAAAAAGGAATTGAGACTTGAGAGCTGAGAGAGAAGACTGTTTTTTATTGAGAGCAACTTGTTAATTATCTCGCGAAGCGGGAAGGATTTGAGACTTGAGAGCTGAGAGACGAGACTATTTTTTTTATTGAGAGCAACTTGTTAAATATCCCGCGAAGCGGGATGGAATTGAAACTTGAGAGCTGAGAGACAAGACTATTTTTTTATTGAGAACAACTTGTTAAATATCTTCTAGAAGATTAGAAACAAAAAGTATTTTTAAATCTTTACAATATTTAAAGCTGTTTGCTAAATATCTTTTAGAAACAACAAGAATGGTTAACACCACTGCTCCAGTGCGGAACGAATTTTTATCTGTTTGATCTAAATTTTGAGAATATTTATTTTATTAGTGGGGTCATTAATTTTTTTGTGTGGGATCATTTATACATTTATTATCTAAATGGAGTAAAATATATCATATATAATTAAAAAAAAATTTCACTGGGGTCATTTGACCGCAGTGACACCCACCTGCATCCGTCACTGGTCATGAATTGACATTCATTAATGGGTTAATGGGTGTTTGATGCAACATCAAGGTTTTTTGAATTTATCCCTAACGTGTAGGGACGAAGGTAAGATTTGGCGTTGGAGGCGAAAACTATAACAATATGCCAAAATACATATAATAACTGAAAAAAAAATATTGGGGGAGGGAGGGGGGGGGGGGGGGAGAGGAGGGAGGGCGAATTTATTTTCCGAACTACATATAAAATTTATTATAATATTTTTAGAAATCTCGGGGTCGTCCCCGCTCTTCTCTTCGTCCCTACTAACCTGTGCAGTATTTGCAAAGTTTTATTTCATTTGAGGAATATATATGCAAAGTTACAAAATGAATACATGTATATATTCAAGTAAGAACATTTCTCTCGGTAAGTACAATATTGGAAAAGTTTTAGAGTTAATATACACGCATATGTGACACGGTGCATCTTTTCTTTGAACAAGTATAATACGTGCAAACTTTTAAAATGAATGTACACATTTAGGGTTGAAGTGTTTTTCATTTTTTTTTTTTTTGTCTACATATATAATATACACGCTTAGACACAATATTCAGTAAATCATGTTTAAGGATAAAAAAGTATCTTTTAAGGTTAATTTCTAAAGAGACCTTAAGAGTCCTCCTCAAATAAAATGATGTATCTGATGGCAATGTTTGAGATACACTCTACCAAAAAATCATCTATCCTCATTCTGATGACAATGTTCTCTTTCTCTACAAATAAATTTTTGTCACGTGTTTCTCGAGTGACTATGAAAGTGAGCTATGCTAGAAACTTCGTGGGTTGCATTTGGGAAATCATATAATACAAACTTTGCTAAATGCAGCACCTGCCACCTACTTTTTAAGTAAAGCACTATAAAATATTTATATTTAAAACTACCCTTCTTATTCTTTAGATGGACTCACTTTAAAACTCCTTCTCTTACCACTCTCTCTATATTTAAAACTTGAGCTCAAATCTAAAATCGTTTCTTGCAATTTTGTTCCTATTGAAGTAATCAATGGATTCATTTTGTATTTGATTCATCAAAGTAATCAATTTTTTTTATGTAAATATTAATAAAAGTATTAACAATAATTTTTGCTACTCTATATAAGCTTTATGAAGTTTTTATTGATACTCCATGAGCTGCGCACAAAGTTGTCATGAGAATGAAAAATTCAATCATAATATCGTCATTGTGGGACTAACCTTACAGTTCTCTCAGATAAATTGGACGGGACTTACCTGCAAATGTGAGCTCCATTCAATTCATGTGAGAGAGCTGTAAGACCAATTTTACAAAAACGGTATCAGGATGTAGTGACCAATAGAACCCATATGGACAGCGTGGAATTACCAGCTCCATATGTACAATATGGATTGCTCTCAGGGCAACACCACAAACCTTAGGTGAAGTGACCTACATCAAGCGTAATTCAAGATTTTTATAAATGTGAAGCTTTGAAAAAAAGCATTAGCAAATTCTAAACTATTCAAAAAAAGAAAAAGAGAAGAAATATATATTTTTTTAAATTACGAGTCTTTATATACAATACACACGACACAATATTTAGTAAATCAAGCCTAAGGATATAAGAGTAATTTTTAATGTAAGATTAATCTCAAAAGAGCTTCCTTAGGAGTTCTCGTAAAATGAAATGAGGGTATGAGCAAGCAGGGGGCGGGGGATTTGCGCCCCAAAATTTTTAAAAATACTATTATTTATCAAAATTTTATACGTATTTTGGAAAATTTTATCAATCTCGCCCCTCCAAGAATTGTTTTTCCGTTTTTATTGCCCCCCAAAGAATATTGTTGCCGTTTTTATCACTTGAGCTATGTAGTTCTACATAATGTTGCAATTTCGCCACCCAACACTAAATTTTTGGCTTCGTCTCTGTGAGCAAGGTAGAACTTTTAGGTTGGGGGCGAAAAACTGCAAGAGTATGTCGAATTACATATAAAAACTGCAAAAAAATATTAGGGACGAATTTGATCAAATATTCTGAATTACATATAAAATTGGGGCAAAGAATATTGTTGCCGTTTTTATCACTTGAGCTATGTAGTTCTACATAATGTTGCAATTTCGCCCCCCAACACTAAATTTTTGGCTTCGTCTCTGTGAGCAAGGTAGAACTTTTAGGTTGGGGGCGAAAAACTGCAAGAGTATGTCGAATTACATATAAAAACTGCAAAAAAATATTAGGGACGAAATTTGATCAAATATTCTGAATTACATATAAAATTTGATCAAATATATCTAGTAGAATTTTTAAAAATTTCGGGGCGTCTTCGTCGCTGGGACGAGCTTATCATGTTTGAAATGCGGTCTACCATCTAAACTGGCATGCTCGTTGATGAAATTTCTCAAGTGGCTCAAATGTTGCTGGGCAGACGAATAAAACCGAGCTATGCGTAATATATTTTCATAGAGAAATCATATAAAACTCAAACAAATATTCCAGAAGAACGCATCTTATAAATGCTTTATGACATTTGTTATTATTTAGCCAGACAAACAAAAGGCTTTTTAGTAGTGTTAAACCATTGTTGTTAAAATCGTGAGTTAATCATTCTAAATTAAAACTGTTTAAGTTTTATATGCTTTCTATAATGTCGTAAAAAAAGACAATGTTGAAGCGAGTTCAAAAGTCAAATGAATATAACCTTAATAATTTTTCTTCGGATGATGATTGGATTGTTGATGAGAATTCTAAGTTAAATTTGGAAGAATGGGACAATGTTGAATTTGGAGGTGATACTACTGCTGGTGCTATCGATGCATTCTTTGACGATTTAGAGCTTCCTCATGATCATGATGGGTTTGATGAAGGAAGAAATGATATGGAGCATTGTTGTTAAAATAGCGAGTTAACTCGTAGAATCACACGATTTTATAAACTCGTAGAAATGATAGGATTTTGATGGGCAATGCTTCGCTGTTCTTGGGTTTTATAAGTTGGCAAATGAAAACCAGCAAAATCAACGGATTTTACCAAGAGTATGAGCATGCGTAAGTAAGCACACCAATAAGCGTTCAATAAAAATGTTCACATTCACTGGTGCCCCAAATATCATATGTAAATTAGAAGAAAAAAAAAATATATTGAATGATGTCACATATTCTTTCTTTAGTTTTATATATCTAAGAGCCGAACCGAATTCACATTGAAAAAGGGTACCCATAGATTAAAAATACAAGAAGAGGAGGTGTGAAGAATGAATGTCTATTTGTTTAATTCTAAGTACAAAATTCTCAAATGTATAGTTGTCATGGTAAATCAAAGATTCACTTTTCAAAAAACAAGTTTTTCTTGTCTAGATTTTATTAGCCTTGGAATCCTATTTGTCATACATTGATTGAACTTTTCTAAGCCCATAGCTGATGATACTTGCTTACAGACTCGCAAGATTAGTAGCAATATTAAAATTGATTGAGAACTATATGAATTGTCTTCTTTGATCGAGGACGATCAAAATGCTAAGTTGGGGGTAGTTGATAAACTCATATTTTCTATATAAATTATACTACTTTCCACTTAGTTTTTACCTAAATAATATTATATTTCCATATTTTAGAGTCAATTTGATATTAAATTCTTAATATATTTTAGGTATTTTATATGATAAATAGAAACATAATATTAAGAATTTTTATTTTAAGATTATATTATATTTTCTTAGATTTGATTTTGTAGGAAAGTTATTAATTGGGAATAAAGTCAGAAATGGAATAGGAAATAAAGATCTCGTACCTTGGGCCACAAGAATTAAAAAGGGTTAACACCTCCTCACATCTCTATAAAAAGAGGGCATGAAGCCCTAAAGAAGACACACCCGAATCAACCACGATCAGAACCCCAAGCTGCCGCACCAAAAAGCATACACAAAGGAGCCGCAAAAGGCAACCCTCGTCATATTAAAATAAAACCCAAGCAGCCGCCAAGGAAGCGGCCGCAGAATACCAAATTCAATCATCACGTCATCAGCCATAAATCAAAGATCATCATTCTCCATACATGCACCAACCCTCATCCATCAGGGAGCCGCAAATCATCATCAAGTCACCAACCAGTGAGCCGCAAATCATCACCTTATTCCAATCTGTGCAGTTTTCAAGAAGGGGTTAATTAGCGGAGATAATTTCGACATCAAATTCTTATTTCTTCTTATTATTTGCTTGATTAGTAATTTTCTCATGTCTAAATTAATTGCTATGGTTGGTTGCTACATGATGATTGGCTAAATTTTCTAGTTGATTAGGCTTGTGAAAACTTTGTTGGAACAATGATTTAGTTTATTATTTTTCCCTTAATATTGTGTTCAATATTCCATTAATCTCTATTTTATTAATTATTTTTATGGTGTGTTTAATGCTTGTATAGATTTGATCACTCTATACATGATCTCATAATTTAATTACGAAGGATCGGGAGGTGAAGTAATTAATTAGGAACTAAGTAATAATAACTCGTAGTAAAACTGACTAGGAATAGATTCGGTTTCTATTGAGCGTTTCCAAAAGTAAATAACTACGGGGATTGAAATTGGGGAATTCCATAAATCGTTAATGCTGTCTCATTAATCAATTTCACATAGACATATGGTTTTTGTTAATTGAGATTAGGGGGTTTATTGCAAGGAATTGAATAAAACCTAGATTAGGGAATTTTACCGTTAATGAATTAGAATAAATTTAAGGGAATTTGACACATTAAAAAGGGAATCTTTTAAACTAATCATTGGGAAAACAAGTTGGATCAATGTCCTAATCAACATTTCTCTCATTATTTGATATCTTCTTTCTTATTTGTTTCATTTAGTTGTTATTTAATTTTAAGCATTAGTTAATTAAACTCTAAAAAATATTTGTAGGTCTAAATTAGGATAATAAACAATTTTGGTACTTAATTATAATCTCTGTGGGAACGACACTTGTCTTACTTATATACTCAACTGAACACTAGTTCACTTGCTAGGATTTTGTGCATCACTTTTTAATGATATTTTCGTAAGAAGAAAAGTACCCTAATAGAGATATGGAGGTCCAATTAAAAAATATTCCGCAGAAAGGTGTAAATCTGAGCGTTGTTGTTGTTGTTGTTAAGGCAGCAATTTTTAGGAAGATTCAACCATATGATGAAATTTTGGGAGTGAGAAAATATAAATGTGTTCCATCTCAAAGTGGCCACCTCTCTCAAATGTTATAAAATAATTATTATTAATTTTTAAGCATGAAATCAGTCTCTTTTTTCAGCCTTCTCTAGTTTTTCAGCAGCCTTTACTTCAACAGCACTCTTTTCAATCTTAATTCGAGATTTTTTATGGTCTTCCGTAATTCCTGTTAGCCTTCTCCTCGTTAAAATTTTTTATTGGACCATGATGACGACCTCGTGTAAGGGATCCCATCTATAATATTTCTGCAAAAAAAGAAAATATACAAATAAGTAAAAAATTGTTAACAAGCATATATATCAACTTATTAAAGAATGACACAAATAAACTTAATATTTAACTAGAACTCTTCCCACCACAAGATCAGAACATCATCAATACTATTGTACGGACTTAGATAATGCTTGTAAACAATACTCGTTATCACCTGGGGCACGTCACTAGTGAATCTACAATATTCAAACTTATAAAATTCATCTTTTTAGATTTATCTCGAATTTTCGTATGAATAAAATCAAAATTTACCCCATTTTGGACAATAAAAATTTCAACTTTTTGGAAAATAGACAAAAACTTTATTTTTGTACTTTTATAGACTGAAACAATTTACGAGACGCTCTAAATGGATTTTTTCCACTTTCTCAGCAAAAAATGAGCATGTGAGAAACATATATCCAAGAGATGGATCCTTTAAGAGCTTCTTCATTTAATCTAAAAAAAGCAATATTTGTTCCAGTTTTTCCTTAAGGAAATCAAAAGTTTCCTTCCTCATTATATGGTCATTATTAGGAAAACCATTTTGTTTTTAATATTCTAATAAACAATCAAAACGGTTACAGTTTAGAGTATTAATTTCCACTCATTATTGAGATTGATGGACGGTCAAGATTAAGCCTAAAGATCTGGAATTCGATCCTCTCTCTACATATAAATCAAAGCCTTTGTCCATCACAAAGGTTACTGAAAATCATTATCATACAACACATATAAAGTTTATATGAAAATAGAAAGAAATCGTTTTTTTCATTGATAGCAGTTGATAGGATTACAAAACTCTTTGCATTAGAATATCTAGAGGTATGTTTTAATATCATTGAATATTATTTTATATATGTGATAATCATGTGATTCTGGATCTTAGGATTCATCTTATGTTTTATATATATTTAACATGTGGTATCAAAACTTAGTTTAGAATACATGATTATCCATTAATGGGGATTTATATAAACTAAAAATATTAGCATGTATAGATCCATTACTGACTATGTTTTGCAGCATATCTCGATCCAACTATTATAGTCTGCATGTATGATTATTTGAATTCTACAATTTTAATTATGGGCATGAATGTTTGATCGTGATTATGTAATTTAAATTCTGCGGTTTTATTATGTAAAGTTGTGTTTGATCGTGATTATGTAATTTAAATTCTGCAATTTTATTATGTAAAGTAGTGTTTGATCATTATGTAAAGTTTAAAAAAAAAAATTGTAGCATCTGTTTTTTTTTTTTTGGCTAACAATTGTTATATCATTTTTTTAACAACTGTTATTATTTTATACACTAACAACTGTTATTTTTCTCTAACAGTTGTTATATCATTTTTAACAGATGTTATTATTCTTTACTCTAACAGCTGTTATTTTTTCACTAATAGTTGTTATATTATTTTGTAACAGCTGTTATTTTTTTTTTTTTTACATTAACAAGCTGTTATTTTTTTGCCAACAGTTGTTCTATCATTTTTTAATAATTGTTACCTTTTTTACTAACAGTTGTTAAATCTGTTTGTTACAGTTTTTAGATAATTTGCAATAAACCTTTTCATTATTTAGAAATCACATAATGTGGGCTATTACATACTTATAGTTAGAACTAAAACAGTGTGTTTACCATAATACATGTTTACTTTGGTTATTTTAATAAATACCATCTTATGTGAATAATTTCTATTGATCAAATGCATGAATCAATTTTCGTCCACAGACAAATAGTATTTGAGCAATAATCAAGAAAATTATTCAATAGATATATTTATTATGATATTCGAATATAATGACCCTAAAATGGTATCATGTGTGTAATTTTAGGTGACTACCCATATGAGAGACTGGAATTATATTATTTATATTCAATATAAATTGCATGTGTTGTTTTAAGCCTAAAATGTGTGTATCCCCATTTGCAGTTAATATACCATCAACCCTTAATTCTTATGCTAAGTCTATTATTAAACTCAATGGAACAAACTACTTAGAATGGAGAGAGCAAGTTGAGTTTTCCTTGGGTGTACTTGAATTGGACACGACTCTCCTTAAAGAGAAGCCATATCCACTTAGTGATGAAAGTACCAACGAGGAAAACAAACTCCATATTGATTGGGATCGATCTAACAGACTAAGCATGATGTTTATCCGAATGGTGGTTGACATCAACATCAAAACCTCCCTACCCAAAACTGAGAGTGCAAAAGAATATTTGCAAGACATTGAAGACTGGTTCAAGAATGCACATAAATTCCTTGCTGGGAAACTTATGGCAGATCTTGTGACCATGAAGTTTGATGGTTCTCGCTCAATAAGTGTTCATGTCATTGAAATGATTAACCTTGCTGCCAAACTAAAGAATTTGGGATTGGTTATGGATGATGCTTTTCTCGTCCAATTCACCCTGACTAGCTTACCTCCTCAGTATGAACCATTCAAAATTCATTACAACACTGTTACGGAAAAGTGGATTTTGAATGAATTGACTAACAGACTGGTTCAAGAGGAGTCTAGGCAAGGATCGCAAGGCATTAAAGTTGCTCATTTCATTCAAGGAGCTGGAAAACAAACTGGGAAAAAGAATAACTTAGTCCATAAAATAGCACCACCCAAATCTGAGGAGGCTAATCAACCATCCAAAAATAAAAAGAATGATGACGTTTGCATGTTCTGCAAGAAATCTGGACATTTCCAGACAGATTGTGATAAATGTAAAGCATGGTTCGAAAAGAAAGACAACCCCATGGTTTCGTAAGTTATTTCGAATAAGATCTTACTAATGTATCTACTTCTACTTGGTGGATTGACATTGATGTTACCGTTCATGTTTCGAATTCAATGCAGGAATTCATTATGATTCAAGCCATAAAACGAAGTGATAATTTAATTTTCACGGGGAAGACAAATCTCCAGTTAAAAGCTATTGGAACTTTTCGCAATTTAAATAAAATAGTAACTTTTTTGCACCATTCAAAAGTTTTATAACTAATTAAAAACATAAAATCCTAGAAAATGACACGTGGCATTATATAAGTAAAAATCTGAAAAGGTGCTCAGTAACATATATATACTAGCAAATGACCCATGTTATGCACGAAAATACTGAATTTCAAATTATTAATTTAATGGTTATACAATTGTATTTAGAACTAAACGATTCGGTGAACTAATTTTTTTTTTTAAAAAAAACTTTAACTATTTGAAAGAAAAAATTGAAAAACAAATTTGATTTGTCACTCAATTTAATGGATTAAAACACAACTCCACCAATTCATTTAATAAAACCCATTCTCAATTATTTATATAGTTGTCAAATTTTTAAAACTTTATAAACTTTCAATGTGGGATCTTGAATTGTATTGAAAAGAAAAGAATAATATAGAATAGGAAAAAATAAAAAAATATTAAAAATATTAAAATTAACAATTTCATTTGAATAAGTCAAAGATGTCAAGCTATATCATTAATTTAATAAATAAAAAATTATTTCAGTCAATCTTATTTTTTGAACTAATTAAAAACAAAAATTCCAGAAAATTACACGTGGGGATTGTAGGGGCTTATGATTTTTTTTGCTAAATAAGAAATTATCCATTAATCATAAAATAGCCGAAGCCATTACAATGAAAAGATAAAAATAAAATACAAGAAAATAAAAGTTAAACAATGGTGGAGACCACCATGATAACAGATAAAAACCCACACTCCGGACTAGGTAAACACTATAAACAGTAGAAAAAATAAATACATAATAAAATGAAAACAGGTTTGTAATATAAATATAGATAGATTTCTTGGAAAATCAATTGTTTAATTGAAAAATATGTAAAGCAAATAACGTCTAGATCTCCTTCATTGAGTAATTCTAACTTAGTTAATGATACTCTAAATTTCACATGGTTGAATCAACAAAATTTAATTTTTAAAGTTTCTAATCTTTTAAAGAAAAAAGTGTAGTGAGCAGGTTCGAGTTCCATATAAAACTAAACGATTCGGTGAACTAATTTTCTTTTTAAAAAAAAACTTTAACTATTTGAATGAAAAAATTGAAAAACAATTTTGATTTGTCACTCAATTTAATGGATTAAAAACCAACTCCACCAATTCATTTAATAAAAATCATTCTCAAACCCCTTATTTATAATGTTGTCAATTTTTAAAACTTCATAAACTTTCAATGTGGGATTTTGAATGGTATTGAAAAGAGAACGAATAAAATAGAATTGGAAAAAATAAAAAAATCATTAACAATTTCATTTGAATAAGTCAATTATGTCAAGATATATCATTAATTTAATAAATAAAAATTATCTTATCAAAGCATTTTTTTAAACTAATTAAAAATAAAAATTCCAGAAAATTACACGTGGGATTGTGGGGACTTATGATTGGTTGAAACTGAAAATAGGTTATGTAATATAAATATAGATTGATTGATTGATTTACTTAAATTAGCATTCAATAAAAGAATTAAAAAAAAATAGTTGTCGAATATTTGCTAGAGTAGCTGGCAATATGGCGTAGCATCTGACCTGCAAGTTGGGGGATCGAATCCCGCCTCCTCCAAATTAAATAAAATAAATAGTTCAATTTTTTTGCACCAATCAAAAGTTTTATAACTAATTAAAAATATAAATTCCTAGAAAATTACACGTGGCATAATATAAATACTTTTATTAATTTTCATCTTAACTCAAAGTGAAACATTAAATTTCGGATGAAGTAATATTGTATTTGTTAAAGTATATAACCTAAATAATATTTGAGTTTCTGAGAATTATGTATCATCATATTGCTTATGGCCCTTGTGTTATTTTTCTAATTTTCTTTTATATTATTAGTAGAATTTTGGAATTTTTTTACATTAATTTATGATAGTTGAATCTATTGATCTTTGCTAGCCACTTTTAAATTTTCATTTTCATTTTTCTTTTAATTGTTTCAATTTATTTGATTGTAAGGTGCAAAGGATCCTAATTTATGGTAACCTTTTCTGTTATATGTATTAATTTACTTATATCCTAGAAGTCTTAGGAAAAAAACTTGATTTATTATTTTGATTCCAAGAATTAAGTTCTTTAGCCATGCCCAATAGAGTTTTTACAAAAGTGTTTTTTCTTAAAAGATTGCCAGTATACTAATAGACTAATTTTATTTTTTAGTGAATAAAAACATTTACTAAAATGAATCTTACAGCAATGCAAGTTTGACTTGAGCATAAAATTGCTCGCTCTCATAGAAGAAGATGTATTATCTCAAAACGTGGAGCACACAATGTTGAAAAACTTCATGAATTAGATGGCTCCATAAGAAAAATGAAGTCACAATACGTAGTTTCTTCATGTTTTCTAAAAAAAATTAGGTTATTAACATTTAATAGTAGTAGTGTAGTGATTATTGGATCAAAACATTGGATGAAACATTAATCAAAATAGTATATGACTATGTTTAACTCTTTTGATTATATATTATTTGATCCAATAATCATTCGGTGTTTACCCTTACATTTGTGAGTTACTCAATAAAAGTCACATTACATAATCATGTTGAATTTTCTTTTTTCTTTTCTGAAAAATTAAAGTTAACGAGTTTTTGTTCTTAATATAATTGGACAACCATTAAATTAATAATTTGAAATTCAATATTTCCGTGCATAGCACGGGTCATTTGCTAGTATATATATAACGTAAAAGGACGACACGGTATTAACAATAAAACTGGAATTAATAGATAACAATTGAGATAAATATTTAATGGAATAAACGTATTTATTTATTTAATTTAAAATATTTTTCAATCAATACAAATCTTATAGAATAATTAAGAGCATAAAAATTCCAAAAAAGTTTACAATCTTAAAGATATAGAAGACTTCAAAATTGAAAAGGGATTCTGTAATATATAGTTAGATTTATTAAGATACCAATTAGTTTATTCTAGAAAACTAATTAAATAACAAAATAATCTTTAAAAATGACACGTGGCATGAAAGAGTTAAAAAAATGAAAAGGCACTCTGTAATATATATTAGTACTAGCAAAAAACATGTGCTATGCACGGGACATACATTATTTCTTAATAAATGCATATACAAGGAAAAAGAGTTTTTGTAATGATAGAAAAAAGAAATTTTTTGACTATAAGTTTGATTATTACCTTTTAACCTTTTAATTATCAATATGTAGAACTCTAAGTGCATTTGCTTAGTTAATACTACTCAGTTTTCGCTTTTTTTTTTTTTTGAAAAACAGTTTTCGTTTAATATATTAATATAGTGAAAAAAATAAGAAATCTATCAAAAAATTATTTTATTTTGCATTTAATGATTGAATATGGCGCATTCAATAAAACAACACATTATTTATTTTGTCTACACATTGCTTAGTTCATTCAACAGATAGAAAGAGAGTGCTAATTAACATAGACTTGTTAGCCAAAATTTACGGTTAGCGAATTTTGAAACATTTGAGTTTAAAATTTTGAAGCAGTTTTAATCTGCTTCAAAATAAGTTATGAAGACTTCTTCTTTTGATATACTCTTCAAATTTTGAAGCAGTTTTATCACTTAATTTTTGCAGTATAAACTAAGCGAATTGTTTTTTTTTTTTCACTTTTAAATATCCATATTTATTTATTTTTAAAAAGATATTATGAAAAAAAAAATGATGCATAAGAATAAAAAAAATAAAAAATTAACATTGCATAAGTCTAAGCTAAATCGAACTTGATTGTAAACTCAATCGGAATTCAGAGGACACGATCATCTGAATTACCCGTTATTTGGTAAAACTTTAACTATTTATATTTATATAACCCGTTATTTGGTAAAACTTTAACTATTTATATTTATATAAATAAAAAAATATTAGAAGCAAATAAGTGGGCTTCCCGGCCTAATTTGATGGGCTGAAATGTCAGCCCAATTTCTCACTCAAAACATGTCAAAGTACTCTCTTTTAAAGTATTGTAAAACTCAAAAAATAATGTAACTTTTCAATGTGGGGTACTCTTATAAGCCAATCAAGAGTTTACAACCAAAGTAAAATTTAACAAACCAATCAAAATTTTATAAAATAATTAATTAAACCAAAATTCATGGAAATTACACGTAGGATTTAGAAGAATGTGATTGGCTGAAACTGAAAACAGGCTCTGTAATATAAATATAGAATTACCCGTTATTTGGTAAAACTTTAACTATTTATATTTATATAAAAAAAAAATATTAGAAGCAAATAAGTGGGCTTCCCTAATTTGATGGGCTGAAATGTCAGCCCAATTTCTCACTCAAAACATGTCAAAGTACTCTCTTTTAAAGTATTGTAAAACTCAAAAAATAATGTAACTTTTCAATGTGGGGTACTCTTATAAACCAATCAAAAGTTAATAACCAAAGTAAAATTTAACAAACCAATCAAAATTTTATAAAATAATTAATTAAACCAAAATTAATGGAAATTACACGTAGGATTTAGAAGAATGTGATTGGTTGAAACTGAAAACAGGCTCCGTAATATAAATATAGATAAATACTCACTCCGATTCAAAATATAAATATTTTTAAGAGTTTTCACACAAATTAAGATATTAACCAAGATGACTAAAGTACCCCTAATTAATACTCCAAAAGAACAAATAAATGAATGAAGAGTTGAATTGAAACTACACATTTTGAAAAAAATATGAATATATGAAGAAAATAATGTAAGGGTAAATTAGCCAATAAATACAGAATTCTTGTAAAAAGACCTATATCTTTCAACAAAAAAATAACTCTTAGAAAAACTTCTATTTTGAATCGAAGGGAGTATAAATTTTATACACATTAATTTTCTTTTATACTCTTGTCATTTGTCAAGTTTAAAAAATAATAACTATTTTTTTATGTGTGGGTCTTTATTGTTGTTAATTCTCCTATGTGACTTTAGATTAATATTTTTTACTTTTTTACTTTATTAGAAATTAAAATTTCTACAAAATAATACTTTTTTTTTCAGGGAGGGGGTGTCGAACCTGGGACCTCACAGTTCCAGGCAGAGTGCTCCACCACTGAGGCTGCCAATCTCTTGACTACAAATTAATACTTTAGTTTAAGAGAGTTTAGAAGAAGATTCACTTGATTTTTACAGTATAAACGAAGCTAATTAATTTTTTTTCATTTTTAAATATTCATATTTATTTATTTTTAAAAATATATTATGAAAATAAAAATGATGCATAAGAATAAAAAACAAAAAATGAACATTGCATAAGTCTAAGCAAATCGAACTTGATTGTAAGCTCAATCGGAATTCAGATGACCCGGTCATCTGAATTACCCGTTATTTATTAAAACTTTAACTATTTATATTTGTATAAATAAAAAATATAAGAAGCAAATAAGTGGGCTTCCCTAATTTGATTTCTCACTCAAAACATGCCAAATTACTCTTCTTTATAGTATTCTCAAATTCAAAAAAACAATGTAACTTTTGAATGTGGGATACTCCTATAAGCCAATCAAGAGTTTACAACCAAATTAAAATTTAACCAACCAATCAAAATTTTATAAAATAATTAATTGAACCAAAATTAATGGAAATTACACGTAGGATTTAGAAGAATGTGATGAAATTGAAAACATGCTCTGTAATATAAATATAGATAGATACTCCCTCCGATTCAAAATATAAATATTTTTAGGAGTTTTCACACAAATTAATATACTAATGAAGATGACTAAAGTACCCCTAATTAATACTCCAAAAGAACGAATAAAGTAATGAAGAGTAGAATGGAAACTACACATTCTGAAAAAAAATAAATATATGGAGAAAATAATGTATGGGTAAATTAGCCAATAATTGCAGAATTATTGTAAAAAGACCTATATCTTTCAACAAAAAATAACTCTTAGAAAAACTTCTATTTTGAATCGAAGGGAGTATAAATTTTATACATATTAATCTTCTCTTATAGTCTTGTTATTTGTCAAGTTTTAAAAATAATAACTATTTTTTTCTGTCAGCAACCTTAATTCTTTTCCCTCACCAGAGGAGGGGAATTTTATTGCCCCACGTAGGGAGAGAGTGTCGAACCCATGACCTCTTGGTCACAGGTAGAGGCTTGCTCTACTGGGCTACGGCCTCCTTGACAAATAATAACTATTTTTTTTATGTGTGAGTTTTTACTGTTGTTAATTCTCTTATGTGACTTTAGATTAATATTTTTTACTTTTTTATTTTATTAGAAAATTAAAATTTCTACAAATTAAAATTTTAGTTTTAGAGAGTTTAGAAGAAAATTCACTTGATTTTTGCAGTATAAACGAAGCGAATTGATTTTTTTTCAATTTTAGTTGCTTGCACACAAGTTAGCCTTTGGGGCGCCCCTCGAGGAAGAATGCTGAGTGAGAGAGCACCAGAAGTGATTTATTGGCACCAACTATCTTTTTCTGAGGATCATATTATTTTAAATGTTGATGGTGCAACAAGGGAGAATCCGGGAATCTCCGCGGTGCGTTTTGCGGTATGGTAGTGGGAAATTCGTAGCAACACACTATCTCTTTCTAGGCGATAACGTGACCAATGCAAAGGTGGAGATTGAGGCTCTGGTGAAGGATTGCAGCTCGCACAAAGTTTTTGGCTTCAATCCTCTCTGACTCAAAATTTAAAGTGGATGGTATACATAGAGGATATGTCATATCATGGTCCTTAGATGCAATGTGTAATCAAACGTTGAGCTTGATTGGTAGAGCAAAGATTGAACATGTGATACCCGGTGCCAGGCCACTTATTGAGATAACCAGGATTTTTATCCAATTTGATTTATTCAAATTATGTGATTTAATTGTATAATTTTGTGTTTATATTAAATGTCATGATTAAATGTTTTGTGACTATATGTCATTTTATTTTTATAACATGTTACGTGTTACTTCTTATGTACTTTTTAGTACGGATTAAATAAAATATGTTATAAGGAAATGAAATAATTTAATAAGTAATATATATATATATATATATATATATATTAATAATAAAGTGGAAAACAAATCAAGAGTCAGCAGTTTGGTTAGTATTTAAAAAAAAGAATTTAAAGGCGTGAGTTCCTGATTGGAGGTTAAAGGAAAGCATAGGAAGCATCATTTTTTTTATTTAGAAAACAGGATATATACACATTGTGATTTCGTGGACTAGAGAGCAAAAAGGAATGAATAAAAACTAAGAAAAAGATACAGTATACTATATATGTGTATATATATTTACTTCGGCTGACAGACAGAGTAGACTGTCAGGAAGATTAAATATATTTTCTGTCCAGATTTTCGTCACCTGCAAGGTTGATTTTAGGTTTATTTTCCTCGTGTTATAATCGTAACGGTAGGGACCCGCTTTCCTATGTGATTTATGTTTTGTAATTCTTATTAATTTTAATATACTGTTCTGGCATGTTTTTACTATATTTGGGGATATTCTATTTCATTAACTGATATAGATTGACTGTTAATTGAATTGGGTAAATGAACATGTCTTGTAATCGTTCCCATAATGTTATTATAAATTGCTATACTCGCATAAACTGCCTCTGAACTGTTCTATTAGAAATCGTTTCCTGATTTATTCATCGTCGGATGAAGCTCATAAAGAGCATCTGAGATTGGCTTTAGAGATTCTGAGAAAGGAGAAGTTATAGGCCAAGTTCAGGAAGTGCGAGTTTTGGTTGAGGAGTATCTCGTTTTTGGGGCACGTAGTTTCAGCCGAAGGGGTAGTTGTTGACCCTAGCAAGATAGAAGCGATTGTGGATTGGCCTACACCTAAAACTGCAAGTGATATAATGAGTTTCCTGGGGCTAGCGGGATACTACAGGAAGTTCGTTCAGGATTTCTCACGCATTGCCGCTCCATTGACTCGACTCACTCAGAAACGAGTTAAGTTTGAATGGGGGCCGGAATGTGAGAAGAATTTCCAAGTGTTGAAGGAGAAGTTGACTACACACCAGTGTTGACCTTACCATCGGAGTCCGAAGGCTTCACCATCTATAGTGATGCCTCGGGAATTGGTTTGGGTATTGGTCTGATGCAGAACGGAAAGGTTATAGCATATGCTTCGCGGCAGCTAAAACCTTATGAGAAGAACTACCCTACGCATGACTTGGAGTTGGCAGCGGTCGTGTTTGCCTTGAAGTTGTGGAGGCATTACCTGTATAGAGAACAGCTGTGAGGTTTTCACCGATCATCAAAGCCTTAAGTACATTTTCACACAAAAGGAACTTAATATGAGACAGAGGCGATGGTTGGAGTTATTGAAGGACTATGACCTTACGATTAGTTACCACCCTGGTAAGGCTAATCGGGTAGCGGATGCTTTGAGTAGGAAGAGCTCGGGGCAGATAGCAACATTAATAACCGATCAGCGGGAGTTAATTGTTGAGTTCGAGAAGTTGGGGTTATAGGTTGTTAAATCTACTGAGAATGTCTTGGCAGCTTTGGTAGCTCAACCATCAATTCTGGAATAGATTAAAGAGGGACAGTTGTTGGATCCGGATTTGGGTAAGGAACGTGACTTAGTACAGTCTGGGGTGGAATCAGATTATCAGATACACGAAGATGGGACTCTCCGATTTCGGGGCAGATTGTGTGTACCTTCAGATTCGGTGTTGAAGTCCGAGATTCTTCAGAAGGCTCACAATTCTAGGCTATCGGTGCATCCGGGGGCATCGAAGATGTGCCAAGGTTTGAAAGAGAACTTTTGGTGGAAAGGCCTGAAGCGAGACATAGCTGAGTTTGTAGCTAGGTGTCTTGTGTGCCAGCAGGTTAAGGAGGAACATCAGAGACCCGCCGGTTTGCTTAAACCACTTGATATTCCTGTGTGGAAGTGAGAACATATCACAATGGACTTCGTAGTCGGGTTACCTAAGGATAAGACCGGGAAGGATACTATCTGGATGATTATGGATCGACTCACGAAATTGGCTCATTTCTTACCGATGAAGATTACTGCGATGATGGATACCTTGGTTCAGCTTTATATGGATAAGATTGTTTGTCTACACGGGGTGCCAGTGAGTATTGTTTCATTTGAATTCGGTTTTTTCATTTTTTCATTCCTCAGAAAACCGACCGAATTCGAAACCGACTTCGATTTCACCGAATTCGAATTGGCCGAATTGGTGAATTCGGAATTCGGTTTCGATCGAATTGGCCGAATTGGAGCAAATTTAGTTTTTAAAAAATTATGCAAAATGAGGTTCAAATTTGACCAGTTTCTGGAAGAAAACCCACAAAAATTAAGTCCAAAAAACTTCAAGATTTCTACTTAAATTAGCTGAGATAATCAAATTGATTACTAAAACAAGGAAGAACATGGAAAAGAAAGATGAGCACTTTATAACAAAAAAAGAACAGTTAACTAAGAAATATAAAGCAAGAGCATCTAAGTTAAGATCTGGAAGAAGATAAAAGATGGAAGATTATAGATCTATACCTGAAGACGGTGGATGGATGAAGAGGGAGGAAGGCGATGACGGTGGAATATTGGAACCGAGAGGGAGAGGGAGGGAGGCGCCAGGCGGGATGTGTTTTGTGAGGTTAGGGTTAGCTTTGAATTTATTATATTATAATATTATTAATTTATTTAAAAATTTGAATTCGAATTCGGTCAGACCGAATTCACAATTGGTCTGACCGAAACCGCACCAATTTTGCCCAATTCGAATTCGGTCATGCCCGAATTACTGAAACCAAATTACCAAATTCAATTCGAATTCGGTCGAAATTCGGCAAAAACCGAATTTGCTCACCCCTAGGAAGCATCATCGTTTTTTTATTTAGAAAACAGTATATATACACATTGTGATTTCGTGGACTACAGAGCAAAAATGAATGAATAAAAACTAAGAAAAAGATACAGTATACTATATATATTTACTTCGTGGAAGCAAAAAGAAGAAAGAAATAGCGTTAGGCTAGCTTACCTCGGAACCGTGAAGCATAACTACAGTTGGGAATTGAAAGTCGGCCCCCCTATCTCTCTCTCTCTCTCTCTCTCTCTCTCTCTCGGCTGACAGAAAGGAGCTCTTCTCTCGGGATTTGTGCCGGAAAGAGTAGACTGTCAGGAAGATTAAATATATTTTCTGTCCAGATTTTTGTCACCCGCAAGGTTGATTTTATATTTATTTTCCTATGTGATTTATTTACAAGGCATGCTCATTTACCCAATCCAATTAACAGTCAATCTTTATCAGTTCATGAAATAGAATATCCCCAAATACAGTAAAAATATGCCTGAACAGTATATCAGAATTAATCAGTATTTACTTCGTGAAAGCAAAAAGAAGAAAGAAATAGCGTTAGGCTAGCTTACCTCGGAACCGTGAAGCAGAGCTACAATTGGGAATTGAAAGTCGCCCCCTCTCTCTCTCGGCTGACAGAAAGGAGATATTCTCTCGGGATTTGTGCCGGACAGAGTAGACTGTCAGGAAGATCAAATATATTTTCTGTCCAGATTTTCGTCACCCGCAAGGTTGATTTTATATTTATTTTCCTATGTGATTTATGTTTTGTAATTCTGATTAATTCTGATATACTGTTCTGGCATGTTTTTACTGTATTTGGGGATATTCTATTTCATGAACTGATATAGATTGACTGTTAATTGGATTGGGTAAATGAGCATGCCTTGTAATCGTTTCCCTAATGTTATTATAAATTGCTATACTCGTATAAACTGCCTCTGAACTGTTCTTTTACCGTTTCAGAAATCTGATTGTAATTGCCTCTTTGCTTAATTGCTTTTGAGTCTTATTTGGAGTCGTCTATTGGGAGTCATTATTGTTGTCCTAATTGGTTTGGTCGACCGAGTCGTCGCCTCCTATTGAGCTCGAGTCTAGGATCACTAGTTAGCAGGTTCCGCCCGCTTTTTATTCTGATTTGCTCTGCGACCCAAAGTGGTCTTTCTGCTCTGTTCTGTACTGGGCCCCGCATCTAGTGGGGTCAATCACTAGTTACGGTAGTAGTTTTGTGAAGTCTCTGGTTGGGGATAATGAGACAATGTATAGGGTTGAACCTTAAAATATGGCTCCTTCGTTTGGTTGATAACTGGGGCCACTACCGTTATTTTTGAATAGTTGTGAATAGGCGAGTGAGCTCATGTGGTGGGAGTCGTGTCATAGTAGGTAGCTACGTTCTAAGTATTTAAGACGAGTATGTGATTGGGTCTACCGGATGGGCAACGCGTGGTGCTTGTCGTATACTCAGTTATGGAATCGTTTAGGTATGAAGAAGGTGGTTATTTGCTTAATTGTTGCATTCTATGTGTTCGTTTTTGTTTGGTCATTATATGTTGTTTGCTTGGAGTCTATCTAGTTCCATATGAGTTGGGATGTTGGGTAATGTTTTGGCGCACTTTTGCATAAATTTTAAATCCATTTTTCTGAAAACCGCAGTTGTGCAGTCCACTGTTCTGTTCTGTTCTGAACCCTCTGTTCGGTTCTGATTTGTACTATATTGCACTGTCCTGCATTGGGTTCTGAGTCTTGTTAGACTTGAATGAGTCATTTGCATATATTTTCATAGGGGTATTTTGGGAAATGGGCATATGGATTATCTGTATCTGTTTCTGCTCTGTCTTTATTATATATATTACTGTTTTAGGTTCCTACTGAGCACCGGAGCTCAGTCCGATATCCGGTTTTCTTATTTTGCAGATGACTTAGGTGAAGATCTATATTATGATGATGGCACATGAGATGGGGATTACACCGAGTGATTTTAAACTGCTAGTTCAAGAACACTATTTCTTTTCTTTTCTAAGTTATTTAATTTGGAACTGATAATTCTTTTATCAATTGTAATAAACTTAGAAGATTTTCTTTTGTCAGATGATGATTTCACTAATACTGTTATTGTTATTTATAAACTTTGAATAATGAACTCCTTTAAATAGAAATTCTCTGACAGTGACTTTGGTATTTCATTTACCGATTGAGCACTACATGTCATCATTCCGGAAACGGGATGTGACACTTATCAGAGCTTCTTGGATCTTCCACAAGAGGCACACGGACTTTGCAACTTGGATCGCCAACGAGTCCCATATCTCAGAGTGAGTTTCGAAACATGGAATAGAGAATAAAGCATTCGACGCTATGTTTCATAGCTCCAGTAAGGAACATAAAAAATGACTTCTTCTTTTTCCTGATGGAATGTTTGTAATTTCAACTATTTTGGAGCCTATTAATAAAATAAAGGGTTTTATAAAAATAAAATAAAATAAACAACTTTGAAAATTGAAACACTCAAATAATAATATAATATTTATTTTTAAATTAATGTTAATATAAACTTCATTTATAATATTTTAAATGCCATAAATAAATGACATATATCATAAGTACCACAAGCTAAATGCCACTGAAGCTCAATTTTGCCATAGTGGTTCCACTTTTATGGAGAGAAGTGGTAGGTAGAGAGAGTATTTTTTTTAGAATAAGTGTATTGTGGGTTACATTTAGAGAATTAGAGAGTTATGTTTATCATATTACACTTCCGCATTGTGGCACTTCATGAGGCAATTTAAAAAATGCTATATATTTTGGGGCTTTGCAATAGACTGACACTGTTTGGGGTAGAATGGTCTTATCATGTCATGATTTTTTTATGGGACAACATTTTTGTCCAGAAGATCAAAATGGAAGTCTCACTTCCATCTTGGTCTGACGTGGCATTTCCCAATACGCCCATGCCACGTCAGCCCAGAACAAAAGTGAGACTTCCGTCTTCAAACCAACCCTAATAAATTCCCGAAACCCTACAAACCCAAAAAAAATCCGTGACTTTGAGGACGGAATTGTCACTCTCGTCCTCATATTGCAGTCTTTTTGTAGTGTCTAGTCTTTTTCCACTTTTAATTTTTTGACTATGAATAATTGAAGAGATAAATTCATAACAGATTCGGCATTTTCCTTCTCATTTCTGACCAATTTTTAGAGACTTGTCAATTCAAAAATTCAAATTTTGAATTTTTAAAACACCAATTATTTCTATAAATAACCTCACCACAATCTACAACATTCACAACTCTCAAACATAAAATTTCTTTACCTCTTCAAAATTCCTTGTTTCTAAATTTCCTTCCCCTCTTCAAAAATCATTGTTTAAAATGACAAACTTTCCACAATTTATTCAAAAAGAAATGTTTAACAAATTCAGGGATGCTGATTTTACCAAAGAATGGCCTTCAGAATATGAACAAGCGTTAATAAAAATTTGTTTTGATTTTGACACACTTGGTTACAATGATGAAAAAAGTTGGTCCGATTTGTACATGGTCACCGGGGTGCAATCTGGAAAACACAACAAACTCAGGCCACCCCAAAAATAGTAATCATCTCCGCCTTCGTCTCTAGTCACTTGGAGTGTCAGTTTGTTCCCGCAACTATTACGCATGTGTAGTATTTCAAGGACTACATGCTGCATTCTAACGCGCCCTTACATGTAGTTTCTACCTATCCACTGTACACAGGAAAACAAATTATAATAAATAACTTGAAGAGGAACAAATATTTTTCCAAAAATTTAATAACCCTCCCTAGTAGGTTTTGTCTATATCTATTCGAAAGTCCCTAGTAGGTTTTGTTTATATCTATTTGAAAACTCTGTCGATAATTCTCCCTTCAAATAACCGATCCCATGCCTTATCAATAACCCTCCCTTAAAATAAATACTAGTAGGTTCATCAGAGAAAGGATAAAATGAATTGTATCTGTCAGCCGAAGATTGTTGTCACGCAAAAATTCTTGTAAACCACCGTTTAGGTAATACATGTCATCTATTTTGGTTACATAAACGCACCATTGATTCGGAATGACGTCCTTAAGATAGAAACACACTACAGGAAAAATGGTCTTTAGTGATAGCAAAACCTTTCCACTAAATCATAAAATATTTTCATTAAAACCCTTTAGTGACAAGATAATGTTGGGGTTTGCATTAGACTGGCACTGATTTAGCAGAAAGGACAAAACATGGCAGCCAAAAAAAATGGAACAACATTTTTGTCCAGGACGGAGTGGGACATCCGTCCCGGGGCCAAGATGGAAGTGGGACTTTCGTCCCCAACTGGCAGAAATATTGTCCAAAAACTGAAGGATTTTTCCATTTCGGACAGAAAATGCCAAGTGACAATTCCATTTTTCTTGAGACACTTGGATCGTTTTACAACAAAATAAACCACTTAAGCAAAATATTTACCAAATTACGTGTAAAAAAATTACTTTGACGAAATCGACTTCAATAATAAAATAAGAATAGCGAAAAAAACAAAGGAATCGTGTATTTCATAAATAAACCAATTTGTTTGTAACATGAATAAAACAAATGTATGAAATACAAAGTAAATCCTATCTACGGTCCCGATGGGGTGTATCTATGAGATAGTAAGTGTTGCCGTCCCTGGTTCGCACAGCACTACCATGCTCCGTTTCAAAGAACTCTGCACCTTCGGTGTTGATACGTATCGTCTCCTCAGGGGAGTCTGGATGGAGCTGTGGAGTCTGCTGCAGCGTCTGTGTCTGGTCCAGGTCGAGGCTATACGAGGGCGTCGCACCAAAATAGACTTCTGGCAGTCCCGATGAAGAAGTCTCCGCACCAGGATGGCCCCCCATTTGAATACCTGGAGAATAAGTGCAGATGCTTGGAAATTGGTATTCATATTTCGGGGTACATCACCCTGAGTCCCGAACTGATTAGGAGACTGAGTCGGTTGCTGTTGCATTTGGGACGGTCCCGCCTCATCGCCACCCTGCCTCAGGCGCCGTGCGGTAAGATTCTGCTGAGTTTCCTGGCTATTCCGACGAGTACCCTGCCTCCAACCGGAGCCATACCCGAAACATGCTCCCAAGGCTGTGTGGAAGGTTGTGGAACGACAACTTCTACAACATCGGAAGCCCGCGATCGACTTGTCACCGACTTTCCTGCCGCTGCGAAGGCATCCTTAATCGTTTTGGCTGCCCAGGTGATGAGCGACTTGTACTGCGTATTAGTTCGAGTGGCAGACTTCTCGAACTCTTCCAGCATCACCCTGTGCGACTCCTCCTGTAACATAATATTAAAATTAGTATATTCAGAAAAAAAATATTAACAATGAAAAATATACAAATAAAACTTACCAAAATGTCCTCTGTTGTAACGGTGGGTTGAATACCAATCGGGAGTGGCTTTTGATCCCAATTTTGGGGGTTCGTCATGCGATGAACCGTAATGCGATTGTACCAATCCATGTAGTCCCGGGTTGGTTCAATAACATTACCGAGGGGGGGAGCAGCGGGGTCCAGTGCATCGGCTCGTAAATCCCACATTTTAATATATGCGTCTGTGCTCGGTCTGCCATTTCTTTGACGATAGAGCCTTTACCGCGTGGAGGTCTCGACCTCGACAGTGCCCTCTGTACCTGCCGAGATTGGTACCTACCGAGATTGAAGCCAAATTAACGCGTGACCCTGTTGGGCAGGTGGTACTCAACCATCTCGAAGCAGATGAGTGGCGTACGGGCTCGACACGTCCTAAAGAAGTCTACATCCCGAGCTGCCCTCTCTGCATATACCGAATCAGGGTACGACCTCCACATGAACTGCTAAAAAAGATAATTGTTAATGTAAAACAATTTAGTTAATAAAAAAAAATACAAGAACATCGAAATTAACTCACCCACTGTGTCTCGGTCATCAAATCAAGTTGTTCGCGAAACACCAACAGCTGCGATTTTGGAGCGTTGCGGAAACTCCGGGGGACATTCTACCTAGCCCCGGTGAGGTCTACCGTCGGCGGGGATCTTATATGGGATGATGCCTCTGTTCGCCGGTTGGAGAAATGAAATACGCTCCCACGCCCACAACTGGTCAAGACAAACAAAATCGATTATTAAATATTTAAATCACAAAATCACAGTTTAAATTTATATAAATTGGATAAACTTGAATCAACAAGCAACACCCGGTAATGTCCTTGGAATCAGAATGCACGAGATGCACATCTGGCGGTACAAATGTGCGAGTAAACCGATGGCCCAAGAAGTCGTGTCAAGCTCAAGGGGACCACTGAGCGTTAGTAGATAACGCATGTTGGCCCGGGCCCCCGACTTATCTAGGAAAAGGAAACTACCCATCAAGATGAAGATCAATGCCCTAGCCCTCTGTTGTACCTCGCAGTCGGTAACATCATGTCCTAAGGGCTCACTAATGTGGGCATAGACCTCTACCAGCTGCAAAGTGTTTCCCCTGATTGCAGCCTCACTGGGTCGAAATCCTAAAAGCTCGTAGACGCGATAAACCCATTGACCCTTGGTGAAATTGTAACTATCACCCCCACGAGACTACCTGGCCCTTGGTAGGTAGTCCTAGAAGACATCCTACGTCCTCTAGTGTGATGGTCGCCTCACCGCAACGTAGGTGGAACGTGTGGGTCTCCGGACGCTATCTCTCAACTAATGCAGTCACGAGAGTGTGATCTACATTCATATTACCTACTCTGCAGCATCCTCCAAAACCTATTAGGTCTGTTAGGTTTATTACTTTAGGGTTGATTTCTCTACTATACGCTGCGTAAAAGTTACCCGAACTCGTAATAACCTTTAAAGGTTCGTTCAGTATCTCATCCCCGTGCCATATTCTTAAAAATCTATGGGACGATTGTTTGTTTAAAACGGTAAGATCAAAAGGACCGGGCTAAAGATGAGCGGGTACGGCCATCTATACAAAAAAAACAATATACACACAATTTATCAAAAAAAAACACATGTTATATCTCCAAATCTACTATTGCCCTAAATTCACAAATCACAAATTACCAAATTCACAATTCACAATTGCCAAATTCACAATTCTACATGCATAAATTCACAAATCACCAAATTCACAAAAACCCTAAATTCATAATTGCCCTAATTTCTAGGGGTGTCAACGGGTTCGGGCCGGCCCGAACCCGGCTCACATAGCTCGAAAAAATGTGAGCGTGAGTTGAGGTAATGTGAGCATGAGCTTAATATTCAAGCTCGCTTCTTATGTGAGCTGAGCGTGAGCTTGACCCCGCTCAGCCCGAAAAAAGCTCGAACCCGAATAAGATTAATATAATTAAAATATTATATATATATATATAATAATACTAATTTAAAAAAAACTTATATACATTATAATTATAATGTATGGATTAACTCAATAATCTTTTTTTTGGGTAGAAAGGAGATTATATTAAAGAAGAGTCTTACAACAGGAGAGAGACAGGTACAAAAGTTAAAAGGAAGAGAGAAAACAGGAAAAGTTAATGGATTAACTCAATCAATCTTTTGAAATTTGCAAATTTATCATTTGTTAAAATTTTAAGTGCATTGATTCTCTTGTTTTTTGTTTTTTTTTTTATATAAAAACCATTTTATTAGCATATCAAACAATTCTGAAACTTTTGCTTCTTTTTCATTATTCTTGTCCAAATTTAGTTTTAAGGCTCATTGTATTATGCTATTCTTGAGACAAGATTTTCGTTTTCTTCGCTAATATAAGTGAGCTTGGGAAGCTCGTGAGCTAAGCTCGAGCTCGTGTTAAAATGTCAGCTGAGCGTGAGCTCAAGGTTTATGAGCTTTTCCGGGCTAAGCGTGAGCGTGAGCTTTTGAATTTTTATGTGAGCTGAGCGTGAGATATGCCAAGCTCAGCTCACATAGCTCGATTGACACCCCTACTAATTTCACAAATGCCCAAAATTCACAAATAATTCACAATATCAACAAATTACTTTGATTTCCTAAACATAATTAGTATGTTTATAGTTAAATTCAACACATAATTTTATACTTCCCAAAATAAAAAAATCAAAATCAAATTTAGTTTTTTACCTCACAAATTGAGAGATTGAGAGATGAAAGAGAAAGCAAGGTGTTGGTAGAAGCAGCGGCGGTGGTGGAGGAAGCAGGGGAGTGGGTGGGTTTTTTGTGTGTGTGTGTGTCTTTAGGAGTTTTGGGTTCGCGAGAAGGGAAGGGGAAGAGGAAAAGGGGGATTTATTTCTAGAACATGGACTTTTGTCCCGGGACATCCCTGACAAAAATGTTGTTCAATATTAGTGACAACAAAAAATTGTTACTAGATACTACTCTTTAGTGACAACCTTTAATATTTTTTAAAGCTGAAAATTAAAAATGTCAGTGACAAGATAGTGTCGACATTAAAACTTTTTTTTTATCAAATAATGTGAATATATAGATCAATATGGAGAACTGTAAGATAGTCCACCGTATGACGGTACAAGTTGTTCACGAACAATCCATTACGATCCATTCGCCCCAAAGAACAAACATCTACCTACAAATAATCAAGTGTGTTCGAATGCTCGTCCACACTATCTTCCTAAGAGTTTCTAAGAATTGAAATAAGAAATCTAACTAATCTGTCGCTACAAAGTAATCTATAATGCCTATCGTGTGGACAGTAAAACTATTTTGGGACAACAATTGTTGTCACTAAAAGTAAAGGAAAAGATTTTAAAAAAATTAAAAAAAATATTTTATCTCCAGGGCCCACACCACGTGGCAGCTGACCTAAGGGCCACCTGGACAGCTGACTGGACATGTGGTCTCCACGTTGGACATGCATGGTGCCTATTGACATGTCATTAAATCCTAAAATTCTTTTGTCGACGCAAGAATTTGAACACTTGACCTCCACTAGAGAAGTCAAGTGTTCAACCGTTGAGCTGCAAGGATATTTGTGACATATTCTCTCATATTTAATATTTATATTATATCTCATGCAAATTTTCATTAAATATATATTTAAATATTTCAAAAAAATAATTAAATTATAATTTATTCGTTAAATTTATTTAAAGTCGAGTCCTTCAAGGTTTTTTCAAATAATAATTTTAAATATCCGATTAGAACTCGTATACATACATATTATTTATATTTATAGTTATTAAATATAAATATATTAGTAACAAAGTGTTTTCACTCGTAGTTCAAATTAATGCTAATTTCTATAAGATATACATGTTCAGAAAGTTCAAACTTAATGACAAAACATTTTTAGTAACATTTAGTGACAACACATTTTGTCACTAAGAAGAATCAATAGTGAAAATATATTTTTTTGTCACTATGCAAGCATATAATGACAAGAAAAATGTTGACACTATTAATTACAATTTTAGTGACAAGATTTCTCAAGTTGTCACTAATTTAAATTATTTAGTGACAACACATTTTGTCACTAGAAAAAAATGAATAGTGACAACGTAATGTTTTGTCACTATATGAGTATATAGTGGCAATAAAAATGTCGTAATTATTACGTATATCTTTAGTGACAAGATTTATCAAGTTGTCACTAGTTTGAGATATTTAGTGACAACAATAGTGATGAAAATCTTGTCGTCGTTAAAATGAATCTCTCTTTGTTTTTCAATGACAACATTAACTGTTGTCACTAAATGTGTACATTTCGTGACAAGATTTTTTATCGTCACAATAATTCTTGTCACTAAAGGTCATTTCTCCTGTAGTTACAACTAGTTAAGACGAGACCAGTTCACTCCAGCCAATTTGTTTACATTGATGGAAGACGCTACAAAAAATCATATTACTTAGATGGCGCAACACATTTGATAAAAAAAAAAATTACACATCACAAAATAAGATATTACTATTTTTCTATTTGTTTGATTTCCGACAACAATTTTGAATTGGTGTCTTAAATACTCTTCCGAGCGGGAACCATTTCGCTATTCATTTTTTAAAATGTTAAGTTTCAGAGTAATTACCTAAGTTTGGAAGGAAATTTGAAGACAAATATGAAAATTGATATGATTTTGGAAGGATAAGTAAGTATGTGTGTGTGTGTATACATACATACATATATATATATATATATATATATATATAAAGAAAGGTTCAGAGGATTTATCCACTGCAATATGAGGACGGAAGTGGCACAGTCACTCATTTTTTTAGGGTTTGTATGGTTTCTGGATTTATTAGGGTTGGTTTGAAGACGGAAGTGGGACTTCCGGTCTGGGACCAAAACGGAAGTTCCACTTCCGCTCTGAGCTGACGTGGCAATTCGCGTCTGGAAAACGCCACGTCAGACCAAGACGGAAGTGGGACTTCCGTTTTGGTCCTAAGACTGAAGTCCCACTTCCGTTTTGGACCAAAATGTTGTCCCATAAAAAAAGCATGTCATGTTATGACCATTCTGCCCAAACAGTGTCAGTCTAATGCAAAGCTCATAAATTTCGTGCCACTTCTTATAAAGTGCCACAAAAAATATGATATTTTAAAATGTTATAAATAAATGACATATATCATAAGTATTAGAAACTAAATGCCACCAAACCCAAATTTTGACATAGTGGTTCCACTTTTATAGAGGGAACGGGTAGGTAGAGAGAAAGTATTTTTCGTAAAATAATTATATTTTATGTTACATTTAGAGAATTAGAGAGTTATGTTTATCACACCTCACTCCCGGATTGAAGTTGATAAACACAACACCCTAATTATCTAAATATGGTACATATATAATATATTCCTTCCAAATTCTTCTCGTAAGTCAATTCCAACTAAGCAGTCTTTAAAATCCTGGGCACCAGATCCCACTTTGGTGCACTTGGTCCAGAGAGTCCATCTAAAATTTCAAATATTCCCATAAATAACATTGTGTACACTTTAGAGTGATGTCCACTATCACATGTGTGTTTTGTGTATATATAGGGCAACAATTTCTTCAGTTGCCAACAAAAATATCAAATTAACAAGAAATCATGGAAAAGGCTTCATCAACTTTGATTCTCATGTTTGCAATTTTGTTTTTTATTTCAAGTAAGTTTTTTTGTTGTTACAAATCCATCTTTCCTAACTCATGTAGTTATCTTATTCTCGGCATTTTCTTCATCTTTTATGATGATTATCTAAAAGTGATTTAAAGATATAGTATTTGAAATTACGAATTTCATTTTTTTTTGCACTGCTATTTAAAATAACGTTTAACTAATGAATTTGAAACGATTGTAGGTTGTCCTACTTGCAGGGTTTTAGCAATAAGGATTGAAGATGGCAAGAAGTGCAACACCACTGCTGATTGTTTTCCCCATATCAATTGTGAAACATTGTGCATAGCTGGATCCTGCGAATGTTCGCCTCCAACTGGAGGAGCCAAAAAGGAAATGATTCACTAAAATAAATATTTGGTTTACCATGGGAAATAAATTTATGCTCCTTTGTAGTCCATGAAACTGAATAAACATTAAAGTATCACATTTTTCCGGAGCAAGACCTCCTTTATAGTCTATTTATTATTTTTTGTTCTTTACTTTGTTAAATATGTGATCTAATTTTCCCACAAAACAACACTTAGAAATATGATATAGGACAAGGTCTTAGTAGTAGTCGCAAATCCGTCGCTAATATGCAGAATTCTAAAAATAAATAATTGAAATTAAAAAAATATCCCTACCAAATGCACAAATCCTAAATCTAAAACCAAATTCACAAATCAAAAACAATAAATCACAAATATATTTAAATTTCTTCCAAAAAACATGAACATAATTCAGCTACCATGGGGACCATCTTCGTCGTCAGAGTCATCCTCATGAGCCATAGGTCTCTGCGATATAATATCCGAGCCATCAAATATATGTCTTAGTTTTCCCTGAAAACCAAAAGAAGATGTTTAGAAAACCAATTCATTTCCAAAATAAACAATAAATCAAAGTCAAATTGTAAAACCTATTTAAGTACCCATAGTCAAGCTTCACAAATGATGTCAAGTTATTATCATAAATTTTTAACTAAATAAACTAAAGTACTTAACGGGATTACACTGTTTGCAAACATCCTTAATTTTCAAGACGATTATTATGTTCAAGTTCAGAGAAAATGAATTTTGATTTAATTCACGGTGATTAAAAAAGGTCATTCCTTATTTAATTATGAAATTCCATTAAATGTATCATAACCGCTGATGGAGTTTATTCTTTAAACAAAAGGCCACAAAATTTGACAAGAGCATGTTTAATTAACTGGCGAGTCTAAATGGTAAATTGCACTAGTCATTGTCATCGTAACAAAAGTAAGTATACAATTTGGCATAATATGTCAAGATTAAATAGATAACCCTCGAAATTCAAGAAAGACATGAAATTCAAGAAAGACATAATAGAAAAGAGATGCATGACTAACCGAGAATTTCTATGGTCTCCCGTAATTCCTGCCAACCTCCTCCTCGTTAAAATTTTCAATTGGACCATGATGGCGACCTCGTGTAAGAGAACCCATCTAAAACATTTCTGCAAAATAAGAAAATATACAAATAAGTAATAAATTGTTAACAAGCATATATATCAATTTATTAAAGAATGACATAAATAAACTTAATATTTACCTGGAACTCCTCCCACCACAAGATCAGAACACTAGCAGGTACATCATCAAGGCTATCGTAAGGACCTAGATAATGACTCGAAGTGTGTGTGTGTGTTTTAATACAAAATTTTAAGCCAGTTAAATTATGTTGTATTCGTGAACCTCAACATGACCCACTTTCATCGCAATATGGACGAGCCATTTTTCTTCCTTTTTATAGCTAAATTTCAAAGCTATTTTTTTTTTAAATAAAAAATTGATAAATATCTTATACAAATTAAAGTTGATATATCGAATAAATTTACATATTTAAAACAACTAGAGATAAAAGATTTATACTTATTGATTATTTACAAAACGAGATAGAAGTTTCAAATTTAATTAAATATTAGGTTAAACCACATTGTTAATAATATAATAGAGACGATTTTCCTATTGTAGATAAAATTCATATTATATGGAATTATCTATTTTAAGTTTCTTTGTTTTCTTTAAATATCCCTACCATCAGTATTAATCAATGCCCAACATAATAAGCAGATTAATTCAGCTTCATGATTTCTCATCTGCGGCCCAACAACTAATTTGTGGCAGGAATGCTTTAATATTTCATAGCCAAAAATAAATGGAGCCTATAGCACTATGTTATTACTTTATTTGTTTTATTATTCACCTTATTTTCAATGGTAAATTATTATATGCATTCTGATTTCTGATCAATGCCGATACGTTCCTCTATCACACCACTCTGCATATTAGAGACTTCATTTTTTTTTCAAACTTTGGGACTTATCTTCCATTATTTTATATTTTTAATTTTGTTTTACTATTTTATATTTGAAAGACTCCCCACTAACTAAAAACAAAGATTATTTTTTTGCTTTTAGAATCTTTTTCTTCACTGTGTCTCCCATGTCCATGGATGTATTTGCATCTGTTAGCCCAAAAGGCTTTGCAATCATTATAGTTTGGATGATAACAAAACATTAAGAAGTGTGCCAATCTAAAGCATCCCCTTTAAGGGATAGAATAAAATATTTCATAAGGAGATCACCTTGTGTGCTCGAAAAGTTGCACTTCTCAACAAAGTGTGCCATATTCCGCTTCAGGTTTTCATTTACAACCAATTGTTGAATTTTAGGAGGTTGATATTCTGTCGGCTTCATGTCATCGATCCTCATTGTAGGGCTAGAGGTTCTCTAGTTTTATCACAAGGTAGAGGTTGCTTTGGTGGCTTGACTAACTTCACCAACATTAGTATCAAGGCGATTCACAATGCTTTGCAATCCTTTCCACTATGTTTCCCAAGTTCGTCAGTTGCTCTTCAATGGGTGATATATATGTCATAATAGTGGGCATGCTTTATGAAGTTGCTGATGAAGCCCCATGGAAAATCATGATTGCATTTGGATTCCGACGTATTTGTGAAGTTGAAGGTTGGGCGATCAGCTAATTGTCACTACTAGAAACACGGCGAATAGCGGCCGCCTAAGTGGTCGCAGTTTCATGTGGTCTCCATAAAGGACCGGTCACACTTTGCCATCGCATTTTGCGACCATGTTTTCAACCCAGTTTGACCAAAATGAGCATCAAAATTGCGACTGATCAACTTTACCGACGGTTTTGCGACCACCAGTTGACTCGAGCTTGAGCTCATAGTCGCGACCGCAATTTACAAACCACTTTGCGACCATCGGTTGACCAAATATTGGCGACCGCTCTGTATCGACCACTTTGCAACATCTATGTACTGACCACTATGTATTGCCAACTTTGCGACCTCTTTGTACCGACCACCTTTCGACTGCTCAATACACACCATTTTGCGAACGCTCTGTACCGACCACTTTGCAACCACTATTGATCTTAGTTTGACTAGATAGCTGCGACCATGTTGCGACAACTTTAGTAGCAACGACACGCGATCGCCTCTTTGCGAAAGTTTTTTGAAAATTGGTGAAATTGGCGACAGTTTGACCATTGCTAATATACAGAAATTAAAAAATTAAAAAAAAATATCATTGCAAAATGCACAAATCCTAAATCCAAACCCAAATTCACAAATCTAAAACAATAAATCACAAATATATTCAAATTCCTTCCAACATTTCTTCTTCTTTTGTAATGATCATCTAAAAGTGATTTAAAAATATAGTATTTGAAATCAAGAATTTCATTTTGTGCACTGTTATTTCGAATAATGTTTAGCTAAAGAATTTGAAACAATTGCATATTGGCCTACTTGCAGGGTTTTAGCAATAAGGATTGAAGCTGACAAGAAGTGCAACACCACTGCTGATTGTCTGCCCTATATCCAAGGGCGGATCCAGGATTCAAACACGGGGTATTCATTTTAATCTTAAAAAGAAAATTCATTCTTGTTCAGGGTATTCATTGAGAGAATTGAATCCTAGACCTCTAGTATGAAAGTTGAAGTACTATACCATCTCTGCTATTTTCGTTCTTGTCAGGGTATTCATTGAATACCCTGAAACCCCCTGGATCCGCCCCTGCCTATATCAATTGTGAAATATTGTGCATAGCTGGATCCTGCGAATGTTCGCCTCCAACAGTCAAAAGTATCACATTTTTCCGAAGCAAATATCCTTTATAGTCTATTTATTATTTTTTGTTTTTTACTTAGTTAAATATTTCACAAGGTCTTAGTAGTAGCGAATTTATGGGGTGGGTGTGGCAGATTGTGGGTACTCCCAAAAAAATTTAAAATGCCACATTTTTAATTGAATTTCAAATTTACTAAATTAAATATATTTATGTATATGGTGCCCAACGTATAAATTCTAAACCTACCGTTGGATCATGATAAAAAGATGTTTGTGTTTAATTCACAAAATAGGATAAAATTCAATGAACCATAACCTCAACATGACGCTCTTTCAACGCAACATGGACGAGCCCTTCTTTTTCCGTTTTATAGCTAAATTTCAAAGCGATTTATTTTTTTAAAATAATAAAAATTTGATGAATATCTTATACAAATAAAATTTGATATATCGAATAAATTTACATATTTAAAACTACTAGAGATAAGAGATTTCTCCTTATTAATTCTTTTCATAACGATATAAAAGCTGCAAATTTCATCAAATATTAGGTTAAACCAAGTTGTTGATAACATAATAGAGGCGAATTTTTTATTGTAAATAAAATCCATATTATATGGAATTATCTATTTTAAGTTTCTTCGTTTTCTTTACATATCCGTACCATCAGGATTCATCAATGTCCACCAGAATAAGAAGATTAATTTCGCTGGATGATCCCTCATTTACGGCACAACAACTAATTTTTGGTAGGATTGCTTTAATATTTTAAAGACACCATTAGTTAGAGCCAATAGCATTATGTTATTACTTTATTTGTTCTATTATTCTCACCTTACTTTCAACGGTAAATTATTGTATGCATTATGGTCCCTGTACGTTCATTGGTCACGCAACTCTACTTATTATTATTTATTTCTTTTATTAAGGAGGATAAATAGTGGTTCCTCACTTTCCTTCCAGTATGACTCGAACTTCCGACCTACTGGTTGGAAGTGAAACGTCTTACCACATGAGCTGCGCTTCGTTGTCACCACTCTACATATTAGAGACTTCAATTCCTTTCAAACTTTGGGACCTATCTTCCATCATTTTATATTTTTAATTTTATTTTAGGCCAAATGGTGTATTTAGTCTTGAAACAATTTTCGCTTGGTAAGTTTGGTCCCTAATGATTGTTTGCAGCTTTTTAGATCCTCAAACAATTTTTGCTTGGCAAGGTTGGTCCTTAACGATTGTTTGCATCTTTTTAGGTTCTTTTGTATTTGTTAGTCAAGTGTACATGGGTATGATAGGAATTTCACATATTTTTTAGATAACTAATATCATTTGTACTCAATTGTAAATATAATGAAATATAAATACCTAATTATAAAACTAAAAAATAAAGCCATCATTCACCATTCCGGCCAATATCATCCAATTCCGGCCAATATCACTTGCACAATTCCGGCCAATGAGGGAGAAGGGAGGAAAGATGAGGCGGCTGGAGAAGGAGGAGGAGGGGGGAGGGGCTGGAGAAAAGGAAGGCGGCGGCGGAGGGAGAAGGGAGAAGGGATGAGGGGGGAGGAGAATGAGGGATGAGGGGTTGTAGAAGAAGGATGAGGAGGAGGGACTGGAGAAAAAGGAGGATGAGGGAGGCGGCGGCGGGGGGAGAAGGGAGAAGGGAGGAGGCGACTGGAGAAGAAGGAGGAGGAGGGAGGAGGGGAGGTGGCTGGAGAAGAGTGAGGAGGAAGGGCTGGAGAAAGGGGAGGCACCGACGGAGGAGGGAGGAGGGGCTGGAGAAGAAGGAGGTGGAGGGAGGAGGTGCTTTAGTTTTATTTTTACAATTAGGTATTTATTTTTAAGTGTTTTTACAATTAAGTCCATATGATATTAATTATCTAAAAAAATATGAAGTTCTAATTTTGCCCACATCACTTGTTGACTAACATTCAATATTTCAAAAAAAACGTCAAAAGGACCAATTCCTAGCCCATAACTTGATTGAGGATCTAAAAAGGTGCAAACAATCTTTAGGGACCAACATTGCTAAGCGAAAATTGTTTCAGGACTAAATACACCAATTTGCCTTTATTTTACTATTTAATTTTTACAAGACTCCGCTAACTAAAAACAAATATTAGTCACCAATTACCTTAAATGTGTTCCTTTTAGAATCTTCTTTCTTCAGTGTATCTCCCATGTCCATGGATGCATTTGTATCTGTTAACCCAAAAAACTTTGCAATTATTATAATTTGGTCGATAACAATACATTGAGAAGTTTAAAACTTTGTGTGGGTTTGTATTTGAACCTGTATATTATATCTATACCTACAATAATAAAAATGAGAGTGGAAAAATGAGTTTTTATTGATTTAAGAAGGTTATTATTTTAGAAATACTTATATGACCACGAAGAATAATAAAGAAGACGTCTCAAGGAAAATTTTATTCAAAGAATAAGAGGACGATTTGTTAAGTCTCAAGTTGAACTATGAGAAGTTGACAATTGATGACTTTAAAACCTAAGATCAAACTTGAGAAGCACATTGGAAGATCTTGGGCCAATCTCTCAAGAAGAACTATTTATGGTACATCCTTGTGTAAGGAAACGTAACGTCTTCAGTTCCTTGAGAAGATCAAAAGTTTCTTTTTTTCTTGAGAACAATGAGAAGATCAAAAGTTTCATTCCTCATTATGTGGTCATTATTAGAAACATTGTTTCTTATTAATATGCTAACTAGTTCAAGGGGTTATAATCTGCAGTATTAATTTTCCCTCATTATTGACCTTGATGGACAGTCAAGATTAAGTCTAAAGATCTGGATTCGGTCCTCTCTCTACCTATAAATAAAAGTCTTTGTCCATCACAAAGGTTAACTGAAAATGTTAGCCCGAAGGGCAAAATATCCTAGGTTGTTTTGATGATAACAAACCATTGATAGTTCTAATGTTTGTGTGAGCATGTTCTTTATAATAGGATCCTTAGCACTCACATCAACATTGATGAAAATGGTAAGTTAGCTTCTTGTGTAAACTAAGGTATGTATATTACACACAAGAAAGCTACAAATAATGGAAGGAAGGAGGAAAGGAGGTTGGTTGGGTTTTAGGGCTCTTCAAAGAGTCCCTAATGCAATGGCAAAAGAACTTATCGTGCTAGTGCTTATGTCTCTCGTTCCACTCTCGGTTTTATCTTCTAAGCACTAGTCTCGCTCTTATATGTTCTTGTCTTATCTTTTGCCTTGCTTCCTTGCACTTAAATTAACCATATTCTATCTAATTACATCAAAGTTTGTCATAATAAAAAAGGGGGAGATTGTAAGCCCTAAGAGCGAGCGAACTTCGATTTTTGATAATGGACAAACACTTGATGTTGTGTCTAATGTTTTATATCTTTGTGATAGAATATCGGAACTTATAATGGAAGCTCTAAGTACTTCAATCAAGCCATGATCAAGATTCAAAGTCATATTATTCAAGGCTCATCTATCAAGATTGAAGATTGAAGACTTAGGTTTGGTTAGAATAGCTTTGTCTTTAATGGTCTTTATCCTATAAGCTCTAACCAATGCTCTAATGAACATAAGTACACTACACTCAAGTCTTGCATGTTTTCATAAACACGTTTTCAAAAGGCTAAAGTTTCAAAATGATTCTCATATGTGTTCATATCTCAAAAGCCTTTGATTTCAAAGTATAAGTCTTTTAAAATGGTTTTCCAATTGTTCTTACTTGTTACCTTTTGGGAAAACCTTTTAGACTTCAATAGATTTCAAAACGTGTGAAAAATCAACATCTCTCATACTCTGGAAGTTCGGTCAACCGAGCTCAAGCTCGGATCAACCGAAGAGAAACAGAGAGGTTTGATGTTTTGGTTCGGTCGACCAAAGGGGGAGGTCGGTCGACCGACCTAGGGTTAAGCTCAACCGAGCTTGACTTCGGTCATCCGAGGTGTTCTGTTCGGTCAACCGAACTCTGCGATTTCTAGCCGTTATTTGACCGTTGGAGAGTCGTTTTTCAGCATATTTTGAAATGTATAAATACTCCAAAGCTAGAGAATGACTCAAAGGCTTGCACATCAAAGTTTCATTGATTTCTTATCAAGTCTAAACACCTTCAAAGCAAAAACACTTCATTTCCATGATCTAAATCATTCAAAGGTGTTATTTCAAAAAGCAAGACAAAGAGTGGAATTCATATGTTCTAAAGAGCCAACAATTCTTGTACTTCAAAGGTATATATCTTTCACTTAGAAGAGTGAACAACCTTGTTATTTAACCCATCTTATTCCCTTTCTTAGTGATAGGGTTAATCTTGTAAAAGTCCTACTTTGTGTGGGCAAGTAACTCTTAGTGAGTTTGTGTATTGTGGTTGTGTTGTAAAACTCTTAGTGAGTTAGCCACAATTGTAAAAAGTCTTCTTAGTGAAGTTGTTGCAAATCCTTGGGTGCGGCTCAAGGTAGTGGATGTAGATTCTGAGTGAATCGAACCACTCTAAATCCTTTGTCTTGTGTTTGGTTTTAGTTTTGCTTTTGTTCATCTTGTTCAAGCTTACACTTGCCTTGAATAGATTCGAAAAAGTTTGCAAGATCGACTAAAACCCAATTCATCCCCTCCCCCCCCCCCCTCTTGTGTTTTACAGAAAAGTCATTACATAAACACACATTAAGTTTATAGGCTAAGAGAGAGAGAGAAATCGTTTCTCCATTTTGTAGCAGTTGATAGCATCATAAACTCTTTGCATCAGAATGGCTGGAGGTATGTTTTAATCTTATTGTATATAATATTACATTTGTGATAATCATGTAATTATAGATCTTAGGGTTCATGTTATGTTTTATATAGATTTAACATGTGGTATTAGAGCAAGGTTTAGAATGCATGATTATCCATTAATGGAGATTTATATAAATTGGAACATATTAAAATGTATAGATCCTTTACTACTTATGTTTTGCGGCATATCTCGATCCAACTATTATGACCTGATTGTATGATTATTTAATTCCGCAATTCTAATTTTGGGCATGAATGTTTGATCGTGATTATGAAATTTAAATTCTGCAATTTTATTATGTAAAGTAGTTTTCGATCATTATGTAAAGTTTTAAAAAAAATTGCAACAATGATTATTTTCGCTAACAGTTGTTATATTATTTTCTAACAACTGTTATTTTTCGCACACAAACAACTGTTATTCTTTCGCACACTAACAACTATTATTTTTCGTACATTAACAACTGTTATTTTGTTTTCGCTAACAGTTGTTATATTAGTTTGTAACAATTGTTATTTTGTTTTCACTAACATTTGTTATAACATTTTTTGTAACAGCTGTTATTCTGTTTTCACTAACAGTTGTTATATCATTTTTGTAACAGTTGTTATTCTTTTTTCACTAACAGTTGTTAAATATGTTTCTTACAGTTGTTAGATAGTTTGCAATATAGTTTTTTTCATTATTTAGAAATCACATAATGTGATCTAGTGCATGCTTATAGTTAAATCTAAAACAAGGTGTTTAACATTATATCTATTAATTTTGGTCATTTTATCGATACCATCTTATGTGAATACTTCTATTTAGATTTTCATTCATTCATTCTTGAGTTATTGTATCAATAAGTTAGTTTCACTTATTGCGGTGTTTCATCCCCCATTGATAATCAATCTACTTAGTGTTGCGTTGATTATATTCTCCTCTAAACTATTTCAAGAAGAGAAAGATCCGAATTTAACCTTTCGTTGTTGAATCTTGATACAAGTTATCAAGGTTCTTCATCAGGATTGATCTGTATTAGTACAAAATCTCGAACTTCCCACTGTTCTTTGGTTTACTATCAGAGCATATCTCCCGTTGCCCGAGCAATTTCGGGTCGAATGATAAAATCTTATTTAATAGAAGAGTTTGAACTCATGACTTTTATTACGTGATGATTTAGCATTACCACTAAGCTAATGCCTCCTCGGCAAGAAGGCTCCATGGCTGCCAAAAGTTAAAACAAGAAAAAGATCGACCAAATTGCTTTGGCAGGAGGGATATTTCTCTGATAAATGGTAATATCTTTTGCCTTTATTTTTTTCCCAAGATAACTCTTAAAAATCATATATCACAAATAATTGATTTTGCTATTAACTCCTTGATAGGGTCAATTGAGGACTCCCTTAAATTCCTGAGGCATTATAGGAATTTCTAGAAACTTCAGTGGCTTCCAAATAAATATCTTCAATTCAAGGGTTGGAAGACTCTTATTTCCCGTTCCTAGTTCATCAAAATTCACATTCGTCGGCATTGCTCCTGCTACTGCACCTTAAGTCGTCAGCCACAATCTAGAGGTAAGATTTCAAATTCGAATTTAGATAGAAAGTTTTTTTTTAGTTTTTAATGTTAAATTTAAGGCACATAATTGTTTTTTTTTTTTTTTTTGGGGTTTCTTATGGATTTGAATAAAATCGCTGTGTTAAACTTGTCTTTGAAGAATTTTGCTGGCGAATTTTAACTGAAATTTTCTTTATTCTAATCCAGAGTTAGTGGTTCTTTAATGATTCATGTATGTAGAGCTTAGGTATGTAGGTATGTATACATAAATATTTCCTATGGGTTTGAGATTTTTGCCTTAGATTTCGTAAAAATTAAAAATGTTGTGAGGAGATGAGGGTTTCAATGGTTTGAATTTGAGTTTTGATCTCTATCCAAAGGCATTCTTAGATGTAAAAATATGTTATTTGACTTACCTCATAAGAGTTTCCTTGAAACTTCTGGAGGTTTAAAGTTAGCAATCGGAGACCAAACATGTTATCATAATACACAACCACGAGAAAGTTTTGATTTTAGGTGGAGCGCAAACTTTCCAAATCCAATTGAAGCTTTGCTTGGTTAGATGTTTAAACATGTATTAGTATGTAAATGGGAGATAAATTTGTAGGCAGGTGATTATCCGCTACTGTAAAAACATTAGAATATGGGATCTGCAAAAGGAGGTTGGAGTTTAAACTTTAGGAGTAAAAATTATCGAGTCCCTTAACAAATGAGGAAAATAAACGGATAACTTATTTAAGTTAAAAGGATATCTTATTTAAGTTCCAATGCCCTTCAAAGACCTAATCATTCACAGAGAGGTTTAGTGAGCCAGTCATGAATGATCTACTTGTGTCTAAGTCTATGTTACCTGGAGCCTTCGTTTTTGCCTGCCGTACCTGTGTCGACACGACACGACATGGGTATGAGTATGAGATACTTACCGGATCTGGTCAACACTGATCAGACACTTTGTTTTATGTTTTAGATGTTTAAGTAGCTGACACCTAAATATATAATCGTACCCGATTCCGGGTAACATTGGTCTAATCTTCACCATTTCCATGAGAGAGATTTATTTTTGAACCATCTCCTATGTTACATTGTGTAGCTTCTAAACAAGTGTTTCATCCAAGTAGTAAGCTTTTCCAAATGATAGAAATGGTTGGCTTAGCAGAAGGAATTTCACTGAGTTTTGGTGGCTTTTGTTTTAGACAGTGTTGTAAAAGTCGGCCTAGTCGGTAGTCGGCCTTCAAACGACTAGAAAATTCAAAAATCGGGTATAAAAATTGGCAAAAAATCGGTCTAGTCGGTCAAAATCGGTTGACTTTTTTTAAAAATTAATTTTTTGCTCAAAACAACGTCGTTTTGAGTTTTTTTTTTTTTTTTCAATTAGGGCATAAAACTAAAACGAACAAAAAAATAAATAAATAAACCTCAGCAGCAGCGATCTTCTCCGACGAATCCCTGCGATCTTCTCCATCTTCTCCAAAGGGTTCCGTCACCAAAGGGCTCATCTTCTCCAAAGACCGTCATCAAAGGGTTCCATCTTCTCCGTCAGCAAAGGCTAAAGGCTCCATCTTCTCCGTCAAGCAAATGCTCCATCCAAATCGCTAATTCAAAATCTCCATCTATTTCTATCTTGATTTGGTACTTATTTTCTTTTTCTCTTTATTCTTTTACTGGTCATTAATTCAAAATATTATACCGATTTCTTTTTTATTTTACAGATTTTTTTTTCTTATACAGATTTTTTTTTACTATACAGATTTTTATAAAGCATTTTTTTTTTAATTTTTATTATGTTTTATTATGGTCAAATATTTTTATAAAGCATTATTTTATACAGATTTTTATGCTTTCTTGTGGTCAGATTTTACACCATGATCCATTTACATGGGACAATGCTAAGAAATTCTTGCCTGCTGCCTTTGTTAATTTGCATATTAGAACAACATGGACAAGATGATGAACAACCGACAAATGCAACTGATGTTTAGTATTTGAACTTGTTAATTTGTTATTATTTATTATGGTGTTGAATTTAATTATTATGAATGGATTATGTATTTTTATTTGACTAGCATTTGATTGTTAATTTATTCTAAAATTTTGTTTGACTAGTATATTGCATATGATAATAGAATTATAAAAAATACATTGTAATTTAGGGTCGCCGACTAGTCGCTAGTCCCCTGTCTGCCGACCGACTAGCGACTTCTGCAACACTGGTTTTAGATATTTATATATAAGAAATTGAGGCCTTGAACCGGATGTACAAGGAAAGAGAAATCTCCAAGTTAGATCTGTTAGGAGGGCAGGGCTTTTCAAGAAAAGCGCGGATTTGATGCAAAGCCCTTCTAATTTCTTGGGTAGAGTAACTATATTTCACTTAAGTGTAATATTTTTCTTGTTGGTGGTAGATCCCCAGGGATAACTTCTAACTATGGTATCAATGTGGTAGGATACTTTATTAGGGAGCTTGATACATTGCATTAGATGAATTGGAACCACTGAAAGTGCTAATTTAATTAATGTTATCCTTCCTTCCATACTGAGGAATTTAGTTTTTCCGACTGGCTAGTTTATCATGAAATTTCTTTAGCAAATTCTTAAAAGTTGGGGCCCTTTTTAAAGGAATACTTGTTGGAAAACCCAAATATTTGCCGTAATTTGTATATTGTGGTATGCTTAATAATTCAGATATTATGAGTTTGCGTAATGGCTATGGTAGGATTAGTATTTTTAGAGAGAGAGAAGGTGGAGATACAAGAGAGTATTAGTTTTATGAGTTTGTAAGGGATAGTTATTGCCTCTAGCATTAGTTTATGTTATTTGTGAATTGAAGTGGATAATTAATTTATTTTCCTGTTAGTTGGGGCTTTGGTACTAAATAGGAAAGAGTTTCCAATTAATTTGTGGCGGGGTGGGAATCACAGCTCCAAATGAACACTTCTAAATTCCACCAGGGAAAAAAATAATTGAATGTCTAAAAGAAGAGGAAAATGTGTTTACTCAATTAGCATATTAATTATGCAAATTTATCATCTACGTGTTTTTTCCCTCTGCTTTCGACTTTCGACCACTGCTTGGTTCTTAATTGCTTATCTTTACCTCTTCTCCGATCCATGAAAATTAACTATTCTCTTACCCTCGGTTTTAACATAAATACTCTTCTTCTTGCAACCTATCAACACCTAACCTACTACAAATTAATCCATACCTAAGTTGATATTAAAACCAACCATATATGTCTAAATAAATTTGTATACCCTTCTCTCGAATCGATCTAAACCCGACATCCCTCATGAGTCAAGTTTGTACTATAATCTTCCTACTAAGTATCGTAGCTCTTAAAACGTCCAATAAGGTAAATAGAGAAACTCTAAAGGATTCTAGCATGTCCACGCATAAAAGAATACACAGAACCACAATCAAATAACGAATAACCAGACACATAATTGACAAGAAAATACATGTCATAACATCGCATGTATCCCCAGCTTCATGTTTTGCAAGTGCAACCACTCCTACATTAGGCTCATGCTCTCGATCCCTAACATCAGACGCAACTGGCGCAGTCTGAACGTTTCCATGACCCCACATCCAACATTTGTTAATGAAGAGTCCAAACCTCCCACACTTGAAGCAGGTTTGTGAACCCCAACGACATTCCCCCGGGTGCTTCCTTATGTCTACATCTGTCACATATATTCACTATTAGATGTCCCCTCGTCTGAACTCCGCTAGAATTTAACTTCGGACACCCATTAATATGGTGATCATTCTTCCCGCAACTGAAGAAGACTCGTGTATCCCAGCGACACTTCCCCGGATGCTTCCATCCACACTTGATGCATAACACTACCAAATATCCATCTGGTGCAGCTGTCGATCCCTACTCTTGCGAGCTGCTGAAGGTCATGGAACTTTAAGACTAGAGCCCTGTTCCTGAGTCATCACCGAGTGGGGTCTCTTTCTTGCTCTTCCCACTTTGTTGTTTTTCCCTTATCGTCCCATCTTAATCCAAGTGACAAACCAAACCATAATAATTAATACAGAGAAACTAAACTAGTATGTTAGTATAGTTCATATCGCACCGATCCTCAAACAAACACAAAAAGAAGATAAGTACACACATAACTCCTAAGCCAGAACCTCTACCCACAAATCACATCTTAAAAAATATCACAAGTCTTACACCATACATAGAAAAGAAAATCTACTTTTTCTATAATTACCTTATTACACGCTAAAAGAAATAAAAAATGTCTAACATAAATAAAACAAGTTTATCCTTAGATATTACATCAACGTTCAAGCTCAAGTTCATTTATGAAGTCCTAACCCCGGTCCTCCCACACGGGGACTGTGATACCCATGACCATTTGACCTTAGAAATTGCATGATCAGATATAAATGTTTTGTGACTAATTGACTTTTATATGTGTTATATATTATGTACAAAATTGTTTAGGGTTACTATGACATCTTGGATTGATTAGAGGACCTAAGTGCATAAAAAGAATTATATGTTAGCTAATTGGTTAATTTTGGAGGGAGGTTAGTGTTCATGAAGGGGTATCTTTAGAGATAAGGGGGACTGAACTTTGAGGATTGGTTGCCTACTTTTGAGTTATAACCATCCAGAAATATGGAGTTTTGGCAGCCTATAAATAAAGGACATAGGAAGGAGAAGATGAAAATAATAAGAAAGAAAAAAATGAGAAAACCATAGTGCTGAGAATAGATCATCAAGTTGTAGTAGCAATTGAAGCCTGATCGACCTTATTCTTTTCCCTAAAGTTAGACTACTTATAGAAGTATTTTCTGAACGGTGGGGATTAAGTTTCACCGATTACATTTAGAGTTATTGCATCGGGAAGTCGCCTATACAAACCAAAAATTTTGCTTTCCTATCTTGCTTTGATTTTCCGATTAAGTGTTCAAGGTAAGAACCCTTCGTCCTTGTTTTTCAGTCCTAAAATGCATGAAGTATTCTTTTATTAAATGTATGAAGTTTTTCCTATATTTTATTGCATAAAAATCTGGATGAAGAATCGAGTTATGTTTGCATCGTTGCATGTTTATATATGATGATGCTTGCGAATGTTATTGAATAAATTACTGGATGTGTTACATGAGAGTCAGCATATGCATATTCTCAATTTAGAGCTCTTGTCTAATGATGACCCTAGACCAGAATATATTCCGAATTTATGATATAAGTGCCTGGCAGCACTTTCAGTCCCCAATGATGCCTGGTCCCTTGCAGGTTTTAAAAGTTAGGACTGTTAACAGTGTCATTCAAACCACGAGGATGGATAATGACAGGAATATATCCTTAAATATAAATTTCTGAGCCTACCAGTTACGATATGATATGTTATAAGATAAAAATATGTAAGGGCCATCCTAAACGGCATTAAAGTTTAGGATGTTAACAGTTGGATAGAGTTATGGTTGAATAATTGAGCTCGGTTGTAGAATAACTTGTTACATGTCATTTTGGTACTGATCATGTCAAGTTTATATGTATTGGAAGGCTATAAGTATGTCAAGTTTTGTTAAGTACTCGGAGTTCGATTTCTGATATGTATGTGATCGATTTGGTTAAGTATTGTTATGACATGTTATTTGCATGATTTGGTATTGATTCTAAGTATTTTAAAGAGTCTAAATACAGTATTTTAAAAAGTTTTTCAAGATGTTTCAGGTTAATACAAGTCGGGATGTATTTTCAAATGTTTTTAGAAACAGGGAATGTGTTGAAGTCTCTTTGGTCCTTCATCCCAAGGTCGGCCGGTTCTTACTAAGCTAATGTGGCTTACCCTATTATTTTTCTATGTTTTGCAGAACCTAGACACATTCTAGATTCATTGAATTTGGACATGAAGCTCGTTAGCTCGTCTATGCGTGTGACCCTGTAGGTTCATATCACAATGGCAATGAAAACACACTTAATAGTAGTGTGTGTTCATAAATCACAAGCGGGCCCTAGCAGGACATTGTGACTACCCAAAGTGAATGATTTTACGGTGGAACCTAATATCAATCCACTATTTAATCCCTTTGTCTCGCGATATCCTAATTAAGCATAAGGCATGGTAGTCGTCACCCTTATAATGCTTAATTATATTTATGCTCGATCTCCAGATAGACTCTTCCAATAAATAGTATTTAATAACCACTTTATCAAATACATTTGAGCACGGCCATGCATTTAAACAGTCTTTCCCTATCGAGGGGCCCATGGATATCTCTCTCTAATAAGAGAGGGACAAATTCCTTACAATGCCTCTCACATTCAAGCCATGATAGGACACTACGTCCGATCATCAGTCGTATTGATTACTCGATTAAAAGTAATGTCCGACTGAGTCAAAACGTGGCTCCATTCATGCTAGAATCAACGGAGACATAAGGTCTAAAGATTCTAAAATAGTATTGAGGAAGTAATACTTATGACTAAGGACCATGAAGTATTACTTCTCTAATGGATCACGGATATATCTCAATATATTGCATCTATGATATGATTTGTACTCATTACACATGATTAGTAAAACATAATCATCAATCAAACATCATACTAGTTTTATTTCATTGTAAAGTAGATTACATAAAACTAGGGGCAACTAGAATAGTAATTACATAAGCAAATGAGTCTTACTATCAAATCACGCATTTGATGTTCATAAGCAAAATTAACTATTTAGATGAAATGCTAAAAAATATATAAAACGTACAACATATGCTAATGGTCCTAGGGCACTACTAACAAACTTAAGATGCGTTCTTGGGTAGAGATTCTTGAATAGGACATACGTGTTTACTTACTGCTTTATATATCACTATTTGGTATAATATGCCATGTTTACCTCATATGTTATATGTTTTAACTTGTTATATATAGCATGAAATGTTTTATCATGTTAACATGGTTTATTTGTTTTAAATTATATCATCACGTTAATCTGGTTTGTTGTTTTAAGTTAGTATGTCATGTTAACTTGACAAATGAACCTGTTAAAGTGAATTATGTGTTTAAGCATTTGTTTATCATGTTGAACTCCATTAACATGATAGTCATAATTATTTTGCTTTAACTGCATCAGCATACTTATTTGACTTTATTTATTTCAAACGAGACGCCATTTTAGTGTAGCTTTGTAGTATTAAATTACATAAACTGATGACATGACTTATACATCCACCTTCTACGTTAGATGTTTAACTAAGATATGATGTTATGCCTTTTATGTTATGTGTTTAGCCGAGATAAGATGTATATATGAATGAAGAAGCATGCTAGTTTAATTTTTGATACTTTATGTGAAATATCTACTTATTTGTAAGTGATACTTATATAAAATGGATCGCCAAAACGATAACAACGATGATCTCAACATTACAATATCAAGTTTGGGCCGTAAAAGAAGTCACAGAAAGAAAGATGCGCCTGAATCCTCTACCCGACCTCATGTACAGAATATGGAACCGCTACTGGGACAGAGAATGTAGTACTCCACCTCCACCACCCATGAATAGTGGAATACCGGATGAGTTAAATGCAACATTGGCCATGATGGCACAACTACTTCAACATGTAGTACACGAAAATCAAAATCCTGGGATAGCAAGAGGACCAGGAAATGAGGTTGACCCAGGCATCTATTATGAGAGGATGAATAAAATGAGGATGACCTCATTCAATGGTAAGGTTGAACCAGATGAAGCTGCAGTTTGGTTGGATGACATGGAAAGGAACTTCGAGACTATGAGGGTACCTACAGAAGCTAGAGCAACAGTAGGGATTGCATCATTGACTGACAACGTAGCTGAATGGTGGAAGGGCGTTGCCCCAATTTATCAACAAGGGGGACGACCTATCACTTGGGAAAAGTTCAAGACAGCCTTCTTGGATCAATATTTTCCAGATACCTATCGCATAGAGAAACAGAACCAGTCTGTGTCTAGCTTTGATTTAATTATGTCCTGGATCCAACTCTACACTTTAGACTGTTCTTGTTCTAACCGTTTAATCCTGCAAAAACTAAAACAGAAAACAGAGAAAAAGTGAGCTATAAATAGCTCAGTGAGTGCCAGTGATTTGAAATTCATTTGAATTCACAAACATTTTCTTTTGAAGATACGTAGAAACTTTCTTTAATCAGAAATTCTTTTCTTTTTTTCCAAAACAATTCAAAAATCATTTACTTTCAGGAAATTCTCTTTGTCTGGAATATTCTTTCTTTCTTTTCAATTTCAGAAATATCCTTCCAGAATAAGAAGACCATTCCGGATATCATATTCATAATAAAAAGAGTGCATGACCGGCCAAGTCAATAACTTTTTAGTCAATACCAGCCTCACACCAGACATGGCCATGATTTATCTACCGTATCCCCAGCTTCAACATGTAACCAATAACTAGGGTGCCACCAGTTTGGCCCCTGAATACTAACAGCTCATGAGTTAAACCTCTAACCCCGGAGAAATGTCAGCAGTCAAATTACGATTCCATATGTGGTACACGTAGGTGATACAGTCAGCCTGTTGCTTTCCATGCCCCTAACACTTCCCACACATGTTGGGATCCCATGAGATAAACAGAGTGTCCAAAACCAAATGTTCGAGATGCCCTGGTACAGGTGACCAACCTCGTAATAGTGTAGACCCCAAATGGTCGGACAATGGGCTACCATTTTTGTGCAGTGTAAGCTCCATTTTCAATAATATCAGAATTCCAGTAACATGCCAGAGTTGTCGTTCATTTACTTTTCAAAAATACTTTCTAGAATTCTATTTCAGATATACTGTAACTTTTCATTTGTAAACAATTTACATAAAGCACATTTATAAAGCAAGTTCTCCGATTTTGATAGGGAACTCACCTTAACCTCTTATTGTTCGTACTTGCTTCCGGGTCTGTACCTATTTTGCAAATACAAACTCTTTAGGAAATACTTATGAAATTAATGAAATGAAAGCCTTAATATGCCTAAACCTGTTCAGACGAAGTTTCTAGGCTTCTATGGTCTTTTGTGTAAATTTCTAAAGTTCAGGGACTAAAATACAAATATTTATCCTATGATATTTCTGACCTTTTGAAGACATAAATATCTCATGTATATTATTATTAGTCTTATAAATTTTCCGGAATAGTTCATAAGCTTTAACGGGTCTTAAAAGTGAAATATAAAATTATAAGGACTAAAATGTAATTTCTAAAAGTTATTTCGAATTTCGAATATGAGTTATCTCAGATATATTTTATTTTAATCATTTTCAGAAATGTTTTCTTCTATAGTTTTGGTCCAAATAAATATTGAAAATACAAAGTAATCCATTTAGGACTTGTTTGTAATACAAGTATTTTATAAGATTTATGTGATAATCTTTTATATGCCATTTTCGTCCTAATTATATATATATATATACTAGCAAATGACCTGTGCTATGCACGGAAATTTACGTAATTTAATGTATTCAAAAAAGTTTTATAAATAATAAAAACAATTAGACATTTTTAATTTTAAAAATATGTGCTAATTTTAAAATTTTAGAGAGAGAATTTTCTCAACTTAATTTATTTTGAATATGCCTCCCCACCTGGAAAAGAAAAATGTAACACAAAATCAGACTGTTTAACATAAATTTTCTTTCTACATAATGTAACTATAATCATAGTGTGGATCTACCAAATATTTGAATGAAAATATTATATGAGAAATAAAAATATACCTAGAATGCATGATGTTTGAATGAAAATATTATATGAGAAATCAAAATCTACCTTGAATGCATGATGTTGTCGGATCTAATAAAGTTTGGATTAGTTTATAAACTGTGAATAAACAAAGAACATTGGTTAATTTCCAAAATTTCCTCCACTCTCGTCCATTTCAAAACACAAACACAAACGAAATTTTAAATTTAAAAAATATAACTCATGAAAGAAGAAGAAAACGAAAGGAAGGATCAAAGGATAAAAAACTTTAAAAAAAAATGGAACCTTGAATTAGAAATAATTGCGATGACCGTCTAATTGACAAAGAAACAATTAATCATTAATAAATAAATAAAATTAAAAACAATTAATCATTAATTTTAGTAGAATAAAAGAAACAAAAAATTTTACCAACGATAAGAAATATATAAAATTTATAAAGCAAGAAGAAAAGAAAAAGTAGCAGCTCTGACCGTTGGAGAAACCATAAAAATTATTAGAGATTGAAATTGTGCATTAAAGAAAACTCATAGGAATGAAAACATACTAAGATCTTGTGTTTCATTCCAGACAAAATACAAAGTTTGGGTTCATTTTTTCTATTTTAATCTTAGTTTTGTTTTGTCACCTTCAACATTATATTCTTATCAGCCAACTAAGATCTTGTGTTTCATTCCAGACAAAATACAAAGTTTGGGTTCATTTTTTCTATTTTAATCTTAGTTTTGTTATGTCGCCTTCAACATTATATTCTTATCAGCCATTTACTATATTTTCTTACACCGTTGGTCTACCACCAATACTACGATCACTCCCTTTGTCGTTTCAGTCACACCACATCCTCCATTGCCACTGGTTTTTCCTCTATCTCCCCTCCCCCACTGCAGCTACAACCATTTTCCTACCCCCTTTGACAATTACCACCAGCATTGTGTGACAATTTTGATAACTTTTGTGGGTCTTGTGAGCACTAAATAGCTAGCCTCATTCACAAATCAAACAACTATTATTAAACTATAAACAAAATTGGAATATTCACTATACTAAAATGAATTGATAAAGGTGAGACATGTTATTCTCCTTTCATGGTGCATTTTTTTTTGTGGCACTGCCTCTTCCTGCCATGGCCTCTTCTCTCGCTTCGTAAGAAAATGAATATTGAAGGAAAAAATCTTACCTTTTTATTTGCTTTTTTAAGAGAAAAATAATAAACTCAGTAAATTAGTATGAAACAAAATAAAATAAACATTTTTTTAAGAAAGCATAAATATAAACTCATGAAATTGAATGCAAAAGTAGCAGAAATACCTTACACTATAACTTATTTGTCCATCCCTTTTCTCTAGTCAGAAAGAATTGTAATTGTGAGTGATTAGTGACATATCAGTTTAAAGTTATCATATGCCATTGAAAATAAAAAGAAAGAATATGAAAAAGAAAAAATAGCTGATCTCCTGATGGTTGAAGAACAACAATAATCGTTGCCCCTGCAAACATAATAACAAACAAATAAGAGAAATACTAAACAAATCCTGTATTTACAAAGTCTGTTTTCAGAGCCTGTTTATATTATGAAAAGAATACAGCTTGAAAAGAATGCACTCCATAAAAATAAAAAATAAAAAACTCAAGAACAAAGAAACCTGCAAATATGGATTGAATGAAGAAACTTGCAAATATGGTTTTAAGGGATGAGGAAACCTATTGATATGATAAAAGTTTTTGAAATTTGAAGTCAATACGCAAAGATCAAGTTTTAACTATCCAAAACGATAAGATTATTATTATTTCAAATATTATTAGCCAATTATATTGCCTAGAAACACATAACTTATTAAAATATAATAATTAGAATGTGGAATTACATAAGGGTGAAGAAACGTGAGACAATTGAATCCTTATTCAGTTATTTTTTTCTTATGTGGTTTTCTGAAAAGAAAAAATAAAATCATGCTTATCAAATTAAATAATTGAAATAATGGGGCAAAATAATTTCTCCTCCTTATGAGGCTTATCTTCCCTCCCCAGGCATGGGGCATGCTTCAATCTTCCCTATCTAGGGTACTCTCCGCTCTTCCCCTTCGGGGGCAATCGCCTTCGGGCGCTCAAAAAAAAAATTTAAATAATTGATTAAAAATTAGAAATAAATATTTATATTAAGAATTAATTTAATGATCTAGAATATTTTCAGCCTATTAAAATATTGTTAATGAATTTAATAAATTATTTGTAGATTTAAATTCAAATAGTTACGGGGGGATAAGAATGATAATTATGATAGTTACTCTTTTCCTTAAATAAGGTTAAATAGTAATATCCTCCGCTTGATGTCAATCCTATTATCTCTTCTTAATTTCCCTCATTTTGGTCATCTATTCTCACCATCTCCGTATTTGTCGTCTTAGCAATTTAAAGCTTATCAATTAAGGCTCTAATCTTTTTTAAGGAGAAATTAAGACTAAAGGTCTATCTTTAATAATATTTGCATTAAAAAAATGTGAAAATCTAAGAAAAAAGAATGGAAGAAATATATAGATACAAATATATGTATGTATAAGGCTTCTGTAATATATATATATACTAGCCTAATCACCCGTGCTATGCACGGGAACACTGAGTTATTTTATTATTAAGATAAAGTAAACAAAATGATAAAGATAAAATACTTATTTTGAAATTATGCAATTAATTTTTATCCCATGGACCCTTCAAACTAAAAAAAACCCTATAAATTTTGTTAGTTTAAGTTCAAAAGAATTATCAAGTGATCTTATAGTTTGCTTGTTCACGTGCACCTTCGACCCTTGACAGTTGGACAAAGTGTCGGATTCGTAACACATTGAAAGCGATGGATGTCGCACAATTGTAGAATTTCCTATCAGTATATCATAGTGTCAATTCAAACCCCATCACATAACTAATTTGGTATAAATATATTAAGTCCTGATAAAAATAATAAAAACAAAAATCATATCACAAAGTCAATAAAATGGGGAAAAATATATACAAAAATAAGAAATTTTGAAAAAAAAGAATATAAAATCATAAGGAAGAAAGAATGTGATGTCATGAAATTGAGCAGAACAATAAAAAAAATAAAAAAGGAAAAAACGGAACTTAGCGGAGCAACAAAAAAAGGAAAAAAAAAAACCGAATTAAGCAGTGCACAAATTTTCTAGCAACAACGATTTCCTTTTTTTGTTTTTCTTTAAAAAAAAACTAAAAGTTGAAATGATGTTCACATTTGGCCTATAAAATTTGAACATGCACACATATCACTAAATGCCATGCCATACAAATATGGTCTATTCTGTCATTGACCAGGTCCACTGGACCATGCGGTTCAGATTTGGCCACATCACTGCATTTCCTTCTCTCTCCTCATTCTGTAAGGATGTGGCCAAATCTGGACCACATGGTCCACATGGACCTGGTCCATATCAGATATTTCCTACAAATATGAAGAGTACATGAAAGTCTAGCTCCTTAGTCATTAGCATCTTTTTAATTTTTAACATGAAAAGGAAAAGATACAAATCATTATTAATAGTAATTCTCATAAATAATCAATAACTAAATATACGATTCATATTTGTAAACCTGTAAAAAAGAAATATTTGACAATAGCCGCATGAAAATGTTTCCGTGAACTTTAGAAATATATTATCACAATTAGGCATGCATGTATATATGAAAATTAATAATATTGTTTCCTTCCCTAAAGTAAACACCATTGAAAAAGGATTTTTTAGAATAATTCTTAGCATTTCACTTGAGTTTGAACAAAGGTATTTGTTTTAGGGGTAAGAGTTGAATAAAAGCACTATAGCATCTTATATCATTTCAAATAGAATTTCTACTTGCAACCCTAAAATAAAATTTAACAAAAAAAAAAAAAAATCAGAAAGAAAGGCAAATCTGCATGCCATCTATTAGAATATGTTATTTCATGTAAGAGCAAATGACTATAATTTTAGCTTCCCAGTTAGGAACAGAAAAAGAAAAATATATAAGTAAGAGGTCGGGAGAAGTCTATATTAGAACTCGAAGTAAATAATTCCTTGGAAGGATAATAATCACTTCGGTGCACATAATGGTAATACTTACTTTTAATGATGATTTACATTTCAATTCATACCGTTATATGGTGTCATCTCACAATAGACAATTATCAATTAGAGAACGAAATATACATGTAAATAAATGACAAAATATTCACGGATCGTTAGCTCACAACTCCAAGAATCCACCCAAGCAATTCAAGATAAATTGTTGGTGCATTGTGGGATTGGGATCTTGTTCAACGTTTAATTAGGAAGGTTTCACATACCTTGTGCCCTTTCGAAACCCCTTCAAAACCCAAATCATAGACTATAATCCTACGTAAAATGAATCATGAAAAGTTAAACATAACTAAAAATGGATCATTTAAATGAGATGGACTTACATGTGAGGTCGGGGAAAACAAAATGTCTTGATGCCTCCAATAAAAGAGTCTATTTGTAATATTATTAAAAATAAAAAAATGGTAAATATGTTAGTAAAACAAAAACATATATAAATTTGAACAATAAAACCGAAAGATCAAAAAATATACTTGTCCTATAGGTTATAGAGAAATCATGTGTTTTCCCGCATTACAAAGAAAGAAGCCCATTAATCAATTAGCAGGGAATTTGTTTTTAAAAAAAAAGTAGAAAAGGAAAAGAAGAAGAACATACATATAGATAATATCATATGATTCCATAATCTGAATTTGGTGTGAATGAGAAGATGATGTATGTATATCAACGGAACATAGGAAGTATAGTTTAACTAAAAATCTATTATGATAGATTATAAAGGGCTATAAATTAGGAGATGTATTGAGGATAGATAAGATTGGTAAATTTTGTCCAATAATCATTCGAAAATTGAAAGATCCTAAATTTTAAAACAAATGGTTGTTACCTTTATTCAGGTGAAATAGTGATCAGATCAAAATTCAATTTAAATCTTAAATTAAGTGATAAATTGAAAAAGATTACCATAACCTTGAAATTTTAAATATTGAACTAAATCCTTACAATTTACAATTACTTTAATAGATAAAATATAGGTGTGACTAATCATACTTTTAAAATGAAATAAAAAAAAAAAAAAATCAGAAAATGACACGTGGCATTTCTAGAGTTTGAGAGACCTAAAAAACTGAAAAGGTCTCTGTATATATATATATATATATATATATATATATATATATATATATATATATATGCTCTTATCCTAACCCTAGAAGAAGGAGAAAACCCTAAAAGAATTCCCCCTTTTCTCTCCCAGTGCCGCCGCCTCTCCCCTCTTCTTCTTCGGCGCTTCAGCCAACGCCACCGCCACCATCTCTTTTCTCCTCTTCTCTTTTCTTCTTCTCGTTTATTCTCTTCTCCTTCCTTCTTCTCCTTTTTTCTCTGCTTCACCTTACCGCCTCAGTGCCCCCTCCCCTTTTCTTCCCACTGCTTCCTCGGCGACTTCACCACTGCCGCCGACTTTCCTACCGCGGCTCCACCGCTGCCGTTCGCCGTCATTATCTCTAAGGTACGTCTCTCTCTCTCTCTCTCTCTCTCTCTCTCTACTCTAATTTCCCCCAATTTTTATTACCTTAAATCCCCCAATTTTAATTTCCCTTTTTTCTGTTTTTATTTTTATTTTTAATTGTTAACTATCCATCTTTAATAATCCCCCTTTGGTATTTTATTTTTTCCAGATCCACCATTTCCTCGTTGCCGACCCGCCGTTGCCGGCGAGTCGCCGCCGCTGACCAATTCCATCACCATTACATGTAATCTCTTTTTCTGATTTACTTTTTTTATTTACTATATTACTATTATTATTATTGTTATTATTATAATTATAATTATTACTATTATCATTATTATTATTGCTACTGTTATTATTGGTATTATTTCCTGAATTTTGATTTCTTGAAAGGATTATGATTGGTATATATGTCTATTTTTGTTTCCAATTTTTCTGTTGGGTTTCTGTTTCTTGGTTACTTGGTTTTGTATTTCCGGCCAACCTTGATTTTCCGGCCGGCTGGCCACTAATTTTCCGGGATGCACTTTTTGTCTTCTGTTTATTATCCATTTATTTTCTCTATTTTCCGGCCAAAATTATTTGATAGAAAGTTATATTTTTTCTTCCAGTTTTTTGATACTAAAAACTCAGTTCCCAAAATGAAATTTGTGTGTGGGAAAAATCTTACTGTTTAGGGAATTTCAAAGTAGAAAATTCTTCTGAAAATATTACTTCAGTAAATAGTAAAGTGGTTAGGAGATTTAAAACATTAAATTTACTATATCAATTTTTATCTAGTCTAGGATCATGGAAAAATCTAGATTTATATTCCTCTGGTCACCTGTCTTAACCGGCAAAAGTTCAATTAGTATTTCTTTACCAGTGGGGTAGGTCAACAGATGCTCCTGGGATTTCGTTTCCAAAATCCTCCGGCACTGACAATCTCAGAGGAGTATAATCTAATTTCTTTCATGAGCACGATTATTTGAGTTATTTCGTAGTTTCTTGGATCTTAGATATTGGGTATTGCCAAATATGCTAATGATGTGGTTCTTGAGGTTTTGAATACTTGGGTGTACCAGTGTTGTTAAGGCTTGCCTCAGCGCCTCATGTGTGAGGCTTGAGGCATAGCGCCTAACATTGCGTGCCTCAAATTAGGGAGGCGTGCGCCTTGTAGAAAAGGCTTCATGTGCTAGGCGCGATTTTGAATAATTAGTGTACAAGATGGGTAGACATGAAAAGGATGAAAGGAATAATGATAAAGAGTGGCATTGGTTCAAACTGTTTGGCAGATGTTTTTGCAACCAAGGGAACAAGAACTTTCTCAACCATCTTCTTTAATTGCTACTATAAACTAAGTTTGACAAGACAATGTTAATCAACATTCCCCTTTATTTTTTGGGCGTCTTACACAATTATGGGTCTCATTAGGTTGAGTTTGTCTCGGTCTCTGATTCGTTTCAAATTCAAACCAATTATGGGTTATTAGGCATCATGTTTCACTTTTTTTTTTTTGTAAATTTGATTTTGTTATTTATGTTTTTTTATTATATTTATCAATATTAACATGCTATAAATATACAAAAGATTTTATATTTAAAGTGCGCCTCTTTTTGCCTGGAACCTCAAGGCTCTAGACACCCTCTGCGCCTTAACGCCTTAACAACACTTTAACGTACCAGAACATTGTTGATGTCATATTAGTCACTTGAGTTGGACAGGAACAGTTTATCAAAACATGTTCTTTTGTCCCAACTGTATGTTCAAACATAAAGTGATATAAATTCCTTATGGATTGGGTCTCAGTTCCCTTTCTAAATGTCTCCATTATGTAATAAACATTGAGAAAATTATGGCAACTTAATCAACAACCTGAAGAGTTGTTGCACGTCACAACTAAAACCACGTATTTAAGACCAAACCCATGTACATATTTTGGAGTTTTGGAAAGCTTATTTGCATTCAATTGGTGTTCTTGACATACACTGCCCTGTGTGCTTCATTTTGTTGGTTAGGGTATGGGAGAAGCACGTCTAATAGATGAGTGTTGAGAGAGACAAAAAAGGCGATAAGTATCTTTACAACACACAAAGGAAAGTTAGGAGGCAAAGATAGGGGGAGAAGAAATCAACGAGATGGGACAATAGGTGTTGAGGTTTCGTTATTCAGGATAGCTTAGGGCCATGTCTTTTTAGGAAGTAACAATATTCTGTTTGTTTTGAATTTAGGATATAATCATATTTTAGTTTCCATACTTGCCATATTATCTACTTTCTTAAGCAACAAGAATCACTACTATTTGAGGGTAATAGGGGTTAGTCTATATATATATACATCATGGTTTTTTAACATTCTAATAATCTTATATCAAAGTTATGGTTTTTAAGGGAAAATCTGGATTAGGGGCTAATTTAGCAAACCCTATGTTCTTAAAGTGGTTCCAATTAGCACTTTCAGTGGTTCCAATTCATCTAATGCAATGTATCAAGCTCCCTAATAAAGTATCCAACCACATTGATACCATAGTTAGAAGTTATCCCTAGGGATCTAGCACCAACAAGAAAAAAATTACACTTAAGTGAAATATAGTTACTCTACCCAAGAAATTAGAAGGGCTATGCATCAAATCCGTGCTCTTGAAAAGCTCAGCCGTCCTAACAGGTCTAAACTTGGAGATTTCTCTTTACTTGTACATCCAGTTCAAGGCCTCAATTTCTTATATATAAATATCTAAAACAAAAGCTACCAAAACTCAGTGAAACTTCTTCTGCTAAGCCAACCATTTCTATAATTTGGAAAACTTACTACTTGGATGTAACACTTGTTTAGAAGCTGCCTAATGTAACATAGGAGATTTTTATAATTTGGAAAAGCTTACTACTTGGATGTAACACTTGTTTAGAAGCTGCCCAATGTAACATAGGAGATGGTTAAAAAATAAACCTCTCTCATGAAAACTGTTAAGATTAGACCAATGTTACCCGGAATCGGGTACGAGGATATATTTAGGTGTCAGGTACTTAAACATCTAAAATAAAGTGTCTGATCGGTGTTGACCAGATCCGGTAAATATTTCATATTCATACCCATGTCGTGTAGGAATGGGTAAGACAAGCATAATCGAAGGGCCTGGTAACATAGACGGACACAATTAGATCATTCGTAATTGGCTCACTAAACCTCTCCGTGAATGTTTGGGTCTTTGCAGGGCATTGAAACTTAAATAAGATCTCCTTTTAACTTAAATAAGTTATTCTTTTATTTTCCTCCTTTGTTAAGGGACTCGATAATTTTTACTCCTCCTAAAGTTTAAACTCCAACCTCCTTTCGCAGGTCCCATATTCTGGTGTTTTAACAGTAGTGGATAATCACCTGCCTACAAATTTCACTCCCATATACACACTAATACAGGTTTAAACATCTAACCAAGCAAAGCTTCAACTGGATTTGGAAAGTTTGCGCTCCACCTAAAATTAAAACTTTCTCGTGGTTATGTATTTATGATAACATGTTTAGTCTCAGATTGCTAACTTTAAACCTTCAGAAGTTTCAAGGAAACTCTTATCAGGTAAGTCCTATGCTCGTTAGCTTCAGGAAAATTGCTCAGATTTTTCTGTTAATATTCATTGTTCTTACCTTTTTTCTTTTACTCTTTGGCATCTTTAGAAACTATAAAGTGTTTGAAAAGACAAAATACTCATTTCAAAACAATTATGATATTGTTAAAAATTGCATCGACTCTATCAATGCTCGGCAGATATATCATCAAGACTCTTCACTGAATCTTACTTATGCTAACTGGCAACCTTCCCCACTATACCGTTTCAAATTAAAAATATGGACGGACGGATCAGTCCAAAGAAGATTTGGAATGGGTGGTATTGGAGGAGTATTCAGAAACAAATTACAGATTTTTACATCTAATAATGCCTTTGGATAGAGATCAAAATTCAAATTTAAACATTTGGAACCCACATCTGATCTTACAACATTTTTAATTTTTACGAAATCTAAGGCTAAAACTTAAGTTACCAAAAAAAATCTTCAAGGAAAAGTTTAACATAACGATTTTATTCAACTAGGATTTAACGAGTAATCCATAATACTAATAATTAATAATAAACCAAAAAAAAATTGCAATTCTATGCCTCAAATTTAACATCAAAAACAAAAAAAACTTTCTATCTCAATCTGAATTTGAAATCTTACCTCTAGATTGTGGCTGATGGCTTAAGGTGCAGTAGCAGGAGCAATGCCGGCGAATGTGAATTTTGATGAATTGAGAACTAGAAATAAGAGTCTTCCCACCCTTCAATTGAAGATATTTATTTGTAAGCCAATGTAGTTTCTAGAAATTCCTAAAACGTCTAATTAATTTCGAAAATTCTGATATGGACATTTGTTTCAAAATTAGCTACGTTATCATAGAATTAAATCTACTCATTATGTAGTGATGTGGTCAGTTTTGAATCGGTCCAATGGACATTATCCATATCAGAACTATCTCATGAATTTAGGAGAGTCCTCAATTGACCGGCAAAAAATTATATGTCCCTGTTCTGCGTCCCCTTATGTGTTCCCACAAATAGATATTTGTCACATGTATATTTTTCGAAAATAGCTAGAAAAAATATTACATAAAATAATGGGAAAATAAAAACAAAAAAAAATAACAACTGCTTCATGGATCATTCAAACCTTCCTTCCAAGCTGGCCTCATTGGATAGGAGGCGTAGTTGGAACAAGCAGAATAAGCATTTCCATAGCTTTCTTCTTCTTCGGACACTGGATTTGAGTTCTTCTTCGAACCCTTTTGTTTACGAAATTTAAGGACAATCCGTTCCCACATGGAACTGTCGTTGCACGTTCCCTCCGACATCGGGTACTCGGGGGACCCTGAACAGTTAGCTTTTCCGGTGTTTTTGAACACTCACCGACTTCGTCCACCGAACTTGCAGCCTCTCTTTCAGCTGCATCTTGAGTGCATACCATGCTAGCCAGTGTTGGGGATCTCGTATTCCTTTATTCCCTAACATAATGCCTAGAATGCAAAATCAGGGCTCGCCTTTCCTCCTATACCGCCTACCCCTTGGATTAGCCTAATGCAGAGAAAAACTAGTTATAAATGTAATTTAAATAAAATTGATGTTATTATATACTTACATAATTATATGCAAGTTACCTTCACATAGAATTTTTGGTAAGTATGCATTGATCATTTCTGTTGTAAAATAGCCGCCGTTGATGTAGTTCATGGCATCCACAATTTCTTTGTACAAATCCAGCCAAATTTTTTCATCATACTTGCCATCTAAATTAATTTGAAAGCAAACATCTAACAGCACATGTTTGTATTCTAAAGGTCATTCCTTAGAAAAATCAACGACTTTGAATTTTTGAACAATTTCTTTTTCAAAAAATTTGGAAAGTTAGCCATTTTTGTTGAAATTTGGAAAGTTGGCCATTTTTGTTAAAATTTGGAGAGGTTAATTTCGAAAATTTTGCTCAAGAGATTTCAATGCCTTCAAATAAAATTTCAAATATTTAAATTGTGTAGTGTGTGATGAGGTTATTTATATATATAAATGGTGTGTGAAAATATTCAAAACATTGGAAATTTGATTTTTTTTAAAATTATTTTCGAAGTTATTCCGGATTTGACAACTCCCTGAAAATTGGTCAGAAATGAGAACGAATTTTCCAAATCCGTTCTCATTTTAGTCTTAATTATTCAAAAGATGGTGAGAAAAGACTAGACACTGCAAAAGTGTCTCATTTTGAGAACGGATTTCACAAATCCGTTCCCAAGTCACGGGAGTCTATGGTTTGCACCGCTTTTTAGGGTTTCTGTAAAGCATTAGGGTAAATATGAGAATGAATTCCCCAAATTCGTTACGGGTGGGAAATCTGTTCTGGGGTTGAGTCTTGCCACGTCAGCCCAGAACAGATTTCTCAAATCCGTTCTCAACTCGGAACGGATTTGGGGAATCTGTTCTTGCCAAAAATGTTTGTTAAAAAAAAAGACTTTCATTGTTGACCCATTATGTCAAACCATGGTTAGTCTAAGACAAAACCCGAAAAATTTGAACACATGACTTCTACTACATGATGATTTAGCATTATCCCTAACTTAATAATGCCTCCTCGGCTGCCGAAAGTTAAAGTGACGACCAAAACGCTTTGGCGGGGGAATATTGTCCTGACAAATGATAATTTCTTTTTATTTTTATTTTTCAAGATAACTCTAAAAAACCATATATCACAAGTAATTGATTTTTATATTAACTCCTTGATGGGTCAATTGGGCTAGGAATCCTCTTTGCTCATTCGGTGTCCTCTTCACTGTCCCACCAATAAGAAAATAACATGTATTAAATTTTTAATTAAAAAATTATAAACTAAAAGAAATAGTGGAACCCACAGGAGAAAAATATACACGTGACAAATATCTATTTGTGAGAATACAGAAGGGGACAGAACGGGGACATACGATTTTTTTCCGGTCAATTGAGGACTCTCCTAAATTCATGGGATATTTCTGATATGGATCAGGTCCATTGGACCGATTCAAAACTGAACACATCACTACATAATGAGAAGATTTAATTCTATGATAACGTGGCTAATTTTGAAACAAAGGTCCATATCAGAATTTTCGAAATTAGTGAGATGTTTTAGGAATTTTTAGAAACTACAGTGGTTTACAAATAAATATTTTTAATTGAAGGGTGGGAAGACTTATTTCCCGTTCACAATTCATCAAAATTCACATTCGCCGGCGTTGCTCCTGCTACTGCACCTTAAGCCATCAGCCACAATCTAGAGGTAAGATTTCAAATTCAGATTGAGATAGAAAACTTTTTTAGTTTTTTATGTTAAATTTGAGGCACATAATCGCTATTTTTTTTGGTTTATTATTAACTATTCGTATTCTGGATTACTCGTTAAATCCTAGTTGAATAAAATCGTTATGTTAAACTTTTCCTTGAAGATTTTTGTTGGTGAATGTTAACTTAAATTTTTGCCTTAGATTTCGTAAAAATTAAATATGTTGTGAGATGAGATTTAGGTTCCAAATGTTTGAATTTGAGTTTTGATCTCTATCCAAAGGTAATGTAAAAATTTGTAATTTGTTTATGAATACTCCTCCTATACCACCCTTTCCAGATCATCTTTGGACTGATCCGTCCGTCCGTATTTTTAATTTGAAATGGTATAGTGCGGAAGGTTTCCAGTTAGCATAAGATTCAGTGAAGAGTCTTGATGATGTATCTGTCGAGCATTGATAGAGTCGATGCAATTTTTAACAATATCATAATTGTTTTGAAATGAGTATTTTGTCTTTTCAGACAACTTCTGGTTTATAAAGATGCCAAAGAGTAAAAGAAAATGGGTAAGATCAATGAATATTAACAGAATAATCTGAGCAATTTTTCTGAAGCCAATGAGCGTAGTACTTACCTGATAAGGGTTTCCTTGAAACTTCTGGAGGTTTAAAGTTGGCAATCTGAGACCAAAACATGTTTATGCTTGTCTTCTGGAGGTTTATGCTTGTCTTATCCATGTCTACACGACATGAGTATGAGATACTTACCGGATCTGGTCAACACCGATCAGACACTTTGTTTTACATGTTTAAGTACCTGACACCTAACTATATACCCGTACTCGATTCCGGGTAACATTGGTCTAATCTTCACCATTTTCATGCGAGGTTTATTTTTGAACCATCTCCTATGTTACATTAGGCCGCTTCTAAACAAGTGTTATATCCAAGTAGTAAGCTTTTCCAAATTATAGAAATGGTTTTCTTAGCAGAAGGAGTTTCACTGATTTTTGATGGCTTTTGTTTTAGATATTTATATATAAGAAATTGAGGTGTTGAACCGGATGTACACAAGGAAAGAGGAATCTCCAAGTTAGACCTGTTAGGAGGGTTGAGCTTTTCAAGAGCGCGGATTTGATGCATAGCCCTTCTAATTTATTGGGTAGAGTAACTATATTTCACTTGAGTGTAATTTTTTTCTTGTTGGTGGTAGATCTCCAGGGATAACTTCTAACTATGGTTTCAATGTGGTTGGATACTTTATTAGGGAGCTTGATACATTGCATTAGATGAATTGGAACCACTGAAAGTGCTAATTTAATTAATGTTATCCTTCCTTCCATACTGAGGAATTTAGTTTTTTCGACAGGCTAGTTTATCATGAAATTTCTTTAGCAAATTCTTAAGAGTTGGGGCCCTTTTCAAATGCACGCTTGTTGGAAAACCCAAACATTTGCCATAATTTGTATATTGTGGTATGCATAATAATTCAGAGATTTCAAAGGCTATGGTAGGATCAGTATTTTTAGAGCGAGAGAGGAGATGGAGATACAAGAGAGTATTAGTTTTATGAGTTCGTAAGGGATAGCTATTGCCTCTAGCATTAGTTTATGATATTTGTTCATTGAAGTGGATGATTAATTTCTTTTCCTTGTAGTTGGGGGCTTTGGTACTAAATAGGAAAGAGTTTCCAATTAATTTGTGGCGGGAGTGGGAATCACAGCTCCAAATAAACACTTATAAATTCCACCAGGGAAAAAAATAATTGAATCTCAAAAAGAAGAGGAAAATGTGTTTACTCAATTAGTATATTAATTTTGCAAATTTATCATCTTCATGCTTTTTTTCCTCTGCTTTCGACTTTCGACCACTGCTTGGTTCCAGTGTTGTCAAATGGCGGATATGGCGTGGCGGTTTTTTGGCCCACCGCAATACGCAATGCGCTATATCCTCTAATATAGCGGTGTCCGTCTTTCAGCGTTTTGCGGGCGTTATGGCGGTTACGTTATAGCGTTTCATGGCAGGCATAGCGGGCCTAATTTGTGTTTTTTAATGGGTTTGGGTTATTTTTGGCTACACGTGATTATTACTTTATTATATTATATTTACCTAATCTCAATATCAATAATAAACGTAATCAACTCTCTTGACCTCTTTGCACCAGGTATGTCCTTTCAGTTCTTGTTCCATCTTCTCTCTCTTTTTTTCCTCCATCTTCCTCTCTCTCCTTTTTTTTTTTGCTCCATCTTCCTCTCTCCTCTTTTTTTAACCACTGTTTGATTTTATTTTAATTTTTTTTCCGCTCAAGATAGTGACAAGCTTTGGGATTTGCATATGTTCCTAGTAAGGAGGATGAGTATATTGAAGAAGATCAGGGGGAGGAAGAGGAAGGGGATGATTAGGTTTCTCTAATTTTTCTCATCTTGTTTTGGTTATCGTTTTTTATCGTGTTGGGAAACTTTTGAGTTATACATAACTAGTTAATGGTTGATAAATGGCTTGAGTTATTTGTTTGATTCATGTTTTTTTTTTTTTGCTTTTTATTTAGATTATGCATTGTATTATATATATTATGTATTATTTTATTGTGTGCGCTATTAGTCGTTATAGCGTCCGCTATAACGTTATGGCATTTTTTTTGCTTGTCGCCATGATCCGCCATCTGCAATTGACAACACTGCTTAGTTCTTAATTGCTTATCTTCACCTCTTTCTTATGGTTGTATAATTAGTTAGGTGGGTGTTGAGGTTGGCTATGTGTGATTTGTGTTTTGCAGGTGGTAAGTAGTAACATGGATGGGGATATAAAGAATATTAAAAAGTGGAATGTGATATACCCTGTGTATATCAATTCAAAGAAGACGATTGCTGAGGGTAGGCGGATTAACGTAACCAAAGCATGTGAAAATCCTACGTGTGTTGAGATTAATGACTGCTGTCTTCACCTAAAACTTCCATCTGCTATTGAGGTCTGTCTTTCATTCCCAAGTTTCAATCTTATTAGAATGTGGTTACATGTAATGGAATGATGACGTGTAAGCATTTCTTTAATAGCTTGACAAGGCATATCCACGTGATTTTATGCAAAGAGGAAGAGTGAGGGTGCAGTTGAAAAAGGAAGATGGAAGCCCTTTCAATCCAGCCATTTCTACTAGTAAGCATTATAACTTTGTTTCATTTCTTGGACCTTAACGGTGTTTTTCTCTCATTATTCTATACTTGAGGGAAACATCAATTGCATGCTGAATTAGTTTATTTTTGCTTTAGATGTCTCTAACTTAAATGAATCTAGATCCCCCCCAATCATCTTTCCCTGGCACACCGCTGAAGTCATTATCAAGCTTTTGTTTGAAAAGTTCATTAGAATCTTTTTTTTTCTTCATTTTGGGGAATCATTTGGTGACACTATACTGACTGCTGAAATGTTTAGTATTTGGGCAGGGTTGTATTTCTGTTTGTAATGTTTCACAGATAATATATAAACGGTTAGCATCCTCTGGTCTCACGTCTCCGATCGTTTGATTGGCCTTTTGGGCTGTGGAAATTAGGATTTGTTTCACTGCACTAGAATCTATTGATCATTTCGATACAGGAAAGCTCAAATCAGCCTATTGTAAGGTCTTTGTAAATAATCCATTTGTCTTCACTCAGTATCCTAAATCAGGAATCTCCTCAAGTAGAGTAGCAAAGGCTTACCAGCAAAGTTACTATATGACAGGATAATGTTTCTTTGATGTGAATGTGGTATCAGCATTGCATCTTTCTGTTTGTTTTTTAGAAGCAATTTTCTGAAGTTAAGCTTAATAAGTTTTGTTTGTGTTTTTTGTTCTCCTCCTTCTCCCGGCCTGGTAAGAGGTTTCTCCTGTGTAGATGTCACTTTCCTTTTTCAAAAAAATGAAACGATAAATGCCACATGTTATCGTGGAATATGTACCAGATTACAAGGAAGGTTATTAAATGTGTGGAGATAGTTAGAAATTGATTCCTAACATAGATTTGTAGCACTTCCTATCAAGAAAAAAGAGTTCAGGTACTAGAATTATGCTTGAAGATAAAAATGGTGTTGCTGTTCAATTGAAAGGTTGCAGATTAAGAATTTTCTGGAAGTGGATATAAGCTTTTGTGTAAGATATAGTGGACAAATCAAGAGCATAACAGTGGGGATTCTATAATAGAGAGATAGAATTGGCCTGGAGCTTTGGTATTTCTGTATGTTCTAGTATCATGCAGCATATTATGGTGGCTATCTAGGAATGCTAAACTTTTTGTTAAACCGTTCTGCAACTTTAATTGTTGATGATAATGATTTTCCCTTGATAGAAATTTGGAAGAACAAAACAGCCATTGAGGTATAGTCTTGTGCTCTGAGAGCTGTGTAAACTGGTACGAGCTGATTACTATATGTTATGCTTTGAAGCTGAAGATTAGTGAATGATCTACTCAACCATTGTGGTATGAATTGTATTAAGTTGACCTACATGTTGATAATCTACAAGTCGCATCATGTTTTCAGATTGAATATTGTTGCAAATTACTAATATGTGTTATGTTTATTCAGAAAAGTGAGGAATGCTGGGAGTGACTACTTCTCATATCGAGTTTTTTATTAGAAGGGAACAATATTTTTGGTACTTATGATGTTATTGCTTTTCAATACTTTAGATATCCTAGTCTGTCTTGGTTTTTTGGAAGGGACATCTGTTACCGTCTTGTGAATGTGGAACAATTATCCTTAAAAAAGCTGATTTCTGTTACCTTACCTTGTTTTGGACCATTTATCTTTCTCTCATCTGTTTTTTTTCTTTTTTTGCTGTTCGACATCCCTGAGTGACAATATATTTGTGTTTTTGGTGTTCCTTACTCATTAAGACTTGAAATATTTATTGTAGGAAAACAACTGATGATGCAGATCGCGGAGTTGGTTCCCAGGCATCCGGGTAGAACTAAGAAGCAAGAACCAGCGTCTTCCTCTGCAGCCGGTGCATCAAAGTCTTCCTCTGCAGCCGGTCCATCAAAGTCCGGAAAAGGCGGGAAAAAGAAGAGATAAAAATTGGTTCCTTTTCATTCTAGTCATAGCAATACTTTTGAGAGTTTGTTGATGATATTGAATTTGTCCTTTCTGGTTAAAAAACATTAGAAAAGTTCGACAAAGGGTTCCCTAAGGGCTTTGCTTTACAGCTATGAAAATTCAAGTCAAATTTTATTAGTATAATGGAAGTAAGAGAATGCAGCTATGGAATCACCCTTCTTGAATCGTGTATGCCTCCCCTTTACTAGCACCATCAACATTGATTATGAAAGGAGAATATAATCTTTAGTCATCGAACAACTTTGACTGGTTTGCTGTACTTCTCTGAGTGGTTATTTTATAACCTCTTCGTCTCAATTTTAATGACTTTGTTTGACTAGACACAGATTAAGAATTGGTGGATTGATCATGTAAAAAAAGCACAAATAACTTTTATCTTAAAATTTTAAGTTGTATTAATTGCAAAGATTAGTAGATTAATGGACAAATTATAAGCTTGGAATTTAAAACAAATATATTTTTAATTAAAGAAAGTGTCAAATATTCTGGGACAGATTGAAATAGTAAGAAGGTTGATAGAAATAGGACAAAGGGAGTGGTATAAGACAATTCTTTTAATCTCTTTTTAAAAATTTATATGGTCTCTTTCAATTGTCTGTAGTTGGAACTTAATGAGATAAATTAAATTAGTGTATGGTATAATAAGAGAAATAATAATTAATTTATGTTAAAATAATTAAAAGTCATTGTACCATGAAACAAGGGAATGTTTTCGCTTTTGATTTAAGAAAATTAGTTTTATTAAGAAAAATGATATTTTCACTCCACATTTAACTTTTTTACGCTCTTGTTTTCTTATTTTATATATTAAAAGACTTAAATGCCTCTAACATGATAAATTCAGTTTTAACCTAACATGATAAATTCAGTTTCAACCATACCAAATGTTTTTGTCACTTATACCGACCGGAGCAACTTATCAACGGGCAATGAACGAAAGTTCATCATTTTGGTATTGAGGCTGCCAATGAACGAATAAAAAGTTTACACCATTCATATATGTAGTAGCAATTGTTTTATTCATGAGTAAATATTTTTATTTTAGTAGAATAAAATGATAATAGACAAAACAAAGTTAGACTCCATTATTAATTAGTTATACTAACTATGTATTAATTTTTGAAATGTGACAAATATTTAGAAAGATAGAAAATTTGTAAATGTGACAATTATTTTGAAATGGAGGTAGTATATAAATATCACTCACTACAGGATGTTGAAGCCTACTACGGCTGTATACACATTTCTTGCACATAAATTTCTCTATAGTAAGAAAATAATAAATCTTAATGTGTATTAGAATAAATAAATATTTTCGTAATTCTTTTTCAAATTTTAGAAAAGAGAATTACGCACGTATCTTTTTTGTTATTGCAAGTCCTGACTATTCAAATTATTCTTTAATGTTTTTTTCTACAATTATCTGTTCTTTTACCTTTTTTTAGGGGAAAATTAGATATTTATTGAGTATCAGAAAAAATTAGGAGAGATATTACATCAAGCGACCTATGCAAATACATATTAATTGTTCTTTTACTATTTATTAATACAATATATATTTTATTATAACTAATTAATTATTTTTCTGAAGTATGTCTAATACATGACTAACAGTTGACGGTTATTAAAATTTTAAGACTACGGTTGTAGTACTGTTTTATCAACATAACCGTTGACTAGGTAAATTAATGATTGACTGCATTTAGTATTATAAGTTAGACGGTTACATACGTAATCGTGGTCACCTCCAAACCGAAATTAACAAAGTAAAAGTACGTAGGACTCAAATACTCAGATTAACTGGATCAAATAACTAAATACTAGTCACCAAATGTTTGATAGAAAAAAGTTACAAGAGATGTTTTCAACTTGCGTAAATTCGCATACAAGCTAGCTAGAACTGCGGGTGAAAGAGCAATTTTATTATCTCCAACTAATCGAATTGTGATATGTAAAATCACTTATGGAATTGTATCATCAAAAGTTTGAAAAAGAAATCTCTGTGCACCATTTTTGCACAATCTTCACACAAAGTTTCAATTTGCACCTCGCATCTCTTTTCATAAGCAGTTTAATTTTTCAATTTCCGAGATAGAAATTTTCTTATACTGGAAATGAAATTCTTTCTCCTACATTTCGATCTTGCTAAAGATAATTCCTTTATGTTTCTCACATTCATTAGCTTACCCACCAAAGATCATCACATCCTCTGATGTTATTGTGTCTTTCCCATATAAAAAAGTAACGAATCCCGAATTTACATGTTGGGATGTGAAATATAAAAAGCATTTGTTCGAATACATTTTTTTTTTTAAAAAAAAAACATGAGGGGAGGAGGGCGAGATTTAGTTTTTTAAAGGATTATTAAATGTTTTAAAAATGTTAGGAGCGATCAACCATCTCAGTACCTTTACCTTTAGATATGCTATTGCATATAAACAATAATGAACTTGTTTCATGCCACCATCTTCTACCAAAACGAAAAATGATTTCTTATTTTTTTATTTTTATGTATAACCTAAAATTCATGATAGTATCTTAAATTCCTACTCGTTTCCAAACAGATTTATGCAAAGAATGCACATGATTAATCCAATTTTTGCACTCTTTTGCTGAATTTTATTTTTCATCAATTGGAAATATCAGCACCTTCATGGACTTATGATGATTATAGGTGTATATTATTCGTTTTATTAATATAATATATGAAAACGAACATATGCAAGGTAAAAAAAAAAAATCAAATGGGCTTCTGTTGCTTAAGTTATAGCTCACGCCCCTTTTTGTCTTCAACCCTACAGTTAAGGCATGTCGATGGATACCATCTACTAAGATTACATGTCTTGACTTCACATACCAACTCAGAGATCCAGTTGGTGGCTGTTCTAAGCAACCACCACATATATTACCCTAAAAAAATTATAAATTTAAGATATTTGACTATGATATAAATAACTGGTGCGTGCGAATCTTCTACAACATGCCCATCAAACGAAATCTCGTTCATTCAAGATCAACTAGCAATTTATGTGGATGATTTTTTGCAATGGGGGAAGAAAATGGTGAGAGTTTGGTATTCAGTGTTAAGATTGAACTCTTGAAGATCACTGTTGATAATAATTCAAGTATATGGTTTAGTGTTCAATTATGCTTAGCTTTCCATCTAGATCATCTTATCATGGTTATTTTTTTATTTTTTTTTCAAATGGGAATAACATATGCATTTATGTCTATGATTTTGTTCAAATTCAATGAAGGGTAGAAAAAAGTATTTGCAGACCTTATGGTTTTCTTCTCTTGTACATATATATATATATATATATATCTAAAAATTTAAATTATGTGGTGGAAATTGCTACGTATTTTAAGCACGGTTGCTTCCATTTATTTTTCTCCATTGGTGCATGTAGTCAGTCTTATCTCAACAAATTATTTGCCAGATCAAATAGTTCAGGAAATCCTTTATCTCAAATGCTTCTATGATTCGGATATACAAAATTTATCATTATTAGATGCATATTAAATCGTGCACTGAATGAAGCCTCTACATCTTGTGCATCTGATTCCTTAGTCTGGAGAAGGGAGAAAAAGTACTTTGGTTATATGTGTTAGGAAACCAATTGGATGATCAAAGGTTGTGTGTCTGAATTCTGTTGTTGAGACCATCCAAAAAGTCTTAAATTAAGAAACTTGAATTGATATTTGTGATGGAGTAAGGAAGCAGCAGCAATAATTCTTCCAACGGTTGAAATATCTTTAACATGGATTAACTTTATTAGATAAAAAAATGGTGAGAGATATTTTGTCAGCCAATGGGTCTAATGACCTCTCTCATACAAAGGTTCAAGGAAGCCCATTCATCGACCATGCGAGCTCTAACAACTTTCACTGAGCTGCTACACGAGCAACATTCTCTTCTCAGGTTGGTGGTAGAATACTAGAATTTTGATTGATCACTTGAATTTAACAAATGGTTCGGCTCCAACTCAACATTGTATCTTTAAGGGGCACGGGTGAAAATGTTGTGTGGGAACAACTTGGTATCTTCTAGTATGGAATCATGGCCAGTGGGAAATGATGATGGCCAACAACCCAACATGGTTGTAAGTAGTACTGTAGTAGTTCTAGAAGGAGAAGATTCGAAAGTACTACACAAAAAAAGTGAAACTTCTAGTGATCAATTTCTCATTTACGATAGAGAATAGAGCGCGGCTTTGTGCTGGAGGAGTTCAGTGTCAAAAGAAGGGCGAACAAGACTGCTTTCCCTTATCCAATTCGGATACCATACAAATGGCCTCCTCGCTACATCAACTAACTTTTCCTAACCTTTTCTTATGAATGGAATTTCATGATTAATTTCTTGTAGTCCTTTTTAGTAAATGGGAAATAGCCTATTCAATGTCCAGGGAAGTCCTTGGATTGAGTTCATCGACTTTAGATCTTGAACTTGCAGCAAGTTTAAACCTTGAAATAACGGTCTCAAGTCCTCAATTTGATAATATTCAACCATTTGCAGAAGCTTTCAGCAATGTATATCAAGAACATGATGGAGCTTGAGACCGGTATAAATGGAAGAGATTCAAGGCCAAATGAAGAAGTGAATATTGATCAAGCTGGCGGTTGTGCAAATAGATCATCCAATAAGACTCCAACAGAGGGCTGCAAAACCCCAGGATTTGCACGTTCTTCAAGTGCAAGAAAATAAGGGGGCTATACAATGTTCAAGACATGAGTTTGTTTCTATGCATATAGATATTGACAAAATCAGTTATGAGGACTTACTAGCCTTGGAAGAACAAACTAGAGTTGAAAATACTGAGCCAAGTGAAGAAGTTATTGATAACGACAACAAATTTCACACCCATCGTATTATGAAAGATCCCCCCTTGAAACATGCGCTATATGTCTGGTTGACTATCGTAAGGGCCTTATGCTAGGTAAACTGGACCGTGTCCACGACTACCATTTTGAATGCATAAAATGTGGCTATTGAAGAAGGATAACTACCCAGTTTGCAAGAATGACACATTGCCTAATTGAGATAAGTTATTATGCTCTTGGTGTCCATGAAACCCTTTCGTTGTTGAAAATTATGTTTCTTTTGTTTGTTTTTTTTTTTTTTTTTTGGTAGAACTGAACGAACCCCATTTGCTTACCTTTTCGTTTTTTAGTTTTTTTTTAAATCTTCGTTGAAAACATTTAATTTTCTCTTGTATATATTAATACCATCTATTTCGCTTGTAATAAAAAACAATTCACATTTGGATACACCTTCTTGCCTATCATGTAAAGGAGATAAATCTGAGGAGCCAGGACATAACTTTCTGTAGGATATTTCTTGGAGATTGCATTAGACTAACCATGGTTTAGCAGAAATGGCCAACCATGGAAGTCTTTTTGTTGGGATAACATTTCTATCCAGGACGGAAGACCCTGGGGAGGACGGAAATGGGACTTCTGTCCTCGGCTGACGTGGCACGTTCTAGACGCGCCTTGCCACGTCAGCCCCGCTTCCGTCCTGAAACCTTTTTGGCCATCTATTCATATTCAGTTGAAGGGAGTAGTATTGATTTTTTTTTTTAATTATATTCAATTCATGGGATAAATTGGGTTTAATGACATTGCAAGTTGTGCAATTATAGTACTTAACAAAATATAGACCAACAAAAGAGAAAAAACTAAAGAAAACAATTTCAATTATATAGAATTTCACATCTGACTCCATCACTAATTCCCACTTCCGTCCTCAATCTTCAGAAAATTTCCAACTTTTTGGCCATCTATTCATATTCAGTTGGAGGGAGTAGTATTGATTTTTTTAATTATATTCAATTCATGGGATAAATTGGGTGCACTGACATTGCAAGTTGTGCAATTATAGTACTTAACAAAATATAGACCAACAAAAAGATAAAAAACTAAAGAAAACCATTTCAATTATACAGAATTTCATATCTGACTCCATCACTAATTATTATATCAAATTCACTAGTTGAACAACTTGTTTCATTACTAGTTGTCCTGTGTATGTATATGTGTACGTGAAAACCAGAAACTAATGCATGGAGATTTTTATATCTATTTATAACATTTTAGGTATTGAGGTTGACGTGCATGAATCTTATAAAGTCGTGCACGATCTTTTGATAAGGTCGTATTCCAGCAAAAATAATAAGGCTAACTTGCATGTGTAGTTGTAAAATATTATATTATAAATTTAAAATTGTGCACTATTGTGTGTATCTTTTAGCGATGTGCATAATATTTTAGATATTGTGATGATTTAGATACGCACCCCCATTCACGAAATTATTCATCATAACTTGACTGTACTAATTTCACCTTTTTTTACCATGTCAATGTGAGAAAGATAACTTTTAACCTCTATTTTAGTTGTTTTAAGTCTTTTTTCCTTTAGAAAACAAAATTCGTTAATAATTGTTGGATCTAAAAGATTCATATTGAGTTGAGAATTTTTCATGCATTTCAATCACGTCGCTATTTAGAGCTGATAAATTCTAACTTATTATAGATATGATTGTTTTAGGGAAGAGTATTTTCTATATTTAAATTTAAAAGAGCATAATTCATATGAGAAATTTTATATTATTATATATTGACATAATAATTAATACTAGAAAATGTAGGAAAATATTATAAATCCTAACTTATATCTCTCCACTAAAAAAATTTATATTCTAAAAATGTAAAATATTGTTGCTGCATTGAGAAAATTCTTGTTGGATTATTTAGAAGAACTATATATGACTAAAATATTGTTGGCCAAAAAGTAGGAATATAATTTAAAAATTCAATATTACTCCCTCCAACTGAATATGAATAGATGGCCAAAAAGTTGGAAATTTTCTGGAGGTTGAGGACGGAAATCCCCCCAGGACGGAAGTGTTCCGTCCTGGGTTGACGTGGTAAGGCGCGTTTGGAACGTGCTACTTCCGTCCTCCCCCAGGACGGGACTTGCACAAAAATGTTATACAAAAAAAACAAAAAAAAAGGACTGCCATGGTTGGTCCTTTCTGCAAAACTATGGTCAGTCTAATGCAATGCCCATATTTCTTACTAAAACTTTACAGGTGAAAATTATAAAAATATTTTGTTTCTTTGATTAACAATTTTCCTAACTTTTTCCAATAATGGAAAGTGTTGTGTATAGTAACAACAAATATTGAACAGATTTTACGTTTACAGTATAAATATGCTTATGAAATTTGAATCCACTTGGTAGCCTATTAAAATGGCACTCGACATTAGTCATCGTCCATTTCACATTTTGCGGTTAATTTGCTTCTCAAGACACTCCATTCAGTTAAGGAAGGTTGGTATGGTTAGAGCACTTACAGCTCAGAACAATAGGTTCTGAGTTTAGTACCCTTCTACCATGATAATAATAATAAATAAAAAACCACTCAATTTAGCAAATTTTGGTTGATTATACTCGAAATTGTTCGGTCTAGGTTGCAACTCAGAAAACCTCTCCCAAATTTAAATATGGACTAATTGAAAATTTTTATTGAAGTTTTCTCTAGAAAAATCAACAAGCGCCTAAATTTGCACACAAGCTAGCTATATTTGTTGGTGCAAGAGAAATTTTATTACCTCTAGCTAAGCAAATCGTAATGCGTAAAATAGATTGTGGAATTGTTTCAGGTTAATATTTTTTATCCACATAAGAAATGATTAATTTCTTCATATTTATGGATAATGTGGATAGAACTCATGAAGCGTCATGAATTCATGCTCATTTGTTGACATATATTCGTGCAAATAATGCATCTGATGTACCAACGTTTCTAGTCTTTTAGTGGAGTTTCCCGTCCGTTACATATCATTTTGATAAGATTCAAATTTGAATTGGAGAAATTAGCACCTGATGTCACATCCCGTAACTTTGAGGTGACTTGACAGCATCTCATACACCGATAAGACATCAAACCCGTACAAAATAAAGCTATAACTTCAAACAACTTATGATAACTTGTTTTAGATTAATAACTTAATCCAAATCTTACACTATATATATATATATATATATATATATATATATATATATATATATATATGAAACTATACTTGTTCTCTATTTACCTTATTACATGCTAAAAGAAACAAAAAAACGTTTAACATAAATAAAACAAGTTTATCCTTAGCTATTATATCAATGTTCAAGCCCAAGTTCCTTCATCAAGTCCTCGTCCCGGTCTTCCCACACAGGGACATCTACTAAGGCATTTGCAAAAGAGTAAGGAATGAGCTACACTATCCTAGTAAGATTCAAACACTATTGGGATGAAGTATCGTTACCCTAAAAAATGTTCTCTCATTTCCACCAAAACATTTTTATATATAAACTTGATTTCAAACCTTAAACGTTAGAAACATACATTTTAAAGAGGCTTGAGATTTCAAAGATCATATAGGCTTTAAAACTATTTCAAAAAGTATTACCAAAAGTACCAAAATGCCCATCGGACGATAGCTCCGGACGAAGCATTGTCTGCATCATTCATCTGCCTATACAAACAAAGGTGCAGACGATAATTCCTGAACACTCTTAGTCTAGTCTTTCTGTTTCTTTCCTCTCATTTCTTTCTTTCTCTTTCTTTTCCCCCAAATGTAATTCCAGCAATAACTAACCTCTTATAACCTTTCAAATCTGTAGGTCCTAACATAATTAACCAACTAACTTCTAATATCAAAACTTAGGTCTTTCTAATTTCTATTACCAATACTTAAGTCCCTGAACTGTTTGTTTCCTAACTTCCAACCCAAAAGTCATTACTACTTAAGTCCCTCTACCTCCTTAACATAAACAAAACACGCCTAGACTAAAGATAGAAAACAAATAACACAAATAAAGGCAAAAAATCTAAATAGACCAGCGCCAAAAAGTTACGGGTATCACATACTCTATTCCTTACAAAAGTTTAGTCCTCGGAAACTAAACCATAATAATTAATACAGAGAAACTAAACTAGTATGTTAGTATAGTTCATATCGCACCGATCCTCTAACAAACACATAAAGAAGATAAGTACACACATAACTCCTAATCCAGAACCTCTACCCACAAATCACATCTTAAAAAAATATCACAAGTCTTACACCATACATAGAAAAGAAAATATACTTTTTCTATAATTACCTTATTACACGCTAAAAGAAATAAAAAATGTCTAACATAAATAAAACAAGTTTATCCTTAGATATTACATCAACGTTCAAGCTCAAGTTCATTTATGAAGTACTAACCCCGGTCCTCCCACATGGGGACTGTGATACCATGACCATTTGACCTTAGAAATTGCATGATCATATATAAATGTTTTGTGACTAATTGACTTTTATATTATGTACAAAATTGTTTACGGTTGCTATGACATCTTGGATTGATTAGAGGACCTAAGTACATAAAAAGAATTATATGTTAGCTAATTGGTTAATTTTGGAGGGAGGTTAGTGTTCATGAAGGGGTATCTTTAGAGATAATACTAAGGGGGGCTGAACTTTGAGGATTGGTTGCCTACTTTTGAGTTATAACCATCCAGAAATATGGAGTTTTGGTAGCCTATAAATAGAGGACATAGGAAGGAGAAGATGAAAAGAATAAGAAAGAAAAAATGAGAAAACCATAGTGCTGGAATATCTGGGGCAGCAAGAGAGAACACTGGCAGACATAGCAAATCATCTCGGATTACTCTCATAGTGTAACCATAGTCACTAGACTCCTTGAACTAGATTATGACCAAAGGAATTTTCATTCTAAGTTCTGGATTAAGAAATATCATCCTCGGAGTAAAAGGTTGTGGCAATTCGAGTAAAACAGAAGTGCTAAGAATAGATCATCAAGTTGAAGTAGCAATTGAAGCCTGATCGACCATAAAGTTAGACTACTTATAGAAGTATTTTCTGAACGGTGGAGATTAAGTTTCAACGATTACATTTAGAGTTATTGCATCGGGAAGTCGCCTATACAAACCAGAAATTTTGCTTTCTCATCTTGCTTTGATTTTCCAATTAAGTGTTCAAGGTAAGAACCCTTCGTCCTTGTTTTTCAGTCCTAAAATGCATGAAGTATTCTTTTATTAAATGTATGAAGTTTTTCCTATATTTTATTGTATAAAAATCTGGATGAAGAACTGAGTTATGTTTGCATCGTTGCATGTTTATATATGATGATGCTTGCGAATGTTACTGGATGTATTACATGAGAGTCAGCATATGCATATTCTCAATTTAGAGCTCTTGTCTAATGATGACCCTAGGCCAGGATATATTTCGAATTTATGATATAAGTGCCCGGGAGCACTTTCAGTCCCTAATGATGCCTGGTCCCTTGCAGGTTTTAAAAGTTAGGGCTGTTAACAGTGTCATTCAAACCACGAGGATGGATAATGACAGGAATATATCCTTAAATATAAATTTCTGAGCCTACCAGTTACGATATGATATGTTATAAGTTAAAAATATGTAAGGGCCTTCCTAAACGGCATTAAAGTTTAGGATGTTAACAGTTGGATAGAGTTATGGTTGAATAATTGAGCTCCGTTGTAGAATTACTTGTTACATGTCATTTTGGTATTGATCATGTCAAGTTTATATGTATTGGAAGGCTATGAGTATGTCAAGTTATGTTAAGTACTCGGAGTTCAATTTCTGATATGTATGTGATCGATTTGGTTAAGTATCGTTATGACATGTTATTTGCATGATTTGGTATTGTTTCTAAGTATTTTAAAGAGTCTAAATACAGTATTTTTTTTTAAAAAAAATCAAGATGTTTCAGGTTAATATAAGACGAGATGTATTTTCAAATATTTTTGGAAACAGGAAATGTGTTGAAGTCTCTTTGGTCCTTCATCCCAAGGCCGGCCGGTTCTTACTAAGCTAATGTGGCTTACCCTATTATCTAAAATAGTATTGAGGAAGTAATACTTATTGTAAACCCGTAACTTTTGCTTACGAGATATTTAACGTGTAATTAATTATTCACGACTAACTATGTATGCATTATATTTTTCGTGTGATTATGTGACTATGTGTCCTTTTATTTTTATAACATGTTACGTGTCACTTTTGTACGTTTTAATAGAAATTAAATAATATATATTATAAAGAAATAAAATAATTTAATAAGTAAAATAAAAATATAATAAGTGCAAAACAAATCAAGAGTCATCAGTTGCTTAGTATTTAAAAAATATATATAAAGGCGTGAGTTATTGTTTTGGGGTTAAAGGAAAGCAATGAAGCATCATCAGTTTTTTTTTTTTTTTTTTTTAAGAAAACAATATATATACATTATGGTTTCGTGGTCTAGAGAGCATTAGGGAATGGAAAAAAAATTAAGGAATGGATAATATATATATTTACTTCGTGGAAGCAGAAAGAAGAAAAGCAGAGGCAATCTTCAGCCTCGGGAAACGTGCCAACAAATTAGCTAAGAAGAAATGCTCCCCAGGAGCCGTGTGGGAAGCAGAGAGAGAATAGGGTGGATTTTGAAAGTTTCCTAGCAACATTGAGAGGCTTTTTGAGTGTGCAATCTTTATCGGATTTCGACGAACCTTACATGTAAATTTATCACGACGAAACAAGCTAGGAGGACGTGGAATCGGATTCTTATTTTGAATTCGGAGTTGGAAGATATCGCACCAGGAGCGGGTACTGGTTTGCAGAATTTTATTTTCTACGCAGTTCCGGTAGAATCATTGTACAGGTAACATACGAACTCCAATTAGAGTAATTCTTTTTTATTTAGATACTAGACTGATAGGGCTATAATCTGACCCGAGAGATCGAGATTTTAACCGTTAGATGTTCCGTAATTCATGTCAGAAGTGGAGGGCAGAATCAGAATTTTGATCAACTTCGACACGATAATTGAAGGGGTTCCGAAATTAAGTTTTAATCGCGGGATATACCGAATCGAAGATATTCGAAGGGGCTTCGAGGCAATGTAAACGGATTATCAACCGAGTACCCGGATCGTGAAATATTGCCCAGGAACATTTCGCATCAAGGCTGATTTTCGGGTTCTTTTCCTCACTTTTATCTCCGTAATGGTAGGGATCCGCTTTCCTATGTGATTTCTGTTTTGTAATTATGAATAACACTGATATACTGTTCTGGTATGTTTTTACTGTATTTTAGGATATTCTATTTCATGAACTGATATAGATTGACTGTTAATTTAGTTGGGTAAATTGAGCATGCCTTATAATCGCTTTCCTAATGCTATTATAAATTGCTATACTCGCATAAACTGCCTCTGAACTGTTCTGTTACCGTTTCGAAAATCTGACTGTAATTGCCTCTTTGCTTAATCGCTTTTGAGTCTTATTTGGAGTCGTCTATTGGGAGTCATTATTGTTGTCCAAATTGGTTTGGTCGACCGAGTCGTCGCCCCCTATTGAGCTCGTATCTAAGATCGCTAGTTAGCAGGTTCAGTCTGCCTTCTATTCTGTGACCCCAAGAGGTCATCTGCTCTGTTATGTCCTGTGGCCCACACTTAATGGGGCTAATCATTAGGTACGGTGGTGGTTTTGTGGAGTCCCTGATTGGGGATGATGAGACAATGTAAGGATTGAACCTTAAAATCTGTGTCCTGTAGTTTGGGGGAGAATCCGAACCCACGAGTTTACTGAAACCGTCCTAGTTTGGTTGATAACTGGGACCACTGCCGTTATTGCTGAGTAGTAGAGATTAGATATGTGAGCTCATGTGGTGGGAGTCGTGTCATAGTAGGTAGCTACGTTCTAAGTATCTAAGACGAGTATGTGATTGGGTGTACCGGATGGGCAACGCGTGGTGCTTGTCGTATACTCGGTTATGGAATCGTTTAGGTGCGAAGAAGGTGGTTATTTGCTTAATTGTTACATTCTATGTGTTCATTCTTGGTTGGTCATATATGATGTTTGCTTGGTGTCTATTTGGTCTCATATGAGTTGGGAATGTTGGGTAATGTTTGGTGCACTTTTGGCACAAGTTTAAAACTCATTTTTTCTGAAGACTGCAGCTGTGCAGTCCATATTTCTGTTCTGTTCTGAACTCTCTGTTCTGTTCTGTATTGATATATTCTGCACCGTTCTGCACTAAGTTCTGAGTCTTACTAGACTTGGGACGAGTCATTTGCATATATTTCCATAGGGGTATTTTGGGAAACGGGCATCTGCATTATCTGTATATGTTTCTGCTGTCTCTGTTTCTGTTCTGTCATTATTATTGTTTTAGGTCCCTGCTGAGCACCGGAGCTCAGTCCGATATCCGGTTTGTTGTTTCAGGTTCTGTAAATGTTGATTATACCTATGACGATGGAGCTTGGGATGGGGATTATGAAGAGTGATCCTAACTGGATAGTTCACAACTGTTATTTCTTTTATAGCTATTTATTTTGAAACTTGTAGTTTCCTTTCAGATGTAATAACTTAGATGTATTTCCCTTTTTTCAGATAACACTTCCGCTACTGTTTTATTACTATTTATTAATTTATCTAATGAACTCCTTAATTTAGTAATATCTGACTGTGGCTTAGGTGCTTCATTAATTAATGGGGCACTGCCATGTCATCATTCCGGAAACGGGGTGTGACACTTATGACTAAGGACCATGAAGTATTACTTCTCTACGGATCACGTCCGATACGATATATCTCAATATATTGCATCTATGATATGATTTGTACTCATTACACATGATTAGTAAAACATAATCATCAATCAAACATCATACTAGTTTTATTTCATTGTAAAGTATATTACATAAAACTAGGGACAACTAGAATAGTAATTACATAAGCAAATGAGTTTTACTATCAAATCACGCATTTGATGTTGATAAGCAAAATTAACTATTCATATGAAATGCTCAAAAAGATATAAAAAGTACAACATATGCTAATGGTCCTAGGGCACTACTAACATTCTCCCACTTGCCCTAGGTCCATTCATACATGATCCTCAATCCCATTGACCTAGTATGACTCTTTTGTTTAAGCTGCGGGAGTGGCTTGGTCAATGGATCTGCAATGTTGTCGTCTGTATCAACTTTACAAATACTAACGTCTCATCTGTTAATGATCTCTCTAATTAGATGGAAACGCCTAAGAATGTGTTTGGATCGTTGGTGAGATCTAGGTTCCTTAGCTTGTGAAATGGCACCCGTACTATCACAATAGAGGTCCATTGGGTTCACAATACTAGGGACGACACCTAATTCATCAACAAATTTCTTGATCCAAACAGCTTCTTTAGCTGCTTCAGAGGTAGCTAGATACTCAACTTCTGTTGTAGAGTCGACCACTGTTTCTTGCTTTGAGCTCTTCCAGCTAACAGCACCTCCATTCAAACAAAACACAAAACCAGATTGCGATCTATAATCATCTACGTCGGTTTGGAAGCTTGCGTCTGTGTAACCGTTTACAATCAGACTCCCTTCCTGACCTCCGTAAACTAAGAACATATCTTTAGTCCTCCTTAAGTACTTAAGAATGCTCGACTGCAGTCCAATGTGACTCTCTAGGGTCAGATTGATATCTGCTAGTCATACTTTAAGCGAATGAGACATCCGGGCGAGTGCATATCATGGCATACATAATTGACCCAATGGCTGAAGCATATGGGATCTTACTCATGCGCTCTTGGTCCTCCTTTGTGGAAGGTCCTTGAGTTCTGCTGAGTTTAATGCCATGTGACATGGGAAAGAATCCTTTTTTGGAGTCTTGCAAACTGAACCGTTTCAGTACCTTGTCAATGTATCTACTCTGGCTTAGGCCAATCATTTTGTTAGATCTATCTCTATAGATTCTTATACCCAAAATGTATGTAGCCTCGCCTAAGTCTTTCATGGAAAAGCACTTCCCCAACCAAGCTTTTACACTTTGTAATGTGGGGATGTCATTTCCAATCAGTAAGATGTCATCCACATAAAGCACAAGGAACACTACTACATTATTAGTTACTTTCTTATAAACACAAGGCTCGTCTTCGTTTTTTATGAAACCGAATTCTTTCATACGTTCATCAAAGCGACGATTCCAGCTTCGAGATGCTTGCTTCAATCCGTAAATGGACCTTTGAAGCTTACACACTTTGCTAAGATTTGTTGGATCAACAAACCTCTCAGGTTGTGTCATATACACATCCTCGAGAAGGTTTCCATTAAGAAACACAGTCTTAACGTCCATTTGCCATGTATCATAGTCATAATATGCGGCTATGGTAAGTAAAATCCTATTAGACTTTATCATTATGACAGGAGAAAATGTTTCATCATAGTCAATACCATGAACTTGTCTATAACCTTTAACTACTAGTCGAGATTTAAAAGTGTGTACATTACCATCCATGTCGGTTTTCTTTTTGAAACACCATTTGTTATCAATGACCTTACACCTTTCGGGTGGGTCAACCAAAGTCCACACTTGGTTATCGTACATGGATTGCATCTCAGACTTCATAGCTTCTAGCCACTTATCTGACTCAGAACTACGAATTACCTCTTTGTAGGTAGTGGGTTCATCTTGATCAATCAGTTCAACCTGATGATCATCAGTTTCGAGAAATCCATACCTCTCAAGCTGTTGATGTACCCGACTCGACCTCCTTGGGCATTGTGTCAAAGATTGAAGCTCAGTATCAGCACGTGAGCTTGCTTGAACTTCCAAAGTTGGTTCAGATGTTGTTTGGGGATCTTGAATTTCCTCAAGATGGATCTTACTCCTACTATTCTCTTTAGAAATAAATTCCCTTTCAAGGAATAAACCATTTCGAGCAACAAACACTTTGTTCTCTGATGGAAGATAGAAGTAATATCCTTTAGTTTCTTTAGGATATCCCATTCTTTAGGATATCCAATAAACAAACACTTGTCAGATTTAGAGGCGAGTTTATCAGATAATAAGTGTTTTACATACGCATCGCATCCCCAAATTTTGAGAAATGACAAACTAGGTCGTTTCTCAGTCCATATCTCATATGGAGTTTTTAGAATCGCTTTAGAAGGAACTCTATTCAATATAAATGCAGTAGTTTCTAGGGCGTAGCCCACAAAGGAAATTAGAAGACTTGTTTGACTCATCATAGATCGAACCATATCTAGTAAGGTGTGATTCCTCCATTCCGATACACCATTCCATTGTGATGTGCCAGGAGGAGTTAATTGTGAAACAATTCCACAACCTCTAAGATGTTAGTCAAACTCTTGGTTAAGGTATTCGCCACCTCGATCTGATCGAAGTATCTTAATACTTTTACCAAGTTGATTTTTTACTTCATTTTGAAATTCTTTGAATCTTCCAAAAGATTCTGATTTATGTTTCATTAGATAGACGTAGCCATATCTACTGAAATCATCTGTGAATGTGATGAAGTACTAAAACCCTCCTCTAGCACTTGTGTTTATTGATCCACAAACATCTGTATGTATGAGGCCCAATAAATCGGAAGCTCTCTCACTTTGTCCAGTAATGGGAGCTTTAGTCATTTTGCCCAACAAGCAAGAATCACATGTCTCATAAGACTCTGAGTCAAATGATGTTAAAATTCCATCTTGATGGAGTTTTGATATGCGTTTCTCGTTGATGTGGCCCAAACGACAATGCCAAAAGTAGGTTTGGTTTAAGTCATTTGATTTAAAACTTTTAGTATTAATGTTATATATGAACCTTTTAATGGATTCATCGAGTTAAGAATATAAAGCCCATTTATCAAAGAGGCATCTCCATAGAAGATACGATCTTTGTGAATGGTGTAAATTTTATTCATAATATTTAATTCAAAACCTTCAATATCCAAACAAGAAACTGAAATAATATTCCTACTCAAAGTTGGAACATAAAGACAATTATTCAGTTCTATAATAAGGCCACTTGGCAAAATTAAATTGAATGTCCCGGTAGATACAACAACAACTCTTGCTCCATTTGCTAATCTCAGGTCCACTTCTCCTTTTGCCAGTGATCTACTCATTTTGAACCCCTGCACATTTGCCCAAATGTGAGATCCACAACCGGTATCTAATACCCGTGAAGTAGGAGCAGACATGTTAATTTCAATAGCATAAATACCTGGAGAGACAGTCAAACTGGCTTTCCCTTTTTTCTTCTCTTCCAAATAGAGCTTGCAGTTCTGTTTCCAATGACCTGGTTCATTGCAATGGAAGCAAGCTCCCTCCTTCTGTGCCTTAGCCTTGGGTTTGGGCTTGTTATGCCTTTGCCCTTCTTAGCCATGGGCTTACCCTTTCCTTTCTTCTTGAAATTCCCTTTTTGAACCATTAAGACTTCAGGGGTCTTCTTAATGTTCAGTTCAGCCTACTTGAGCATCCCGTGTATCTCATGTATGGTCTTCTCCATGGCATGCATGTTGAAGTTCATATCAAATTGGTCATACTCCGGTGGGAGTGAGCCCAAGATCATATATGTGTCCATGTCATGACCTACGGGAGCCCAAGCTTCTCAAGTTGGTCAAGATAGCCCTTCATTTTAAGAACATGTGCACTTACAGAGGTGTCAGGGGCCATATTGCAACTATTCAACCCCTTAGTTGTGAGGAATCTTTCTTGACGGGCTTGCTCTTGGAACATTTCCTTGAGCTGGCCCATCATCTGGAAAGCCTCAACCCCTTCAAACTGTTTTTGAAGGTCAGTGCTCATTGTGACTAACATGAGACAAGTCACATCGTTAGAGTCATCACAATGCTTCTTCCAAGCATCTCTTTCAGCTCTAGGGGCGTTGTTTGCAGGCTGTTCAGGAATATCCGTATCAAGAACGTATAACTTTCTTTCCTGCTTAAGGACAATCCTTATTGCTGGCCCAATCAAGGAAATTGGTCCTGCTCAGTTTTTCTTTCTCAATGATGGATCACAATGAATTGTGTGAAGTGTTGGTTGCCATTATCTACATTAAATTATTTGCAAAGTTATTAGTTTTTTAGCAAAAATCTTTCCACAATTTCAACACTTGATAAATAGTGGAAAATACCATTTTACGATAGTTATAAGTAAGCTTTGGCTTTTCCCCATAATTAAAGTAAAATCAACTCATGGAATGACATCTATATGTCCAGGCTATTTCCCATTTTATGCCCTAGGCTCAAAACTATTTTGGTAGCCTAGTTAAGTTGAACCATGTCTAAGCATATGGAAATCACTATTTTCCCATCTCCTTTTTCTTAGATAACCACTTATTTGTTGCTTTGGCAAGCAGACAAAGTGATGATCCAAGCTCAAGGAGTACTTAGGATATGGTAGGCATTTTAAGACTTAATTAAAACGATTTAATATGGCGTATAAAAAATCAAGCTCCATAAGACATAAAATAAAGCATCTCATGCAATATATAAAGCATAAGGTAAACGTGAGATAGCATAGCCTAATCCTATTATAACTCCCCACGAGCCTTGTGGGAGCCCAGGGTCGATCTAAGTCAATATTCATCTCATGAATAAAGTCTTCGATCCAGCGTCCTCCAGTCTTGTTACATAATTGCATGGGCATCCCTAGCCTTCAATGTAAAGCAGTAAAACTAATCTAATAAAGCAATTACAATTTTACATTATAGGAAAAACGACTCGCATGTTGTATTGTAAAATTACAACCCAATAAATGTAAAACAAGAGGGGTATAGTAGGCCTTGCTATTCACCATGCTAAAACTCACATAAAGCATAATGAAATAAAACGAGTACATATACAAAGTCTTAGGTCAGCTGAAAGACAATCGTCAGCGTAACGACAAGCGTTCGCCTAACGACGGTCCCGCTAGCTGGTTAGCGAGGGGGGGATTCAAGGGGGCAGCGCCCCTGGAAGAAAAATCTGATTCTTCATCAGCTCATCGAATGAGTTTTCTGCCCCGATTTTAACCGAATATTGCCTAACATCTAAAGTCTCCTAAACAGTTTATGTGGTTTGTTAATCGGATTAACGATAGAAACAAAAACAGTTGTAGTTTATGCATGTAATCGAATTACTGGCAGAATCATAAACAGTTTATGCATATAATCGAATTAATATCATACATAACAGTTTATGCATATTAGAATCACAGAAGCTTATAAAGCACAGTCAAAGACACAATCTTTTCTGTTTTTACACATACACATACCAAATCGAAATTGATATGTACTATGATGTGATTAACAATATCGAATTCGAATCGCATGAGCAAGGCTCTGATACCACTGAAGGGATTCATGGGCAGAAACTCGTTTTAAACACTCACGAGTCCTCCCTTGAAGGATCCGCTCATACAAAATGAATCGAAAATACAAAGAAAAACTTACGTTTATTGGTTCAAGAATCTGATTCTTGAATAGAAAGGTTCTGTCTTTGGCTCTCGGCAGCAATCACCTTGAGTCCTCCCTTGCGGAATTACTCCCTACCAGTATCCACGCGACGAAACGATCAACGAGTGCTAGCTCTTCTAATTTTTCTGAGTTTCGGGAATTAGAGAGAAAGGGAGAGGCAGTCTGATTTCTAGGTTTTGGTAATTTTTCGGCTGATTAATTAATCCCTAGGGTTTCGGCCAAGAGAGGTTTATATAGGGTGTGAGAGGTTGTTTCAAAAACAACTCCCACGTCCTTACCACCTCTCCCGGCAGTGGGAGTCTTTAACTCCTACGCCCCCTAGACTTCTGATGATAGTGGGAGTCTTTATCGGATAATAACTCCCACATAATCCCAGCAATACCGAAAATGCCCCTTATATCTAATTCTAATAATAAAGCTTTATTATTCTCAGAAAAATAAATGTCACAATGAACCTAGACACATTCTAGATTCATTGAATTTGGACATGAAGCTCATTAGCTTGTCTATGCGTGTGACCCTGTAGATTCATATCACATTAGCAATGAAAACACACTTAGTAGTAGTGTGTGTTCATAAATCACAAGGGGTCCCTAGCAGGACATTGTGACTACCCAAAATGAATGAATTTACGGTGGAACCTTATATCAATCCACTATTTAATCCCTTTGTCTCGCGATATCCTAATTAAGCATAAGGCATGGTAGTCGTCACCCTTATAAGGCTTAATTATATTTATGCTCGATCTCCAGGTAGACTGTTCCAACAAATAGTATTTAATAACCACTTTATCAAATACATTTGAGCACGACCATGCATTTAAACAGTCTTTCAATATCGAGGGGCACATGGATCTCTCTCTCTAATAAGAGAGGGACAAATTCCTTACAATGCCTCTCACATTCAAGCTATGATAGGACACTACGTCCGATCATCAGTCGTATTGATTACTCGATTAAAAGTAACGTTCGACTGAGTCAAAACGTGGCTCCATTCATGCTAGAATCAACGGAGACATAAGGTCTAAGGATTCTAAAATAGTATTGAGGAGGTAATACGTATGACTAAGGACCATGAAGTATTACTTCTCTAATGGATCATGTCCGATACGATATATCTCAATATATTACATCTATGATATGGTTTGTACTCATTACACATGATTAGTAAAACATAATCATCAATCAAACATCATACTAGTTTTATTTCACTGTAAAGTAGATTACATAAAACTAGGGGCAACTAAAGTAGTAATTACATAAGCAAATGAGTTTTACTATCAAATCACGCATTTGATGTTCATAAGCAAAATTAACTATTAAGATGAAATGCTAAAAAAGATATAAAACGTACAACATATGCTAATGGTCCTAGGGCACTACTAACAAACTTATACATCTTTAAGTAATCATGTATCCACCTTCTACGTTATATGTTTAACTGAGATATGATGTTATGCCTTTTATGTTATGTGTTTAGCCGAGATAAGATGTATATATGAATGAAGAAGTATGCTAGTTTAATTTTTGATACTTTATGTGAACTATCTGCTTATCTGTAAGTGCTACTTATATAAGATGGATCGCCAAAATGACAACAACGATGATCTCAACATTACAATATCAAGTTTGGGTCGTAAAAGAAGTCACAGAAAGGAAGATGCGCCTGAATCCTCTACCCGACCTCAAGTACAGAATATGGGAACCGCTACTGGGACAGAGAATGTAGTACTCCACCTCCACCACCCGTGAATACTGGAATACCGGCTGAGTTAAATGCAACATTGACCATGATGGCACAACTACTTCCACATGCAGTACACAAAAATCAGAATCCTGGGTTAGCAAGAGGACCAGGAAATGAGGTTGACCCGGGCATCTATTATGAGAGGATGAAGAAAATGAGGATGGCCTCATTTAATGGTAAGGTTGAACCAGATGAAGCTCAAGTTTGGTTAGATGACATGGAAAGGAACTTCGAGACTATGAGGGTACCTACAGAAGCTAGGGCAACAGTGGGGATTGCATCATTGACTGACAACGTAGCTGAATGGTGGAAGGGCGTTGCCCCAATTTATCAACAATGGGAACGACCTATCACTTGGGAAGAATTCAAGGCAGCCTTCTTGGATCAATATTTTCCGGATACCTATCACATAGAGAAAAAGAATCAGTTTCTGGAGCTCAAGCAAACAGAAGGTATGACTGTGGTAGAGTATGCGGGGAAGTTTAATGCATTTGGAAACTACGCCACCTCCATGATCCAAGATCCAGTGATGAGGACACAAAGGTTAGTGAGGGGGATTTTGACTAGGATTCGAGGAAGATTGTCAAGTGTTCGTCCCACTACATATATAGAGGCTTATCAACGAAGCTTGGACATAGAGATGGAATTCAACCGGGCTGACAATGAAAGAGCTGGAAAAAGAATTTTCACCACCATGTCAGTAGGTCAAGGTTCTAAGGCTGCAAAAAGATCCTTAGCTTTCTCCCAGGAGTGATACAATGGCAATAGGAGAAATCCCACTATTACGGTGAACTAGTGTTGATATCGAATATAAGCTCTGTCAAAACACTTTTGCATTATGTCTACCACCTCTTTTTGATGGAGTAGCAGAGAATGAAACTTCAACACTTAGTATAAGTTGTGACACCCTCAGCCCTCTCGGGCCGGGTATGCCGCGTGCCTCTCGGCACTGAGTTCTATCTTTTACAATATAAATTACATGTATATAAAAATTTCAAAACAATTCTAAAAACATATTATAGTCAATGCCTTCTAAGTTGACTCCGGTCTTTGACTGAATCCAAAAGTCTTCTAATCTTGGTCTGTGTCTAGCTTTGATTTAATTCTGTCTTGGATCCAACTCTACACTTTAGACTGTTCTTGTTCTAACCGTTTAATCCTGCAAAAACTAAAACAGAAAACAGAGAAAGAGTGAGCTATAAATAGCTCAGTGAGTGCCAGTGATTTGAAATTAATTTGATTTCACAAACATTTTCTTTTGAAGAAACGGAGAAACTTTCTTTAATCAGAAATTCTTTTCTTTTTTCCAAAACAATTCAAAAATCATTTACTTTCAGGAAATTCTCTTTGTCTGGAATATTATTTCTTTCTTTTCAATTTCAGAAATATCCTTCCAGAATAAGAAGACCATTCCGGATATCATATTCATAATAAAAAGATTGCATGACCGGCCAAGTCAATAACTCTTTAGTCAATACCAGCCTCACACCAGACATGTCCATGATTTATCTACCGTATCCCCAGCTTCATCATGTAACCAATAACTAGGGTGCCACCAGTTTGGCCCCTGAATACTAACAGCTCATGAGTTAAACCTCTAACCCCGGAGAAATGTCAGCAGTCAGATTACAATTCCATATGTGGTACACGTAGGGGATACAGTCAGCCCGTTGCTTTCCATGCCCCTAACGCTTCCCACACATGTTGGGATCCCATGAGATAAACAGAGTGTCCAAAACCAAATGTTCGAGATGCCCTGGTACAGGTGACCAACCTCGTACCAGTGCAGATCCCAAATGGCCGGACAATGGGCTACCATTTTTTGTGCAGTGTAAGCTCCATTTTCAATAATATCAGAATTCCAGTAACATGCCAGAGTTGTCGTTCATTTACTTTTCAAAAATACTTTCTAGAATTCTATTTCAGATATACTGTAACTTTTCATTTGTAAACAATTTACATAAAGCACATTTATAAAGCAAGTTCTCCGATTTTGAGAGGGAACTCACCTTAACCTCTTATTGTTCGTACTTTCTTCCGAATCTGTACCTATTTTGCAAATACAAACTCTTTAGGAAATACTTATGAAATTAATGAAATGAAAGCCTTAATATGCCTAAACCTGTTCAGACGAAGTTTCTAGGCTTCTGGGGTCTTTTGTGTAAATTTCTAAAGTTCAGGGACTAAAATACAAATATTTATCCTACGATATTTCTGACATTTTGAAGACATAAATATCTCATGTATATTATTATTAGTCTTATAAATTTTCTGGAATAGTTCATAAGCTTTAACGGGCCTTAAAAGTGAAATATAAAATTTAAGGACTAAAATGTAATTTTTAAAAGTTATTTCGGACTTCGAATATGAGTTATCTCAGATATATATTATTTTAATCATTTTCAGAAATGTTTTCTTTTATAGTTTTGGTCCAATTAAATATTGAAAATACAAAGTAAACCATTTAGGACTTGTTTGTAATACAAGTATTTTATAAGATTTAGTGATAATATTTTATTTGCCATTTTCGTCCTAAGTATATATATATATGCTCTTATCCTAAAGAAGAAAACCCTAAAAGAATTCCCCCTTTTCTCTCCCAGCGCTGCCGCCTCTCCCCTCTTCTTCTTCGGCGCTGCCGCCACCGCCGCCGCCACCATCTCTTTTCTCCTCTTCTCTTTTCTTCTCCTTTTTTCTCTGCTTCACCTTACCGCCTCAGTGCCCCTCCCCTTTTCTTCCCTCTGCTTCCTCGGCCACTTCACCACTGCCGCCGACTTTCCTACCGCGGCTCCACCGCCGCCGTTCACCGTCATTATCTCTAAGGTACGTCTCTCTCTCTCTCTCTCTACTCTAATTTCCCCCATTTTTTATTACCTTAAATCCCCCAATTTTAATTTCCCTTTTTTCTGTTTTTATTTTTATTTTTAATTGTTAACTATCCATCTTTAATAATCCCCCTTTGGTATTTTATTTTTTCCAGATCCACCATCTCCTCGTTGCCGACCCGCCGCTGCTGCCGCCGACACGCTGCTGCTGCCGCCGACTCGCCGCCGCTGACCACTTCCATCACCATAACATGTAATCTCTTTTTCTGATTTATTTTTTTTATTTACTATATTACTATTATTATTATTATTATTATTATTATTATTATTATTATTGTTATAATTATAATTATAATTATTACTATTATCATTATTATTATTATTGCTACGGTTATTATTGGAATTATTTCCTGAATTTTGATTTCTTGAAAGGATTATGATTGGTATATATGTCTATTTTTGTTTCCAATTTTTCTGTTGGGTTTCTGTTTCTTGGTTACTTGGTTTTGTATTTCCGGCCAACCTTGATTAGCCGGCCACTAATTTTCCGGGATGCACTTTTTGTCTTCTGTTTATTAATTTTATTTATTATCCATTTATTTTCTCTGTTTTCCGGCCAAAATTATTTGATAGAAAGTTATATTTTTTCTTCCAGTTTTTTGATACTAAAAACTCAGTTCCCAAAATGAAATTTGTGTGGGGGAAAAATCTTACTGTTTAGGGAATTTCAAAGTAGAAAATTCTTCTGAAAATATTACTTCTGTAAATAGTAAAGTGGTTAGGAGATTTAAAACATTAAATTTACTATATCAATTTTTATCTAGTCTAGGATCACGGAAAAATCTAGATTTATATTCCTCTGGTCACCTGTCTTAACCGGGAAAAGTTCGATTAGTACTTCTTTACCAGTGGGGTAGGTCAACAGATGCTCCTGGGATTTCGTTTCCAAAATCCTCTGGCACTGACAATCTCAGAGGAGTATAATCTAATTTCTTTCATGAGCCCGATTAACCTAAATTTGTGTTTTGTTGTGGCTTGGTAATACGTTGAAATTTATAGGGGAGTCACAATAGTGGACAACAAAGTTTTAATTATCGAGTTATTTCGTAATTTCTTGGATCTTAGATATTGGGTATTGCCAAATATGCTAATGATGTGGTTCTTGAGGTTTTGAATACTTGGGTGTACCAGTGTTGTTAAGGCTTGCCTCAGTGCCTCATGTGTGAGGCTTGAGGCATAGCGCCTAACAATGCGTGCCTCAAATTAGGGAGGCGTGCGCCTTGTAGAAAAGGCTCCATGTGCTAGGCGCGATTTTGAATAATTAGTGTACAAGATGGGTAGACATGAAAAGGATGAAAGGAATCATGATAAAGAGTGGCATTGGTTCAAACTGTTTGGCAGATGTTTTTGCAACCAAGGGAACAAGAACTTTCTCAACCATCTTCTTTAATTGCTACTATAAACTAAGTTTGACAAGACAATGTTAATCAACATTCCCCTTTATTTTTTGGTCGTCTTACACAATTATGGGTCTCATTAGATTGAGTTTGTCTCGGTCTCTGATTCGTTTCAAATTCAAACCAATTATGGGTCTCATTAGGCATCATGTTTCACTGTAAATTTGATTTTGTTATTTATGTTTATTTATTATATTTATCAATATTAACATGCTATAAATATACAAAAGATTTTATATTTAAAGTGACCCTTTTTTTGCCTTGAACCTCAAGGCTCTAGACACCATTTGCGCCTTAACGTCTTAACAACACTACGTACCAGAACATTGTTGATGTCATATTAGTCACTTGGGTTGGACAGGAACAGTGTATCAAAACATGTTAATTTGTCCCAGTTGTATGTTCAAACATAAAGTGATATAAATTCCTTATGGATTGGGTCTCAGTTCCCTTTCTAAATGTCTCCATTCTGTAATAAACATTGAGAAAATTATGGCAACTTAATCAACAACCTGAAGAGCTGTTGCACCTCACAACTAAAACCACGTATTTAAGACCAAACCCATGTACATATTTTGGAGTTTTGGAAAGCTTATTTGCATTCAATTGGTGTCTTTGACATACACTGCCCTGTGTGCTTCATTTTGTTGGTTAGGGTATGGCAGAAGCACGTCTAATAGAGGAGTGTTGAGAGAGACAAAAAAGGCGATAAGTAGCTTTACAACACACAAAGGAAAGTTAGGAGGCAAAGATAGGGGGAGAAGAAATCAACGAGATGGGACAATAGGTGTTGAGGTTTTGTGATTCAGGATAGCTTAGGGCCATGTCTTTTTAGGAAGTAACAATATTCTGTTTGTTTTGAATTTAGGATATAATCATATTTTAGTTTCCATACTTGCCATATTATCTACTTTCTTAGGCATGAGGGTAATACGGGTTAGTCTATATATATACATCATGGTTTTTTAACATTCTAATAATCTTATATCAAAGTTATGGTTTTTAAGGGAAAATATGGATTAGGGGCTTATTTAGCAAACCCTATGTTCTTAAAGTGGTTCCAATTCATCTAATCCAATGTATCAAGCTCCCTATTAAAGTATCCAACCACATTGATACCAACAAGAAAAAAATTACACTCAAGTGAAATATAGTTACTCTACCGAAGAAATTAGAAGGGCTATGCATCAAATCCGCGCTCTTGAAAAGCTCAACCCTCTTAACATTTCTAACTTTGAGATTTCTCTTTACTTGTACATCCAGTTCAATGCATCAATTTCTTATATACAAATATTTAAATCAAATGCCATCAAAACTCAGTGAAACTCCTTCTGCTAAGCCAACCATTTCTATAATTTGGAAAAGCTTACTACTTGGATAAAAATCTTCTAAACAAGTGTTACATCCAATTAGTAAGCTTTTCCAAATTATAGAAATGATTGGCTTAACAGAAGGAGTTTCACTGAGTTTTGGTGGCTTTTGTTTTAGATATTTATATATAAGTAATTGAGGCCTTGAACCGGATGTACACAAGTAAAGAGAAATCTCCAAGTTAGACCTATTAGGAGGGCTGAGCTTTTCAAGAGCGCGGATTTGATGCATAGCCCTTCTAATTTCTTGGGTAGAGTAACTATATTTCACTTTAAGTGTAATTTTTTTCTTGTTGGTGGTAGATCCCAGGGATAACTTCTAACTATGGTATCAATGTGGTTGGATACTTTATTAGGGAGCTTGATACATTGCATTAGATGAATTGGAACCACTGAAAGTGCTACTTTAATTAATGTTATCCTTCCTTCCATACTGAGGAATTTAGTTTTTCCGATAGGCTAGTTTATCATGCAAATTCTTAAAAGTTGGGGCCCTTTTCAAATGCATGCTTGTTGGAAAACCCAAACATTTGCCATAATTTGTATATTGTGGTATGCATAATAATTCAGAGATTTCAAAGGCTATGATAGGATCAGTATTTTTAGAGAGGAGATGGAGATACAAGAGAGTATTAGTTTTTTGAGTTCGTAAGGGATAGCTATTGCCTCTAGCATTAGTTTATGATATTTGTACATTGAAGTGGATAATTAATTTTTTTTCCTTGTAGTTGGGGGCTTTGGTACTAAATAGGAAAGAGTTTCCAAAATTCCAATTAATTTGTGGCGGGAGTGGGAATCACAGCTCCAAATGAACACTTATAAATTCCACCAGGGAAAAAAATAATTGAATCTCTAAAAGAAGAGGGAAATGTGTTTACTCAATTAGCATATTAATTATGCAAATTTATCATCTTCATGTTTTTTTCCCTCTGCTTTCGACTTTCGACTTTCGACCACTGCTGTCAAATGGCGGATATGGCGTGGCGGTTTTTTGGCCCCACTGCAATACGCAATGCGCTATATCCTCTAATATAGCGGTGTCCGTCTTTCAGCGTTTTACTGGCGTTATGGCGGTTACGTTATAGCGTTTCATGGCAGGCATAACGGTATAGCGGGCCTAATTTGTGTTTTTTTAATGGGTTTGGGTTATTTTTGGCTACACATGTGATTATTACTTTATTATATTATATTTACCTAATCTCAATATCAATAATAAACGTAATCAGACTCTCGACCTCTTTGCAGCAGGTATGTCCTTTCAGTTCTTGTTCCATCTTCTGTCTTATTTTTTTTCTCTCTCTCTCTCTTCTCTTTTTTTTTTCTCCATCTTCCTCTATTTTTTTTTCCCTCCATCTTCCTCTCTCTCCTCTTTTTTTTAACCACATTGTTCCTCTCTCTCCGCTTTGGGATTTGCATATGTTCCTAGCAGTGTTGTTAAGGCGATGAGGCGCAAAAGGGGTCTGGAGCCTGAGGCGCAAGGCGCAAAAAAGGCGCACTTTAAATATAATTATTATATAGATTATTAATATATAATTCTAGACCAATAATATGTGTGTGTGTGTAAATATATAACAAAACAAGAGAAATAACTTATGCCTAAGAAACTCTCTCTGTATTTCCCCTGTAATTCCTATACATGTTTAACTTTCCTCCAAGAAAAGAAAATTGTAATCCTCTTGCCCCTCTCCTTACTATCTAAAAAAAGTGAATACCAACTCCAGTGCACATCCCACATTCCTCTATTTTCATTTGTTAAATAAATATTAAGTTGTAGGCAAATACATGGAAAAAGGCACTTTTGAGTTCTTTTCGGACTCCCAAAGGATTAATTACACAAAGGTGTGCCTGAGGCGCGCCTTGTGCCTGGAGCATTTTCTTCAAGGCGCGCGCCTCACTGATTTGAGGCGTGCCTGAAATATTGAGGCGCTATCCCTCGAGCCTGGAGCCTGAGGCGCAAAGGCGCGCCTGAGCGTGAGCAGCACTGGTTCCTAGTAAGGAGGATGAGTATATTGAAGAAGATCAGGGGGAGGAAGAGGAAGAGGATGATTAGATTTCTCGAATTTTTCTCATCTTGTTTGGTTATAGTTTTTTATCGTGTTGGGAAACTTTTGAGTTATACATAACTAGTTAATGGTTGATAAATGACTTTTGAGTTATTTGTTTGATTCATGTTGATGCTTTTTTATTTAGATTATGCATTATTTTATTGTGTCCGCTATTAGTCGTTATAGCGTCTGCTATAACGTTATGGCATTTTTTTTGCTTGTCGCCATGATCCGCCGTCCGCAATTGACAACACTGCTTGGTTCTTAATTGCTTATCTTCACCTCTTTCTTATGGTTGTATAATTAGTTAGGTTGGTGTTGAGGTTGGCTATGTGTGATTTGTGTTTTGCAGGTGGTAAGTAGCAACATGGATGGGGATATAAAGAATATTAAAAAGTGGAATGTGATATACCCTGTGTATATCAATTCAAAGAAGACGATTGCTGAGGGTAGGCGGATTAACGTAACCAAAGCATGTGAAAATCCTACGTGTGTTGAGATTAATGACTGCTGTCTTCACCTAAAACTTCCATCTGCTATTGAGGTCTGTCTTTCATTCCCAAGTTTCAATCTTATTATAATGTGGTTACATGTAATGGAATGATGACGTGTAGGCATTTCTTTAATAGCTTGATAAGGCATATCCACGTGATTTTATGCAAAGAGGAAGAGTGAGGGTGCAGTTGAAAAAGGAAGATGGAAGCCCTTTCAATCCAGCCATTTCTTCTAGTAAGCATTATAACTTTGTTTCATTTCTTGGACCTTAATGGTGTTTTTCTCTCATTATTCTATACTTGAGGGAAACATCAATTGCATGCTGAATTAGTTTATTTTTGCTTTAGATGTCTCTAACTTAAATGAAGCTAGATTCCCCCCCCCCCCCCAACACACACATCTTTCCCTGGCACACCGCTGAAGTCATTATCAAGCTTTTGTTTGAAAAGTTCATTAGAATCTTTTTTTTCTTCATTTTGGGGAATCATTTGGTGACACTATACTGACTGCTGAAATGTTTAGTATTTGGGCAGGGTTGTATTTCTGTTTGTAATGTTTCACAGATAATATATAAACGGTTAGCATCCTCTGGTCTCACGTCTCCGATCGTTTGATTGGCCTTTTGGGCTGTGGAAATTAGGATTTGTTTCACTGCACTAGAATCTATTGATCATTTCGATACAGGAAAGCTCAAATCAGCCTATTGTAAGGTCTTTGTAAATAATCCATTTTGTCTTCACTTAGTGTCCTAAATCAGGAATCTTTTCAAGGATAGTAGCAAAGGCTTACCAGCAAAGTTACTATATGACAGGATGATGTGAATGTTGTATCAGCATTGCATCTTTCTGTTTGTTTTTTTAGAAGCAAGTTTCTGAAGTTAAGCTTAATAAGTTTTGTTTGTAGTTTTTTGTTCTCCTCCTCCTCCCGGCCTGGTAAGAGGTTTCTCCTGTGTAGATGTCACTTGTCCTTTTCAAAAAAGTGAAACGATAAATGCCACATGTTATCGTGGAGTACGTACCAGATTACAAGGAAGGTTATTAAATGTGTGGAGATGGTTAGAAATTGATTCCTAACATAGATTTGTAGCACTTCCTATCAAGGAAAAAAGAGTTCAGGTACTAGAATTATGCTTGAAGATAAAAATGGTGTTGCTGTTCAATTGAAAGGTTGCAGATTAAGAATTTTATGGAAGTGGATATAAGCTTTTGTGTAAGATATAGTGGACAAATCAAGAGCATAACGGTGAATCTATTTTAGAATTGTAAGTTCTTATTGCTACTGGGGATTTCCATAATAGAGAAATAGAATTGGCCTGGAGCTTTTGCATTTATTTATGTTCTAGCATCATATTATGGTGGCTATCTAGGAATGCTAAACTTTTGGTCAAACCTTTCTGCAACTTAAATTGTTGATGATAATGATTTCCCCTTGATCGAAATTTGGTGAACAAAGCAGCCATTGAGTTGAGGTATAGTCTTGTGCTCTTAGAGCTGTGTAAACTGGTACAAGCTTATGGTAATGTGCAGGAAAAGGGAAATTTTAGTTGATTACTATTATAATGCTTTGAAGGTTGTGCTTAGCGTGATGGTCAAGTGTTTACTTGCTATCCGCTAGGTCACGGGTTTGAACCTCGGAAACAACCTCTTTATGGAAAAAAAATAAAGGTAAGACTGCGTACATCAAGACCTTCCCCAGACCTGCTGATGCGGGAGCCTTGTGCACTGGGTACGACCTTTTACTATTCTAATGCTTTGAAGCTGAAGATTTGTCAATGATCTACTCAACTATTGCGATATGAATTGTATTAAGTTGACCTACATGTTGATACTCTACAAGTCGCATATTTTTTTCAGATCGAGTATTGCTGCAAATTACTGGTGTGTTATCTTTATTCGGAAAAGTGAGGAAGGCTTGGAGTGACTTCTCATATAGTGTGTTAAATTAGAAAGGAACAATATGTTTTGGCAGTGTTGTAAAAGTCGGCCTAGTCGGCCGACTAGTCGGTAGTCGGCCTCCAAACGACTAGAAAATTCAAAAATCGGGTATAAAAATCGGTTTGGGAAAAAATCGGCAAAAAATCGGTCAAAAATCGATCTAGTCGGTCAAAAATCGGGCTAGTCGGTCAAAATCGGTTGACTTTTTTAAAAAAATCGTTTTTTTGCTCAAAAAATCGTTTTGAGGGTTTTTTTTAATATTTTTTTTATACATATTTTTACAGATTATACAGATTTTTTTTTTTATTTTTTTTATTTTTTTTATTTTTTTACAGATTTTTTTTTATTATATAATTTTTTTTTTTACTATACAGATTCTTGCCTGCTGCCTTTGCTTTCTACTTGGCAATTTTTACCAACTCTAATTTACAGATTTATTTTTTTATACAGATTTTTATGCTTCCTTGTGGTCAGATTTTATACTGTTCACAGTTTCATGGATCATTTCGTTTTGCTTTTGATAATCATGGATCAATCAAATTCAATAGAATAGAACAATTTCATGGATCATTTCGTTTAGCTTTTGATCTTTGCATTTGCCAACTGCTGCCTAAAATGATAGCTGCTACCTCCACCTGTAAAAAATAAATAATATAAATGAAACTGTAATGAAACAATAAAAAAACATAAATGAAACTACATAGCTGATCTGGGCAAATTAACTTAATTTGTTATTACTTATTATGGTGTTGAATTTAATTATTATGAATAGATTTTGTATTTTTATTTGACTAGCATTTGATTGTTAATTTATTTTGAAATTTTATTTGACTAATATATTACATATGATAACAGAATTATAAAAAATACATTGAGATTTAGGGTCGCCGACTAGTCCCCGACTAATCCCCGACTAGGCCGACTAGTCGCTAGTCCCCTGTCTGCCGACCGACTAGCGACTAGCGACTTTTGCAACACTGATTTTTGGTGCTTGTGATGTTATTGCTTTTCAATACTTTAGATATCCTAGTCCGTATTGTGGGAAAAGATGGAGTTTTCCATTGAATATACTTCTTTACTTTAAATAATAATGTTTCGGGTATATCTTCTTTAATTAGTTTGGATTGTATAATGTGGAGCAATTATCCTTAAATCTGATATGTTACCTGACCTTGTTTTGGACCATTCCTCTTTTTCTTTTCTTTTTTCTGTTTGACATCCCTGAGTGACAATAGTTGTGTTTTTTGTGTTCCTTGCTCTTTAAGACTTGAAATCTTTATTGTAGGAAAACAACTATTGATGCAGATCGCGGAGTTGGTTCCCAGGCATCCCGGTAGAACTAAGAAGCAAGAACCATCGTCTTCCTCTGCAGCCGGTGCATCAAAGTCTTCCTCTGCAGCCGGTCCATCAAAGTCCGGAAAAGGCGGGAAAAAGAAGAGATAAACTGGTTCCTTTTCATTCTAGTCGTAGCAATACTTTTGAGAGTCAGTTTTAAGGGTTTGTTTATGATATTGAAATTGTCCTTTTTGGTTAAAAACATTAGAAAAGCTCGACGAAGGGTTCCCTGAGGGCTTTAATTGCATTGATTAGTAGATTAATGGACCAAGGATAAACTTGGAATTTAAAATAAATATATTTTTAATTATGAAGTGTGTCAAATATCATGAGACAGATTGAAATAGTAAGAAGGTTAATAGAAATAGGACAAAGGGAGTGGTATACGACATCTCTTTTTTTATTAAAATATACGGTCTCTTTCAATTTTGTAGTTGGAACTTAATGAGATGAATTAAATTAGTCTGTGATATAATAAGAGAAATAATCATTAATTTATGTTAAAATAATTAAAAGGCATTGTACTATGAAATAAGGGAATGTTTTTTGCTTTTGATTTAAGAAAATTAGTTTTATTATGAAAAATGATATTTTCACTCCATATTTAACTTTTGGAAAATGATTTGTTACTAGAATTATTGGATAGGAATTGGATAAAACTCAATAATTCTAGTAGCCTAGCAAGGTCCTTAACTTTTTATGCTCTTGTTCTCTTATTTATATATTAAAAGACTTAAATGTTCCTAACATAATAAATTCAGTTTTAACCTAGCTAACACTTCATAAAGACCCAAGAAGGGGAAGGGAGCGCAAGAAGTTAAATGTGTAGTGAAAATATCATTGCCCTTTATTATTACATATTAGTTGCTAGGTCGGCGCGTTGCACAGTTTTGCTTATTCTATTTCAAAAGAGATTACATAAATAGTTTAAATTAAAGTAAAGTTTCACTAAGATCAACGAATCTGTTTAAAGTCTATCACTTCTTTCTCTAGAGTTACTTTTAATAGATTTAATCATACGTATGCAACAAATACATCTTAGCTACTTGATTTTTGATAATATACTGGAGAAAAGTAAGATTATTATGTTGTTATCATAATTGATGAAGAACCTTGATAACAAGTATCAAAGATTCGACACAAAAGGCTTAAGTTCGGATCTTTCTCTAACTTAAACTAGCTTCAATGAGAATATACTCAACGCAACTCTAAAGTAGACTAAGTATCGATGGAGGATGAAACACCACAATAAGTGAAACTAACTTGTTGATACAATAACTCAATAAATGAATGTAGTTTTAACAAAAGTTCAAAGGGATCCTTTGAGTATGGCAGCACCTTGGATGGTTCCTCGTCAATAATAATGTAAAAATATCAAGGGGAAGAAAACAATCCTCGAAAAGCATGTCAAATGTCAAGTTAGAGAGCTAAAGTCAAAGAGAAATTTTACCTGCAAATGATTCAAATTTGTCTTTCACTTGGAACTTTAACTCACCGGCTTTAATAAACTATTTTCAGGAAACAATATTTTTTTATGAATTGCAAAAAATGAAAATATTAAAATTAATTGAAAAAATATATATTTCAATCATACCAATATTTTTGTCACTTATACCGACCGGAGCAAGTTATCAGCGGCAATGAACGAAAGTTCATCATCTTGTTATTGAGGCTGCCAATGAACGAATAAAAGGTTTACATCATTCATATGTAGTAGCAATTGTTTTATTCATGATCGAAGGCATGGTAGCCCAGTGGGTAACATCCACTGCCTGTGACCGAGAGGTCCAAATTCGATACCTCCTTCACACAAGGGGAATGATTTAATTGTCATTTCTTTGGGTTCCCTTGTGTGAGGTCTTATACACCCCTCACGGGGCACCTGCTCAGCGGGACTTCTACGACATCCGCTCAACGAGGTCATCTACTTCTCCCCTCTCGGGGTCTTCTACTTCTCCTCCTGTGAGGTCTTATAATAATAATTGTAATAAACTAGACCATACTTATAAATGGTCTAGTTTTTTAAAAAAAAAAAAAAATTGTTTTATTCATGAGTAAATATTTTTATTTTAGTAGAATAAAATGATAAGAATCATAGACAAAACAAAGTCAGACTTCATTATTAATTAGTTTGCTCACAACTTTTTATTTGGCCGAATCTTTTAGACATTCAAGTTATATCTTGTTATTAGTCCTAAGATCCCATTAAAAAAAATATGGGTATAGTGGTATGAAACACAATTGAGTATTACCCTCGTTTCAAAATGTTTGTGACATTTGGGGGTTTTACCAAGACTAAGAAAATGATAAAGTAAATAATATGACAAAAAATCAAAAAATATCCCTCAATTAATAACTTGAAAGTTATTATTAATGGTTAGTTGACTAATTAATTATGAATAATACTGAAAAAGTTATACTAACTATGTATTAATTTATGAAACGTGATAAATATTTTGAAAGATAAAAAATTTGCAAATGTGACAATTATTTTGAAATGGAGATAGTATATAAATATCACTCACTACAGGATGTTGTAGCCTATTACGGCTCTATACACATTTCTTGCACATAAATTTCTCTATAGTAAGAAAACAATAAATCTTAATGTATATAAGAATAAATAGATATTTTCGTAATTCTTTTTCAAATTTTAGAAAAAATAATTACGTACCTATCTTTTTTGATATTGTAAGTCCTGACTATTCAAATTATTCTTTAATTTTTTTTCTTCAATTATCTGTTCTTTTACTTTTTTTAACGGAAAAATTAGATATTTATTGGGTATCAGAAAAAATTAGAGGAGCTATTACATCAGGAGACCTATGCAAATAAATATTAAATGTTCTTTTACTATTTATTAATACAATATATATTGTAATATAACTAATTAATTATTTTTTAAAGTATGTCTAATACATGACTAACTGTTGACGGTTATTAAAAAATTAAGACTACGGTTGTAGTACTGTTTTATCAAGATAAACGTTGACTAGATAAATTAACGGTTGACTTCATTTAGTATTATAAGTTAGACGGTTACATACGTAATCATGGTCACCCCAAAACGGAAAGAAAGAAAGGAAAAGTACGTAGGACCCAAATACTCGGATTAGCCGGATCAAATAACTAAATACTAGTCACCAAATGTTTACAGAAAAAAGTAACAAGGGATGTTTTTAACTTGCGTAAATTCGCATACAAGCTAGCTAGAACTGCTGGTGAAAGAGCAATTCTATTATCTCTAGCTAATCGAGTTGTGATATGAAAAATCCCTTATGGAATTGTATCATCAAAAGTTTGAAAAAGAAATCTTTGTGCACCAATTTTGCACAATCTTCACACAAAAGTTTCAATTTGGACCTCACATCCTCACATAAGCAGTTTAATTTTTCAATTCCAGAGATAGAAATTTTCCAGTACTGAAAAGTAAATTCTTTCTCGTACATTTCGATCTTGCTAAAGATAACTCCTTTATGTTTCTCACATTCATTAGCTTACCCACCAAAGATCATCACATCCTCTGATGTTATTGTGACTTTCCCATAGAAACAAGAATGGATCCCGAACTTACACGCAGGGAGGTGAAATATAAAAAGCATTTGTTCTAGTACATTTTAAAAAAAAAACATGAGGGGAGGAGGCGAGATTTAGTTTTTAAAGGATTATTTAGTGTTTTAAAAAAGGTTAGGGGCGACCAGCACCCCCATTACCTTTAGATATGCCATTGCATATAAACAAGAATGAACTTGTTTCAGGCCACCATCTTCTACCAAAACAAAAATAATTTCTTATTTTTTTATGGATAACCTGAAATTCATGATGCTATCTTAAATTCCTACTCGTTTCCAAATTGATTTATGCAAAGAAGGCATATGATAAATCCATTTTTTGCACTCTTTTGTTGGATTTTATTTTTCGTCAATTAAATTTCACTTTTATAAAATTCAAATTAGAATTGGAAGTATCAGCACCTTCATGAACTTAAAATGATTATGGGTGTATATTATTCGTTTTTATTAATGTAATATATGAAAACGATCATATGCAAGGTAAACGAAAATTTCAAATGGGCTTCTCTTGCTCAAGTTATAGCTCACGTCCCTTGTTGTCTTCAACCCTACAGTTAAGGCATGTCGATGGATACCATCTACTAAGATTACATGTATTGGCTTCTCATACCAACTCAGAGATCCTTTCACTTACAAGTTGGTAGTTGTTCTAAGCAACCACCACATATATTACCCTAAACAAATTTACGAATTTAAGATATTTTGTTGAATAATAAAGTGCATAACAGTAAAGAAAACAAGATAGCCATTGAAGAAGAGAAGAAGGAAATGAGCTTGAAAGCCAGGCACACTTTCAAAGAAGCACAATTTGTTTCGAGTAATAATTCCTCTCCTCATCTCTCTCTTCCATGCCTGATAATTCGATCCATTCAGTGTGATTTGAGTAAGAACGAATGACCAATTTTTACTTGGATGCACATACATTGGGAACAAGTTGGCCAGCTTTTTTTGACTTGGATATTGAACACCATATCAGAATCAATAAGGCGAAGTGTGAGTTATCTGTCAACAGCAGCTGATGTTTGGAAAAATCTTGAGAAGAGATACACAAAAGGTAATGCCTATATATTGTCTGACCTGTTGGAAGAATTTTATTCATTAAAACAAGAAAATCCTACAGTAGATGCATTTTACATTGAATTGAAGATAATTTGGGATGATTTACGTGTTCTGAGAGCTTTACCTAACTGTACTTGTGGTGCATTAGCTGATGTGGAGGATTGTTATAATAATGAATATGTGGTGAGATTTTTAAAAATGATTAAATGAAAACTATGCTACTGTTAGATCTAGCATTTTGATGATGAAGAGTTTTCCTGATATAGAAGAAGTTTTAGAATGACTGAGCAGCATGAAACACAATTTATGTATGTTGCTCTGCATGGTGGTGATGCTCAAATGTTATATAGTTAAAGTTCAGCTTATGAAAATGACTTTAATGTTGAAGGAGTTGGATCTATAAATGTTGTGAGTGGAAATTTTAGGAGAACTGGTTTCAATAATCAAAGGAACACATTTGTTTGTACTTATTGTGGCAAGACTGGGAACTTATTTGAGAGGTGCTACAAAAGTATGGTTATCCTCAGGATAATCAGTCAAAAAGTTTTAATGGATCAGGAAGTATAGGAGTAGTGAGAGGTAATAGTTGGCATAGTAATGCTTCTGGAGGAAGTTTTGGTAGAGGTAACCACAAGGTTGTCAATCACTTGGTAGGAGATATGGTTGCTGGTAATAATAGTGATACAAGAGAAGTTATAGGAGAAAAATCAAAACAAATTATACCTATTTCTGGTTGTCTAGTAGGAGGCTTTACTTAGGATCAACAAAATCAATTGGTGTAGCTCATGAGATTTGTGTACAATTCAAAGAAGAATGCAGGTAAATATGATTAATCAGGCCAGTTTGATGGACAGTGTGCATGATCATTTCAATGCTGCAATAGGTATGCCTAATTCACCCTTAGTAGATAAATTGATAGTTGATTCTGGTGCAACTGATCATGTTACGTGCACTGACATTCTTTTTAGCTCTTTCACACTTGTTCGAAATCTTTTGTTAGACTTCCGAATAAAACTTCCATTCCTGTGACTAAGAAAGGCATTATCCTTTTGACACCTAAATCAATTTGTTAGACTTCCTACGTGCCTTGTTTCAACTTGAACATTATCTCTGTTAGTAAATTTACAGCTCAGAATAAGTGTTTGATCACTTGTTCTCATATTGTTTGTTACATCCAGGACCTACTCACCTCGAAGAGGTTTGGGATAGCTGAAGGTTGGCAAGGTTTATATATGTTTTTTCCTCTTCTGATATCTTTCACAGCTAGTAGTTTTTTTTTGTTTTTCCTTATGTTGTGCCTTCTACTATAGTTGTTGTTTCTACTTCTGAGGTTAATAAAATGCTTTGGCATTATAGATTAGGCCATATTTCTTTGTCTAGATTGAAATTGATCAAGAAAATTATACTCATGTGTGTTTCTTTCTGTGAATGTAGTATATGTCCAATAGCAAAACAACACAAACTGTCTTTCCATATTAGAACATCCATTTCTAAAGCTTGTTTTGACCTCATTCATGTGGATATATGGGGGTCCTTACAAAACTCCTACCATTCAAGGTCATAGATACTTCTTGACTGTAGTTGATGACTATAGTAGATTTACTTGGCTTTTCCTTCTTAAAACTAAATCTGAAGCCACATCTACTTTGCAATCTTCCTACACTTTCATTGGGATTGAAGTGGCTATGAGTCCAAAGGGAATGGTCCTATCACAAAGGAAATACACAATTAACTTGTTAAAAGAGGAATGTTTTCTAACTAGTCAACCAAGCACTACACATATTGATCGAGCAGCTAAGTACGCTCATAATGATGCGTAACTCTTACCAAATGCTACTGGTTACAAAAATTGGTAAACTACTTTATCTAATTGTCACCAGGCCTGACATAACATACATAGTTCAGCAGCTTAGCCAATTCTTGGATAAGCCAACTATTTTGCATCAATATATAGTAAGTAGAGTCCTTAGATATTTGAAGGGCAAACCAGGACATGGCTTATTCTTCTCTTCACAATGTTCGTTACAACTTATAGCATTTTGTGACAATGATTGGGTGGGTATTCTGAAACAAGAAGGTATGTTACGGGGTTCTGTATTTTTTTATGTAGTTCACTCATTTCATGAACATCTAAGAAGAAAAGCACTGTTTCTCGAAGTTCAAAAGAGGCTGAATATCGAGCAATGGCCATAACTACCAGTGAGATACAATGGCTGGTTTATTTGCTAGATGACTTGGGCATTAAACAAGCACAAGTTGTATCATTCTTCTATGACAGCAATAGTGCCATTTATATTGCTGAAAATCCAGTCTTTCATGAGAGAAGTAAGTACATTGACATTGATTGTCATGTGATTAGAGAGAAATTGCAGGAAGGCTTACTTAAACCATTGCCAGTGAGCTCCTACAAGCAGTTGGCAGACTTGTTTACAAAAGGATTGGGAACATCGTTTTCAGTTTTTAGTGCAAAGTCCGAGACTCTTCAATCTTTACCATGGTCCAGCTTGCAGGGGGTATTGAATAATAAATAGCATAACAGTAAAGAAGACAAGATAGCCATTGAAGAAGAAAAGAAGGAAAGGAGCTTGATCATTCAGAAAGGAAAGAAGAAGGATGAATGATAAGTTCTGGTTGTTACACTTAGCAGCACAGTGGACAACATTTTGGACTGAATGCTGCATAGAGTAATAGGCCCAATCTTAAATAAATAAGGCCCAATTATGTTGGCCCATTTTCTGTTTTACATTCAAGTTGTAATATGTTACATAGTAGCACTGTGTAGATGAGTGCAGCTCTAAAGCGGTTAACTGTTGAACCGTCTTTCTCCTTTTGAATTGTATATAAACCAAACTTTCCCTCTTTGGGCATTTATGAGAAATGTAGATATATTTCCTCTTCCATTTTCTCTGTTCTTGATTCTCTTTGTTTTGTAACATATTTGACTCTGATATAAACAACTGGTGTGAATCTTCTACAACATGCCCATCAAACGAAATCTCGTTCATTTAAGATCAACTAGCAATTTATGTGGACAACTTTTTTTGCATTGGGGAAGGAAAATTGTGAGATTTTGGTATTCAATGTTAAGATTGAACTCTTGAAGATTATCAAAAGGCCTAAGATTATTGTTGATAATAATTCGAGTATATGGTCTAGTGTTCAATTATGCTTAGCTTTCCATCTAGATAATCTTATCATGGTTGTTTTTTTTTTTTTTTTTCAAATGGGAATAACATATGCATTTATATCTATGAAGGGTAGAAAAAAATATTTGCGGACACTATATTTGCGACGAAGAATATATATATACTACCAAAAAATAGTAAATAATAATGGGAAAACAAATAAAATCTTATGCTCGAGTGGCTATATATGAAGTAGAAATCATAAAGTGTTTGTGTATAATACTCTCAAATATTGCACAGATTATTAAAATGGAATTTTGTATTAGCCATAGTCCATTGGGCATTTGCTGTAAAAAAACTTAGCTGATCAAGAACAAAATTGTTACGTCTAGCTTGCAATTCAAAAAACTTCTCCAAAATCTAAATCTGAGCTAATTGAAAAGTGGTTGAAATTTTGGTTTGAGAAACTTGTTATCTTTCCGGATTAAAATTTTATACAAAATAAGCAACTAGGGCTTTTTTTTAACTTGCGTAAATTCGTGTATACAAGCTAGCTAAAACTGGTGGTGTAGGAACAATTCAATTACCTCTAAGCTAATTTTATCGGAATATGGAATTTGCAAGTATATATTACAACTGTTTAAAAGCAATTGAAACTAATTATTGTAGGAAACTTATCATTTTTCCTATTGCTTCCAATGATCGACTAAAAAGTTTGCATCATTCCTAGAAGCTATTGTTTCATCATGAGTGAATATTTTTATTTAACTACAATAAGTGCTCAGCATGATGGACAAATGTTACTCACTAAAGATGTTGAATTCTATTACGACTCTATACACATTTCATGCGCACAAGTTTTCTCAACAATAAGAAGTCAATAATTCTCTAACTTCAAAATCTATTTAGTAGATATTTTAAGAGAAATTCAAGATTACAATTGTGTTAAACTCATTCAGTATTCAATTTACATAGAATTAGTACCACGTTACACTAAATAATCTACAAGATAAGATTAAAATTGTTTGGGCTAGGCCGCAACTCGGAAAACTTAAAACACCATTGTGATACCCAGGACCATTTGACCTTAGAAATTGCATGACTATATTTTTGTGTTGTGTGACTAATTGACTTTTATATGTGTTATATATTATGTACATTATTGTTTAGGGTGTCTATGACATCTTGGATTAATTAGAGGACCTAAGTACATAAAAAGAATTATATGTTAGCTAATTGGCTAATTTTGGAGGGAGGTTAGTGTTCATGAAGGGGTACCTTTAGATATAATCCTAAGGGGGCTGAACTTTGAGGATTGGTTGCCTACTTTAGTGTTACAACTTCTCAGAAATCTGGAGTTTAGATAGCCTATAAATAGAGGATAAAGGTAGAGAAGGGAAGGAAAGAATAAGAAAGAAAAAAGAGAGAAAATAAGAGTGCTGGAAAATCTGGACAGCAAGTAAGAATACTTTGGCAGACATAGCAAATCATCTCGGATTTCTCCCATATTTTAACCACAGATATTAGACTCCCTAAACTAAATTCTGACCAAAGGAATTATCATTCTAAGTTCTGGATTAAGAGATATCATCATCGTAGTTGAAGGTCTTGGCAGATTGGGTAGGCTGTGGAAGAATGCACTTTTGAGATAGCAAAAGGTGTTTGTTTTCAGCGATTCTTAGTGCGTTTCGAAGAGGACTGATAGAGCTACGTTTGGAATTCAACGGAGTAACATTTGGAGTTCTGTATTTCGAGTTATAGGATTGGGAAGTTAGTCCTTTGAATCTGGATTTTCTGCTTTTGGTGTATTTTGAGGTTTTGCTTTAAGATTGATAAGGTAAGAACCCTTCGTCCTTGTTTTTCAGTCCTAAAAATGCATGAAGTATTCTTTTATTAAAGATCTGAAATGTATGAAGTTTTCACATGTTTTATTGCATAAAAATCTGGATGAAGAACCGAATGATGTTTGCATCGTTTGTTGATTCTTGCGCATGTTGTTGATTAAATTGCTGGATGCATTACATGAGAGTCAGCATATGCATATTCTCAATTTAGAGCTCTTGTCTAATGATGACCCTAGACCAGGATATATTCCGAATTTATGATATAAGTGCCCGGGAGCGCTTTCTGTCCCCAATGATGCCTGGTCCCTTGCAGGTTTAAAAGTTAGGGCTGTTAACAGAGTCATTCAGTCCACGAGGATGGATAATGACAGGAATATATCCTTAAATAGCAATTTCTGAGCCTTACCAGTTACGATATGATATGTTATAAGTTAAAAAATGTAAGGGCCTCCCTAAACGGCATTAAAGTTTGGGCTGTTAACAGTTGGATAGAGTTATTGTTGGATAATTGAGCTCGATTGTAGAATTACTTGTTGCATGTCATTTTGGTACTAACCATGTCAAGTTTATAAGTATTGGAATGCTACGAGTATGTCATGTTATGTCAAGTTATGTTAAGTACTCGGAGTACAATTTCTGATATGTATGTGATCGATTTGGTTAGTATTGTTATGACATGTTATTTATATGATTTGGTATTATTTCTAAGTATTATAAAGAGTTTAAAAATAATGTTTTGGGTTGGAATTTCAGATTGTAAGTTATGAAAGCTCTCAGGTATTATGTTATGTTTACAAGTATTTTACAAAGGTTTTCAAGATGTTTCAGGCTAAGACAAGACAAGATATATTTTCAAATGTTTTGGGAAACAGGGAATGTGTTGAAGTCTCTTTGGTCCTTCATCCCAAGGCCGATCGGCTCTTACTAAGCTAGTGTAGCTTACCCTATTATATTCTTATGTTTTGTAGATGATGCTGATGAGGAGACATGGGACGGGGAGCACGACAAGTAGAAATTAAAGAAGTAATGATCATGTAATAGTATAGTTGATGAACCTTTATTAAGTTGAATAACTTTAGTTCTAAGTTTATGTAATCTACCTTTAAGTATTGATGACTTATAATAAAGTTAAAGATTAAGATTATTCTGTTAAGTTTGTCTTGTTAGAGTATATTTTGTTAAGGGTTCTTTGTCTCATTGATAGATGAGGCATTGCCAGGTCACCTTCTGGTTACGGGGTGTGACAACCATCATCACATCCTCTAATGTGATTGTGGCTTTCCCGTGGAAACAAGAAATCCGGATACCATTTTTCTACCAAATAAAAAATAATTTTTTTTTTCATTTCAACGAATAAGGTGCATGGAATTCATGACTGCATCATACATCCTGCTTGTTTCCAAACCGATTATTGCAAAGAAAGCAACTTATAAACCAAAAATTTCCACACTTTTGGTGGATTGTTTTTCCATCCATTAAATTTAACTTTTATAAGATTCAAATTTGAATTGGAAATATCCGCACTAGATGGAAGAAGACGAAATATTTACTTATGATCCTTATGGGTGTATCTTATTTGTGTTATTAATGTAATGTATGGCAATGAACAAATGCGACACAATCTTTTGATTTGATGGATATGATATTTCATTAAGTGTGGTGAAGCTCACGTGTATTTGTGCACAAGCAAATTCATATACACATAAGGTTTTCATGATAGGTTGATTATGCAGATTTCTTTTCCTATTTCGTTTTGTTCTAAAATGGGGGAGTTCGTGGCTTTGGATAAGAAGAAAGTATGGACTATGATTTTCTTTTCTTGTACCTACATATCTACAAATTTAAATTCTGCGGTGGAAATTGTTACATATTTTAAGCACGATTTATTTCATTTATCTTTCCTCCATTGGTGCATGTAGTCAGTCTTATCTCAACGTATTATTTTCCAGATCAAATAGTTCAGGAAATCCTTTATCTCAAATGCTTCTATGATTCGGATAACGAAAACACACAAAATTTATCATTATTAGATGCATATCAAATCGTGCACTGAATGAAGTCTCGACATCTTTTGCATCAAAATCCTCAGTCTGGAGAAGGGAAAATAAGTTACTTTGGTTATATGTGTTAGAAAACCAATTGGATGATCAAAGGTTGTGTTTGAATTTTGTTATTGAGATCATCCAAAAAGTCTTAAATTAAGAAACTTGAATTGATATTTGTGATGGAGTAAGGCAGCAACAACAATAATTCGTCCAATGGTTGAAATATCTTCAACATGCCACTTTATTAGATAAAAAAAAAGTGGTGTGAGATATTTTGTCAGCCAATGGGTCCAATAACCTCTCTCATACAAAGCATCAAGGAAGTCCGTTCACCGGCCATGCGCGTTCTAACAACTTTCACTGAGCTGCTACATGAGCAACATTCTCTTCTCAAGCTGGTGGTAGAATTTTGATTGATCACTTGAAATTAACAGATGGTTCAGCTCCAACTCAACATTATAGCTTTAAGTGGCGCCAGTGAAAATGTTGGGAACAACTTGGTATCTTCTAGTATGGAATCAGGGCCAGTGGGAAATGACGATGATCAACAACCCAACATGTTGTAAGTAGTAGTTCTAGAAAGAAAAGACTTGAAAGTACTACACAAAAAAGTGAAATTTCTAGTGATCAATTTCTCATTTACGATAGAGAATAGAGAGGCTTCGTGCTGGAGGAGTTTGGTGTCAAAAGAAGGGCGAACGAGACTGATTTCCCTTAGCCAATTCGAATGCCATACAAATGGCCTCCTTTCTACATCAACTAACTTTTCCAAACATTTTCTTATGTATAGGATTTCATGATTAATTTCTTTTAGTCCTTTTTAATAAATGGGAAATAGCCTATTCAATGTCCAGGCAAGTCCTTCGATTGAGTTCATCGACTTTAGATCTTGAACTTGTTGAAAGAAAAAATTCGTAATCCCCAAAACACAGCGGAATAAAATAGGGCGGGATTACGTTCTTTTAAAGGATTTACTCACGAGAAAGAACCACAACTTTGTGATAGGATTTATACCTTTATCGAACTATTCGATGTCGTTCGGATTTCGCTACTTGGAACCACCAACAGCAGTCTTCAGACTCCTGTCTTTACCGATATCCACACACCAACATTTGAGCTAGTTACTTCGCTTCTCAGATGCTAGTCCAAAGAACTCCGAAAATTGGAAACACCTTTCCCGAAATCCACAAAGTATAGGAAACTAAGGAAAACCGAAAATCAAATAACTAGAAAAATCAGATTTTTATTGTCTCTTGAAGTGTTCTTGGAAGTGTGTAAAATAAAGAAGAAAAATCCCAAAATTTTCTTTCTATTTTCGGCTGGTATGATGATGAGAGCTAGAGAAAATAATGAATTAAGAGAGAGTTTGGAATGAATAACAATTCTTCATCAAATGTGGTGTTAGTGGAATTACCCACTAACCCCCACTCTCCTCTTATTGCTCTCCCACTACAAACACTCACACATTCCCTCACACAAGTAGATATGCCGGTTTTGACCTGATCCAACTGGTCTGGTTGACAGGAGAAATGATTCTCAAACGACTAGAGTGGCAAACTGGTTCAGTCAACCAGAGACACTCTCGGTCGACCGGGTCCGGCTTTGCCCAATCCAATTGAGTCTGCCCAAACTAATTGAGCACCTATATCAAATGTAAACTCCAACAAGTCCAATTCAGATGATTATAGTGTGTGACCCTTTAGGTATTTGCTATGTTGGCCGTGACAACAATTGTCAACAGTAATGAGAGGTATCTAGCAACACATCATTACTCCCAATTCACAAATAGTCATGGTGATTCAAGTAACCACAAATATAATCTTTTGCACTAATCTCTTTGTCCTCGATATCTAGATTGAACACAAGTCACGGAGTATGTCAAACTTGTATAGTTCAATCAATCAGTTTCTTGATTCCAGAGTAGACTAATCAAATGAAATTAATACTCATATTAATTCATTTGTTCATGACCATGAATTAGTCTCACTCAGTTAAGGGGCCCAAGATATCACTCCTGTTATATAGGAGGGACAAATCTCTATCTATCACATCTCATCCTGACGTGGTTCATAGATACACCCAACAAATGCCTTTATAGCCCATCTAGTTACAGACGGCGTTTGACAACATCAAAGCATACCATTAGTCAAGCAAGAAATCTTATATGATCTCAAGTCGAAGGATTTAGGTGCAAACTGAATCATAATAAGAACACTGTTGACATTCATATAACAATCCATGAAGTGTTTTTATGAGCGGGTCTGTCCAGTATCAAATACTCATGCGTTTGATTTAATATCACATATTTAATCACAACACATACTAGTCTCCACACATTATTCTTGTCCTCAAAATTCCACAATAATGATTGACTAGGGACATTTTAGAATAGTTCAATATAACAATTACATAACTATCTAAGTACATTATTATGTTTCATTACTTTGCACAGCCGTAATTAAAACACTAATAATGGAATTCATGCCTTAATATTTCATCACATGAAAGAAAATACAACAATCTCCCACTTACACTAAAGACAACAACCTTGCCTTGTAGTGTATATTGTAACTATCTCTAGTTGAGTACATAAATGAGGATATAAACGGGTACAGGAGATCTTTTGCCCAAATATATGGGTGGAAATCACCTGTCCACATATATGTACCCACCACTCAAAAGTTACTGTGTACATTTTTTTCAATTACATATACACGTGGCGAATTGTGAATGGTTAAAGATATAAATGGGGACTTAAACGAGTACAGGCGATCTTTTGTCCAAATATATGCAGTTTATTTATTTTTTTCATAGAATTACCATGTTATTTACATCAATTTAAATCTGCTCTGAATCGTTGATAACATACTAAACTCATATTACCAGCTACTTATATTATTTTATGTAATGAAGGGAGTACATCGGAGGAAGTCTAATCCATCTAGACAAAATAACGACATACGAAACTAATTATCTAAGAATTATATGACAATCTTCATATGTATTATTATACTAGCATTTTATTTATATTCCTCTCCAACAATCAACCATTAGATGTCCAATACTATTGCTTTTACATATGCAGCCTGTTCTAATTTCAGTATATAATCTGATATATCTAAATATATATACACTATTTTTTTTTTTTTTGAGGAAATATATATCGACTTGTATCGGTAATATATATATATATATATATATATATATATATATATATATAGCCACAAACTTAATCTGACTTCCAATCATCTAGCTGAGAGGAATTAAAGCATCTGTATCGTCTTTGTTTGAGAATTTAAGTGTTTTGAGTTTCTTTAAAAACTGCCCTATTGCACTGATAACAGGAAGAGGATTTTCAAGATGAACAGCGTGCCCAGAATTCGGAATTTCCTTAATCTCTACATCGTGTTCGGTTCTTGTTCCTTCGCTGATTTTGTGGAGCATCTCTCTGGCAATTTTCTTGAACTTAGCGTCATTTTCTCCGACGATGATCTCAAGTGGTACTTTCAAATGTTTGAGGTCTTCCCACAATGGTCTGTCCAAAAAAAACAAAGAATGAGAAGTAATTACGATGTCTTACAGCAGCGAATATGATTAGAAAGATGAACAAGGATATATTCAGACGTAAGAAGTAAAATTCAAATTAGTTGAGAGGAACTTAAGTCAGAAAAGACTTCATTCATGAAATCTGTTGTCGGTGTGTTCTAACAAATTTTGAAAGAAAGCATTTACAAGACCTTTGATACTCCCTCTGTCGAGAATTTAGTGTCCACCTTCCCTATTCATTTTCTACAGAACGATGGACATTTAATTTCGGACAGAGGACGTATAACAGAAAACCTATCATATAACTAAATTTTGAGGAATTATGATATCATTAATACTTTATAGTAGCGAGCCAAACTCAAAAGTGTATGTAGATGAAATATCAAAGACTTACGGTTGCCTCCCAATACTTAAATCAGACAAAGCTTTTGCAAGATTATGCAAGTCAACGTGCTGCAAGCGGTTGGCAACTACTGTTTTGAAATGTGGATGGTTCCTCAAGCTGCAGCACAAAACCAATATTTCGATGGAGTAAAGACAGTAGCTGACGAAGGGGAGGGGGTTAGGGGGGAATTGAAGACGAGACGGTAATTCAAGTATCAAATACCTGTTCCAAAGATCTTCGGCATACCACACGTCCAAAAAGGGCTCTAGCCCATAAGTAGCAAGGAAGCTGGCTCTTGAATCATCTCTGGCCCTTCGGAGCATTCTTGCCAACGGATCAACTAATCCTGGGCTTCCCGAGATTAGGAAAGCGCCTTGAACCTGTAAATAGACATTAGATTCAAATCAAAATTGATTCACGGGACAACTAATAAGATTGAGATAGAGTATCTCGCATCAAGGAATGGACCTTGTCACAAGATTTTAGGGCCATGTACAATGAAATCCTTGCTCCCATTGAGTACCCAATGAGAATAACTTTTTCAGGAGTTATTTGAGGAAGTAACTCGCGTAACATCCTGCAAATGATATCCATTGACAAACTAAAGTTGTGTGCAGAACCATTAGTAGAATGATGTTGTAATTTCGTTTCTCCATGGCCCGGAAGATCGATTGCAACACATCTTGCCGATCTTGAGATAGCCTTCATGATCGGAATCCAGTCTCCACCAGTTCCAAGAAACCCGTGAAGAAACACGACTACATTTCCCTGCAAGCATCAATCCCAGAACCAAAGTTAAAGAAAAGTGCAAATTCCAATTACGGTATAACTAATACCAAAAAACAAAAGATTTATGTAATTTTGCTCAATAGCCTGGTAGTACACCATGAGCAGCAACATGTACGATGACAGCAAAGACTACCGCACTTGGATTAATTTTCTAGATGCCTTTTTTTAAAAAAAAATTATTATTACTACTAGGCAGGGGGTGTCGAACCTGAAACCTATTATTCCGAGTCAGAAGTGTTACATGAACTGCGATATCTTTCTTTGACTTCTAGATGCCCCTGATTTTTCTAAATTTCTCCTTTTCTCTTTTTGCTAACTTTGTTTTCCTAAATTCCTCATTTTACATGTTAATTGCAATAGGCTTTAGCAAACATAGGTGCATAGCATAAAATTAAAGAAGCGAGAAAATAATTAGTATATCACTTACGTCACTGCTTCCCCCCATCTCTAGAACATTGACGGAGAAAAGGAGACCCTCTAGATCAACTTTCAACTGGTATTTGAGTACTTTTTCTCGATTAAATTTCCTAACAACCACATTTTGGTTGATGTCAAACTGCTTCATGAGCTGACCGGCTTCAACAGCACAAGCCTCCACAAAGCCACTTCTTTTATTAAGATGGACGTTTAGAGTATTCACGGTCACATCTTCTTTAAGCCATTTGTAAGTTCCGAGTCCATGGGCCACAACGACTGATGCTTTATTGTTCATTACTTTGCAGATATCTGAATATTGCAAATCAAGATAACAGGAGAATTGAACAAAGCTCGACAAACCCAGGCCGGTTTCATACGTCGCACTAACAACTGCCATCTTCCCTCGTTGGTGAGCCCATTGTGCAAGTAATGCTGCATTTTCAAAACCCCCGATAACGCTTGGTTTGATTACCTTAAAGTAAGAAGGAAATTCAATTCAGTCAGGCTCAAGATACCATAAGATAGAAATATAAGGAGACTTTTCAAGAATGGAAAAAAAAAAAAATAAATAAAACCAACAGAAGGATTTGCTATTGTAAAGGTAAAACCATTATATGTACTGCCTGGATTCTCAAAATATTGTGGAACACAGAAAACATCATATTGAAAGATTATTTGTTCCCAGGGGCGGTATGCACCAAGAAATGACATTATGCTCATACCTTAATAATTTATACTGACCAATATACTAGATTGATGAGTGAATCGGCATCATTAACAATTCAATTGAGCTACTAAAAACAATGTGACGAGATTTATAAACACATTTTACCAGCATTACAAAAATATTTATCAGCAAAAGAATTCCACTTGGAACTAAAACTTACTACAGCAACAATTCCAGCATGCGCATATTTCTCAAGGAACTTGAAAGGATTTTCTCTAACGCAGTTGACAGTTTCATCTAGTGCTACAGGTAATCCAGTTTCTTCGCAAAATTTAAGAATATCATCCTCATCCTTGACAGGTTCCTGAAAAGAAGTGGTCGGTCAAGATATTAACTCAGCAGTAGCCCATGAGAATTGTTCAAGAAAAGACGTTATCAATAAATTAATGCTGCACAAAATAATACGGGACTGAAAGTAAAAGTAAGAAAAGTTAAAAGATGAGAAAGAGTTAGAAAAAGGTTTTATCGACACAACTCATTATTATTTTTTTATTTTTTATTTTTCAAAGGAGGGGTGAGCAGGGCCTAGGCTTTAGTGCAACGCCAAGGCGACTAGCAGAAGCCCGAATATCAAGCTACCCAATGGACTTCACCCCAAAAAAAATAGAGTTAATATTGTGTGACCCAATGGGCCACATATCAGATATTAAACTCATTATTTACACACTGAGGAAATTGCCATGGGGCAGTAACATGTCCATGTCATACATTAAGATTTTTTTCCTCTTTTTCCGGGAATAGATTATACCTCGATATATTGTAGGTCACAGTCTTTGACCAATTTGGCAAATTCAATGGCTTCATCGAGGGTCCAATTCCGATTTGCATCGACACGTAGTTCAACCCGATGTCCGACCTTTCTTCTTACCTCTTGTATAACAGCTACATCTTCAAGTGGATTGGTCCCACGAGCTACCTGAATAGTATAGTTGTAAAGTTATATTTTTTATTTTCTGTCAGTTTGAGGTTTTAAAAATTCAGGACAGCTAAACAGTATGGCAAGGATATTGAGCATAATGTAAAATGTCGTTGACATTAAAAGAAAATCAGTCAGCAATAGCTAAGGATTTACGATCCCACCTTTATCTTTATAGCAGTAAACCCCTCCGCCACAAGTGAACTTGCAACATTTTCTATATCCACAGGACTTTCACCGGAGTCAATAAGGCCACAAATTGGAACACCTAACAACGTCCTTGGTATGTCTTCTACTTGTGGATCAAGGATATTCAACATAGTGGAACCTTCTCTTGCTGCAATTGCGTTGAGAAGAGCCATCTCTAAACCACATCTCACACTCGGAAAGATTGTCCCAGGCTGTATAGTTCATCGTGAATGTAATAAATTGGAGATAAGAGAGCAGAAAAGATCACCAAAAAATGTCAAGATGGTAAATTCAACAATCTGATAGATGTTTATGTTGTCGGTGCACAGGAAAATGACCTACCGAGATTCCTAAAGTGTTCCATATCCATGTAGAAATAGAACCCTTCAGCAGCGGAAGAATGTGATCGATCTTGGCTCCTTCTACTGCATGAATTAGGAACTTCAGCTGTTCTTCCACATCCGGAAAGTTCTCCTCATGAGTTTCAAACGGTGCAACCTGTTTAGACAATTGAAAGTGAAGCTGAAAGGTAGGCCTGCTCTTTTAAATGTAAAAGGCTAACAGCTGAGAAGTGCTCGTAAAATGCAAAGCATGAGGATTTTAGCTGGTCAGGTAGTATGAGCAATTGACTAGAAGAATTAGAATAATATCAGGGATGAATGAGAATATTAATTTCTACAAGTCTCAAACTAAAGGACAAATTTTCCTTTACATAATGAGTTGACCATATTTTGAAATGTTAGTTACAGATTTGACAGTTGCAACTTTGGCAGAAACAAGAAAATTTGATAGATGTAAACTCGATGGTTATGTACAAGCAAATATAAAATAAGTGCCACACATAAATGAGAAGATATAATTGCAATTATTCAAAACCCAGAAATCGCAAACCCTTATACTGCAAATAATCCTCATATTGCCACAAATAACCCGCATTCAATGTGAATTAACAACTCTAAATTTGATAACCAGTTTCTCTTGATGAATGTGCTTGACAAGCATAATTAAACTTCTTGTGACAGATAAACATTTTTCCTTACCTCCCCATATCCTGTACTCCCATCTTCAAGGGACAAACTGATAATAAAGCCATCTCTATAGAATGTATCAGAGTCATAAACATTTGAAGTTGAAGTAGGCGCAGCGCACAGCTTAACCCTGACAAACAATAGTTTCAGAAAGCATATGAAGCTATATTATGATTGCTACATATATTTCAAGATTCTTCCAGCTCAAAAGACCATACCTATATGGAGAATACTCCATTTTGGAAATTCTACTGATTATCACTCCATCAAAGGTAGAAAATGACAGCTTAGAAAGGATGCGGAAAGTGTGATCTCCAGCAAAGCAACCAAAACTTTTTAAATTTCTGCGAAAAATAAAAAGAGAACAGCTGTAACAGCCAAGATGAAATATCATAGTCTATCAACCTAAGGGTGTATCTGAATTTGGAGTTTTGTTTGAGATTCTTTGACTTCGAAAACGTAAAATGTGATTGTTTGTGTTAGGAAATGTGGGGCCCAAACTAAAAAAAAAATTGTTTGAGATTGAAAAACAAATGCACCCTAAAATAAGAACCCTAAGTATTAATAAGTCTCAGTACCTGTGAAAGTTAGCATTAGCATCAATGCAGCTCTCAACTTCTATAACACAATCATCTTGTTCCTGTTGAGATTTGAACAAAGCATCGAGTAGTTCCATTTTGGTCCGTACTTGTACATGCTTCACGCTACATAGGTTGAACTTCTTTAAGTATTCACGACAAAATAAATCTGTAGCATTTCGGAAGAGAAAAATCTGATCTATACATTAGATTGTACATGTTCATGCTTGAGGGTACACAGAAGGAATTTTTCTTTACTTACTCAAGAAGATAGTAGTATTATCAAAGGAAACATTGTGATCTATCCAGATTTAACTTCAACTACTTTATGATCTCATGGAATTTATTTAAATACTCGAGAACAAATATTACTTGGGACTAAGGCTAATTGTTGCAGTACTCGATATTAAGAAATATTGCTGTAACCTTACAAAGGAGAACATTCTGATCTATCCATTCTTTCCCGGACTTATGCATGCTTCACAATACATAGATGGAGATTTTGTTAAAGTACTATGAAGATTGTAGTATTACCAAAAGAGAACATTCTAACTATCCAAATTTTAACTTCAATTACTTTATGATTACTCTACTCTAACATAACTAGTTCGGAAAGAAGATGTGTAGAATACATTTACTGTGACAGTTTAACCTCGTCATTAAAGTGTAATATTGAAGAAAAAAAATGTGCATTTATTATCTAGATACAGATAGATCTTGAAGCTAGATAGTCGTACGGTTGCATTCATCTCAACTCAATTATTTTAATGCATCACAGCAAATGCTAGAAATAAAAACTACTTAGTGCAGCATGGCCAATCCACAATGATTATTATCAGATAAATGGACAGCTAACAGGTATACAAAGATATGCGGTGGGAGAAGAAAAATCCATAACTTATTCCCTTGACGGATACCGAGTGTTGATAGGATGCGCAGAACAGCTTACCTATGTGCTAGGCAAAGGTGGTTGATTGAAATGTTATGAGATGTGTAGAAATATTTATCCAAAATGCTTCGCTCCGTCATATTTGCAATTGGGAGAAGACTGAAGATTGCACCACCATGATTGTTTATTACAAGTACAATTACCGGCTTCCGCGATATCCTAAAAGCAACATAATTATGAGTTGAACCGGATAGTAATTCCGCATGGTTGCTTTAAGAGAAAATGACTTGATCTAAGCCTTGCCAAGAGTAGTTAATAAGTCAAGTATTTATGTTATCCCACCGGAACTAAAGGATAAAGAACAGTATGGGATAGTGAAAGTAATCTAAGGAGAGCAAGGAAGAGAAATGATCTGGTTCATCCTTCAATGTCATTATTGGCTAGTGCAATTTGATACAATATCTTATCCTAAAAATGGTAATGAAGTGAAATTGCTGGCGATAGACAGATTTATTTTCCCCAGTGAAATTGAAATAAGGGGAAGAAAACAAGGGGGCGGAGGACTAAACTCCTTACCGTTGTCCCAGGAGTGCCAGTCCATTTGTATCATGGAGAAAAGAAACGTCTCCAACCACGGAGAGCACCTGAACATACTCAGAAAGATTAATAACAGAACATATGCTTAATGGTCGTACCCAGTGCACAAGGCTCCCGCATCAGCAGGGTCTTGGGAAGGTCCCGATGTATGCAGCCTTACCTTTATGTTTTTCATAAAGAGGCTGTTTCCGGGGTTCGAATCTGTGACCTAGCGGATAGCAAGTAATCACTTGACCATCGCGCCAAGCACGGCCTTCAGAACATATGCTTAATAAATAAGGAAAATAGATAAACACAAAGAAAGGAATTGTTTCTTTATATTTTCAAGATGTCATTGAAGTAATTGGAAAAGAAAGGCCATTTTATGGTTTTGCTTGGGAGAAAACCAGATTGCAACAAGATAAATACTATCCACTCAAATTTCGACTATAAGAATTTAAAAATGTTAACTTGGTCATATAAAAGTATTTGTATCCACTCACTCTTTTGTTGCACCCAACAGCAAACCCAACTGCAGTGCTAAGCAAACCATCAATGCCGCTGGCTCCTCTATTTCCAGCAACCTGTACCCAGTGACATGGCAATCTGTATCTAGACTCATTACATTGTAGATTACGCGAATACATGCCTGCATCACGTATCGGCATGCTGTTTCCAATAAACACAGCAGACTCATGGTGAAGATATTCGGGAATCACATGTGCAACGTAAGGTTCAGTAAGGGAGGACTCTGAACTAATAATAAATGAAGTTTCCCAAGCAGCCTACAGAATACAGAGTTTTCCAAATCATTGCCGGGAAAGTAAGGAAGAATTCATAAATCATGATTATCAAATAAAGAGAAATTAAAATAGCCAGTCTAATTCTTTGTCCCCCAAGCATCAAAACTAAAATCCAGATAATCACAAATTTTACTTAAATAATTGATAACATCTCCAAAATAAAAAAATTCATGAATTTGAAATTCATAAAATAAGAGATGTATAATTTGTTCATGCAAAGTTTCATGCACACAAGAGTAATATAAACTTATAAAACCATATTTCATGAAATCTTCAATTGCAAGGCATCTTTTGGATAGCATCATTTTCGATTATGTTTGGTGACTTTTGGATTATTTCTTTAGCTTTCATAATACATCCAATAGTTCTTTCACTTTTCACTTCCATTCCTGAAGCCCTCTTCCCCTCAAAAAGGGAGAATATCCTACTTTTTCCACCACCATTTCTGGTATCACAATAGATCAAGCGTCACATTAATAGTTCTACTCTGTTTTAGTTTAAAGTAACTTTTAGCCTGGGTTAACATGGCTGTTAAATTAAAGGAATATTAAAATTGAGATAACTAACAAAAAAGGATTGTCTAATTTCTAATAGAGCTTAGGAACTGGTTGCCATACCATCATCTCCAAGGTTTGTAGATATCTTTTCCATTTGCTGCTAAGGCATGGTATACAAACCTTCAACAAGCAATCAGAAAATTCAGTAATTTTACTTTGGATCCGATGCGTGACAATATGTAAAGGATCGCGACGTCTCAGATGATCATCAACCATTATATATGAGCAAGGCATGGAATCTTCTAGCATCTGAGATATGTGTACACTTGTTATCCGACTACCAAGCTGCCACAAGAAATACGTAAACTGATCAGCAGAACAGTCAAGCGAAAACTCACTCTCATAAGAAGAAAATTGCACAAGAGCCACAGTACCTTTGACAAAAAAAAAAAAAAACATTTAGTTCAGTTGAAACGTTTGACTAGTAACCAAAACTAAAGAATAAATCGTATAGAATATAGCATTAAGGTAGATACAGATCCAATTATCCACATTCTAGTATCCCTTGTAATCCAACTAACAAGAGCTTTGATTCTTTTTATAGTATAGTCCCAATCCATCACAGAAGTATATTTATCCCAATGACTAGACGAGGGAAGTTGTCCAGACTGATGCTTTCACTTCATAATCACAGAAACATGATTGCCTTATTCATAAGCAAGGGAAGAATCTGTTCCAACCTCTTTTCATGCCAATTTTCAAACGCCGGAAGAGGTATAGCAATGATCGAAATAAAAGAGGCCGAGAAGTACCTGGATAACCACATCAGGTTGCATCCAATCCCTGACTCTGTCTGAGAGTAGCAGGTAATCAAGGTGATCCATGAACAAAATATTCTCCTCAATGTCAGTGAAAGATGTCATATACTTCCTCAGTCGTAAGCCTGAAAGGATATCAACTGCAACTGGCCATAGCAGGTGTTTGGCTAGAAGAAGAGCTGCCCATATGTCATCCTCTGTATGAATTGCCCCGAGGATCAGAAGTCCCCGATCTGCCCCTTGTATCTCTTTAATAACTTCATCCATTTGATAATTACTTTGGTTTGATACGATAGAATGTTGTACTGGGATATAGGTGGTAAATGGTTCGGCAGTTGACATCCACAACTCTAATCCTGTCAAACATTTATGATCCCATGTTTTTGGAACGTTTGCTAGGGGTTCACGGAAAGGACAGTTGATATGAACAGGACCAGAAGGGGAAGAGGTTGCTAGATTAACAGCAGAGTCCACTGTGGTAAGTACCACCCTTGCAAAAATTTCATCAGTTGGTACAGGAAGACCGAAAAATTTCCTCACAAATGCACCAAAATGATTGACCTAGAGACAGAACATGCATGATGAACTTCAGAAGCAAAATGTTTTTAATAAAATATAAGACATGGACAAATACTTCACTGTAAGGCTAACTGGGTAAGAATTTCCTTTTCCCTTGCACTTAGGAGGTGAAAAAAAGAATTTAATTTTTAAAGCTAGAAAGAAATCAATCTCAACTCTCTCATTCATGGCTATAAAGCAAGCAGTAAAGTGGAGGAGGGGTGGGGGTACCTGATTTTCTTGCCCTTGATTTTTCCATCACAAATAAATGAAGTATGAGCCCTTTACTCCACATTTACATCACCAAACACGGCATAAAGTAACAGTTTACTGGGAGGTTTTTCCGTTATCAATTCAAAATTATTTTAAGTCCAGTGACATATGTTATATTTCCAACAATCATTTAATAAGAAACTTCCTGGCTTTGAGAGAAAAACCTGATTGATTGCTTGGTTTGCTCCAACATCTTGCATCTCTGGAGGACGATCTGCTGTAAGTAATAAGAGTGGTACGAGGTCTTGGCTTGCCTCCACAACCTACATATTCTTACTTTAATACCATCAGCAGGAATCTAATTTAGACAAATAACTGAAACACAGTTGAAAAAGAATTATAAAAACATCTAAAAGCACATTATTTCATAATGTTATGCAGTTGCCACACTGAAAATCAAGAGACTTTAAGGATCAAGAAAGGAAGGAAACACAATAGTAACTATTTACCAAAAAAAAGAAGAAAAAAAAGAGCGATTCAGCAAACTTACAGCAGGTAAGAGATTTGAGGTAGCTGTGCCTGATGATGTTATAATAACTGCTGGTTTATGGGAACCTCGAGCATAACCGACAGCATGAAAAGCAAGTGACCGCTCATCAATGCATGCAACACAACTTGTAAGAGGATGAGCTGACGCAGCAATCGCAAGGGGAGACGATCGTGACCCTGGAGCTATACAAATATACTAGAGGAAGAACAAATCAGAAACATGAATACCACCCGGATATCAGGTTGTTAACATACAGGCTCACCGTCAAGCCAAGCCGTGTGAATTCTTCAATTAGAAGGGATGCCCATACGGTATTCATATTCTGATAGTCTACGGGGGAGTAGCACATTTTGTCAAAATGGTGCTCCTGATTCTGAGAGAAAAATGTGAAGAATTACTATAAATATTAATAGAAATTCTACAACATACTCAGAAATTCAATAAATCCAGTTGCTTACCATATTATTGGCAATAGATAAATTAGGTGAAATCAAGGCAGAGAACTGACTGGAACAGCATGAAGCATCTTTCTGTGAGAGTCAAAACTGGTAGCTTTTAAGATCCGTCTGATCAAGCATACTAACAGCGCATAAATCAATATTTCTTTAAACTAACAAATGGAAGTTTAAAGAAGTCAAATTCTCCGAGAAAGAAGATTACCGGGATAAAGGGGATACCAGTTCCAGAGTGCCGGCCTGAAGAACACTTCCTCCAAGCTGAAGCGCATTCATGCACACCTGCATCAAGGAAAAGAACCATGTAAATGGTTATCCCCCGTCTTTGAGATATCTATTTATTGCAGTTCTCAGTAAAGTTTACAAAGTACGGGGAAAGCTTCCCAGCTCCTACTCTAGCATGAAATTTACAGGCAAAAGAATTTTCATATATCTTACCATCGCCACTATTTTCTCATCCATGAAGTTGACATTTCTAGAACCAGAGTTCATGGATTCTCCACTGCACTCTTCTGTTAGTGGCCAAAAATGACGTCTGACCTGAAAGACAGAACCAGGTAGCTGAAGCATGCCAAAAAACAAATTGAAGTATTCTTTTCTGAAACTCCCCAGGTTTAGCAGCAAGATATCGTCAATAGAACTACAATTCAAATTTTAATTATCCCCTGTTAGACCACCCTCACTTCAAGATATTAGAGAAACCATGATACAGATTGGTCCTGAACAATTATTTTAATAGCCTTCAGAGACTGGCTGATAAGAGAATTCATAACTCTATTTCGAAGTAGACACACGTAAACTAGACCAGGAAAAATGTAAAAAGCTACTTGAACTAATGTAAACATGAAAGAAAAAAATAAATTTATTCTCTCCAGCAGATCAACTTTGAAAAGGTATTTAGAATGTCTAAAAATACTCCTTTACACAGTTTAGAACAGTGTAAAAATACTCCTCTGAGAAACACAAGCTTAATGCTTGTTATAACAGCTATTCATACTTTATCTTCCCCCTATGGATTTTCTTCCGTAATCATCTTCCTTCTAAAGCTAAAAACAACTTTCAGGCCAAGATATTGTATCATATCAGGCAACAGTTTTTGAATATAGTGCCTTGCATTTGTGCAAGGTCATAACAGTACTCCAATTTCTAAAATGAGCAAATATCATATGGTTTTGATGACTCTTCAACCAAAGCAACAGAAAAGGACTGTTAACATGAAAAAGATTAAAAGAGAACAACCTTAAAGATACCTGGTAGAGAGACAACTCATATGCTTGAATGGCTTCCTCAAAGCTACAAATGGAAAAGTTATTCCATGCTAGTGTGGCAACCAAGATGGTAACCTCCTCAAATTCGTGCAACTCAATCTGATTAAACAGAGTATTAAGTATTAACCATAAAGACTTAGCAAAAAAAAAGGAATTAACCATAAACAATATAGAATTCTGCAAAGCCTTGCACTAAATATTTTCAGGACACCTAATGGAAAATAGCGAGAAATATATGAACTGCAATTTCACCTGGGGAATGAAGAAGTAAAATGAACCAGCTTCATGCTCTATTGAAGATGAGATCATGTCAAAATTGACGTCCAGAAAACCATAAACCATTGGAAAAGTAGATTCACTTGAAGCCCATTTGCTGAAACACCATTTGCTGAAACACCATAGAACATCATTTAGGAAAACAGCAGAAGCTTGCAACTTGAACTCCCTTATTCTAAGGTCATCAATCTCCACTTCAATACTCAAGTTTCTTAATAATAATAGTGCCCAACAGACATTTCATTACTCACCATTCTTGCACTATAACTTCTTTTCTGAAAGAATTTCATGAACTGATGATATTAAGATGCCTAGGCATGCCGCTTAAACATTTTATTTATTAACATGTTCATATCAATTCCTTCATTCAACAGATAAAATTAAGTCTTATATTGTAAACTAGTAGCCATTCTCGATTATTCCAGTCCATGGACCACCAAATAAAAGCGACAATTTCAAATAGAGGTAGCATGTACATGCCTTGAAAAAGTATTTTACAATGCCCTGGTGATTGATTAATACAAACTTCAAAGAACCCCAAACCAATTTCCTTTTTCTTTTTTCAAGGTAATTCAATGGACCCTTCAAGCGAGCAGTAAGTTCATCCCCTTGGCTAAGTTCCGAAAGAAAATGAAACAATATTTCAGTGTCATTCAAGACAGCTTACCTCTGATTTTCAGTATGACCTCCAGAGGAATGAGAATAATAACCCTTGAAACAGGCTGCCGCGCCAATGCCAAAAACCCCACGGGTTCTACCCAAAGCAAGCGACTTATATGACGGGTTCTCCTCTTTGGAAAGGAAAAACAGAGGAAAACCCCCAGCTTTATCATTTTGGTTGCAAAACCAATTTAAAGCTTTTGCACTTGGAGGCACTGCAACCTACAAATTCAGGTCCTTGTTCATAGGCACATTTGAATTACATACATGGTTATTCAAGTTGAATTACAATAATCATTAAAAAAAAACCTAAATATACCATAATTTCATTCTGATAAGACTATATGAATACGATAAATCAAATACATTCGATCATAGAAAGAAACAATTTGAGCAGCAAGAACACAAAATGGTTTAGTAAATAGCTACTCCCTCCATTCTATAATATAAGTCGTTTAGGACATTAGCGAAAATTAAGGAAGCAAAAAAGCAAGGTATTTTGACTAATATTGACATTTAAGAGAGTAATATTGATATTTTAACTAACAGAATACCTTATTTTTTGCTTACTTAATCTTTCCTAAATGTCCCAAACAACTTATATTATAACGACCTATATTATGGAATGGAGGGAGTAAAAAACAATATAAAACATTGAAATTTTCACCTGAAATGTGAACATCCCAGTAGAACAAGTAGGAGGATTAGACTTCAAATCTTCAATAGCTTCTTGAATTCTATGCAATCCTTGCTCTAGAGACAGAGCAGGAGGCAGAGTCCTTCTAATGCAAGTGGAAACCAACAATGCAGCATCTTTGGGCTCCAATATTTTATCCTCTTGCAGTGAACATTTAATAACCTATGCAAAATACAAGAAAGAAAACCCATTAAAAAAATTTGAAAAAATTATCAAGAAAATTGAGATTTTTTTCAAATCAAACAACCTTAAATTTTGGATTTTTTAGTCTTTTAAAGAAAATAGTAAGTGGGTTTAAGCGTATTCCGCTAGAGACCCATTCATCAAACTTAAAAGTGGAAAATTGTAGTAACTATTCTATCTGTAGAATGAGGGTTTAAAGGGATTGGAAATGGAGTTTTTCGAGTGTTGAATAAAGCTTGAGGATTCATTCTTGTGGGGGGTTTGTTTGGGAGGGAAGGAGGATATTAATGGAGGGATAAGATATGAAGAATCAAAAAACTTGACGATCTATTTATACACAAATTCATCCCGTGGTTCTTAGCCGTTTGATTCGACAGCAACCACTTTGCAAATTCTTGAATTGAATCCTTGTTTGGTAGTTGTGTTCAAAGTAGCTATTGGTCCCGACCAGGTGAAAACCGTCTGTATCCGTATATTTACTCATTAATGTGTTCAAACACTCAAAATTCGATATATAGACATTTATTCTAATTGTATATACACATGGTAAATTGTAAATTATTGGGCACAGAAAAGGGTACATGCACGAATATAGACGATTATTTGTCATCCCGACCAATGCTTATCGTGTACAAGTATGATTGTGTTAACCGTGATTCTACTAAGAGTGTGGGTCGTTCCATTCTTGTCAAAATTATTGAATTGAATCCTTGTTTGGTAGTAGTGTATAGGTAACCTGTGGTAATATTCCTACCAAGGTACATCCCGCAATTTACATATATCATTAACTCTAAAGATGGAATAGTGGTCTGGTTGAAGTTCAATTCGTTTTTTTCTTTTTTCCTTAGAGGGAAAGAGGTAGTTAGAAGGTTTTGAAATCTGACATATATATCATATCGGAAAAGTTACTTAGTCAAGGATTAATGGTCCAAGTATTTAATGAGTAGTTTATCGATCGTGGCGACATAAATATTTGAAATTAATTGAGATATATTTACTAATAATCCAATATGATATAATCCATTAGTTAAAAATGTAATTCCATTAAAAATATATAAAAAATCACTAGTTTGATGAATTCATATTTACCACTTATAGAAATACCTTATAAGTTACAAATAGATTGATCAAATCATAAACTTAGTAAAACAACTTGAAATTTTACAAAATAATTTTAACCAAATCATTTATTTAATTTAAACCACAACTTAATAAGAGACGGGCAAACAGATTTTGCAGCCTGGTGATTGGGTATGGTTACACATCCACAAAGAAAGATTTCCAGCGCAAAGACGTTCCAAGTTACTACCATGGGGAGATGGACCATTTTAAGTTCTAGAACGAATCAATGACAATGCTTACCGATTTGAGTTGCCAGGTGAATATAATGTTAATGCCACTTTGAATGTTACTGACTTGAGTCCTTTTGATGTAGGTGGTGGTTTGAGGGCAAATCCTTCTCATAAGAGGGGGAATGATGTAAACATCAAGGCAATTCAAGATCTTGTTCAAGCACCAGTTGGACCAGTGACGAGAGACCAAACAAAACAATTCAGATAAGAATTTAATAGCTTGGTTCAAAGAGCCCAAGAACAAGAAAAGCATGTGTTCCTTAAGAAGAGTGAGTCGAGGCTGATTACACTCGTGAGTTTAAACGTGGTCTAAACGTCCAGCCACGATCTAGACCATTATTTCCCGCATTATGTTTAGTTACTTTATTTTGTGCAGTTTAATAGAGTAGTTATTTAGTAGTTTTCTTATTTTGTATTTTAGTTCCAGAAGGATTAGACTTTGACTTGAAGTTGAAAACTATGTCGTATTTTAATTCAATTATGAGTAGGAAACTTAGGCCGAAAATCTCCCTATAAAAAAAGCATTTGGCATCCTTTGTTTTTACACAATTGATATATATATATATATAAACGTAAGCTTTTACTTTCATCTTGAGTTCTTGAAAAGACTTATTCGTACTTATCAATGATTTCCTTGTAGCATTCAATATGACTTATCAAACGAATTATTCACGTTCGTTTGTGGCGTCTTCCTTATACCGAGGTTGTTAATCACATGTTGATTAGAGGTTGAAGTTTTCACCCATCATAAGTCGATTATACCTATGTTGCTAGTCACAACGTATGATCCTTCCTATTGGTTGATTAGAGGTCGAAGGTGCTCATCCAAACTTATACGAGCTATTACTAAATCAAAGAGGATTTCGTTCACATTATTGGTGAAGGTTCGCATTAGCTAGACTCACTCAAGCTCATACGAGCTGAGCTTAGGCTCATCTTTTACATGTTCAAATAATTTGTTCCGAACGCGGGCTTAACAATGACCGGCTCACATAGCCCGTTTGATATCAAATTGTCATTTGAGAAAATATGTACTCAATTTTCAACCAAGTCGGGATTTGTGCAGAATGTCCCATTTCGCCATAAGCTCACTAGGACTAAGCTCACCCTGATAACGCGGGCCAGAGCCCACTAACATATGAGAAATTTTATCTTCGTAAGTGAGTAAATTTAATACTTATTTTCAAACCAATTAATATAATACACGTAAGCCAAAAGTGGAAAGATAATTAACTTTTTGGCTTACGTGTATTAGGGGTGTTCATGGTTCGGTTTGGTTCGGTTTTATATATTTTTCAAACCAAACCGAAATATTCGGTTTGGAAATTTTGAAACCAATCCAAACCATTTAAAATCTCAAACCGATGCATTCGGTTTGGTTTGGTTTGGATTGGTTTGGTTGCTCGGTTTTGCGAGACACAAAAATATTGATTATAAAGTTTAAAAAAAACTTTTAGTTAGTTGCTAAAAATATTTAAAAAAAAATATGCCTATTATTTTTTCAAGGTAAACACAATAAAGAAAACAAAATAATAAAACATAAATTCTTGGTCTTAATCCTTACACTTCAAACAAATTACTTTAAAATCATTCTACAAGAAAAAAGAAAAAAGAAAAACACAAAAAATTACATAATTATTAGTTCAAAATAGTGAAATACATTAAAATCTTTTGGTAAATCTAAAATCGCATACCAAATGATGGCTTTTCAATCTCTTGGTTTAACACTTGAAGAACTTGCACTTGAAAATTCTAGAATGAGATAAAAAAGTTAGCAATTATACTAGAAATCATTTTAAGAAAATATATATTTTATTGCAAAAAAATCCTTTAATATATATTATATATATTCGGTTTGGTTTATAATTTTTTTTAAACCAAACCAAAAATTCGATTTTAATTTAGCTCAAACCGAAACCAGTCCAATGCACTGCTCAAATCGAAAATTCGGTTTGGAAATTTTGAAACCAATCCAAACCATTTAAAATCTCAAACCGATGCATTCGGTTTGGTTTGGATTGGTTTTGCGAGACACAAAAATATTGATTATAAAGTTTAAAAAAAAACTTTTAGTTAGTTGCTAAAAATATTTAAAAAAAATATGCCTATTATTTTTTCAAGGTAAACACAATAAAGAAAACAAAATAATAAAACATAAATTCTTAGTCTTAATCCTTATACTTCAAACAAATTACTTCAAAATCATCCTACAAGAAAAAAGAAAAAAGAAAAACATAAAAATTACATAATTATTAGTTCAAAATAGTGAAATACAATAAAATATTTTGGTAAATCTAAAATCGCATACCAAATGATGACTTTTTAATCTCTTGGTTTAACACTTGAAAATTCTAGAATGAGATACAAAATTTAGCAATTATACTAGAAATCATTTTAAGAGAAAATATATTTTATTGCAAAAAAATCCTTTAATATATATTATATATATTCGGTTTGGTTTATAATTTTTTTTAAACCAAACCAAAAATTCGATTTTAATTTAGCTCAAACCGAAACCAGTCCAATGCACTGCTCAAATCGAAAATTCGGTTTGGATTGGTTTGGATCGGTCGGTTCCGGTTTTTCTTGAACACCCCTAACGTGTATTGTATTCATTGGTTTGGATGTAAATTTTAAACTTAGACGCCTACCAAAATAAAAATAAAATTCCTAACATATCGGTGCTGCAAGTTGAACTGAACTGGATAAGGAAGTACAGACATGCCACTGTCATCCCTTAACACACAAACATAAGGACATGGAATCCAACTTAAGTTTTTGGAAGTAAGAAGCAATTTTACCAATTAACCTACGACTTTCAATGGCGGATTTAAGGGGAATAGGGGCGGCCGTCACCACCATCTTTCAAAATGCCAATTTTTATTATAATTGCATATTTTCTGAAAACTCTTTTGAAAAATTTATCTCGCCTCTTAAATATTTTAAACAAATTTATTACATTACCCCTAACGTAAGATTTTTTGCTCTGGCCCTAAATTACTTTATCACAAATATGATAGAAGTTATTTTCACAATTTATAATATGTGTCTGGATTTTATAGTACACTTATGCGTTATATCCTTTGTTATATTTTTAAAATTTGGATAAGATCACACAAAATTATTCAATTTCACAACATTTGTTGTCATTCTTAACTAATTAACAACCAATATCAATTAAAATTTTGAATAAAAAAACATTAAAACTCAAAATTTTGTTTTTCTTATGATTAAAATTGAAAAATAATTCAGACTAGATTGTTAGAAAATCAATTTTTTGGGTCAAATTTTCAATTGATTTTGGTTATAAATCAACTAAGAATGAAAATAAAAATTGTGAAATTAAATATTTTTGTGCACGTGTATAAATTTTTTGAAAGTGTAGTAGGAAATATAATAAAGAAGTGTAATACGATAGTGGTTTTCGCACTCTTCTCTTACCTCTTTTGCACCCTCTTCCTTTTGTTTTTTAATGCTTGAAAGATCCAAAATTTCTAGCTTAATCATTATTAATTTTTTATTTTTTATTGTGAAAAGAGAGATGCATGTAAGAAGTTAGACGTATGGATAGAATTCCATCTTTTTCCAATGTAATTTAATTGCGTTTAAAATATCACTCTTTTTTGTAATTTAATTGCGTTTTAAAAGATCACTGCCATTTGGTTTTCCTTATAAATGATTGGTTGGCATATGCTTAGTATGGTGAGCATCAAAATCAAAAGCTAACATAAATATATATATATATATATATATATATATATATATATATATATATATATATACATATATACATACATATATATTGTCACGCCCTGTGCCCGCGGGTCAGAAACGTAACATGGTCTGACAATACCCACAATTACTTATTTGGCAACCAAATTCGCTATGCCAAAATGGATATTTCAAAATGATAATGAATACTTAGGTTAATGATCATATAACACACAAACGTTTACTTATCCCATGTGGAATGCGTGGATTACAAAGATCACTGTCATTTTAATGTTGTTTAATCTTCTTTTAGCTTAATAACATAACCACCTCTTGCATTGCAATATTCTCCTAATTTATCTCTCCTCTTTACTTTTTATTCTTTAAGTGGGACATGTGACACATTTCTAGTGGTAGGATAGGAAAGGAGATATGGTTTTGGGACAGATGATTTTCTCCCAATGAAGATGGGTTGGGAAGGTTTGCTGATAAAATAGAACGTGTGCTTTTTCAAGGTTGAATCCTGTCCATAGGTAGGATCATTAACCGAAAATTTCTCAATTATATAAGAGTTTATATGTTATCGTTTCTAAACTCCTCATTTTTTTTTTCTACCCAAGCGACTTTTTTAGATATAAGATCTTAATCTGAAATAAAAAGAAATTATTCAAATTAAGTTTTCTCTCATTTTATTTTATTTTTTAAAAATTTCTTTTTTTAATTGTAATTATGGAACTTTTCTCAAGTTAGATGAAACTCTTTTATTTATTTATTTATTTATTTTGATTCGAATCCTATGTGATACTCTCCGTGACATTATATATACTTTAATGACAGACACTTTCATTCATTTATCTTAAATTAAAATAAATACTAAATAAACCTTACAAATGAATGTATAATCTTTATGTATGAATCAGATTATAATTAGAATGTCCCAAAATTTGTCACAGAAAATTCGGTATGATTTTTTTTCTCTCTTCAATATATACGCGAAATAGTTCGTAGAAAAAAGGATCGTGACGCCACGAAAAGTGTTTCTAACCAAATCCATGGATTACTATCTTGCCACAATTGGCGATAGTCAATTCCATACAATATTTGCCCATCAACTAAGAGAAATAAGAGAAAAATGATTGAGAAAGCAAGACAACGTAAGAAAATGCAGAATTTGATACAAAGAAGTATGCATGGATAAACTATTTAACGTTTTTATAATTTGTACACCACAAAGCCAGATTAGCATTTTTAATGGAACAAAAATCTTATTTATTACATGTTTGAACATTGCTACTATCTCCATTCTTAAATATAATACGTTCATTACATGTTGCGAAAATTAAGGAAATAAAAATTAAGATGTTTTTGCAATCAAAATATTAATATTACACTCTTAAATATAATTAGTGGTATACAAGTCATATTTAAAAGAATAATATTAATATTTTAATTACAAAAATATTTTAATTTTTTCTTTCTTAGTTTTCACAATCTTTAACAAAAAGTCTTATATTTATGGAGGGAGTATTTTATATGATAGTGAAACAAATATAAACGTTCTTATAATTTTTTTTCCTTCAAAACATGCTATAATGCAAAATTTTCTCGAATTTGTAATCATGTAACAATCTTTTCTTTTTGATAAATCGGTGTTCGGGTATTAACCCGATAAATCCACTTAAAGTATCAGTAGTCCCGAATATTAATTTGACTAATTCACTTGAGATATCAGTAAAATAAACAAAATAATGTAACATGATATCATTCACCAAGTGGCTCAAATACGTGATTTTACCTGGACAAACTTAAAAGATCAAAAGTGAAAACACAAATAAGTAAGTCCACTTGTATAATTCAAATAATATTATTCTATCTAAGAAGAAAAGCAAACTAATTATATAATATTATATAACAAATTATGTAAGTTGGTCAAACAATTTTTTACCCCGATTAATCAGTTAAGCGTCGATTAATTACTTTTTGCCGACTATACTAGGCCTATTTTTACAACACTGATATATCGATCAATTAAAAAGTTAACAATGGAGCAATCTAAGGAGTGACAAGAAATTAATGTAAGAGAAACTCTTCCTTGCTAATGATCCTTCCTGGGAAGAAACTCTACCTTGTTGATAAAAAAAACTAATTGATCAAACTCTTCCTTCATCGTTCCTTTCCAATTCTTAATGTATTATTTCTTAAATTGAGTTTTCCCCATATTCATCAGTGAATACTGCACTTGTTAATCTAGGTAGTCTCTTTCTGACATGGACGAATCTAATCTAGGAGGACGGGAAATGCCAGTCGTCTTTAAAAAATTTAAAATAATATTTGTATTCTTAAAATATTATACTTTTTTCGTCTCAATTTGAATATTCATATTGGATTTAATACAAAAATTAAGGAGGTTAGTTACGAAAGTTTAAAGATACAATGTACCCATTTCAAAAAGTAAAAGTTCAATTTGAAACAAACTAAAATAGTATAGCAATTTGCGGTGAAATCGCCTAATTAGTCCTGTTCGTATTTTGAGATTGTAGTTAAAGTCCCTTTCGTTTTATTTCTACTTTTAACGTCCTGTTCGATTTTACGTTAATCCAATAAAGGACTTCTGTGACTTTTTCTGTTATCTGGCCGTTTAGGATGCCACGTGCTTTAAGCGTGCCACTTTAACCAGGGATATTTTCGTCCCTCTACCTCTATAGCTCCAGTAAAAAAACCCCAGACCCTTTCTTCCCCAACACTTAGCGATTATTACCCATTACATCTTACTACATCATAGAATTAGGGTTCTTCATTATTTTATGGATGTTTTCTATTTCAATATTGTACAGCTTTGAAATTGGTATATTATGGATGTTTTCTATTTGAATAAAACTCTAGGAAAAAACAACAAAAAAACTAAACTTATATTAAAAATACAGAATAATAACTTCACTACATTCTTGATTGACAAATGATACAACAGCATCCATACATGTCTTCAATTCATTTAGACAATAAAATAATAGATATAATCAACCAAGAAACCACCAAAGCTGCCCAAAGTTTTCTCTCTCTACTGGCGGCGACTTCCATTGATGATTTGCAGGTCTTCATTTTTTTCTTCATAATCAGACATTTGGAACACGGAGGCATCTCAAACCATTTGAAGTAATCACAATGCCATGGTTTCTACGAAATTTTGGACAAAATAAAACAAATAAATTAGAAACCAAAATTTTTACATTGCCGAATTTAAATTTGTATGAACACTAACCTCATAATTCTTGCATCCCCAGAACAATCTCCCTGGATTTGATGAAGTCTTAGACATCTTTAGGACGGGATTATCACCACAACGACATTTAGTTTGGCAATTGACAGATTGCCTAGAAGAGGACATTTTGGGGAAAACAATGAAGAACCCTAATTCTATGATGTAGTAAGATGTAATGGGTAATAATCGCTAAGTGTTGGGGAAGAAAGGGTCTGGGGGTTTTTTACTAGAGCTATAGAGGTAGAGGGACGAAAATACCCCTGGTTAAAGTGGCACGCTTAAAGCACGTGGCATCCTAAACGGCCAAATAACAGAAAAAGTCACAGAAGTCCTTTATTGGATTAACGTAAAATCGAACAGGACGTTAAAAGTAGAAATAAAACGAAAGGGACTATAACTACAATCTCAAAATATGAACAGGACTAATTAGGCGATGTCGCCGCAATTTGCAATAAATGACCACTGACTATTTACATATTTTGGGGTTTGACCAAATACTTTTATTTTTGCGGATTATAATAATAAACATTTTATGGGCATCATGTATTAGTACCGGCCCCAGATTCTGGCAAATTTCTTATTTTTTTGGGCCTGAAAATGTAAAAAGACAATTTTATCCTTTATAGACCTGAACCCCGACACACCTAAAACCGACCCAATCTCCATATTCTCCGGCGGCCCCATACATTTTCCGGTCATCCTCTCCAGCGATAAAAAAAAAGCCAAATTCCCCCTCTCATCTCAGCCAAGAAATTGCATAGGGTTTCTGTGATACCCGAAAATTTTCGTGCTTACGTGTCTAGCATTCTTTTATTTAATGACGTGTGTTACTTGACTTTCACATGCTTTATTTGATGTACATTAATTGTTGAGGGGCGTTGTGGTGTCTTTGGTTAGTTAGGAAACTTGAGTGTAGATACTAAGAAGTTGAGGGAGTGTTTTGTGAGCAGTTGAGGGGGTAGTTTTACGAGGTTTTGCTGGAGTTATGTGTGTGTGGTTAGAATTAGAAGAGAGAGAAAAGAAAGGCTGGAAAAACAGAGAGTTATGAGTGTTTTCAAGATTTGAGATAGTAAACATTACCCGTTTTCAGTGATTTTTAGTGCGTTTCGAAAAGGACTGATAGAGCTACGATTGGGGTTCGATGAAATAGCGTTTGTATTTTTGTTCATAGAGTTATAGCCTTGGGAAATTAATAATATGAATCTGGAAAATTCTGCATTTGTGCATCTTTGGAGATTTTGAGTTTAGTTGCCAATGTAAGGACCTTTCACCCTTGTTTTTCAGTTCAAAAGAATGAAATATGTATTTTAATAAATGATGTCACGATTTTCTTCATTGGTTTTATTGCATAAAAATGGATAAAGTATTGTAGAAAATGCTTATATGATATCTATGTTTAGTGGAAGTTCTATGCTTATATGTTCTTATGAAAACATAATCCTCTTAATATTTGCAAAAACTTAATTGATGAAAGTCCACAGAATATAATGAATCTAAAGCATGTCTGAAGCATGTATTAACATCTAAAGTAGAAATATACAAGATCCTTAAAGGAAAATAATATATTAATATGTTCTTCTTGAATACGTTATAATAGCAAATAATTGTTGAAGACAATAATTGTGATCTCGAGTTTAGAAAATTCAAGATTTTTCTTGATTTACAAACTAACATTTAGAAGATGCTCTATGTGAACAAAGATATTCTCTAAGTAATCCAATAATCATCTGGTCGTTTAATATTATGAAATATAATTCTTATTTGTGAGAGCGGAATTGAAGAACTGGTCTTGAAGTACCATATCTAGTATTGTTGGTCACTTATGCATCTTGCAAATTCTATTTGTCCTGATATTTCTTTTATAATAACGATATTTGGACATTAAACACATCCTTCAATATCTCTAAAGGAAAGCTAATCTCAGATTATTTTGTTAAGATGAATTAAAGTCGACATTAGTTGGATAGCAGACATTAGTCATTTTTCTGATTTTTATAATATGCATTCTTGGACATTTACATTTGGTAGTATTAATGTTATATTACAATATTTTGTGGAACAAGTCGAGTACGGATGGTTGCTCTGAGAGGTGTAACTTATCCTCAGAGGAAGAAATGTGTATGGTATTTTATGAGAATAATGAAGCTTGTATAGTTCAACTGAAAAGAAGGTATATAAAGAAAGACATGACAAAATCAGATTTCACTAAGTTTTCTTTTATAAGAAAAGTGAAATGATGTGCGATCGTTTTGATTAAATGTGGTAATTTGGAAGATTTATTCACTAAGGCATTACAGACTTTAATTTTTAAGAAGTTGATTATTATAAGATTGATATGTGTCGGTACGAGGATCTTAATTTTTAAAAGATCTAGTTGACAAGGGGAGTACAAGGATATACTATGTTTCCTCCACTAGAGAAGTTTTTCCCCCACCGTTGTTTTTACTTTAGCAATATTTTAATGAGTCATATTCTTTATGTTAAGGACTCCAAGGGGGAGTGTTATCAAATATAATATGATGGAGTCCTTAGGATTCCAAAACCACTCTCACATTATGATTCACTACCTCCCATTTATAGAAGAGTTACACGGATATCATAACCTACCCATTGATGCGTCCATAAACTATCCATTGATGAAAGTTTTCATAACCTACATTCTTAATCCCTATAAATAGAGAGACTTGGTTGATGTAAAGTTACCCTCATGAATAATATAAAACACTTCTCCCATCACTTGTGTCTTATCTACATTCTCTTTTAGCTTATATCGTAGTTTTGTTGTGAAATTCATTCTAAAATTTTATTTATTTTATTGCAGATTTGATATATTTATAAATGTTTGATTTGATTCTTTTTTCGTAGATGGTCTAGGGAATCAGGGGATCCAAGAAATTAGTATTGACGGGCGAGTTTAAATTTTTCAATAATTTTATGGGAAGCTAACCTTTATATTTCAAAGAATTTTCTAAAAGAAAAAAAAATGTAAAAGTTAAGTATGTGGTTTTGAAAATCTTGGTAGCGTTCCCTCTAGATAAATTTTATTTGTATAATTTTTTCTTGCAAAAGAAGCTGAGTAAATTAGCACATAGTATTTCTATAATATTTCATAATGAACCTAATATAGCTGTTTATTTGTGTATGTATAACCTTAATATTTTAGCATTATATTTTTATATTACGAGCAAAGATGTTTAAATTCATTTCTTCACATAAAAATTGTGTGGCATTTATTGAGATTCAGGAAGGGGGCCAATATAATATAAAGATTACAATATTAATGTTTTTATTAGGGATACAATATAATATGTCTAATAATTTAAAATAATTAAAGTTTTCTTAAAAATAAATAATTTCAATTGTTCAATTTGTTTGTAGGTTTGGTAGAAAGTTGAGATTGGAGAGGATGAAGGGATGGATTGAGCAGGGCCCACTTAGATTTGGCATGCCAAGCCCAAGAAATTAGCCTTACTCAGCTTATAATAACAAAATAAATTAATAAAATAAAAATTTTGACTTTCGATTTTTCTCATGTTGACCTGACCCGCTCAACTTAAAAACCCCCAATCTCTTCATTTTTTCCTTTTCTCCTATGCTAATCCACCACCAGTCTGCATCTTTACCGACTATCCTCTTTTTTTCCCAATCCACAGCTGCTTCTAGAGTCGGGACGAAGCTAAGAATTTGACGTTGGTGGCGAAACTGCAACAGTATGTCGAACTATATATAAAAACGGCAAAAAAAAATTCTTAGGGGCGAAACTGATAAAATATTCCGAAATACATATAAAATTTACTATATCTAATAGTATTTTTAAAAATTTTGGGGGCAACTGCCCCCGCGCCCCCTTGTCTTCTTCCCTATTCTAGAGTCACCACCAGTGTGCCGTCAAGTATTTATAGGATCGGTTTAGTTGACGCTTCAGACTACAAAATTCATAAGCACAAGCACTACTAAAAAAATCAACAATTCAACAAAGCACAAGAAAGTAAATTGGTAAATGCTTAAAATATGTTACATGTTTGTAGAAGCAAAACTTGACATAGTTTGCGTTATTGGAACAGTTCCTCATGCAAAAAGCTTAGGGGGTTGAATTTCACCAAAGTATGCATTGTTGGGAGAGATCCCTCATGCAGAAATACAAGTTAGTCCGGAAACCTACGACAAAAAGGTAAAGCAGTATGCAACTTAATGCAGAAATTAACTGCAAAAAAATTAAATATAAGGTAAAGACTTAAATAAGAGTCATTGACTATAGTGTGAGAGAGACCTTCAATTTTCAAGTCTCCCATTTATTGATGTTTAATTCCCTTTGAAACAAGTCTTTCTCCTTGTAAAACGCATGTGACTGCCACATTCTGCCTTGTTCCACGAGTTATGGTAGGAATGGATATTGTGGGGTGTTCATCCATGCCCTGACCGACTGATAGTTATCATCCTTTTGTTTTAGGAACAAGTTCTTACATTATTTTAGTTTGTCCAACTAAGTTTGGAAAATTGGTCATTATTGTCCCTAAACAATATTTAGACATACGTAAGGTTCCAAAACATTAATTCTATACAATAAAACCCCTAAAGAATTTATCATTGGTATACAAGGTCCTTCCGTCCAAAAAGTTGTTAGTCAATTGTCAATTCAAATTTTTGATCGAATCAATAGAAATACTTTTAAGGGACATAATCAGTACATCACAATTAAACTAATTCCTAACCGACACTCTTCTCAGACACGCACCACCCACCCATCTCTTATTTCTTCCTCTCTCCCTACCGACACTTGCAACACCACCCTAAATCATCATCACCCACAGCACCATCTGATCAATACTAATCCCCATCCAGTCTTCCTTCTTGAACATAAATCTTGAAAATTCAGGACTCTAATTAGCACTAGCAGCAGTAAAACCAAAGCAAACCAAATACAATTCTTCATTGACTCCTCAATCCATAAACAAAATACAAAACCATAAATTCCTCTTTATTAAAAATGCCACAATCCTAATTCCCCAACAAACTAACCTCCCACAAATTAACACCAAAACTGAAGGAATTTGTTCCGTGCCTATTCTCATTGATTGAGTTGCATTATATACATCAATACATGCATAAAGTTAGGCTACAAACTAGGAGACTAATTGACTGAATACAATCAGGATATTTACTAGACTAATTGACTAAAGATATACAAGAATATTATTATATTCTATCATACCCCCGTAGTCGAAGCGGGGGGTTCTTGTACACTGAGACTGGCCCAAAAATCATAAAAAAGAATGCGCGGAAGCCCTTTTGTAAAGATGTCGGCAATTTGATATCGAGAAGGGACATGAAGAACCCGAACTTGTCCACGAGCCACTTTCTCACGTACGAAGTGGATATCCATTTCAATATGTTTAGTGCGCTGATGTTGAACTGGATTTCCGGAAAGTTATATCGCACTCACATTGTCACAGTATACCAATGTAGCCTTACGGATGGGACAATGAAGTTCCAAGAGAAGATTACGTATCCAACAGGACTCAGAGACAACATTAGCAACCCCTCGATACTCGGCTTCGGAACTAGACCGAGATAAAGTAGGTTGTCGTTTGGAAGACCAAGAAATCAAGTTATCTCCGAGAAAAACGCAATATCCCGAAGTGGATCGTCTAGTGTCGGGACATCCGTCCCAATCAGCATCAGTGTATGAGACGAGACCAGAGACTGAAGACTTGTACAGATGCAAGCCAAACTTAAGAGTACCTTGTACGTACCGTAGAATACGTTTGAGATCACTCATATGTGCATCTTTCGGGTCATGCATATGTAAACATATTTGTTGCACGACATATGATATATCTGGTCTTGTGAATGTAAGATACTGCAATGCTCCTGCCAAACTGCGATAATGAGTGGGGTCCTCATACGGAGACCCTGAAGAGATACTAAGTTTAGACTTAGTGTCAACTGGTGTCAGAGCAGGTTTACAAGAGGTCATGCCGGCCCGTTCAATAATCTCCTCGGCATATTTTCTCTGACCAAGAAATAAACTACCTGCATGTCTTGTGATTGCAATGCCCAAAAAATAGCTCAGAGGGCCTAAATCCTTCATAGCAAATTCAGAAGCAAGGAAGGACATAATAATTTTACAAAGATGATCAGAAGATGCAGTGAGCATGATATCATCAACATATAATATAATGTAAGCCATGTCAGTCCCCTTGCTATAGATAAAAAGTGAATGATCATATTTGCTATGGGAAAAACCAATAGAGGAGACAAAATCAGCAAACCGTTGATACCAAGCACGTGGAGCCTGTTTCAGTCCATACAGTGATTTCTTCAAAAGACACACATAATCTGGATGAATGGGATCCCTGAATCCCATAGGTTGATGCATATACACGGTTTCATGAAGGTCTCCATGCAAGAAAGCATTTTTGACATCAAGCTGGTGCATATGCCATGATTTAGACAACGCAATGCTAAGAACTGCCCGAATGGTCGCCGGTTTCACCACTGGATTGAAAGTTTCATCACAATCCATACCAACCTATTGAGAACTGCCATCACTTACAAGACGGGCTTTGTGCCTCTCAAAAGAACCATTAGATTTCTTTTTATGCCGAAAAATCCACATAAAACGAATGATATTAGCATCAGATGGACGGGGTACCAACTCATACGTCTTATTTTCAATAAGAGCATTATATTCGTCGAACATGGCATTTTTCCAATTCGGGTCGGATAAGGCAAGTTTTGGGTTGCGGGGAATAGGTGAAAGGTGTTACCGAAGAAGAAAAATTGTATTGTCTTTTTGGTTTGAAAATACCATGCATAGCTCAAGATTATAACCTCGATGATGAGATGGGTAGCCCAAGAACAAACATGGAGTGGAACGAGGTTGAAGTTTATTGATGGTAGTGGAAGGATGAAGAGGGAAACATAAACAACCAAAAACTCGTAAATGTGCATAGGAAGGATCCCGATGATAGAGAATCTGAGCCAGGGACTTGTGTTTGAGGGACTTGTTTGGGAGAATATTCAAAAGATATGTTGACATTGCTAAGGCGTGATGCCAAAAATATGGGGGCACTGAATCATGAGTAAGGAGAGTACGAACTAGATTATTTATGGTCCTTATTTTTTGTTCGGCTTTTCCATTTTGAGGAGATGTGAGAGGGCATGAGAAGCGAAAAACAAGACCATGTGTGTTGCAATAGTTTTTGAATTTATCATTGTCGAATTCCCTCCCATTGTCACATTGAAAACATTTGATATTTTTCTCAAATTGTGGCTTAATGAAATCACTAAATGATGAGAAAATGGAATAGACTTGGGATTTTCTGCCAATGGGAAAAGTCCACAAGAAATTAGTAAAGTCATCCAAAAAAAGAACATAATATCTATGCCCTGTCGTGCTTAAAATAGGAGAAGTCCATAAGTCACTATGCCTGATATCAAAAGGCATCAAAGTACTAGAAGATGAAGCATAAAAAGGCAATTTGACATGTTTCCCAAAAACACAAGACTCACAAACAGGTGAGCATGTTAATTGTTGACAATCAATAAACTTATTATTGCTAAGGGAGCTCAAAATAGATGCTCCCGGATGTCCCAATCTATTATGCCATAAAATAGGAGAAAGAGCTGCAAAAGTTGATGGAGAGGTGGATGGATGATTCTTGGTGGAGGTGATAGGATATAAATCTCCAGTGCTATTACATCTCATTATTGGCATCCCCGTCAGTAGGTCCTTCACAGAAAACCCAAAAAGATCAAATTCAATCGAAATATTATTAACGGTGGTGAGACGACGCACAGAAATTAAGTTTTTGATAAGGTGCGGGGCATGCAGGATGTTGTTCAAAGTTAATGGTGGATGTGGTGGGGAAAGGGATGATTGTCCATAACCTCGAATTGGAATACCTTGTCCATTACCAACAATAATATTGCGATTTAAATTGCTCATATTAAAATAAGACGAGAGTGTACCTTGAGATGCTGTCATGTGAGATGTTGCGCCGGGATCCAAATACCAATTTTCATCAGGAACATTAAGAGACATTGTATGCATTGCTGCCTCGATATCCGTCGGTGCATAACTCGAAGGGGGAGGCGTGTGTGCATTGTATGCTTGCTGAGGTGCTTGTTGGGGTCGCCCATGCTGTCGAGCAGATGGTCGAGCCCAAGAAGAAGTAGGATAAGGGCATAGTGGGGTAGCCCATGCTTGTTGTTCCCATCCGGCCCAGGGTGGGAATGGAGCCCACTGAGGTGGCTGCTGCTGTTGTGGGTGGGTGTACGGCTGATGCTGTCCCTTGCCTCCATTGTGGCTGCTGCTTGTGCTGACCAGAATTTGAGCCTCGAATATCGTCATGGGAACTATCATTAGTAAGAAGAGCAGTGTCGGCTGGGCGAACGGAAGCCGTGGCCCTCTTAGCCTTGCAGGTTTCTTCAAGAATAAGTCTCGAACGTGCCTCATAAAACAAAGGCAACGGATCACTTTGTTGTAGGATCGTAGCAACACCATCATAGTTCTCATTTAAACCTGCAATTAGTTGCATGACTAACTTTTGATTTGAGACCGGTGCACCTACATTTGAGAGTTGATCGGCTAGCATTTTAAGTTCCTGGCAATAAGCTGATGCATTCAGGAAATCGTCTTTGTGAACATCCTTGAATTGATTCTCCAAATACAAGGCACGCTGGTTTTTGTTGTCATGGAAAATGCTTTCTAATCTCTCCCATGCTTGTTGTGCAGTTGTATCAGTTTCGATGATGGTATGCAAAAGATCGTTCGAGATCGTGCCATAGATCCATTGGAGGACATCCGCATCCAATCGTGATCAAAGTTCTTCATCAAGATCATCCATTTTCTCCTTGCCTTTGTCGGTGGGCTTAGGTTTAGGAGGGATTATGTGATCGATGACTTTGTAGACTCGACAATGGATCTTAAACAGTTCTGCCCAAGATGAGTAATGAACCTTTTCCATCTCAAGAGTAATGGGAATGAAGTTCTTGATGTTGTTGACCGCAATAGCGGGATGAAATTTTGAGTGTTCAACCATTGAAGATGAGAAAGAGAAGAGAAAAAAGAATGAGGGAAAGAAGGTTGATGATGGTACGGTTAGAAGCAAAGAGGCTCTGATACCATGAAGGAATTTGTTCCGTGCCTATTCTCATTGATTGAGTTGCATTGTATACATCAATACATGCATAAAGTTAGGCTACAAACTAGGAGACTAATTGACTAAATACAATCAAGATATTTACTAGCCTAATATAAAAGATATACAAGAATATTATTATATTCTATCAAAAACCATCAATTCCCAGTTCACACTTCCATAACTCAAGATGAAAAACATTCATTTTCCTCGATACCCTTATAGTAATACTACAAATTAAAAAATTGAACATCTAGGACTTCCGGTCGATTGCTTCCCGGCGGCGGGCACCGGACAAAACTGAAGTAGGAGAGCTATCTGAAACAAACTAAATTTCATTATTCAGATCTTTCAATTTTGCCTTCTATTGAGGATTGTTGCTTTTGTATAATTAAAATCGAGGCTTTGTTATTGGATTGTAATTGGCTTGTAAGTACAGGGGAATGTGGTGGTTGTGGTGGAGGAGATATAAAAAATGCATCGGGGAAGAAGGAAGAGGGGTAGAGTGGGGTGGGGTGCGTTCAGGTAGGTGAGGGCTGGTGGTGTTGAATAAGAAGAGATGAGGTGTGCTGTAAAGTACCATAATTACCTCTTTAAGTGTTTTTTACTCAATTTTTTTTTCCAAATTAATGTTGACCGTGACTTTTTTGTGGAAGGTCCTTATATACCAATGATTAATTTTTTAGGGATTTTATTGTCCAAAATTAATGTTTTGGGACCTTGCAACTGATTATAAATTGTTTAGAGACAATAATGACCAATTTCTCACTGAGTTATCCCTAAAAATGCCTAAACCCCACAAAATCTGATCAAATGATAATAGACACACCACATACTTCGGTAGAGTCTTGTTCAACTGGGATTCTGTGGGGGGCAACTTACTCGACAATCAGTTGGGTGAGCTTGATAGACTTCTAACTCCAAGCTAATTAGCTCGATATGGGTTTTTTTTTTTTTTTTTTTAGCAAAAAAAAAGTTTGGGTGGGTTCGGCTCCGGTCGCCACCACGGGTCAGGGCAGGCCCTAGGGACCATAGGTCGCTTACAAAGGTACTTACATATCACCCACCAAGACAGCCCTCACGTCGGCAGCGGGAATTGAACACTTACCTTTGTAAGGACGTGTCAAATCCTTACCAACTGAGCCAACTTGTATTGGTATTAACTCGATATGGGTTGCTTGTCGACCTTATTGATTTGCTTCCTATTGTTGACCTGACCTTTCTCCAAACCCCTTTCCTAGCTCAACCAGACCTAGTTAGGCACGCTTTATTGGCTAAAATGATGGCTTGTCGAACCTATCCAGACTAGTTATGTTTTAGTGTCAATATTACCATATACCCGGAAAAATGATTATATGACTATATTTGTGATTAAAAATAGAGAAAATTACTATATATGTACATCAACTATTTTTACTTTTCTATAAATAGCTTTAACAATAAAAGAGAGTTTTTTTAGCACAAACTATTTACGGGTATGCTAATTGTGTCAAATTAGTGATTCAGACCACTTTTCTGGCAAAACCCTACCACATGCCTTGCACATGGCGTCGAACATGAGGGTATAATTGTCCAAATTTCCAATTCATCATCTTCATCATATTATTTACCCTTTTCTTTGTAAAATTAGAGCGTAATATATTTTAATTACAAAAACATCTTAATTTTTCCTTTCTTAATTTTCGAAACATTTAACGAAGGTCTTATATTTAGGAATGGAGATAGTAATATCTTCTATTACTTAATGATTTCTTTAAAAAATAGATGTTATAAACCGCAAAATCGTACCAAATTGCAAAGTACAATTGAGATTTCAATTGGTTTGGTGGATTCATATGTCGGTTGGTAATGGACTGAATTTTGTGCAATTTTAACATAAGGTTCCATTCGATGAAAGTCGAATTAAGTTGCAAATTCGAAATCTACATTTCGCATACTTGACTCTAGTATATTTACTTTCTCAAATCCAATTTCGAGTGAATGAGAAATTAATGACTAAAGTTAGCAACTTATTCTGGTAGAAAATGGGCGAAGAGATGCAAGCCTACTTGAAGGTGAAAGGCCACCTGAAGGCAACCTTTCCTTTCCAAGAGGTGTCTCTCCTCAAGATTGCTGGCAACACTTCGGATTTGCCTCCCTCCATTTCCTATAAATAGACCTTTCCCCTCCACTTCATTTCCATCCCAGAAACTCTTGCATAAGCATTCATTAGCAAAGTTTCTTCTCTCTCTCTCTCTCTCTCTCTCTCTCAGTAAAGAAGTTCCAAGTATTCGTCGGTTCGCCGAAGCTTCAAGCATTGTAGTGCGACAATCTTGAAGTATAAAATCGTTGTATCTTGGAGACGAGTTGCCGTAGTCCATAAGCACTATATACGGGGCAATTTTGTCTTGCGGAAAAAGTGTTTAACACTTGCCTCGACTTGAAAGAAGTTCCTAATCAAGTACATCACCCATCAGAGACAATAATCGCAAGACAAGGCCTTTAATTTGTGTACTTGAAGATGGAATCATCAAGCTCGGCTCCACCAACTGTCCCGGTTGTGCCAGCAGTCCCCAGATATGTCCATACCGAGAGGCCGGCCAAATTCAACGGCATCGAGTTCAAGAGGTGGCAGCAAAATATGTTGTTCTACTTGACGACACTCAACCTGGTCCGATTCTTGAAGAAGAAGCATCGGTAATTGCGGAGAATGAGGATGATCAACAGAAGATCAACGCCCTGGATGCTTGGAGTCACAATAACTTCCTATGTCGCAATTACATTCTGAATGGGTTAGACGACACCATCTACAACATCTATGCAGTCACCAAGACTGCCAAAGAGCTATGGGAGTCCCTAGAGAAGAAGTACAAAATGAAGGATGCCGGGATGAAGAAATTCATCGTAGGGAGGTTCCTGGATTTCAAGATGGTGGATTCCAAGAAGGTCATCGACCAAGTGCAAGAGTTGCAATTAATTCTGCATGAGATCCATGCCGAAGGAATGCGACTAAGCGAGTTTTTTCAAGTGGCAGCCTTCATTGAAAAGCTACCATCACTGTGGAAGGATTTCAAGAACTACCTCAAGCATAAGAGGAAGGAGATGGGGCTCGAAGATCTAATCGTAAGGCTGAGTATCGAGGAAGATAACCGAAAATCCGAAGTCAAAAGCAGCAGGACCGAAGCCGAGGCCAAGGTGAATCTGGCCGAAGGAGGTTCTAGCAAGAAGATGAAGAAGTCCGTTAAGAAGCAGGAGAAGAAGAACCAAAGCAGAAGAAGGCCAAGAAGATCAAGGGCAATTGCTTCAACTGAGACAAGCCTGGACATATGGCAAAGGACTGTCGCCTGTCAAAGAAGGAAAAGAAGGAGAAGGAGAATCTGGCCGAAGATATGGCGGACCTCGACCTAGACGATGTGTCTGCCGTGGTGTTCGAAGCCAACCTGGTGGACAACCCAAGATAATGGTTTGTAGACTAAGGGGCAACCTGCCATATTTGTTCCGACAAGGAAATGTTCTCGACCTACATTCCAAGGTAGTCGGTTTGGGCAAGGTGGTCTTGAAGCTGACCTCGGTTACTAGTAATGTCTACTTTTGCAATTAATCTGTTTGCAGGATCTGAAACAGTGCAAACATTACCACCAAAATTGATGTTGTGCCCTTTCGTATCCAATTGTCCAACACTCAACAAATTTTGGCATAAACTGGGAACATATAAAACATCAGAAATAAAGTTAGAAGAACCATCTTTCAATGTGTCCTTTTTTCTTTCTCTCTCTACTATTTACTTTCTTCTTGGGGTTTCTTCATTTTTTTTTCCACCTTCCATGGCTAGATCCAACCAAAATCTCCGGCTTTCGGTCGGATCTTGGTTGGATCTAGCCATCCTTCCTTCACTTTTTGTGTCTTCACCCATTCTTTTGACCGTAAATCATTATGAAGTTTTCTCAAAAAAATTGTTTTCAAGATTTAAGACTCGGATGCAAGATCTACTTCAGATCTGGAGTTTCTTTCGATCCTCCTTGGAGGATTCTCTCAACCCGGACTTGTTCTGTGCCCTTTCTCAGTTTTCTACATCTTTCCGAGGCAATCTACTAGGTTTATACGCCCATGGTCTTGTGTTGATTTCTAAGAAGGATGCTGAAACTGAGATTCTCTTGCTTCCGATGTTCAAGGATTACGAAGAAGATGCCGTGAAGAATTTTATTATGTATTTACTCTTTCTACTTTTGTTAGTGTTTTTACCCTGTCCCGGGGTGTGAGCTTTTATCTGTTATCATGGTTGTCTAAACCATTGTATAACCTTTTTTTTCTTGTACTTTCATATTATATTTTGTTTGTAATGGCCTCGACTATTTTATGATTAATGGATAATTTCTTATTCAGAAAAAAAAAAAGTAATAGAAATTTTTCCCTTTCCTGCAACTGCTACTCGTTCTTTATTTCCAAATTTTACAATACTCCGATGATATTTATCCAATTCTGTAAACATATATTTGTTTCCAAACATGTGATTACTACATCCAGAATCCAGAATCCAAAAACCAAACATTATTTTCGATTTCACCACCGCTAGAAGAAGCAAATAATACGGTCTCATAATCATCAATATTTGTTTCAGCAAATTTTGTTTGTGTCTGTCCCAAATGTTCTTTTTTAAGAAAACAATCATTTTCCATATGACCATATCTTTTGCAATAATAACACTGGATTTTAAATTTATCGATCCTCTCATTATTATTTTGCTGGTAATTCTGATGGTTATTAAAATTACATCTATCATAGTTACCTACACCACAACCTCTGAAATTTCCCCTGCCTCCGTTGTTGCCTCTGAAATTTCCTCGGCCTCTACTGCAAAATTTTTGACTAGTCTGATTATTGGATTAATATGTATGTGAAAATTCAGCTCTCACCTCTTCCACATCCACTTGAGCTTGCAATGCTTTCTCCTCATGAACACTTTGAACACTCTGCTGATCCAAAGACAACTCGTAGGAAAATAAATCTTCTTCGAATTCATCAACTGTTAATTTTTCGAAGTCCTTTGTAGATTCCAAAACAGTCTTTTTGGTGTGAAATTTGGAACTAATAGAACGCAAAATTTCCTCAACAACTTGAGACTTTTTCAAGTTCTCACCATTTGATCTCATATCATTTGCAAGAATCTGAATTTTGCCAATGTAATCCGACTCCGTTGTTTTGATGAGAGCCAATTCATACTCTTTCCTCAAAGCCTGCAATCTGACCCGTTTCACATCTTCATTCCCTTTATTGGAATTTATCAATATGGTCCACATCTCCTTTGCCGTATTAGCATGGACAAATTTTTTTCCCACATACAAAGATACCCGATTGCATATATGACTTTTTGCAATCGCATCTAATCGCCCCTTATTCTCTTGTTCACTCGTTAATGGAGCACCCGAAGGAGGTTCTTGATAACCTTCCTCAATAATCTTCCACATATCAATATTCGCAAAGTGAATTTGCATATATTTTCACCATATTTCTAAATCGTTTTTGCCAACAAAGAAAAAAACTGGACAAAAACTCAAAGCTGGAGAATCCATCACACAACCTCGCTCTGATACAAATTTAAAGACTTTTAATATGGATCCCACAATAATATAATTAAGGAGATAAAAACTGAAGAAGAATTTAGACACCAAAAAACATCAATATATGGGAGGAAGAAATCAGCCGAGCAGAAAACAAAAGCGAGCCGAATGGCTGCAATAGCAAACAATGAATTTGAAGCTACTGTGATGTATATGTATTGCTCTATATTATGGAAGCAATGTCATTCTCCTAAAAATAGGCCAACATGACCGACACAAGGAAACCTAATGGACAACTTAATAATTTGGGCTTGGCCCATAAACAAAGCAAACAATCTAATTAAAAAAAATCCAATTATTAATAAATAAAAGAACTTAATTTAATCCTACATCTTCTTAGTTCCATCTAGTGACTCTTGCAAACAAAAAATTGACAAAGACTAATTCCATTAAATTAATTTTCTTCATCTAAAAAATATTCTAGACATTGTCATGTTTGGAAAATGGAAATCCTTTTTACCAGATGCATGAAAAATTGTATTAATTCTAGCAAAAGTAATCTACGAAAAATATCTTTTTGCACACGTAGGTAAATATTGAGTTAATCATCATTTATACCCTTCAACTATATTTCAAAAACAACTGTTACCCTTCAACAATTTTAGGTGCTATAAATGTCCCCAACTATTTACGATGTGCCATTAGTGCCCAAAAGTGGCTGAATCCGTCGAGAGGGGGCACCGTTCCACATGTGCAGCCCGCACATGTAGCTGCACCTGCACATGTGGAATTCGAGGGGCAATTTTGTCTAAAGAAACTCTCTCCAACTTGGTCATTCCCGACCCGACCCGACCCAATTAACCCAATATTGAGTGCAACCTGGGGGCCGTTGTAAGTCTTGGGCCGGAACCCACCATAAGCCCCCCGAGACAAGCTAAAGGGTACTACTTCTACATCCCAAATGAGAACAAAGTGTTTGTTGCTCGTAACAGAGTTTTTCTAGAAGAGGAATTCATTTATGGGAAAACAATTGGGAGCCACGTGGAACTTAATGAAGTTCCACATCTTGGTGAAATTCCAAAGGAACTTGGTGAAGTTCCAAGCACAAGTGACCAGGTGGAATTGGAACAAGCTACACAAGATGTTGTGGAGCCAGTTCCATAAACTAAAGAATTGCGTAAGTCCAGTTGAGTTCGTAGATCACCCGAAAATTTTGGATTTTTCGTAACAGAACATGGAGATGTTATGTTTATTGATCACGATGAAACTACAGCTTACAAAAAATCAATTACTAGTCCTTATTCTGATAAATGGCTTGAGGCCATGAGATCCGAAATGGATTCCATGTACACTAACCAAGTATGGATCTTGGTAGATGCGTCTGAGTGGATAACCCCACTAGGGTGCAAGTGGGTCTTCAAATTGAAAACTGACATGGAATAGAATGTTCAAACGTACAAGGGCCGACTTTTCGCGAAAGGTTTTAAACAGATTCATGGTATTGACTATGATGAGACATTTCCCCTGTAGTTATGTTCAAATCCATTCGTATCTGGCTTGCTATAGCTATATACTATGATTATGAAATCTGGCAAATGGATGTCAAAACAGCTTTCCTTAACAGAAACCTAGATGAGGACGTGTATAGATACAGTCCGAAGGTTTTGTCAATCCAAATAATGCCAATAAAGTATGTAAGCTATTGAAGTCAATTTATGGACTAAAACAAGCTTCTAGAAGTTGGAATCGACGTTTTGACGAAGCCGTACGCGAGTTCGGTTTTATCAAGAACGTTGATGAACCTTGTGTTTATAAAAAGTTTAGTGGAAACTCGGTGGTATTCCTGATTTTGTATGTAGATGACATAATACTCATAGAGAATGACATTCCAACATTAGAGATCTGTAAAGGTCTTGTTGGGGCAATTTTCTCTATGAAGGACTTAGGTGAAACAAGCTTCATCTTAGGAGTCAAGATATATAGAGATAGATCACGTAGACTTCTTGACCTAAGTTAGAGTACATATATAGACAAAGTGCTAAATCGGTTTAGCATGCAAGAGTCCAAACAGGGCATTTGTCCTATAGCACTTTGTACGGTTCTTTCAAGACAACAGTGTGCTAAGACACTGGATGAGAAAGAACGCACGAGTGAGAGGACTTTAGATCTCAATCGGGTTATGTGTTTTACCTAAACGGCGATACTGTGAGCTGGGGGAGTTCAAAGAAAGCGATCATTGCGGATTCTACTACCAAAGCCGAGTATATAGCTGCACCAGATGCTGCTAAGGAAGTCGTTTGGATCCGAAAGTTCGTCACTAAACTTGGTGTGGTGCCTAGCATTTGAAATGCGATTGATCTCTATTGTGACAACAATGGAGCCATATCTCAATCAAAGGAACCACGGTCTTACCAAAGGTCCAAACATATATTGCGGCGGTATCACTTGATCCATGAGATAATTGATAGAGGAGATCTGAAGATTTGCAAGGTTCACACGGACGATAACATCGCCGATCCATTGACGAAGCCGCTGACACAGCAGCAACATGATCTCCATACTTGTAGCATGGGTATTAGATACCAAGAGAACTGGTCTTAGAGATAGTTCTTATGTACAATATACACTAAAATACAAGGTTGTTGTCTTTAGTGTAAGTGGGAGATTATTGTATTTCTTTTCATGTGATGAAAAATGAAGGTATGAATTCCATTGTTATTGTTTTGAATACGGCTGTGCAAATGTATTAAAACATATAATAACGTCCATAGATAGTTATGTAATTATTACATTGAACTATTCTAAAAAGTCCCTAGTCAATCATTATTGTGGAATTTTAAGGACAACAATAATGTGTAGAGACTAGTATGTGTTATGATTAAATATGGAGATATTAAGTCAAACACATGGGTATTTGATACTTGACTGACCCGCTTATAAGTACATTTCACGGATTGTTGTATAAATGTAAACAATGTTCTTATAATGATTTTGTTTGTATAAGAATCATTCGACTTGAGATCACACAAGATTTCCTACATGGCAAGTGGTACACTTTGATAGTTTCAAACACCATATGTAACTAGATGGGCTATAAAGGCATTTGTTGGGTGTATTTATGAATCATGTGTAGGATAAGGTGTGATAGATAGAGGATTTGTCCCCCTATACAACATGAGTGATATCTTGGGCCCCTTGATTGAGTGAGACTAATTCATGGCCATGAACAAGTGAATTAATATTAGATATTAATGTCATTTGATTAGTCTACTCGGGAATCAAGAAACTAACTGATTGGACTATACAAGTTTGACATACTCCGTGACTTGTGTTCAATCTAGATATCGAGGACAAAGGGATTAGATACAAAAAAAGATCATACTTGTGGTTACTTGAATCACCGGGACTATTTGTGAATTGGGAGTAACGATATATTACTAGATATCTCTCATTACTGTTGTCACGACCAACATAACAAATATCTAAACGGTCGTACACTACAATTAACTAGATTGGGTTTGTTGGAGTTTATATTTGATATAGGTGCTCAATTAGATTGACCAGACTCAATTGGATTGGGCAAAAGACCCGGTCGACCGAGAGTTGTCTCGGGTCGACCGAACTTTTTGTCACTCCGATCGGTCGAGAACCATTTTTCCGGTCGACCGAACCAGTTGGACTTGGTCAAAACCGGCATATCTGCATGTCTGAGGAAGTGTGTGTAAGGGAGTAGTGGAAGAGAAATAAGGGGAGAGTGGGGTGAGTGGGTAATTCCACTTACACCACACTAGATGAAAAATGGTTTTCATTCTAACTCTCACAAGAATACAAGATTCTCTCTAGCTTTCTCTCTACTCTAGCCGATCAAAAAGAGAAGAAAATACTGATTTTCTTATCTTTCATTAACACACTCTCAAGAACAATCGAGAGAAGAAAATTCGATTTTCTTCTCTCTTTGGTTTTCTAAGTAACCTATAATTTGTGGATTCCGGAAAAATTGTTTTCAATCTTCGTAGTTCTTAGAATAGCATCTGAAACACGGAATAACAAGATCAAGGTTGGTGTGTGGATACCAGTAGAGACATGAGTCAGAAGGCTGCTATTGGTGATTCCTAGTAGTAGAAACCGGGCAACGTCTATAAGATCGATAAAATGTATAATTCCTAATACAGGATTTTTGGTTCTTTCACGTGAGTAGATCCTCTAAAGGAAAATAATCCCGCGCTTTTATTTCCGTAGCATTTTTTGAATTACAAATTTTTTCTTCAACGTCAACATTTGTATAGGCAAAGTTCGGTAGGGTTTTGAGACTCTTGTACTGAATAAACACGATAGTAATCATTTTTCATTATATTCCTTGTTTTAATTTTACAGTAATCTAAAGAACATATAAATACATTTGTTATGTGAGAAGTAGTAGAGTTAAAAGTCAAGAATCCCGAATCCTACTTTTAACTAATGACGAAATCAAAGTTGATCACAAGAGTTCGCAAGATGGTGATAAAGTGATGGCTTAACTGATTAAAAACATTCATAATCAGATCATAAATCCTCGATTCGAATTATCATAGAAACTAGCTAATATATAATTAATACTTTCTTCATTCCCATTTAATTGTCGTTTAGGAGATATATATGTATCCAAATTAATTATCATTTATATATCTTTTATTAGGTGTAAATAATTTATTCCAATTATACCATCAACGTATCTTTTATTGGAAAAGTAAAAGAGGAAAAAGAAAAGAGTATTATTGGAATTATGGTGGAAAGATTATTATTTATTTGAGTTCTTTAATTTTTTTTTTAAAGTGTCCTAAACGACCTATTAGGATTGTAGAGAGTAATAAAAAAAGAGTTTGGTAAGGCGGGAAAAAGGTTTGGTACTAGGTAGCAAATAATGGCGACAAATGGTTTCACCAAAGAAACCAAATTGATCGATGGAGAAATATATGGCTCCAAGAACCAACACATGGCAAGATGACCAACATCAGCTAATGAGAAGAATCTAAATACTATCCTCCAAAAAATGAAAAAGAAAGAGTGAATGACCTATTTTAGATTTAAATTATTTTTGCTTTTTGAATTTTAAAATTAAATTTTGTTTTCGATTTTTTTTAGATTTAAATAATTAACAATTGTTCAGATATAAAAAGTTACAAAATTCCGACCAAAATTAATCACGTGACTAACATGTGCCGATCAAATTAAAAACAATTTTGTCCACACAAAAAAATAACCATAATTTTACTCGATTCACCCGTTTACAACTCGATCCGATACACAATTACCACCACCACCACCATCTCCATTTTCCCCTCCCATCATTTGCACCATAAGTCCATAACCACCCACCCCGCACCCCAAACCACCCCCGTTTTGCAAGTCCAACTTTGCCCCATGTATTACAGTCCCGACATCGGAAGTCTCAAATAAAAAATAACCACCAATCCTTCACAGACAACCACCAGACATTCATCAAGCTTCAAGAAGTTGGGTAATACGTCTCCGGTGACGGTGCCGATGATGGTGGAAATATAGAAATTACATCATGGAAAATGGGTTGGTTGGTAGGGTCGGGTCGGGTCGATTATTTATCTATTTATTTATTTTGTTGTTAAAATGGGTATATTGGTCTTTTTAAAATTTCAGGCAAAAAATAAGGATAAAATTGCCGGAATCTACCAATTTGTCTATATCGGGGCAACCGTAAATTGTTTAAATTTAGGAAAAGTCGAAAACAAAGTTGAAGCCTAAAATCCGAAAAGCAAAAATAGTTTAAGTTCAAAATAGGCAATTTACTCAAAAAGAAAAGATAAAGGAATAACATATGTACCTCAAATTAATTAATGTTAAATATATCACATCGACTAGTTTGTGTGTATATTTTGCAATATATGAAGTTTGGACAATCCTCCTTTCTTGAGCTACCTTTTGATGGATTGAGTTAGCTCCAAGTGCCTTTTTAACATGATATCATAGCTATCTAATTCGATGTTGAGCCTCTATTATTGTTCAGGGTCCAGATGTCCAGCCTTGACCGTGAGGGTGTGAGTTAAAGATCACACATCGACTAATTTGGACAATCCTCCCCCTCTTGGGTTACCTTTTGAGGGATTGAGTTAGGCACAAGTCAATTTTTATCAATTAATCAATGTATTATCCACATCATAAGTGGATTACGACTTTAGATTATCAAACGTAAGCGCAAAGTACCCATGCGTGCTTCTAGTTAGTAGTATTCTAAACGCATCATCTTCAATAATGATTCAATACTTAATTAATTTGATAAAATATAATATGTTAAAATGATTGTGATAAGAAGATTAAATATTGAAATAATTGTGAAAAAAAAATCAAGAAAAAATTAATTTTAGAAAGATAAGAAATATGATGAAGGGGACATTGGAAAAAGATGGCGAGAGGACTTATCCAATTTGAACTAATTACAGAAAATTTGATTTTTGATGACATAAGTCAGGGGAGAAAATATAAAGAAAAAGTAGGGTTTTTGTTTTTTTTCTAATGAGTGGAGAAGAAAGTGGAGAACAATGCACACATGGTACAGGTGATGGTACCAAGAACCTAAAATTCCTTGATCATGGAAGCTTAAAGACTTCATAAATAATGGCATTTTTTACATATAAAGAATTGAACTCCCCCACAGGAAAACAAGTAAAAAGAAACAAGTAAAAGTCTATTAAAATATCACGTCGACTTAAGAAACTTGAAAAATGATGAATGCTTTATAACTATATTTTTTAGTATCCATCCTCAATTTAGAATACTAAGTAGTTAATTTTTTTTCCTAATCTAGTTACTTATTCTTTGTATGTACAATAGTTTAGTTTTTAATATATATATATATATATATATATATATATATATATATATATATATATGTATATATGTATTTCGATTTCAAGTCATCAATCACATCATTCTAAATCTTACGTGTAATTTCTATGAATTTTTGTTCAATTAATTATTTTATGAAATTTTGATTGGTTGGTTAAATTTTACTTTGGTTGTAAATTCTTAATTTGCTTATAAGAGTATCCCACATTGAAAAGTTACATTATTTTTTGAGTTTGACAATACTATAAAAAAGTGTACTTTGACATGTTTTGAGTTACAAAATTACTTTGACATTTTTTCTTTCATTAAACATTACGTTTTCGTGCATAGCATGGGTATTTTTACTAGTATATATATATATTACAGAGAATGTTATAGATACGTATATTTGTATCTATATATTTCTTCAATACTATTTTCTTATATTTTCACATTTTTTAATTAATTTACTATTTTTTATTGGTTGAGAATATTTAGGTTAATTAAATTAATTGAAAATTAAATATCAACTTTAATTGGTGTAAAAATGTTAAACTATTTTATTTAAATTGGGAGAGTGGGGATTCGATCCCCCTGACCTGCAAGCCGGATGCTACGCCGCATTGCCAACTACTTTGGCAGGTATTTGACCGCTATTTTCTTTAATTCTTTTAATGGAATGCTAATTTAAATTTTATTTTGGTTGTAAACTCTTAATTGGCTTATGAGAGTATCCCACATTGAAAAGTTACATTGTTTTTTGAGTTTGACAATACTATAAATGATGGTACTTTGACATGTTTTGAGTTACAAAATTGGGCTGACATTTTAACCCATCAAATTAAGGAAGCCCGCTTATTTGCTTCTTATACTTTTTTATTTGGGTAAAAAGCGCTCACGCCCCCTAAACTATTCCCTTTTTTGGTTTTTGACCCTCAACTAAAAATGGTCAAGTTTTACCCCCTAAACTATTTCAGTTTTTGGTTTTTGACCTTCCATCCATATTCTCCGTTACATCATAACGGAAGTCCAAAAAATGGGGGCATTTTGGGAAAATCATATCATTCGTAATAAATAGAATTAAATTTAAAGGAAAAAAGGGTCTTTTAAGATTTTTTTTTAGAGGTTGAAATTTACAGTTGGTGGTTGGAGAAGAGGGGTGGTACCCGGCTTCCAGCTTCTTCTGTCACTGTTCTCACCGGAGACTTTTTCTTTCTCGTCAGAATAATAGGTATTTTTTTTTAAAAAAAACCAAAAAATTTAGGATCTTATACAAATTGCCCAAAAATGCCCCCATTTTCTGGACTTCCGTTATGATGTAACGGAGAATATGGATGGAAGGTCAAAAACCAAAAACCGAAATAGTTTATGGGTAAAACTTGACCGTTTTTAGTTGAGGGTCAAAAACCAAAAACAGAATAGTTTAGGGGGAGTCAACGCTTTTTACCCTTTTTATTTATATAAATAGTTAAATTTTTAACAAATAACGGGTAATTCAGATGACCGGTTCCTCTGAATTCCGATTGAGCTTATAATCAAGTTCGATTTAGCTCAGACTTATGCAATGTTCATTTTTTTATTCTAATGGAGAATTTTTATTTTCATAATATATTTTTAAAAATAAATAAATATGGATATTTAAAAAAAAAATCAATTCGCTTCGTTTATACTGCAAAAATCAAGTGAATCTTTTTTTAAACTCTCTAAAACTAAAGTATTAATTTGTAGAAATTTTAATTTATAATAAAATAAAAAAGTAAAAAATATTAATCTAAAGTCACATAAAAGAATTAACAACAATAAAGTCTCCCACATAAAAAAAATAGTTATTATTTTTAAAATTAGACAAATGACAAGACTATAAAAGAAAATTAATGTGTATTAAATTTATACTCCCTTCGTTTCAAAATAGAAGTTTTCTAAGAATTATTTTTTGTTGAAAAATATAGGTCTTTTTATAAGAATTGTGCATTTATTGACTAATTTACCCTTACATTATTTTCTCCATATATTCACTTTTTGTCAAAATGTGTAGTTTCCATGCAACTCTTCATTAATTTATTTGTTCTTTTGGAGTATTAATTAGAGGGTACTTTAGTCATCTTGATTAATATCTTAATTTGTTTGAAAACTCCTAAAAATATTTATATTTTGAATCGGAGGGAGTATCTATCTATATTTATATTACACAACCTGTTTTCAGTTTCAGCCAATCACATTCTTCTAAATCCTACGTGTAATTTCCATTAATTTTGGTTCAATTAATTATGTTATAAAATTTTGATTGGTTGGTTAAAATTTACTTTGGTTGTAAACTCTTGATTGGCTTATAAGAGTATCCCACATTGAAAAGTTGCATTATTTTTTGAGTTTGATAATACTATAAAAATAGTAGTTTGACATGTTTTGAGTGAGAAATTGGGCTGACATTTCAGCCTATCAAATTAGGGAAGCCCACTTATTTGCTTATTATATTTTTTATTTATATAAATATAAATAGTTAAAGTTTTTACAAATAACGGTAATTCAGATGACTCGGGTAATCTGAATTTCGATTGAGCTTACAATCAAGTTCGATTTAGCTTAGACTTATGCAATGTTCATTTTTGTTTTTTATTCTTATTCAACATTTTATTTTCATAATTTCTTTTTAAAAATATATAAATATGGATATTTAAAAATGAAAAAAAAAATCAATTCTCTTGGTTTACGCTGCAAAAATTAAGTGATAAAACTGCTTCAAAATTTTAAGAGTATATGAAAAGAAGAAGTCTTCATAACCTACTTTAAACTGCTTCAAAATTTTAAACTCAAGTGCTTTAAAATTCTGCTAACCATAAATTTTGGCAAACAAGTCTATGTTAATTACCACTCTCTTTCATTGTAGAGGTGTTGTAGGGGATAATAAAAGACCCACATTTTATATCTGTTGAATGGACTAGCAATGTGTAGACAAAATAAATAATGTGTTGTTTTATTGAATGCGCCATATTCAATTATGAAATGCAAAATAAAATAATTTTTTTGATAGATTTCTGATTTTTTTTCATTATATTAATATCATAACCTTTTCCTCCCGTAAGATAAAACCCCCTCCCATTCCCTCTCGATCATCACCTCTTCCGTTTGAAATACCTAAGGGGGTGAATTAGGTATTGATTTCTATTTGGTTCTTCTATCCAAAACTTATCACCTATGTGACCAAATATTATTTCAAGTATGTTTCTTAAACTCATAGGGTGATCTAGTGGAAAACTAGTTTATGCCTTTACTATGTTAGATTCCAGATATGTAGCAAGTTTGACATCAAAACTAGATGACTACAACTAATGCAAGCTCCAAACATATATCAAAACAATAGACCTCATAACATATGAGTGCTCAAGATGAAAATTACATTCGACGCGAGTTAAACCATATGAGATCAACATCAGGCCCGGCTCTGTACAGGCCCAAGGTGCCATACAGAACCGGGCCTCACATTTTAAAGGGCCCCCAATTCCTTTTTTTAACAGAAAGGCCCCAAATCCTTTTTTTAACGAAAAGGGCCCCCCAAATACTTTTTTTTGAGCATGAAAGGGCCCCAAATCCGAGAATGAAATCACTTAACAAAAAAAAATTAATATTCTCACAACAACCGTTGAAGAAAGTTGGAAGCCGATCATGTCGTCACCGACTCTCCGCCTTCATCGTTGTCCTACATCCACTCCACAAAAGTTGCTTAATTTTAATTTTTTAAGTCTTTGATTTTGCGTTTTTCTTTCTTTATATATTGCATTGAATATTTTAATTATGCCTCCAAAATTTAAAAAATATGAATGTGCATCTGAAAAGCGTAAGAAAAAAACAAAAAGTTGAAGAGTTAACTCAGTCCTAAAAGGAGTTCTTGATAAATTTGTTGTGAAAGAATCACATGTGTGTATTGAAAAAAATTTGAAGAGTTAACTCAGTCCCTATAAAATTCTTTTTTTATATAATTTACACTTTAAAAAAATTAAGGGGCCTAATTTTGGTAATTAGCACAGGGCCTCACAGATGTTCGAGACGGGCCTGATCAACATAAGAATGAAGACTAGCATACTTGGATACAATTCTCATTCATTAGCATAGATAACATTCAGAAAAGATAGCACAAAGAGTATATACTAGTAGAGTTCATAATATGGAAAGGTTCAAACACAACACTACAAATCAACTAGCTCAAACAATTATAATCAAAGTGTATCAATAAGTTCATATAAACAAAGGACAAGCAATTTAAATGTAAGAATTTTAAAATAAAGAGATTGAGTTAGAGAGAACAAACACAAGTGATTTATAGTCGTTCGGTAGGATCATATTTAACGTTGTCTTGATTGTTTGAAACACGGTAGGATCAATGGTGACAACATTCACTACAAGAAAACAACCAATATGGGACGAAATTTTTTCATCTCTATTTAGGACAACATCAGAGACGGGTTTGTGATCAAATCATATAAATAAATCTGTATTAAACTTTCTTGGCAATTTTGTGCAAAATTAGCGTATCAAATACGTAAATTAATATGACATGGGACATCCGTCCCTAATTTAGGACCGATTTTAGATGAATGGACAATCTATACAAAGCTTTCTAAAAAAATTCTATGAATTTGGGATGGATCTCTTAGAATTACTTAATGTTATGATTTGGTTAGTATTATGTCCCAAAAGTTTCTGAAGTTTGGGACCAATTTCGAAAATAACATACAAAAAAATTATTAATTTTTATTTTATTAAATAGTAAAGACATTTGTCATTTTCTATTTTATTTTTTGGTTTGGTGATTTTGGTAGTATTGTGAATTGTTGATTTCAGTAAATGAGGACGACACGATAGAAATTGATATATTGGATAATAAACTAAATTTAGGATAGATGTATTCTGTAGAAACATTGAATACTACAAAGTTTGGGATGAGTTTTGTAATGCAAGATGGATCCAAAATGGTACTCCCTCTATTTGTAATACAAAGTTTTTAACTTTTTAGTCTCTTTCGAGTATCATTTTTCAATTATAAGGAAATATTTATAGTCACTTTTGCTCGTAAGAGTGTGGAGAGATGTTGGTGATGAATGAGACTTGTGTGAATGAAACTAAATTCCTTGAAGTTATGATAGGAGAAAAAATCTCTTTTATCTCTTTTCTTTTTGCATTTTTATTAAAGTACCTAAAAGAATTTTATATTATAAATTGAAATATAAGTTTGAGAATTTAGATAACCAGTTGGGCAATTTGGTGGCAAATGTCCCACCGGGCACATCGCACGGTTGCAACAAAAGTCCCCACTCAGATGTACATAAGTAAGTAAGTAATCAAAGATTCCTTAGCTCAGTGCAGTAAGGGGTTCGATATTCTCCCCGCGCATTGGACGTGCTTAATTTAACTCCCTTTCTAAGGTTACTCTCTCCTCCTCTGATAAGGCAGTTCTATCTCTCCGCTCATGGGACATCGCCCAACGGGCGTAAAAAAAAAAAGATGTACATAAGTAAAGTACAAGAGAAATATAAATTATTATAAATACTTTATCGGTTTAAAATTAACTGTCAAATGAATATACTATTTTTTTTTTAAATTATATGTCATTTCAGAAAATTATAAGATCATTGAACATCATTTTTTCAAACTTACTCATATTTCTAATAGTATGAATACATTAATATGAACTAAAATTTAGAATTACTAACAAAATAACAATATTTTGTGTATATAATTGAATCTAAAGTATTTAATTATTTTCTTAATCTAAACACAAAAAAATTCAACTTCATGCGCACCACATCTCTCTCTAGAGTTCATGGAAATTTTGGATGGAAATTGACTATACAAACTTTATTTGATGTTACTTAGCAAAAAAAAAAAAAACTTTATTTGATGTTTTTTTGGAGTAGTTTTATCTTGGTAAAGTTTCTTAACTTATAAACTTACATTCAATGCGTCAATCGATACGATGCATCGTAGGAAGAGAAATGAACTTAGATCAATTCTCTTTCCTATGTGTATTCATTGGTTTGAATGTAACTTATCAAATTTAATAGCCTACCAAAATATAATTTCTCGTATTTTTGGTGCAAATTTGTGAAGCCGTTAAATCCAATCCAGTCCCCTTCGTACATAACATACTCGTCATCCTTTTGCGTTTACTGTTCAAATAGTTCGAAGCGTGAATTTGAACCGTGTGTACGTGTTACATTTCAAAATAAAATATAAAATATAAAATATAAAATTTGACATTCAAATAACAAATAATTTAACTTTAAAAAAGTTCAAGACAAATGTTTTTTTGGAATCTATCATAATTTTTGATTACTTGATTTATGGAAACTAAGCCACATTGTAGTTTGTAGTCCTGAAAAGGTCAATTTTAATCCCATCATTCCATTTTCTACATTTATAAATACTAAGTATATAAATTGGTTTATTTACTGCCAGGGTCGTGTGAATAGAATACGGGGCCTGAGGCAAAATATTATCCGAACCTTATATTGAAAAACTATTTTGAAAAGTTTAACGGAATTTTTTATTTTTCATCTGCAAAATTACTTATTAAAATTTTATATTCAAGACGTTCTAATAAATTATTTTCAATAGATAATATATATAATCCATTTAATCTATCTTGTGAAATAGTTGATCTTCAGAATGACAATGATGGAAAATAGAAAGTCACTGAGTTTTTATATTATTAAAGTGAGTCTCAATGGGCTTAGGCTAGGCCTATGTTTAGTGGCAATGTGTGAGATGTAATTAAATGGGACATCTATTTTTTTTTCAAGTGAAATTTTAGTAAAATAAAATAAAATTTGGGCCTTTATTTTGTAGGGGTCTGAAGTAATGATCTAAGTTGCCTCATGACTGACACAACTCTGTTGACTACTAATTTAAATTAAGTGGAGCTATAGATTTTCACGTTTTCTAAAACTTTCTTTTAGTTAGTTTTTATTGATTCTTGACTTGAAGAAAGTAAGTAAAAAATTTACGATTAGAATTGAATATCATTTGAGTTTTTAAGTTTTGATTTTAATTTCGTACAAGATGAATTAATTTATTTGAGTAATTAGTATGCTTTATTGTTAGTATAACATAATGGATGATTTTCTTTTTCATTAAAACAGAAACTATTCATCTGATTCTTAAAGTTTAATTGGGGGCAATTTAGCCTTCTTGTTTTTTCTATAGTTTACAGCTTTTATAGGGAAAAAACTCATATCTATATCTATATATATATATATATATATATATATATATATATATATATATATATATACATATACATAAACAATTTATTTTTACTTTTCTCTGTTTGTCAGAAATTTTTTATTTTAACTCTTTCTTTACATAAACTATTTTTGAACTAATACTTTTATCAAATTAGTGTAAAACTGATGGTTTCCTACTACTTTTAATCACCTGTTCTGCGCATATCACCAGTGTTAAATATTTAAATTGACAAAAATACCCTTAAAAATGGCAAACATGTACATAACGCTTAATCAAAAATGGTTGAAAACCACTATTTTTTACTAATTTGAAAAAAGCATTAGTTCAAAAAATATTTGTGCACAGAAAAAGATAAAATAAAAATTTACTAAAATAAAGAGAAAATCAAAAAATATTTATGTATGTATTGAGAGGTTTTCTCGCTTTTATATTGCTTGTTGACAATTTTGTTGAATGGGATCAGCCAAAAAAAATGCAAAAAATCATCTATTCCCGTTCTGTGTCCTGTTCCCTAACTTCACGAATAGATGATTGACACGTATTTATATTTCCTCTACGGGTTCCACTATTTTTTTTAGATTATAATTTTTTTAATTGAAAAAAATTAACACATGTCAATTTCTTACTAGTGAGACAGGGATTCGGACACCGACAGAGGACAAAAGATTCCTACAAAAAAAGTGGCTTTTATTGGGGTGAAAATCGTCTGTCCCCGTGTATGTCCATATTCCTATACCCAACAAATCAGAATTTGCTACGTAGATATTTCTTCCAATTATATATACATATGGAAAATTGTGATTGGTTAGGCAGTATAGGGCGTGTGCAGGGGTGGGGGGCGCTATGGGGACGTGGCCCACTCTCTTCTCACATAAATTACATGTAGGGACCACGCGAAAATATCTTACGAGGTGGGTCCTGCATGAATTTATGTGAGAGGGAAAGTGGCCAAAGTGTCCCCATCAGGGACCGATCCCACCTTAATTTTTTCCACATATAGGGATGGGGATATACAGGGAGATTTTTTGCCTTTTATTGGTTGATTGCGAAAAAGTGGGTAGGGTATCGGGGTAAATATACCCCGGTATATATATATATATATAGATATATATTAAAAAGGTTCTTCTACATTTTAATTTTGATTTTTTAGTTCCAACTGTTCGTGTCTTTTCTCCATGGCAAGAATTCTAGAATTGATGAAGAGATAACTGGAATGAGGTATAAAGTTTATACTATAAACCATCGACCAATAAGTTCGAGCTTTCCAAAGTTCAATTTGGAATTCGACTAATAAATGCATAAACAAGCAAGCATATATCTTTCTTTCTGTTTCACTCACAACAATTGTTCACTAGAATGTTTTATACAGTAAAAAACTCTTTATATGAATATTCGAGATTAGGAAAAAATATTACCATTATCATATGAAGGTTATTCCACTTTCCATAAAAAAATTATTTTTAAAAATTTTAATTTTGGACATAATTTTAAGTAAAACAAATACATGTATCTTGAAGAAACAAATACTTCAATCTTGGAGACAAATACATGTATAAATAATAAATATAAATATGACAATGATTTTCTCTACATGTATAAATACTAAGTATATTATGACAATACTTTTCATAAAGTATAAGTAATAATATCTAAATTTGAAGCAAGTTAACAGTGGCAGTGAACATTGGTTATGTATTTTTAAATATTTTAAATTTAATATAACAATATTGCATATAATGTCATTTATTACTACACGGAAGAAAATTTCGTAAGACGGAATCTAAAAAAAAAATATTTACTATAATGTAAAATTTATTCATATTTATAATTAATATATGAAGTTGATCATTTATTTATAAAGTATAATTAATATATGAAGTATGTTCAAATAGTAATACCAATAATTCTACTCTTCATGACACATTAGGAGGAAAAATGCTTTGTGGTGCGTTTCGACTCAAAATCTATATTGGCCTCACGTTTCTAGTAACTCAGATCAGATCGATCTGCATCGATGTATATTGACGTGTGTATGAACATGTCCGATTTTAATTACCTACCAACGTGATTGACTTTTCATGTGACTATATTCCCTAAATCTTATTCGACTACAAGACTTATGGTAAGTACTGATTTAAGCAAATTGGTAACTGTTATTCTCTTTTGTAATTTAATCTTTTATAAATACAATATATCTTTTACTACTTTGATTATCTGATTTATTGCATTCTTAACATTGAACTATTTTCTTTGTGTCTCTTTCTATCTCAAAAGCTAACTTAAAATTTTGTAAGTAGTTATATCCCACCACCTTTGACCGTCTTTGTCTGTAAATTTCTCTTTCTTCCCTCGAGATCACTTAGCTCGGGTTAAGTTACTAGCACATAAGAAGAGATCTATTTGATTTCACTTAATATCAGAAGCATAAAAAGAGAAACAAAATCATATTAATTATGTTTTTTTTAAAAAAAATCATCAGTCTAATCACTATTTATAATTAGATTTACCTTTTTATATTTCACTATTTTAGTTTCGTTCAGCTAATGCTATATTCTTTTAATTTTCTTAATGATGCCACTCTCTTATAAAAGTTATTCCCTCCGACCCAAATTATCTATTAACTTTGACAAATGCACGGATATTAAGGTTTTTGTGATTTTGATGGTAAAATATAAGCAAAAGTCTAAGATACCACCTAATAATTTTATTAATGTCCTTTAAAATTTATGTCTTTCTCTCTCATTCCTCTCACACAAATCTAATCACCTCTTAAATATGTGTTGGAAAATAATACTTTTAATTAAATAAGAGTATTCAATGAGTAGCTGGAAGAATGGTAAAATTGGAAAAATTGTCACTAATACATACTTTATTTAGAAATTGTACAATTAATTTTGGACAAATAAAAAAGTAAATGTGAACAGTTAATTTGGGATGGAGGAAGTACAAATTGAGAAATTTTATGTAGTTATCTATTTTGAACAAAGCTTGACTTAGCTCAAATGGTTTACACCCCTACACTACAAGAAAACAGTTATTTAGCTACCGAAAATAGCGACCGAATACCGATCGAACTAAAATCGAAAAAACTGCTGTCGCTATTTCGTCGCCCATATCGGTCCTGTTGACCAAATTAAAACAACGTCGTTTTGTACACCGTTACCGACGGACTGTAGCGACAAAATACTTAACGACCGAATACCGAAGGAATACATAACAGCGTCCAAAACGACGTCGTTTACGAGTTTTATCAAGTTATACAAAAAAGTGTATAAAACGACGTTGTTTCGTGCATCGTTATCACCGACGAATGTTAACGATCGATTCCCGATGGAATACATAACGGCGTATTGAAACGACGTCGTTTTGGACATTCAATCGCTATTCGGTCGTTAACACCAAAACGATGTCGTTTTGGTATTCCATTCTCTAAAAGACTTCAATAGAAGTAAAAATCCCTAAGTTCCTCCTCCCCGCGAAACCCCTCCCCCTATGTGAAATCCTACCTCCCGTCGCCCCTTCCGGCCACCACCGCCGACAGCGATGACCACCTCCACCTCCACCTCCACCTCCCACAGCGTCGCCGACATCTCCACCTCCTACAGAGACCATGCCACCATCTCCCACAACGACGACGCCACCACCTCTACCTTCCTAAGTCTTTTCACCACAGCGACGACCCTCCCACTTCAATCGACGCCGAAAAAGCTTTTCTTCCCTCACTGAAGCCACACTCACCACCTCTCGTCACAATTCTCTCCCTCAACCGTCGCTAAATGCCGTCATTTGAAGAAGCCATCTCCGTCCACCACCATTCTTAATATTGATGAAGATAGAAGGTGATTAAAGTTAAACTGTAAATAAATAATAATATTATTAGATATCAAGAAACGTTTTGGATTCAAGCTGATTTTTGCTTAGTAATCAGTCGCTACTTAGCGACCAAAGATTCCGTCAGTAAATGAACTATCGGTATTCGGTCGTTAACAAGTCAAAGTCAAAGTCAACATTGTTGACTGTTCGGTCGGTAATCCGTTGGTACTTGGCGACCAAATAGTCGGTCGCTACATAATCCGTTGGTATTCGGTCGTTAATAAATCAAAGTCAAAGTTAACATTATTGACTGTTCGGTCAGTAGTCCGTCGGTATGTGGCACCCGATAGTCGGTCGCTAAATAATCCGTAGGTATTCGATCGCTAATCGGCTCATCGAGGAAAAATATCTGACCACGAGGTTCGGTCACTAATCTCAATTTAGCGATGGATTTGTCCGTCCCTGTTTAACTGTTTTCTTGTAGTGCTAGTTATTCATCTCTTAAGGAAAAGCAATCCCTACATTGGGTAGGGATCAAACTCCCAGCTTAGTGGTCAAAGATATTTAGATTGATTACTCCTTCGTCTCATATTAAATGTTTACATTTAAATTTTACTATAATTAAAGTGAATATTTTGACTAAAGATGAATTATCATAATATCCGCATTCATTAATACTAATAGTGTTGGAGTACATTTAATCTAAGGTGCGCCAATTCGATTGGGTCGGGCCGGGATTGGATTGGGCCCTTAATTGGGTTGGGCCGACCAACCCATTTGGACCGACCTTATGGCTGGAAAATTGGATATATTTTCAGCTATTATCTCTTAGAAGGAGGTTGAAGTGGTGGAGAATGTGGAGGAGTGGTTTCCTCCATGATCTCCCACTTTCCCCTTTCTCTCTCCTCTCTATCCCTTGAATGACTAAGAAAAATGCTGATTTTTCCTAGCATTCTAAGTAATTATTCTCCAGCTTTTGAAAGATTTGAATAGAGAGAAAAAGAGAGAGCATTCAAGAGAGCTTGAATAGAAAGAAAAGATAGATTTTCTATATACTTGTTTTCTAGATTTGGCTAATAGAAAAGAAGTAAGAAAACTGTTTCTTGTTCTTCGAAAGGTCCTATATCCACCATATATATATACTCCATCTTGAAGAGTGTCTTCAAGACTTCTACGAGGCGTTGGCTAGCACCAAGCGGTAGAGGACCATCCCCGGAAGATCGAGTGGATATTGGGAGAGGTGGAGCCTGCGTTAGTGGTGTTCCGTTCGTGACAACTGAAACCATTTCAGACGATTTCCGCACTTCGAAAGGTATAATACAATCCCATAGTCTAAGGTTCTTACTCGTGAAAGATCCTATTAGAGGCGGGTCGTTTTATTTCCGCTGCATAACCTGTTTTAGACCCGGTTATTCCTCTAACAGTGGTATCAGAGCCACTCACGAGTACCCTATAGACTTAATGTGCTATAGTATTTTAATATGGATTATGAATCTATATTTTGCATGCCTTAGGATTGCTAGAAATGTTGTATATCATGTATGACGTGTTTTTGCATCAATTTTTATGTATGAGAGTCGAGAATTTCGGTCAACCGAAATGCCAGTTTTGGTCAATCGAGTACTCTCAGCACTCTGTTTGGTCGACCGCAATGTATGTTCGGTCAACCGAGTACTCTCAGTACTTTGTTCGGACGACCGAGCGAGGTGGCCGGTCCATCGAACTGAAACAGAATATGGAATGTTCATTTTGTTTGGTTGCTCATTTTTTCGTAAATTGTTATGTTAGTTGAGCATGATGCATAGTAATCGCCTTTACCCTCGTTGGTTTATTTTATAAATACGATCTGCGTGATCGTGCTCTATCTCTTTTATCAAAAGTTGTAATTCTCTTCTCATCAAAATCCCCTCGAATGTAACTCGAGGTTTCCTTAGAATTATGTAACTCTAGATTAGGGAGAAGGTACAACTGTGATGATGATTTGGAGACAACCACCTGAAGGTCAAGACGGTGTAAAATAGAATTTTTCTTTTCACACCCTTAGATTGACTTCACAGTTTTTCCATTGGCTTGGAAAAACTGAATATGATATGGCGGTTACTATTGCATTTTTACTTTTTATGTATTGGATGCATATGTATATAAGCATAAACTGTTTTATTTATGCTTTTTTGGTGAGATTGTTAAAAACAAAACCCCTCAATTAAATATTAATTAGTGCCTTCCTAAGTTTGGCCCTCGTCAAGGCCTAGATCGACATTAGTATGGGACATGCCAAAGTCAGTACATACGTGTCTATCCTGAGTGAGGCGCGAAGGATAATTTGTGATATCCGCCGGCAAAAACTTAGGGTCCTAGTTAACTGGATTATCTCAATAAATGGATTGAGGATCTAGAGGCAAAAGAGTTGAGAAAAGTGTATAATGATACGCTTGAATAAATGTTATTCACTCAACTAACCAAGAATTACATAATTTGATGTAATTGGCAAACGTTGCCTACCTAAATAACTAAGTTTTGGGCGATCACCAAAGTCGACTTCGAACGAGGTGAAATATGGATCTTGGCCCGCTAGAAAGTTAATCGAACTTTACGAGTTGATAATGAGGGTTATTCACTCAAGAAAATAGTGGGAGAAATCATTAAAAAAGATAAAAGACCTAATAATGATTTTTTTATCTGTACTTACTTTGCATATGTATTTTGTTGTAGAAAAATGGCAAATTCAAACCAAACACTATCATCGCGTCTCGTCCTCGAGAAGGACAAATTAGAGGGAGTTAACTTCCTCGATCTGGTTCGAGAACTTGAGAATCGCTCTCAAGCATGAAAGAAAATTGTATGTTCTAGAACATACCTATTCTCGATACACCGGGAGGCTCGCGCTTTCGACCGCTGATAAGAAGTGCTTATCGAAGCATTGTAGTGATGCTTTAGATATGTCTAGCCTCATGCTTGTCACCATGAACTCGAGCTTCGAAGCAACATAAGGACATGGGGGGCTTATGAGATCGTCGGCTCACCCGAAGCAACTATATCAGGGGACAAGCACGACAGAGAGATTCGACGTATCGAAATCTCTTTTTCAATGCAAAATGTCTGAAGGAATGCCAGTAGGAACTCACGTTCTTAAGATGATAGGTTATGTTCAGAACCTTGAAAAACTGGGATTTCCTTTGGGAGCAAGAGCTATCGACCGATTTGATCTTGCAATCGTTGCTCGAGTCATTCGAAATCGACTCATTCTGAATTATCACATGAATGAAATTGACAAGCCATTTCTCGAAAGTTGTTGAACATGCTGAGGACTGCCGAGAAAGAAATAGGTAAGTCCAAGCCCAACACCATACTGATGGTGCAAAAGGGCAAAGGCAAAGGTTTTGTGAAATCCAAAGGCAAACCGAAAGGTAAGCCCAAGGGCAAGCAAACCACTTTCAACAATGCACTCGAAATCTAAGGGGTGGTGTAGCTAAGGACTCTATCTGTCATCACTGTGGTGAAAAAGGGGTCACCTGGAAAAGGAACTGCAAAAGCTATGTTGCTGGGAAAAAGGTCGGGAAAAAGGAGAAAGCAAATGTTGCTTCGAGCTCAAGTATTTATGTTGTTGATATTAATATGATTGATATCAATTTAAATACAACTACTTCTTGGGTACTTGATACCGGATGTGGTTCTCACATTTGTACTAATGTGCAGGGACTGCAAAGGAGTAGAGAGTTGGCAAAGGGTGAAGTGGAACTACGAGTTGGCAACGGAGCACGTGTTGCAGCCCTCTAATCGTAGGGACTTAGTACTTTTACTTTGCCTTTAGGGCTTGTTTTGGGTTTAGAAAACTGTTTCTATGTACCAAGTTTAACTAAGAATATTATTTCAATTTCTTGTTTGGACAAGAAAGGTTTTGAGATTTCAATAAAAAACCAACGATTGTCGTTATTTTTGGATAATATTTTTTATGCAAGCGCCTCTTTGATTAATGGTCTATATATTTTAGACCTTGATATGCCAATTTTAAATATAAATACAAAAAGGATTAAGACTAATGATTCTAATCCGACATACCTCTGGCATTGTCGCTTAGGCCACATAAACGAAGACCGCATATCCAAACTCCATAAAGATGGGCTGTTGGAATCATTTGACTTCATGTCTTATGATCGATGCGAATCTTGTTTGTTGGGTAAGATGACAGCATCACCTTTCACTAAGCTAGGTAAGAGAGCCGATGCTTTATTAGGACTAATACATAGTGATGTATGTGGCCCTTTTAATATACATGCAAGGGGTGGTTACCTCTACTTCATTACCTTTACTGATGACTTCAGTAGGTATGGATATGTGTTCTTGATGAAACACAAATCCGAAGCATTTGCTAAGTTTAAAGAGTTTAAACTAGAAGTAGAAAACCAACTTGGCAAGAGTATTAAGGTTTTTCGATCCGATCGAGAGGAGAATACTTGAGTCAAGAATTCTGTGACTATCTAAAGGATTGTGGAATCGTTTCACAACTTTCTCCTCCAGCTACTCCACAATGGAATGGTGTATCTCAAAGGATGAACAAAACCTTATTAGATATGGTTCGTTCTATGATGAGTCACACGAGCCTGGCCAATTCTTTTTGGGGACACGCACTAGAGACAGCAGCTTTAACACTTAACCGCGCTCCATCTAAATCAGCTGCAAAGACGCCATACGAGTTATGGATCGGGAAGCGTCCCAGTTTGTCTTTCCTCAAGATTTGGGGCTGTGAAGCTTTTGTAAAACGCTCAGCTTCTGATAAGCTGGATCCAAAATCTGAAAAGTGTACTACTTTTATATCCCTAACAAAAACAAAGTGTTTGTTGCTCGCACGGGAGTCTTTCTAGAAAAAGAATTTGTTTCTAGAAACACGAGTGGGAGTAGCGTAGAACTCATCAAGTTCCGGACTCTCAAACTAGCACTAATGATAAGATGGAAATTGAACAGACTCCACAAGTTGTTGTGCAAAGAGTGCCACAAACAATAGTGCAAACAAGCACTAGCTCAAGAAACACAAGAATTGCGTAGAGTCCGGTAGAGTTCGTCGTCCACCTCCGAAAAAATTTGGGTTTTTTCATAACAGTAACATGGTGATGTTATGTTTGTGGATCCCGATGAACCTTCAACCTACAAACGAGACAATTAATAGCCCATATTTCGAGAAATGGCTTTGAGGCCATGAGATCCGAAATGGACTCCATGTACACAAACCAAGTCTCGGATTTTGGTTGATCCACTCGAATGGGTAACTCCCATAGGGTGCAAATGGGTTTTTAAGATTAAAACCGACATGGAAGGGAATGTACAAACGCATGACGGGGCGACCGTCGCGAAAGGTTTCAAACAAATTCATGGTATTGACTATGACGAGACATTTTCCCCCGTAGTTATGTTCAAGTCCATTCGGATTTTGCTTGCTATCGCAACTTACTATGACTATGAAATCGGCAAATGGATGTCAAAACCGCTTTCCTTAATGGAAAACTTGAAGATGATGTGTATATGACACGACTGAAGGTTTTGTCACTCCGAGAATGTCGGAAAAGTATGTAAGCTTCAGAGATCCATTTATGGACTCAAGCGAGCTTCTCGAAGTCGGAACATCCGCTTTAATGATGCCGTCCCGTGAGTTTGGCTTCAATAGAAATGAGGATGAGCCTTGTGTTTACAAGAAGGTTAGTGAGAGCTCAATCGTATTCCCCGGTTTTGTATATAGATGACATACTACTCATTGGAAACGACATACCAACCTTAAAGTCTGTCAAGGCTTGGTTGAGTACGTGTTTCTCTATGAAAGACTTAAGCGATGCCAACTATATTCTGGGAGTTAAGATCTAAAGAGATAGATCCGGGAGACCTCATTGGCCTAAGTCGAGTACATATATAGACAAGGTGCTAAAGCGGTTTAGCATGCAAGAGTCTAAGAAGGGCCTTTGTCCTATGACACATGGTAGCTGTTACGTCGAACAAACGAGTGTTCTAAAACGCCCGCCGAATTAGAACGCGTGAAAGAGATCCCTTATGCTTCGCCATAGGATCCATCATGTACGCCATGTTATGTACTCGCCCGGATGTCTCGTTTGCCTTAAGCCTTACGAGCGAATACCAGTCTAATTACGGTGAACGTCATCGGATCTCGATCAAGAATATCCTCAAGTACTTACGAAGGACTAAGGATACATTCTTGATTTATGGAGGGCGGATGAGCTCGTTGTAAGTGGTTACACCGATGCTAGTTTCCAAACCGATAGAGATGATTTCCGATCGCAATCGGGATATGTGTTTAACTTGAATGGAGGTGCTGTGAGCTGGCGCAGTTCAAAGCAATCGACCATCGCAGATTCTACGACAGAGGCCGAGTACATAGCAGCTTGTGAAGCAGCTAAGGAGGCAGTTTGGATCAAGAAATTTATTTCCGACCTCGATGTGGTTCCTAGTATTGCGAACCCGATAGACCTCTATTGTGACAACAATGGGGCTATTTCACAATCTAGGGAACCTAGATCTCACCAGAGGTCCAAACATGTACTACGGCGTTTTCACCTAATCCGCGAGATTATAGAAAGAGGTGATGTGCATATATGTAGAGTAGATTCGGCAGACAATGTCGCTGATCCACTGACGAAGCCACTGTCGCAGCAGCAGCATGATCGTCACACTAGCTCCATGGGTATCCGATATCTGGAGGGCTGATCTTTAGAGGCATTCATTAGTATGCCCTTAAAGACCAATCAGTAGATGATTTTGGGTCTTTAGTGCAAGTGGGAGATTATTGTATCGTATTTATGTAATTTTCATTTTGATGAATAAAAAGGCATAAATTCCAGTATTATTCTTGTGTTTCTGCGTTCTTAAAAACATAATGAAATAATATGTCCTTAGAATAGTATTCATAATTGTTATGATTCTGAAACGTCCCTAGTCGAACATTATTATGGAATCTTCGAGGACAATAATAATGCGTAAGACTAGTATGTGCAGTGATTGATATAAGATATCGGATCGTCACATGGGTATATATGATTAGAGAATCATTATACCGGGACGGGATCCGACATGAGAAACACACCATCGGTTGTTATATAATTGTCAACGGTTTTTTTCAATTTTTGACTTGGTTGTATATGAGAATCCTTCGACTTGAGGTCTCACAAGAGTTCTTGCATGGCTAGTGTTATGCTTTGATAATGTTAAACGCTATCCGTAACAGGGTGAGCAATAAAGGCATTTATTGGGTATATCACGAATCTTGTTCAGGATGAATGGGATGCATAAAGGATTTGTCCCATCCTATATAGTAGGAGCGATATCTTGGGCCCCTTTGATGGAGTCTGACTAATTCATGGCCATGAACAAATGAATCAGTATATGATATTGATGTCATTTGATTAGTCTACTCGTGAATCAAGAAACTAAAAGATTGGACAATACAAGTGTGACTTTTTTTTCATGACTTGTGTTCAATCTAGATATCAAGGACAAAAGGATTTAAATACAAATGTCAAATGATGTGATTATGATAGTCACCAGATATTTATGAATTGGGGGTAATGATGCGTTGCTAGATATCTCTCATTACCTGTGACATATATGTCACGGCCAACATCATAGATACCTCTTGGGTCGCACTCATAGATCAACTGGATTGGGCTTGTTGGAGTACATTTAATCTAAGGTGCGCCAATTCGATTGGGCCGGGTCGGGATTGGATTGGGCCCTTAATCGGGTTGCGCCGACCAACCCATTTGGACCGACCTTATGGATGGAAAATTGGATATATTTTCAGCTATTATCTCTTAGAAGGAGGTTGAAGTGGTGGAGAATGTGGAGGAGTGGTTTCCTCCATGATCTCCCACATTCCCCTTTCTCTCTCCACTATCCCTTGAATGACTAAGAAAAATGCTTATTTTTCCTAGCATTCTAAGTAATTATTCTCCAGCTTTTGAAAGATTTGAATAGAGAGAAAAAGAGAGAGCATTCAAGAGAGCTTGAATAGAAAGAAAAGACAACTTTTCTATATACTTGTTTTCTAGCTTTGGCTAATAGAAAAGAAGTAAGAAAACTGTTTCTTGTTCTTCGAAAGGTCCTATATCCACCATATATATATATACACCATCTTGAAGAGTGTCTTCAAGACTTCTACGAGGCGTTGGCTAGCACCAAGCGGTAGAGGACCATCCCCGGAAGATCGAGTGGATATTGGGAGAGGCGGAGCCTGCGTTGGTGGTGTTCCGTTCGTGACAACTGAAGCCGTTTCAGACGATTTCCGCACTTCGAAAGGTATAATACTATCCCATAGTCTAAGGTTCTTACTCGTGAAAGATCCTATTAGAGACGGGTCATTTTATTTCCACTGCATAACCTGTTTTAGACCCGGTTATTCCTCTAAAAATCGTCTGTTCCCGTTCTGTGTCTCTTTCTATGTCCTCATGAATAGATATTTGCCACATGTATATTTCTTTCCTGTGGATTTCACTATTTCTTTTAGATTATAATTTTTTAAATAAAAAATTTAATACATATCATTTTTTTATTGGTAGGATAGGGAAGGAAACACCAAATGGGAACAGATGATTCCTATCCCTAACAAATAGGTATGCGGTTGCAAGTTGCTACCTCTAAGATTTGCCAACACTTTTTTGATACAACCCATAATGGCATTTGTTTATTACAACAAAACAAATTGATACTGGCCATCTGTCAGACACAAATAGATTTGCAAATATGCAATAACATATTTGCAAATAATATTGACCACAAACCTCAAAAGTATAGAAACTTCTTTTTTCGTTTTGTGGGAGTTCAGATGATTAAGCAACTATTATTGTGTGAACTTTAAAGAGTGGTGTATAGAATACATGGTTGGTAGACCCCATTTGGAAGATAAACAAAAGTTCAAGTTTTAGATTTCATTATTTTTTTTTCTTTTCTTAGTTTAGTAACTGAATATCTAACGTAAACTTAATGATAAAAAGTTGTAATGATGAAATCTTTTCTTATTTAATAAGTTTTGAGTTTGATTCTTAATTCTTTTTAGTAGTCAGTCGGCATGTTATGTCAATATATTTTACTAATAAAAAATTACATTTTACCTTATTTAGCTGGGCATCTATAAGAGCCAAATCTAAAAATTCAAAAGATTTCTGGTGAAGAAATAATGAGTATTGATTATTGTGGTAAATATATACTAATTCATAGTAACACCTGAGCACTTTTTAATTGATTCTTATTCCCTCCGCCAATGAAAGATTGTGTTAGAACACAGTGCGTCTCCTGTGCGGAACAGTCTAAATTTCGCACGTGCGGGACACAATTAGGGCCGTTGATTTCATTTTAAAAGAGGAACGACGATTGAGATTTAAAAGAGGGTTAAAAGGATACGTATGTAATTTCACAAATAAATAATAATAATAACAACAAAAAGTAACACGCAACCATCACATCGGTAGGGTTACCGAGGTGAAAGAAAACGACAGAAAAGTCAAAAAGGTACATTTCTACAAGAACACATATTTTTGTGCAATGAGCACATGTTCTTGTATATTGTGAACACGTGTTTTCTGTCAGAGAACACATGTTCTTATATATTTGCGATTAATGAACATGTGTTTTTGTGCAGTGAACACATGTTTTTGTTTTGTAAACACATATTTTTTATTAGCGAACACATGTTCTTGTTTATTGAACACATGTTTTTCAAAATTTTATTTTCCCGCCAAAAAAAATCTTCTCCCAGTTAAAAGTAAGAAAGAGAAAAAAGAGCTCAAAGTTTATCCCTAAAATACCCCTACTTTGATATAGCCGTTGGATAAAAAAGTACAAAATCCAACGGCTGACATCTTGGCCCGTATATACTGAATTTTCTTGTCCCGCATAGGAGCCGTGGTGAGGACAACTACAATTGAATCTAAAGGCTATATTTGATGCTATAGTTTGAGATTAAAGTAGACTATTCAATAAGACTTGGACTTTTCATAACTTATTTATGTCACGATGTGAGCGTCGTAAGTTGTTAGTGGATTTTTTTTAAGCCCGATTGGGCGGTTGTCTCATATAGGGAGAGAGAACTGCCTCAGACGAGGAGGAGATACCTATAGAAAGGGAGATTAAAGCTTGCCGCACGCAGGCGGAAGGTATCAAACCCACGACCTTAAGGTCGTGGGCAAGCTCCTGCCCCACTGGGGTAGGACACCTTTGATGTTGTTGTTAGTGGATAGTGCGCTCCTTATCAATATTTCAGCTCAAATCGGATGATAACTAGGCATCACCTCATCTACCAATAAGACACCGAACCCAAGACAAAAATGATGACTCCATAATTATATAATTACTTAAAGAGAAATTAGTCTTTTTTGCCCTCACACTATTTACAAAATTCCGATTTTGCCCAAAAATCTATTTTTGGTTCGCATTTTGCCCACGCTCTATTTACGAGTGCCAAATATGCCCAAAATTGGATGATTTTGGCAATTATATTGTGGTGCTGAGGGGTATTATAGTCAGATAAAAAATAAATTTATAATTAATTCAATTGATGACCCTCCCATTGTCTTTTTTTATCCATTTAGCCCCCTTCTTCACCCATCCATCTCTTCTTCTTCCCCGTTCACCAACAACCACTAGCAACCGCCCCACCACCATTTTTGTTACTGTATCATACACTTAATGAGAGGTTTGTTAAATTGAAGGAGCAATGGCTGCTAATGGGAGATTTCTTTGGCCAATTCCTTAATTGGTTTGGCAAAATATTTCCACCCGAAACCAGGGAAAAAAGGCCCATCGCTGGTTTTCCGTCACTTTACTTTTTCTCATAACTGCCCTGTTTCTGGTTACTTTCTTTTGGTGTTGCTGCAAATGTTGCTGTGCCGACTGAGGAGGCAGACATTTAAGGACAAAAGCTCCCGGTCGAAAATGCAGGATGCCCAGAAATGTCTTCGAGCTGAATCCTAAATTGTATTTAACTAATCTTCATACACATCATGGGGATCTTTTGATCTAATTAAGAATTGAGTTTTTAGTGTGGGGTAGATCTTAAGTTTTCCCCCCTAGGAAATTAATGTTATGTTGTTGCTAATTTCAATCCGGTTTTGTGTTTGTAAATAGTGGTAGTGAATGATCTGAGTTGTGGTTTTATGTTTTATAATGATTACGGGGTTGTGATATGAGATGTGGTTTTATTAAATTCCCGTTGAAGAGTTTGCCGGTTCTGGCGACGACGACGACGATTATGCAAACAAAGTGACGACGATTGTAGTGGTAGGGGAGAGAGTCGAGAGACAAGGAGAGAGAAAGGAAGGGGGATTGGGAGAGGTAATCATGTGTGGTGGGTAGAATTTGTTAGTTTTTTCTTCTTTTCTCTTTTAGAAATTATTTTTTAGTTTTGGGTTTAATTGTAATAATTTCTTAATTAAGGTACTCCCTCCGTCCCAAATTATCTGTCCACTTTGTATTTTGCACGGGGATTAAGATTTCATCAAATTCTAGGGTGAAATATGATAAAATGTCAAACATAACCCTATTTAATGTTACTTCCAATTTAATTCACCTCCTTTTCTCTCTTTATTTTTCTCTCTCCAATATTTAATGTAAAGGGTAGGATTGGAAAAATCATCATTAATGAACCCTTTATTTAGAAAGTTGACAAATAATTTGGGACACACTAAAATAGAAATGTGGACAGATAATTTGGGACGGAGGGAGTAGTAAAATGTGATAAAATTTATTTTGTTATGACTATAATACCCCTCAGCACTACTGTATAATTGCAGGAATCCGCCAATTTTGGGTAGATTTGGTACTCGTAGAGTGGGAAAAAATACGATCCAAAAATAGATTTTGGGCAACATCGAAATTTCGTAAATAGTGCGAGGGCAAAAAAATGCTAATTCCTTAGAAAACCAAGAATCTTACGTCATTATTAAAGTGATACAAAGGTCTAACATGTTTTTACAAGGAAATAAAGTGTTCAACTAGTCATTCTATTAAATATGTTCATAAGGGAATCACTCATCATACTCGTAAAGCTTCAATTTTCTTGAAGCATACGCTATAACCTTATCATTTGCATCAAAACACAGCCCAACCCGATGCTTGATGCATCACTATAAATGATGAAACTCCGGATTCTTCTGGTAGAGCCAAAATCGAAGAGATTGTCAACTTTTCTTTCAACTTCTGAAAAATGTCCTCACAATTTGACCCCCATTCAAACTTAACTCGCTTATGAGTCAATCGAGTCAACGGCGTTGCTATTCTGGAGAAGTCTTCCTCAAACTTACGGTAATACCCGGTTAGCCGCAGGAAACTGCGAATCTCTGCCACTGTTTTCTGTCGAGACCAATCAATAATCGCCTCAATCTTACTCGGATCTACTGACACCCCTTCAGCTGATACAATGTGTCCCATAAATGACACACTCTTCAGCCAAAACTCACACTTGCTCAAATCTCCAACGCCACTCTCAAGTGCTCTTCGTGAGCTTCATCCGACGATGAGAAAATCAAGATGTCATCGATGAAAACCACCATCAACTTGTCGAAACAGTCTCGAAAGACTTGGTTAATCATGTACATGATGCCGCCGATTCCGAACGGCATCACAAGGGCATCTTCTCAACTCTAAGTATTTTATTCAAAAGGTTTGTCAACCTGTCAACACATATTTCTTCTGAACACTTTCAAACCTCAATAGGTATACTATCCGGTCCTCTACTGCTTTCTTTGGTTTCATCCTTTTAAGGACCTCTTGAACTTATTTCCTCTGAATTCTACGTAATAAATTAATGGTCCACCTCTCTAATCGAAATAGAAAGACCTCCAATACTCCGGATTTGATTCCCAGTAAATAACCTATCAAAACAAGTCATCAATCTCGCCTTAATTTCTTCATCCTTAGCCAAAACTCTTTAATTATCATCCTTAACACACCTCACCTCACCATACCAATATCTCTTCTCTTTTTCTCTCTTTAAAAATCAAGTCTATATATACACTTCTCATCGTCCTTAGTTTCTAATTTATTATACAAATCCTTATAAACTGTCAACGAATATTTTTTGATATTCTCCGTGTAACTTCCACCACTTGATTTTAGAACTGTCTGATATCAATACTTTCTTACCTGTTTACTGAAACGAAAATCAAGGACCAATAACCTATTTTGTGTAGCCACACTCTCGCTAGGGATAACCTTACAATTAGTACAACTAATACGAAACATTTCCTCATTAAAAAAAAAGTCTATCTAACTATAATTTACTCCACTTCTGAAGGTCACCAAATGAGAATCTCTTTTCTTGAACCACGTATTCGCTACAAACAAATTGTAAGCTAAGGAAAAATTCAATGTTTGCTTACCGACCTCATTTCTATCTTTGAAATCTTGACCTCCATGAACACTCTCAAATCCTTCGTGACTAGAACCCATATGTCCATTTCAAGTCACCTCCAATGAAAAATATTTCCCTGGCGGTATATTTTGGACCACCTCATCTGAATCCTCCCAAAGTTTTTGTTTTTATTTTTACAAAATCACACAACCCTACTTGAGGCGCATGTGCACTGATAATGGTAACAATCTTGCCACCCATCATGATCTTAATACTCATAATTCGATCACTTTCCTGCAAACTTCCACTACGTCATTGATGTAATCACGAGCGACAATTATCTCAACACCGTTCCTATTCTTATCTTTACCTGAATACCAAAGATTGTGTCCCCAAGGCTCTATGAATTTTTCCTTCTGGCCAACCCACTTAGTTTTCTAGAGGCATAAAATGCTGATGTTTCTTCTTAACAAAACCTCTACTAATTCAGTCAATTTACTAGTTAACGATCTGATATTCCAAAAAGCAAAATGAATCATTTCACTGTGCACTAACTGTTTTACCTATACTTGTCCCGACTTAGAGTACCCTTGCCTATTTGACACAATATTCGGGCGTGCTGCTTCAGGGGAACGACCTAGCAACCCTTGCACATTTATCCCCACACTCTGGTTTAGGAAGTGTAGTGCCTCGCTGAGTAGGGAACGCCCAAACGAAATTGGTAGATTGGTTCATGTCATGGGGTTTGACTGAGTTTTATACTAGTTGTCACAAGACCTACTGCAACCCTCCTCTTTTATCTGGACGTATGACCAAAAATAAGTGTCAAAAAATCGAAGTCCTCAACACTCACCGGCGAAATTCATCTTCAGTCTCCCAAAAAATTAATAATATGTGAAGTGATCATATGATTCCCTGAATATATACCAAAATAGTATAGATATCATTTCATCAGTTTACATATTGAAAATATGTACCAAAATAGTATACATATCATTTCATCAATTTACATATTGAAAAAAATAATAATAAACAAAAAAGGGTAAAAGGTTCTTTACTTCACTGCACATTGAAAATGTCTAATGTTTTTTTTTTTATATATCTTTTCCTGTCATGAAGAATATTTTATCAATTGTTTGAAAATAATTACAATATGCTTCTTATTATAAAGTGTAAATATCAACACCAAATTCACGGCTCAAACAGTTTTGCCAATAATATTTGAGTCTCTAATCGACTATTTTAAATCACTATTCAAACCCTTTGCTCAAACACACTAGTAACCCAAAGAAAATCTCAAAAGAAGCTTCTCCTTTTGTCATGTATATCATTAGAAATCTAAAAATGTTAAAATATGTAGTCCCAAATGGAGTGTCTAAGGAAGATTCAAGTCATTTATAAGCTTATGGCTTAACATTTCTCATTGCCGACATATGGTATCAATGCGGGCACTTCAGCTGGATGTGTGGACTCATAATGCCCAAGTAAACTCTAATTGACCTCCTACGACCCAAGTAGTGCGACAGACCTTAAACTGTCCCTCTGTGACCCAAGAAGTGTGACGGACCTTGAATTGACTTCTGTCTTGATATGGAGAAGTATATCGAGTGTTTAAGAAAGATCCAAGTCACTTATAAGTTAATGGGTTAACACTTCTCATTGCCGATTAATTTTGAGAGAACATGGAGATACATGAGCTAATTTTCTATAAACAAACAAGACAAGGAAGAAATCATCATCTGATTTTGATTACAAGAAGCACTCTAATGTATGACCATTTTTAGTATTGTGCACATGAAAGATTTTTGTACTTGACTTACATAAGCTGTCTGAGATAAAAATGGTTAAGCAAGGCAGTCATTGAAGTACTATGATATCTAAGGTAGGAAAAGACTAGAAGCTTTGGACACACACATGAATCCAGACAAGAACATACTCACAGGACCCTTTTATCCCAAAATTTTAAGTGCTCTTTGAGTCATCAAATTATATTAAAGACATTGCTAAAAGATTTTATTCTCTTTAATGATTTCTACCATTTGAATTCACCTAGTTTTCATCATCAATCACAAAATATGATTGGTTGTTAGAGTTTCATATGTTTCTGAAATCACTAAACCTTTTTCCTCAGATAATTTACTCGAGATAATTGACTTTAAATTCTTCATTAAAATTTCTCCATTTTAGGTAAAACTAAAAACCTCCCTCACCACAAGTATTTTTCTCCCTCAAGTTGTTACATACAATAATTATCCTTAACCTCAAATTCAATAACAACTTATGCATTAGCGGATTCAAGGGGTGGCGGTTGACGCCAATATTTTTTAAAATACTAATTTTAAAATTCATTTTTTTTGAGAAATTATTTAAAATTTGTGTATCTGCATTCTGCACAAAATAAAATCAATTTTTAAAAATATATGTCTTCTTATGTTTCACCACTGATCTATGATCTCATCACTGCATGAGCCAAAAAACATAAACATGAAGGCATGTCATCTTACTCATTACCCTGCTACTAACATTAGAGATCAAGAAGAATAAATCTATCTAACTCTCCCTGCTTACATTATTATTTTCTCCATTTCATAATATAAGTCGTTTAACACATGTAGAGAAAATTTAGAAACCAAAAATAAGGTTTTTTTTTTAACAAAAATGTCAATATTACTCACTTAAATAAAATTAGTGGTATACAAGTCCTATTTAGGAGAATAATATTGATATTTTGACCAACTACGTACCTCATTTTTTATTTCCTTAAATTTCGCTACATGTCTTAACTACTTATATTATGGAATGGAGATAGTATAATATCAATAAAGGAGACCATGGAAGGGGGAAAGCATCAAGAGATACACACCAAAAAAAAATTTAATGTTTGAACCGTCTTTGTGGAACTGGCCCCACAACAACAACAACAACAACCAAGCCTTAATCCCAAAAAATTGGGGTCTGCTACATGAACCAAAGAAAGAATCACGTAAAGTCATCTACATGGGTGCATTTTCTCTATTTCTTTCGATCCCAAACAAAACTTTCATCTAATTCTAACAAATTCATATCCCCTTTTATAACTTCCGTCCAAGTCTTCCTCGATCTCCCTCTACCTCTTACGCCCTCAATATTACATAATCCTTCAATTCTCCTAACTGGAGTATCACTTGGCCTTCTTTTAATGTGCCCAAACCGACACAAACGGTTCTCTCTCACCTTGTCTTCAATAGGTGCTACACCTACCTTCTCCTGAATAGTCTAATTCCTCACTCTATCCATTCTCGTATGCACACACATCCATCTTAACATATGCATCTCCGCTACATGCATTTTTTAAATATGACACCCAACATTCTGTGTCATATAACAATGCCGGTCTAACAGTGGTTCTGTAAAACTTTCCCTTGAATCTCAGCAGTACATTACGATCACACAAAACACCAGTTGCACTCTTTCATTTCAGCCAACAAACTTTAACTCGATGCGCCACATGTCCGTCAAGCTTTCCATTCTTTTGAATAATAGAACTAAGATATCGAAAATACTCACTCTCTGGAATATTTTTGTCACCCAAAGTTACTATAGTTTGCTCTGTAGTTCTACTAGTACTAAACTTACACTCCATATACTCTGTTTTACTTCTACTAATCCTAAAACCTTTAGATTCTAAGGTTTGTCTCCATACATGCAATTTGGCATTAACACCCCTTTTGTCTAATCAATCAAAACTATATCATCAGTAAACAACATGCACCAAGGTATTGAGTCTTGTTTACACTTGGTCAATTCATTCATAACCATTGTAAACAAAAAATGACTAAGTGCTTAACCTTGATGCACTCCAATTGTAATATAAAACTCTCCACTCATCCTGCCTCAAACTCTGACACTGGTGCTAACTCCCTCATACATATCCTTAATAGGATCAATATACTTACGAGATATACATTTCTTAGTCATCGCCCCACCAAATTACCTCTCGGGGAACCTTATCGTAAGATTTTTCCAAATTTATGAACACCATATACAAGTCCTTCTTTTTCTCTCAATAACGCTCAATCAATTATCTTAGTAGATGTATTGCTTCCATGGTTGATCGTCGGGCATAAAACCGAATTTGTTCTCTAAAATGCTCACAAATTTTCTCAACATGTGCTCAATTAACCTTTTTTCACAAATTCATAGTATGACTCATAAGGTTAATACCACGATAATTTGAACAACCTTGAACATCTCCTTTATTTTTGTATAATGGCACCAAAGTACTTGTCCCCCACAGTCCCTCATATTCTCCCACTCAATCTATTTGTGAGACTATATATGTTTTCATTCCCACGAGAACCGTTCTAGGATCAAGTGACCTATGAGTGATGTGCGGCTCCAATGCATCGATGATGGATATTGCTGCCGTAAGCTCCTACTGTGGATGTATGGCACTATTCTAAGGCCTTCTTCTCCTATAAAAGCCAATGCAATGTTCCACTGCACTATAAATCACCATCTTGCCAAACAAAAGCTTCAAAGCATCACCACCTTCAATATAATTCAGCCATGATTCAATCTGAAGCCACGGGAGGAATCCACTTCTTAGCCCCTCAAGAGAATCACATCAATTTGATCCCAAACAGCTTCCCAGAACTACTACACTTCAATTATAAGCAATCTCTTCCTTTCTATAATGAGTTCAACAACTCAAGTACCTCAGATGAAGCAGATGATCAGCAACATATAATCTTCGACGAAAGAAAACAAAGGAGAATGATATCAAATCGTGAATCGGCTCGCAGGTCAAGGATGAGAAAACAAAGGCAACTTGATGAGCTCTGGTCACAGGTCAGTGCCGTCTCGAATAATATTAAAGTCTTTTTTATTACTTATTAAAATTACTAAGTTCTTTTTTCTAACATTATAGAACGCATATAAGAGTTGAACAATTTCAATTCAGAAAAACTTATTTTTGTAGATACAACAGTCATAGTTATAGTTAAACTTATCTTTACATTTTTTTTACTAATAGAGTTATATATATATAGAGAGAGAGAGAGAGAGAGAGAATCTCCCAATATATACACACGACAATTTTTTCTTTTGTCTTTTGTGTCAAGAAACTTTTTATTTTATCTCTTTTTATACATAAACTTTTTTCGAACTAATATTTTTGTCAAATTAGAGAAAATTAGTGGATTTCAGCAAAGGTATTTTTGTCAATTTAAATCTTTAACACTGGTGATATGCACAAAGCAGGTGAATAAAAGTGGAAGGAAACCACCAGTTTTACACTAATTTACAAAAGTAGTAGTTTGAAAATAGGTTTATGTATAGAAAGAGTTTTATTTAAAAGTTTACTAATAAAAAGAGAAAAACAAAAATTATTTATTTATAAATAGAGAGTTTTTATAATATATATCAAGTTACTTTAAAATTTTGGGCTCTCAAAATGAGACACTCTGTTACGTATGGCACTTTAAGTATGCTTAAAGACGGGCCTGTCACAGGTACTTCGTCTGAGGACTCAGAATACAAGTCTCATAGACAAGTTGAATCATGTCTTAGAGAGCCATGACAGTGTTCTTGAAGAGAATGCCCTACTTAAGGAGGAAACTTCGGACCTCCGCCGTATGCTCGCTGATCTTCAACTTGGAGGAAATCCTAACAATGCTTTAATGAAGAATGATGTTCCATGCAACACAGCTCATCTCAGAGCTGAATCATCAAACCAATATATCAGTTCTCTCTCTCCTGATTTTCTCTCTTGGTGTGGATAAATCTGGATTAAATGGTTCATATCAGAATTAACCTTCTTGAAAAGAGAGAAACAAACAGAGATGTTATTGAATATGTACCTATTATGTCAGTTTTTTTTTCCTTTTCTTTTCAGAGAGACGGCATGGAATCAGAAGCTAATAAGCAAGAGGATTGTTTCTTTTAATATTTCCTTTCCAACTAAACTTATGAGAATTTCACTAATCTTCTTACTTAGTTTTGCCAATTGTAAATGAAATTCAAAGAAGTCCATCAAGAAGAAATCAAAACTTCCTCAGTTTGATATTATCTGTCACCTAAATATCCTTTTTCAGTATCTAATTATTTGTTGCGTTAGGATATTTCATTATTTTCTTCAAAATTTATTCATATCCTTCATTAAATCAATCAACGACTAATTTATTTAATCCTTTCTACAATGAAAGCCTTCTCAATGTAATGTAATTTCCATTGTAAAGCCGAGGTTATTAATTGAAGGGTAAGAGTTTCCATTCATCTTTAAATTTAATCAACCTAATTATTATTTTTTAATCTGAGAGCATATCTTAAAGTAACAAATAATATCAAACGGAGGGATTAGCACCTGAGGCACCACGAAAATATTAAGTCGGTCCTTATGAAAAATAGAAAGAAAGCAGCAAAGTAGAAGATTAATTATTAGCATTACTTAGTGAGTGCTTTCTTTTTCTTTCCCATATTAGCAAGAAAAATGAATATTAAGGAATAAAAGAGAATAAAACTACCTACATTTAATAATATAAATTGTTTAGAACATGTATCGAAAATTAAGGAAATAAAAAATAAGTTATTGCCTCCATTCCTAAATATAAGACTTTCATTAAATATTGCAAAAATTAAGATGATTTTGTAATTAAAATATCAATATTACTCTCTTAAATATGACTTGTATACAATTAATTCTAAAAGTAATATTGATATTTTAATTACAAAAACATCTTAATTTTTTATTCCTTAATTTTCGTAATATTTAATAAAAGTCTTATATTTAGAAATGGAAGTATTACTTTATTAGTTAAAATATCAATATTACTCTCTTAAATAGAATTAGTAGTATACAAGTCCTATTTAAGAGAACAATATTGATATTTTGACGGAAAAAAATATCTTTCTTTTTTCTTCTTTAATTTTTGCTAAATGTTTTAAACGAATTATATTATGGAATGGAGGTAACAGTAATATACTGTGACACTAAATTGATCTGGCTAAGGTAATTTGTGGGAAGGTCCCATGGCCAGAAAGATGTGCTATTGTGCACACAGAAGTACATGCAATGGACAAATGGTGGTGGGAAAGATAGTGATAGTGGGTCATAATTAAAATGCTATAACACCCAAAACACTTGAAATGGCAAAGCCATTATAGTCCAGATGCTGTTTCTATCTTATTGTGAAAGCATCAAAGTTCACCAGTTGACAATATTTATTAACTTCGATTTTCTGCAGCAAAAGGAACAGATTGTGTCACACGCCCGGTGCATGTGGGCTCGCGAGCGCAACTCATGTATCTGACATAACTCACTACTAATTAATTACTTCGCAACCAAAATTGTTATGTTAAAATGGATATTTCAAGGTGATAATAAATAATGAGGTCCATGCTTATTTCAGACCCGGTTATTTACATGTCCAAAGTGACATGTAGAACAGGGCCTCTCATTTTGAGGGACCCCAAAAAATTTCAAATCACTTAATATTTATGTTACTTTTATTTGAGTACAGGCGTCAGATTCGGATACATATCTAAGTGTCATGTGTTTTATCTCTAAAAGTAATGGTACGATGACACTTTTTGAAATTCGGACATGAGTACATGGATACAGAAAAAATTAGAGGCATAATTATGATTGTTTAAATTCTTAAAACTTGGGGTTATAATAATGTTTTGACACTTTTTATAATTTATATATTTAAAAAAAAATTATTAGAGTCTAACATTAATAACTAGTATAGGCCTCAATATAGTTCGAAACGGCCCTGACTTATTTATCAGTCAGAATTTCAGAGTTATCTCATGCGGGATGAGGTTCACGACTTGGCCTAGGAAATGTCTATGTTTTATTTTAATCACTTATAAGGGGGAAAATTGGATAGAATCTACAGTTTCTCTCCAACCTTTCTTCTTCTTTTTTTCCTTTCCCATCCCCATACCCTATCAACTCGACTTCCTTCTTCGACAGACTCTTGCTAACAAATAAAGCCACACAGGAATGTATGATACCTTTCAGGTACTTTCAGATTGAACAGTTATCAGAAGATATAAGTCCAAGGAAACAATTTTGTTGGTAAAGCATTCCTTACCAGGTCTCGGGTTCGATGCTCATGAGGCTCACACCACATCCCCTTCCCCTTTTCCCCTCCCTACCCCTCAAAAATATTTTAAAAAAAGGTTATCAGAAGATATAATGTCATCCTATTCAGGACAAAATATCAGAAAGATTTTAATAGCAATTTGCATGTAAAACTAAGTGCAAACTTATATGGTAATGGAATCCACTTGTTTCCTTATCTAGCATAAACCATCCCATTAAAAGAAAATGGGGAAGAGAAAATAAACTGTTGACGGGTGTCAGACTCGGTCCATTATTTGAGACTAGATTGATCAAGTTCTATAACCTTTCGTTGAGGGTTAATATTATTTGTTAGTTATGGACTAGTTTTGCAATTACTTTTACTATATATTACTCCCTCCATTCCTAAATATAAGACTCTTTAAACAATTCGAAAAAATTAAAGAAGCTGTCATTTTCACCTAAACTTCCAATATTACGCCACCTTCCCTCTCTCTCACTAATACATCATAAAGAAAAGAAAAGAAAATGTTGAGGGTATAATTGAAATAAATTGTTGACAACTAATAAAAGAACTTTAAACGACAATTAATTTGGATACCTAGATATCTCCTAAACGACAATTAATAGGGAATGGAGGGAGTATCTTTTAGGGTTTGCTGTAATTAATTAGACGATCACTTCTCTTTTTTCCTACGGCTGTCGATGAAATTTTTGAGACGGGAAAAGAGCACACTCTGTGTCGGAACACGGATGGAAGGATCGCGTAGGAGAATCTTGTGATTTGGAAGTTTAAGAATTCTTTTACTGTAAGTATAGAATCTCTCTATTATTCTTTATTAAAAAATATATTCTTAGTATGAAATACGGGAAAATCTTGGTCTTTTTTTTTTTTGATGTTTAAGGGAAAATCTTGGTCTATTTCATGTCTTATTGATGTTATAATTGGCTTAATGTTTATTGATAAACTATAAAATTGATTTTGATGCACAAAGTCTTTTTTCTTAGTTTCCCTTCTATTTTGCGTCAAAAGGTTCTGCGATCTCTGTTAATCCTTAAGGCTTACTAACTCAGTATTGAGTATAACAAACAATGATATATTTGTTACTAATGTCTATGCTCAGTGTGATAACGCTACACAGAAGGAAGCTTAAGGTTTTCATACAAGTTCTATTAAAGATGCAAGTCAGGAATTAATGACAATACAAGAAAACAGTTAAATAGCTACCGAAATTTTCGGTCACTTCGTTAACGACCGAATACCGACCGCATGGAAATCGAAAAAATAACGGTCGTTATTCTGTCGCTATTTCGTCGGCCATATCGGTCTCGTTGACCAAATTAAAACGACGTTGTTTTGTACTTCGTTAACGACAGAATACCGACGGACTACATAACGGCGTTCAAACGACGTCGTTTTGATGTTTTGTTTCTAAAAAAATAAGGTTCAAAATTAATTAAAACGACGTCATTTTGTTCAACGGTAACAACCGAATACCGACAGAAATTAACGACCGTTTACCGACGGAATATATAACGACGTTCAAAACAACGTCGTTTTGAAATTTTATTTCTCTAAAAAAATAAGGTTCTAAATTAATTAAAACGACGTCGCTTTGTACTACGTTAACGACCGAATACCGACGGACTACATAACGACGTCAAAACGATTTGTGAATTTTTCGATGTTAGTATGTTTGCTAATGTACAAATTGATGGGATTAGGTGTCCTTGTGGGGTTTGTAAGAATAAGTATTTTCATATGCCTGATACTGTAAAGTATCATCTTGTTATGAATGGATTTGTGTCTAACTATTTTAATTGGACATGTCATGGTGATGCATTCATTCCAATTCCTCAAATTCCGTTTATTCATGATATGGATAATTCTAGAAGACATATGACACAGAACAATTATCGAGAGATGGTTCTTGATGCTGCCGGACCAAGTTTTAATGAGTCGGATAATAGTGATGTGGAAGAACCTCCCAATCCAGAGGCACAAATGTTCTATGACATGTTGAAGGCTATTGATAGCCCACTGTACAATGGTTGTACAAACCATTCACAACTATCAATGACTGTTATAATGTTGAGTATTAAGTCCGAAGACAACTTATCTGAAACTACTATAGATAAATTTGTGCAATTGATGAAAGAGGCGCTTCCTCCACAAAATAATGCTTTAGACGACTTTTACCAAATGAAGAAATTGGTTAAAGGACTTACTGGTGCAAAAGATTGATGTTTGTTTTAACGATTGTATGTTGTACTGGAAAGATGATGTTGAGAGTAGAGAATACAAGTTTTGTGGCCATGCTAGATACATTAAGAAAAATAAATCAAAAAATACACGACAGAAAGAGATTGCTTGCAAAAAGATGTATTATTTTCCAATTATTCCGAGATTACAAAGTTTGTATGCATCTAAGAAAACCGCAAGACACGTGACATGGCACTCAGACAGTGAGAGGGAAGAGGGAATACTGAATCACCCAAGGGATGGGGAAGCTTGGCAACATTTTGATAGAACACACACCGATTTTTCATCGGAACCTCGGAATGTAAGGTTTGGGATATGTACAAATGGTTTTGCACCTTTCGGCATGTCAGGGAAGCAATATTCTTCTTGGCCAGTTCTTCTAACACCTATAATCTCCCCCCGGATGCGTATGAAGAACAATGTAATGTTCTTAACTATTATTGTACCTGGACCCCAAAATCCAAAACACAAGATTGATATGTACTTGCAGCCTACCATCGATGAATTGAATCAACTGTGGGGTGAAGGTGCGAAAACTTATTACATCTCCAAAAAGTAAAATTTTAAACTGAGGGCTTCATTACTATGGACAATTAGTGATTTCCCAGCATATGGAATGTTGAGTGGATAGAGTACAACTGGCATTCACGCTTGTCCATATTGTATGGAGAAAACACAAGCGTTCCATTTGCAGGCTGGTGGAAAACAATCGTGGTTCGATTGCCACAGATGCTTCTTGTCACCTGATCATCCTTTTAGAAGAGATGCAAAGGGATTCCGAAAGGACCGGCAACAAGAGAGGGAATACCGCCATCTCGCCTGATTGGTGATCAAATGTATTTTGGAGTTAAAGATTATCTAAAAATTAACGATACAGCTGAAGAGATTGGTAAAGAGCACGGCAGGGGTCGAGATCACAGTTGGGTCAAACGTAGTATATTTTGAGACTTACCTTATTTGCGGACACTTCTGATAAGACACAACATTGATGTCATGCATAATGGAAAAAAAAGTGTTTGATAACGTCTTTAACACCGTGTTGGAAGTGAAGGGTAAAACTAATGACAATGTTAAGGTTAGAGTGGATGTTGAAAGGTATTGCAGTCGATCGGAATTGAATATTAAACATGATGGCCGAGGTCAAGCAACAAAACCAAAGGCACGTTTCACCCGTACCAAGGCACAAAAAGAGATGGTTTGCAGTGGGTGAAAGAATTAAGGCTCCCAAATGGCTATGCATCGAATTTGGCGAGATGCGTTGATATGAAATAGCTGAAAATATCAGGTATGAAGAGTCACGATTGCCATGTATTCATGGAGAGACTTATCCTTATAGCTCTCAGAGAAGTACTACCGACAAATGTTTGGGGACCCTTGGCTGAACTTAGTCTGTTCTATAGAGATTTGTGTTCCCCAAAGTTGACTGTGGCGCATATGCAAGAATTGGAGGACACTATCGCTATATTATTATGCAAGCTAGAGAGAATATTTCTCCCGAGATTTTTTTATGTCATGGAACACTTGCCGATTCACCTTCCGTACGAAGCCAATGTTGGTGGCCCGGTATAGTTTAGGTGGATGTACCCGTTTGAGAGGTAACAACCCATGTCTTTATGCTCTCAACTTCATTTTTATTTTCCATGTATTTACAATGTGATTAACTACTTATGCTTTAATTAGATACATGCACCATGTAAAAAAGAAGATAAAAAACAAGGCCATAGTTGAGGGGTCAATTTGCTATGCATACTCGGTGGAAGAAGTTGCTACATTCTTTAGATATTATTTCGAACCCTACATGAAAACGAAAGTTACAACCATTAGGCGAAAATATGGTGAAGACGAGACTACAAGTGGACCAGATGTATTATCAATTTGCAACTTACCTGGAAGACCATTTGGAAAAAAAGAAAAGATCTCATTATCTTATAAGGATTATAAACAGCCATGAATTATATCCTTATGAATTGTGAAGAGGTTAAACCATACCTGCAGTAAGTAAAGTCATCTATTGCTTCAGTTTTGCTATATAATTAAAAGTAGCTGAATAATAATATTGTCATTTGATTTGTAACTTATGAAATTTGTTAGTGAAGTACATGACCAAACTCCCCAGATAACGAAGGATGAACTGCAAAGGCGGGTTTAAAGTGATTTTTTCAAATGGTTTGGAACTCATGTAAGTTGGTATTATGTAGAAATTTACTTGTTTTAAACTGAGGGCCTAAACTAATTTAACTTTTGTTGCTCTCAACAGATACATAGCCTTTCGAAACATTCCGAAAGGTTGTTGAAAAATCTTTCATGAGGCCCGGCAAGGAGAATGATGTCATATTTCGGTTACTTTGTTAACGGATATAGATTTCACACAAAAGCCCACAGTGATGGAAAAGGAACGACGAACAGTGGGGTATGGGTTAAAGGCGATTACTACGGAGAGTTGAAGCAAGTCATTGATGTTGAACTTGCTGGAGTACCTGTCCAAAAAATAATTCTTTTCAAATGTGATTGGTTTGATTCAACTCCAAATAAAAGGTTTGCGGGTGCATCCTCAATATAAACTTGTAGAAATCCATAGAAAAAGAACGTACCAAGGTTAGGATCCATTTGTATTTGCTTCCCAATGTCAAAAAGTCTACTACACACCTTATCCAAGTAGTAAGACAACATCTAGGGCTGATTAGTGGGCTGTTTGTCGTTCGAAACCACGTCTAGTTGACGTTCCTAGTGTTCTGGTGCCGTATCAGGAGGAAGTACGTGAGGAGGAGACCAGTCAAATTGATTCAACTGTTACTGAAGTTGGTCAACTTGCAGACCAGTCAGAGGAAATCGAAATTGTACTTGTGGCCGGTACGGGCCGTGTTAATAAAGAAGATGATGATGATGAAATTATGTCGGGTGATGACAATTCAGAAGAAGAAGATGAATTTATGTCGGAGGATGATTTAGAATGATTAATTTTTGTTGTGCTTTAATTCTTAACTTTCCTTTATTAATCCATTTTTTCATGCATGATTAATCTCTTTCTCGCCTCACACTAAGAAGCCACTTGAACGATGCAAATTGAAGTTGAAAAACTAGCTTCTTGGAATTCCACATATTGAAGGTGATTAATATTTGTTGGTTTACTTTTTAGTACTTTATTACCATAAATTAATTGTCGTATTGTATAACATTTTAACATAATTCAAAGTGGTAATTTTATTTCCATAAAATAATTTGATTCTTGAATTTTCATATTGCAACTCATGCATTTCCAAGGATATACATATAAGTGACATCAAGGAGTATATGAAAGTGTAAACTTTGATTGTGAGTGTTGTAATGTAAATGAGAAGTGCACACTTTGATTGTGAGTGTTGTAATTCAAATTGTGGACTTTGATTGCGAGTATTGTAATGTAAATGAGAAGTGCGCACTTTGATTGTGAGTGTTGTAATTCAAAGTGTGGACTTTGAATGTGAGTGTTGTAAATGAGAAGTGCACACTTTGATTGTAAGTGTTGTAATTCAAAGTGTGCACTTTGATTGTGAGTGTTGTAATGTAAATGAGAAGTGTAAACTTGTGTTTTTTAATAAGATAATTGATTATGTAATGTTATTTTTGGGATTATTTTTGCTATTTGAGATCTTATTAATATTGTTTCTAGTTCGTATTTCTGTGCGTATGGCTGTTTTTTATAATAGGGACTTAATTAAATTTCAGATTTATTTTTTTTAAATTAAAAATAATTTAGCGACGGAATAGCGACCGAAAAATCGGGTGCTATGTTGGCCGTCACTAATAAGTCCAAGTCAAACGTCAACAATGTTGACCATTCGGTCAGTATTCCGTCGCCATATGGCGACCCAATAATTGGTTGCTAAAAGTCCGTCGGTATTCGGTCGTTAACGAGTCAAAGTCAAAGTCAATAATGTTGACCAGTCAGTCGGTATTCAGTCGCTATATGGCGACCCAATATTCGGTCGCTATATGGCGACCCAATATTCGGTCGCTAGGTAATCCGTCGGTATTCGGTCGTTAATAAGTCAAAGTCAAAAGTCAACAATGTTGACGAGTCGGTTTCGGTCGCTAAATATTCTGTCTGGTATTCGATCGCTAAATATTCTGTCGATTCTTAGCACTCCCTATATCTCTCATTAAGTTTTCTTGAGTCAACTTGTCCTATTGAAAATCATGTAACATAGTTTAGTCACAAAGTATTCTTGGGCATCCGAGTGATTGTACAGAAGTAAGAAAAATCCCTGAAAGTTTGTCTTTGAATTTGTTCTAGCGATTTTTTATGTACCTTAAGCTATTAATTAAAGTATTATAATATTATGTTGGTTTATATGTGTGATACCTGGGACTTTCGGATGTGTTTAGGAAGTTGATGGTCCTAAGTGTGGATCTTATTAAGTTGATGGGCTGATTTGTAAGGAAGTTGAGGGTAGTTAGTGGGAATTAGGAAGGTGTTATGGGTGGTTTTTGCTGGACATTTAGAGTGGGAGTTAGAGAAAATAAGAGAGGAAAAAAAGACAGAAAGAAAAGAGAAATACAGGAAAAACATAGTGGTTTTGAGAGATTTCACGTTTAAGGGACCGAACGGAGTCTGGTCGGAGTGATTTCAGTTACGTTGGATAAAGGACTAATAAGTCTAGAAACAGGACGGTGAGATTAATATTTCAACGGTCCATTTAGGAGTATTGACTTCGGGAAGTAGGCTCAATTGTCCAGCTACAAGTCTAGACCAACTGTTAACAACCCAAAACTATTATTACCCGTTAAGGAAGGTCTTAAAATCATGGATTCAGGTACTTCCCCCAAATGAAATGGCAAGACTTGTTAGAATACACCCCGTAATGTCACCGTTCACCCTTATGAACTCCACAACTACTGTTAACATCCCTAACTTTTTACTCTTGCTAGGGTCCGGGCTAGACATACATAATATAGTGCTCCCGGGATTCCATACTATGGTTGGGATATATCCTGCAATAGGGTCATCAACAGACAAGAGATCTAGATTGGGATTAACACATATAGACTCGACAATTGATGAACAACCAAATAAACAACAACATACGCATATAAAATCCAACAACAACACACAAGAATGCAAATACAATCCAACTCTTCATCCATTTGATGTAATAAAACATGTAGAAATCATTCAATGCAATTCCATACTTATCAAATGATCATTTCATGCATTTTAGAGTGAAATTCAAGAGTGAGTGATCCTTACTTCAAATGCTTAAACAATTCCTCAAAGATTGCAACACTTCGCAAAATCCCTAATTTCCTGTTCCTTCTTCCAGAGGCAAATACTCATAATTCAGTTGTTGGAAAAAAAATCTCCATGGTCCGGAATTAAGTCATACGAGTCTTCTAACGTTTGTAAAAAGAATCATAACGATCGAGGTTTGTTTGATCCTTCAACTTAGCAATCTAAAACCTCCACTCTGTTTGTCCATATTTTATTCTCTCCTCTTTTCTTTCTTATCTTTCCCTGTCTCTTTTTGTAACTTCCTATATTAACTTTCCCCATCAATAACTCCCTACTAACCATTTTCAAATTCCTTACAAAGCAGTCTCACAACTTTCTAACATCAACACTTAAGTCCTTATACTTCCAAAACATAACAAAGCACCTCTTAGACAATAAATTCCTAACACATAACATATAAAACAGTTAAACATACAAAATCAAATAAAATCATTCCAAAACACGTAAGCAAAATGTCCCGGGTATCATAGTTATCTTCTTCAAATTCCACTGTAATTCTTGGAGATTTATAGAAAATTCTTATGGCAAACACGGAGATTACTCCTGCTAGTCCTTTACATCATTTTTATATCTCTCCTATAGATAATCTGACTCTTCTTCATGTTAAGAAACCTTTGACTGGACCTAATTACTTCAATTGGCGTAGAGCTATTAGAAGAGCTCTTATTATGAAAAATAAGATTTGTTTCATTGAAGATGTAACAAATATGGTGATTCATAGGCCTTATGAACCATATTTTTCTGCTTGGGAGCAAGCAGATCGTACAGTCTTATCCTGTATTACTAATACCATTACAAACACTATTGCACAAAGTGTTTTGTCTTTTAATACCTCAAAAGCTTTTTGGAAATGTTTAGAGAAGAGATATGCTAAATCTGATGGTTATCGTTTGTGTCACACCCCGTAACCTGTAGGTGAATTGGCAGTGCCTCATATACCAATGATACACCGAACCCTAAAATAAAAGGACTAAATCCAAAATAAACTTCATTACAATATTAAAAGACGTCAAAGTAATACATCAAACTTAATAGTTCCAAAGGTAAACATAGGTTCTTACAAAATGATAACATTTAAGGTTTATTATCAAGGAACTAAGCTATACTATTACATAAGTTCAGTAATATACTGTAACTCATTCTTCACCATAGTTACCATTATCCTGAAAGCAACACAGAAATGAAACCAGAAAAAGACTAAAATACCCATTCGGGCGACTGGACAAAGGTTTGGTCGACCGAAGAGTCGTCCGAGACCAAGACAGAAGCCAAGTCCAGAACTCCAAACGATAGGAGGTCATTTGAACCAGCCCCGGACGACAGGAAATCTACCACGGTCGACCAAAATTGACCACCAGTCATCCGCAATAAGCCTTAGTACTTTACTTCAAAAGATCTGTTTGGTCTTCCAGTTGACCGAACTGATCGTTTGATGTTCAGAACAAGGAAAAAATAGTACAATTTCTAATAAGGAGATAGATTCCTTATTGTGGCATTATATACTAGGCCATGTGTCTCTTCCTAGGTTAAAACAAATAAAAAGCATTTTAGTTTCTATTCCTTGTAAACATGATTGTCATTGTAGTGTTTGTCCTTTGACCAAATTTCATAAGCTCAAGTTTACATTAAGCAATACCATTGTGAAAGTTGCTTTTGATCTTATTCATGTGGACATTTGGGGACCATATAAACAAGAAACTTTGTATGGAAGTAATTTTTAACCATTGTTGATGATTTTAGTAGAGTCGCTTAGATTTTCTTACTTAAATCCAAATCAGAAGCTCAATGACTTCCTAACTTTTATAAACACACTACTTTCTGTTTCAGTCAAGATCATAAGGTCTGACAATAGACATGGGTTCCTTATGCCAGCTTTTTATTCTCAAAATGTCATAATACATTAACCCTCTTGTGTGGTTACCCCTCAACAAAATGACATTGTTGAAAGAAAACACCAACACATTATGAATGTAGCAAGAGCCTTAAAATTTCAATGCAATATTCGTCTTTCTTATTGGGGTTTCTGCATTCAACATGCCACATATCTTATTAACCTCACACCTTCTAATGTTATCAATAACCTTTGTCCTTATGAAAAAATTGTATCACACTGTTCATTTTTATCAAAACCTTAAGATGTTTGGTTGTTTGAGTTATGCATGCACTATAGATCATGAAATTAGTAAGTTTGATCCTAGAGGAAAGAAATCTGTCTATCTAGGTCAATAAAGGATTTTAAAGGGATATATTCTTTTGGATTGTGATAATCAGCATATTTTCATATCTAGGAATCTTATTAGTGTTGAAATAGTTTTTCTTTTTTTCCAATCATGATGCATGTTCTTCTAATGCATCATTTGTTCATTCTCCATCTTCTTATATTCATGACATACATGTTCATGTTTCTACTAATTCTCATATTGTTCAAGATGACATTAAGATGGTTAATAATTCTTCTGAATTGCATACAACTTCAAGTGATACTTTTGAACATCTGTTTTCTTCTCCTGTTCCTTCTCTTGTAGATTCTACTATTCATGCACCTAAGAAGTCTTCTAGATCATCCAAGGTTCCTACATATTTACATGATTACGAGTGACCTACCTTGCCTTCATCTTCTTCTTTTTCTTCTCCACATACACTTAATAATGTTCTATCATATTACTTGTTGTACCTTAATCATAAATCCTTTGTCTTACTTTCTGAAATGTTACAAGGAAACCTAGTACTTTTAATGAGGTGGTTAAACATAAAGACAGGAGAACATTCATGCAAAATGAGATAGATGCCTTAGAGGCAAACAATACCTGGATTCTGACAGATTTACCACAGGCAAAAATGTCATTGATTGTAAATGGGTGTACAAGGTTAAGTTTCTATCTATTGGGGAAATAGAAATGTACAATGCTAGACTTGTAGCTAAAGGATAATAAACAACTGCTTAGTGTAGATTATCTAGACATATTCTCACCAGTTGCAAAGATGAATTATGTGAGGACTCTTTTAGCATTGCCTGCTATTAAAGGTTGGTATGTTCATCAGCTCGATATCAATAATGTCTTTCTTGATGGTGAGTAACATGAAGAAATCTATATGAAACGTCTTTTGCTAAGGACAGTGGGAAGGTTTGTAAATTGCTTAAATCTATGTATGGTTTGAAACATGCAAGTAGGGAATGGAATGACAAATTGACCGGTCTTTGATTAGGCTTGGTTTTACTCAATCATGGCATGATTACAACTTGTTTACAAAGGTTTATGGTTACAAGTTTATTGCTCTCTTGGTATATGTTAATGATGTCATTTTAACCAGTAATGATATGGATGAAATTGTTGCAGTTAAGACCTTTTTACACTGTGAGTTTAAAATCAAGGATTTGGGTGATCTTATATACTTCTTAAGCATTGAAATTTCCAGAAGTAAGAAAGTGATCCACTTGTCACAAAGAAAATATGTACTTGATCTACTCAAATATGAGTGTTTCTTAGATATTAAACATATTACTACTCATATAGATCCTAAGGCAAAATATAAGCATGGGGATTCAGAACCATATAGAGATGTTACTAGATACATGAGAGTGATAAGAAAGTTATTGTACTTATGTGTTACAAGAACTGACATTAACTATAATGTTTAATAGTTAAGTCAGTTCTTGGATTGTCCAATCATTTTAAATCAAAACGCAATACATGTAGTATGGAGATATTTAAAGGGTACACCAGGTCAGGGTTTGATGTTTTCAGTACAAGGTTCACTTGAATTAAAAGGATACACATATAGTGATAGAGCAGGTTGCCCAGAAACTAGAAGATTTGTTACTGGTTGTTGTATTTTTCTGGGTAACTCTTTGATTTCTTGGAAATCAAAGAATCAACAAACAGTTTCAAGAAGCTCAGCTGAGACTGAGTATAGGGCAATGTCCATGGCAACTTGTGAGGTGCAATGACTAGTTTATCTGCTTGGAGATTTAGGAGTACATCAAAGCAAACATGTTGCCTTGTTTGTGACAGCTCTAGTGAAATATATATTGTTGAAAATCTAGTGTTCCATGAGAGAACCAAGCACAGTGAGATAGATTGCCATGTTGTGAGGTAAAAATACAAAGAATGAGTGTTAAACCTTATACATATATCTTCTTATAACCAACTTGCAAATCTGTTTACAAAGCCTTTGAGTGCAGACAAGTATAAATTTCCTGTGCAGAGTTTGGGATTATTAAACTTGTACCAAGTTCCAGCTCAAGGGAGGTTGTTGAGAAATCAAGAAAAGAATTATGTTGCAGCATTTGAAGAAGAAGACAATGCATCTGAACTTGTGAAAATGAAAAGCTTCTAGAGTAAAGAAGGATTCGAACCTGAGCACAAACACAAAGGACATGTCGGGTTAAAAAGAAAAGGCGCGGATCTGGGTCATTAACAAGGCAGTCAAACTCGCGAGTTAACTCGTAGGATCGTATGATTCTACGAGTTTTAAGGGACCTTACGTGTTAGATCCTACGTAGGATCGGTAATCAAGTAGGATCGAGGTAAACTCGTGGGATCGGACTTAGAAATGTAGGATCGTACTATCCTACGAGTCAACTCCGAGTTAGCTATTTTCTCTTCCGGGTCGAGTTTTAGCTCAACCCAATCCGAATGTTTTAAAAAAAAATCTCTGTTCAACCCCGTGGCTTATTCAATATTCTTAAGTCTCTCCAATCTTTAACTGCCGACCAATTTCTTCTCTTCCTCGATCGATACCAAATTCTTTTTTGCCTCCATTTTTTTGTCTCCGAATCTCTTCTTATGTCATCACCTAGAATAAGGAAAAGGTAATTCGAAATCCTAAACTCCAATTTGATAACTTAAGTTATTTAGTCAAATAATCAATTTTAGCATCAATGTTATTGAATTTAGATTGCTTCAATTGGCCGATGCCCAAGTAAAGTTTTTTTTCCTATTTTTTTCGATAAAAATTTTGACAGTAGAAATTAAGTTTCATAATTCTGAGACACAGAACATAATATAATTTTCCTATGGCTCTTTCATGTGATGAATGTTGGTTTAATACTAGCAAATATCATAAGATTCTAGAAAAACTCAGATTTCATCTAAAAGAATTAGGAGAGTACTGAATTACTTAATATTTTTTAAATTAAGTAGGATCGACGATCCGAGTTACGATTCTACGATCCTACGATCCTTCTACACCCTTCCGATCCTATGTAGAAACTCTAGTTTGACTGCTTTGGTCATTAATATGGGTAGTTGGTAATAATTAGTTAGTGTACTAATTAATGTGTTAGAAACCCTAACTAAATTTGTGTATACAAATCACTTGTTTACTTGTTGATTAATTAAGAAAAACTATCAGGAAATTCCCAAAATCTCTCTGTTCTTCATTTCTCTACATAAATATTAAGTACTAGGAACTTTCATTTTTCTTTATTTCAAGTGCATGGTTCATTTCTTTATTAGGAACTTTATAGTGCTTTAGGTGTTCATTTCACATGGCATGGAAGGAGAAAGAAGTTGTCTATGAAAGGTGAAAGTCGGATTCTAAATAAAGACGGATTTGTAAAATTCGTCCTTGATTGACGTGTCAAAAAAGTTGTCAAGACACCTAAAGACGGATTTGTAGAATCCGTTTTTTGTCAAAGAAATGTTCCTACAAAAATACATGCCAAGTAAAAACAATTATATCAAATCATAGTCATTCTAACATTATAAAAAACATGCCAACTATACCCCACACCCCCTAACCCAAGTTTAACACACCTACCCCATAACCCACACACAAATCCTCTATCTACAAACCAAAATGCCCAAATTCTCTCCCACAAAAATATTATCTCCCCCCTCCCTTGCTATGTCGGAGCCGTCGACCGCCAAAATCTCGCCGGAAAATATTTTTTCACCGTCATCTTGTTGCCGATGGCGCCCTCGTCAACTTACACAGTAAAAAAACATCACAAATTAACACATGTGAGTTTTTCTTCTTACTTTTTGAATTTATACTTGGAAATATGCTAGATCCCAACTAATTTCCCCAAAACAATCACAATAATATTAGTTTTGTTTCATTCTTATAAACGTTACATTGAAATAGACTAGATCTGGACTAGTTTTGCACAAAACTAGCCGAAAAATTAAAAAATGTGGAACTGATTGTTGTAGGCGCGTGCTGCCGTGTGGCGCGTTCTGCGTGTGTGAGCGCATGTCAGGTGCTGACGTGTGCGCGTGTGTAATCTTTTTCCCGTTCTGACGTCAGCACACAGTCAGTAGGTCAATCGCTGACGTCAGCCACTCGAAAATCTTCCTCCCCGAGCTGGAGAGGTTTTCTTAAAGTTTTTTTTCCATGTTTTCGATTTAGGATCCCGCCTTGTAGAGGCATTTTTCGGCCTACCTTTGGTAACCAGGACCGGTGACTCCGCTAAGAATGTCTCGTCGACGTAAATAATTTCTGCAAACTTTGTTTTGTACTGTCTTCTGTGTTCAGTATGTCTGGTAGAAATGTCACTGTACATGTCCATAAGCCCCTTTAAATGATCCTCATGAGGTGGTAAATCGCCAAACATAGGATGTTTTGGAAGAGTATCAACCGAGAGAGAACTCCAAAAAGGGTGCAGATCCTTAACAAGTGCTTTACCCCTTCTTCCCTAATATGGCTTGTAGTTCACATGCACATGGAATTCCATAAATTGATCTACTAATGCAATCACATTCACCCCTATATTTTTATACTCTTTCATCAGAAGGTCTATTCCCCAAAAACTAACCTTACTTGGCAACCTCCTCAGAAAAATGTTATATGTTAAATTTTTGTCCCAAATACGAGAAGATTCCATTTCTACCTTAATTTGATCGATTTGATTTACAATCATAGCGTGTATCCTCTCTAGACATATACAAAAATCCCAACAGATGTTCTCAAATACCTCTTAAACGCGGAGTGTGAGCTCTCAACTCGGTTTGTGGTATTTGTACCGAAATGGAGATACTTTTTCGTCCACGCCGGAACAAACATTTCCTTGTAGCCATCAATCCATGTCTTTCTAAGATATCGAATAAAATCGAAACATTTTTGCGTTTTATAAGAACTTAAAATATTTGACCATTTCATATAATACTCATCTTCTATTTCTGCAAAAGCCAAAGACCCTCAATTGGTTTGAGAGAATTTTGTACCCTCTTCTTCACCAAGAACTGAACAAGCATTCTTGTTGACACACTTTCTAATGTGTCTCCTACACAACATGTGTTTGGCTTCATGAAATACCTCATGACTTGCATTAACAAGTTGCAATCTTTGTCCGTTACAACAACACCGGGGACCCGTTTGGGATCAAATAATCTCCTAATCATAGAAAGTGCCCAAGAAAAATTATATTCTTGACACAAGAATGCATATGCAATATTGAAATTCCGACCGGTGCAAGTAAATCCAATCACAGCAAGTAGGGGCATACATGTTTGTCTTGTAAGCGATGTCCGTGAGGATAAAATAGAGAAAACCTTTGCAAGTCTTATGGAGTCCGAATGAGCAAATACTAAGTCGCCGACCTGTTGCTGAATTCATCTACACCCGCCCCGTCACTCTCGCTACCAATATAACGGAGACACTCCACAACATAGCCTGCTTATGTAAGGCGATACATCAGATCTTGTAATTCAATCCTACCTTTCCTATCAAGTTTCCTCGTCTTTGCCCGGTCACTATATATTGTAGAATTGACGCCATAAAAATATGGATTTTCCATCTTCAATGCGTTAAATATGTCGTTGGCCCCAACGTTACAACTAGTCAACTGCTCAACCAACTATTCGTCATTCAACCGACGTGTTACTGCATGACCAAACCAATCATTTCCAAAGAAGTGATTGTGCTTGCCTTGCCTTGTCTTACCTCGTAATTTCATGTCCCGGTTTTATTCTTTTTTCCTTCTATCTTAAATGAGCAATCTATCTTCTTAGTCCTCCTTGTTTGGCTAGCTTTCCTCCCTTGACCTCCTTTGCCAACGGGTGCCCCAACGTACTTACCAGAACGCTCATACTGTAAATAGCACTTGGGTGCACTATAATCTTCTCCCTTCATTGACCAAACAATCACAACATACACTTTTTGTGGTATCCCCTATTTTTCACCCAATCCACTAAATTTTCTTTGGATTCAATATTATAACCACCATAGGTAAATATTTCCCATGTATCAGATCAATCTTCCTCATTATCGTGAAATTATTCAAGGTCACTGTCGGGTCCGTCTGATATTATTCAAGATCAATCTTACTAATTTTCCAATGCTGTTTTCAGTGTGTTTTCCCCCAGTTTTTTTAGTTTAAATATATATTTTTTATCGGAAATATGTAAATATTATTAAAAAAACCGGAATGTAAAGTATGTATTTACCTCAAAATCAATGTCTTCCAAATAATCACTATTGTCGGAGTTCATTTTTTCCCGAAATCTGGTGAGCGGCGACAGTCAGGCGGCGGAGCGGCGGTGGATGGTTGATGTTGGGGATGAAACCACAATATAGTCCAAGCAAACCGAATAACAAGATAAAAAAATGCTTGACAAAATATCTCTCAAAGTAGAATAAAAAGTAGGACACCAAACAATAATTCCAAAGCCCCTAGATGAAAATTACGAATGCAGCGGAACAATAATAAATGGGGCTAGTAAATGAAATATAAATCAAGCAAACACAACACCAAGAATTTTACGTGGAAATCCTCTTCAAATCGAAGAGTAAAAACTACGGGACATTCGGGTCCACTCCAAAAGCTTCACTATAAATCAAGAGAAGTTACAAAAGAGTATCTACACCACTATGTGTAAACACAAACCAACAATGAAGCCAAAAATTCATCTAATATACAAAAGAGATGAGAATAGAGAAAAATCACCACAGAAAACAGAGCTCTGTTCAGACGACTATAACTCAAGATCCGACTGAAGAAATTTGATCTCCACCGTCCAGAATGTAGCTCTATCAGTCTTCTACCTCCAATTAAAATTTGAGACCAATCCGAGCACAAATGACCACCCGATCGGAAGTTCTCCCAAAACTGTTCAGGCTCAAAAACTGACTGCGAAAATCTCTAATTTGCTCTCAAACTCACTGCCTTCTCTCTCTCTTGAATGAATTATGAAGACCAGCAGTTGGTTAAGGGTTTTATATCACTTTTGGGCTTGGACCCTGGGCTCTTTTTCAAGATCCACATAGGAGGAAAAATATTGCATGGCCCAAGAAATCCCCCCCCCTTTTCCCGACTATGTGAAAGTCACAGATTCCTTGCCATTCCGGCAAGAGAACAACACACATCAAACTTCCACTTAGGCAAAGCCTTAGTTATCATATCAACCCCATTATCATCAGTATGAACTTTTTCAAGCTCCAACAACTTCTCATCTAACACTTCACGTATCCAATGATATCTCACATCAATGTGTTTATATTTAGAATGAAAAGTTGAGTTCTTACCAAGATGAATTGCACTTTGACTATCACAAAGTAGCACATACTTAGATTGAGAATGTCCAATTTCCTTGAGAAATTTCTTCATCCAAAGCAACTATTTACAGCCTTCAGTCGCTGCAATGAACTCAGCTTCAGTGGTAGACAAAGCAACACATTTCTGCAATCGAGATTGCCATGAAACAGCTCCCCCTGCAAAGGTAATCAAGTAGCCCGAAGTAAATTTCCTGGTATCAACATCCCCAGCCATATCTGAATCTGTGTAGCCTCCAAGAAAAGATTTCTCATTGCCAAAACAAAGTCTCAGATTAGAACTTCCACGGAGATATCTCAAAATCCATTTCACCGCTTCCCAATGTTCTCTTCCTGGTTTTGAAAGAAAACGGCTAACAACACCAACAACATGAGCAATATCAGGCCTCATGCAAACCATAGCATACATCAAACTACCAACTGCTAAAGCATAAGGAACTTTCTCCATCTCTTTCTTCTCATCGTCAGTAGAGGGGCATTGCTTGACACTCAATTTGAAGTGACTAGCAAGTGGAGTGCTAACAGCTTTGGCTTTATCCATTCTGAATCTCTGGAGCACCCTCTCAATGTAGCTCTCTTGAGATAACCAAAGCTTCTTTGCATTCTTATCATGAGTGATCTTCACTCCAAAAATCTACTTCGTACTTGGGCCTTGGGCTCTTTTTCAAGACTCACACAGTAGGAAAAATATTACATGGCCCAACAGTTGAAAGTTGGCTGAATTTTTTTTGAGTTGAGAGAATATTTTTTAAAGATAATATTTTTTATGAGAAATGGGGATGGAGGTGTGAAGTTTTATAGACGGGGGTATATAGGAAATTTGACCATTAAAAAAAACTCCCCTTGCGGTGCAGTATTTCCCCAAACCCGCGGGATTGCTTTGTGCACCAAACAAACTTTTTCCCTTTTTCAACAAAAAAAAAGAAGAATGAAAAAAATATCTTTCATAACAGGTTTTGGCGCTACTCTGCATTAGCCCAATATGAGTTTTTTTTTTTTTTTTTTTTTTTGGGTGAATCATTTTTTTCATTCTCTTTCCTTCTTATCTATCAGCACCATTAGTTCTTAATAAACTGCTCCAAACTCTTGAGCAGTTATTTCTCACTTCAATCAATTTTTTCACTAAATCACAGTTAAAAAAAATTCATGGGTTCTTCTTTTTATCCATTTCCCATCAATTTCTTTAAGTAAGCCATTATCAATAAAAAGAGCCAAGAAAGGATCTTTGGGTTCTCTTTTGAATGCAAAAGCCATGGCTAAACAACTTTATTTCAACCATGATGGTTCAGCAATGAAGAAACTTCAGGTCAATTATTTTATTATTTTTTAATATTTCATGGTTCTTGACTATGTTACCCGGATTCGGGTAGGGGTATGTATTTAGATGTCGGGTACTTAAACATATAAAACTAAGTGTCTGATCGATTTTGACCAAATACCGGTAAGTATGTCATATTCATACCCATGTCGTGTCGACACGGGCACGGCATGCATAAACTAAGGGTTCGGGTAACATAGGTTCTTGAAGATAATTAAGTACTAAATGTTTGTAAATTTTGTCTGTCATTATTCAGGCAGGGGTAAATTTGGTGGCAGACTTGGTTGGAGTGACTCTTGGACCAAAAGGGAGAAATGTGGTGTTGCAGAATAAGTATGGACCTCCTAAGATTGTTAATGATGGTGAAACTATACTTAAAGAGGTGAGTTTTATGGTTTATTTTCTGGAATTAATCACAGTTAACAAAGAAATCTTCTTTCCTTGATAATTTCTAGTGGAATTTCAGTTCTTAGTCACAAATTATCTTCAAGAAATCACGTTTTCCTTGGAAATCCAACACCGTGGTTATTTTTGTCATACCTTGTCTCACATCTAAATTGTCTGATATTACTCCCTCATATTTATAATATAAGTTGTTTAGAACACGTAGCAAAAATTAAGGTAGCAGAAAATAAGGTAACTTTTTAGTCAAAATGTTGAACAGAATTAGTGGTATATTAGTACTCCTTCCATTCTCTAATATACGACTTTCATTTCATGTTACGAAAATTAAGGAAACAAAAAAACAAGATACTTTGTTAGATAAAATAGAAATATTATTATCTTAAATATGACTAGTATACTACTACTTTTATTTAAGAGAGTAATATTGATACTTTGATTTAAAAAACATATTAATTTTTGCTTCCTTAATTTTCGCAACATGTACTGAAAGTCTTATAGTAAGGAATGTAGGTAGTACTATTTAAGAGAGTAATATTGATATTTTGACAAACAAATTACCTTGCTTTTTACTTCCTTATTTCTTGTTACATGTCCTAAATGACTTATATTATGGAATTGAGGGCATGGGCTTAGACATTCATGGTCATTTTGGTTATCCATTTTGGCAAAGCGAGGTTGCTAAGTAATTGGCTCTAGGTATTGTCAGGTTCATGAGTCACGCTATTGGCACTCTGGCACCAGGCTTGACAATTTTGTCCAAGGCAAAATAATCCAAATTTAGGGAAAGTGTTCAAACTTTTATCATCTAGGGTGCTGATTCTGAATTATAAGGCCTTCAATAATTGGTTCTTTCTTCATTTCTATTCCACAAGAAACAAATCATACCTTAGCTAAAGCAGTTTTCTTCTATTTGTTAACTTGCAATGAATTATTGTGTTTTGCTTTGTAAATGCATCAAAACAAACCTATGTAATGCTTCCATTTTATGGTGTATATGTACCTCATCTTAAATTTCACTCTTCATATTATTTAATTCATGCTGGACCATAGGATTCTTTCATATTGATCTGAAGTTACTTTGAATTTTTCAATTGTTGTCTTAAATGACTTCTCCTTAGCAGTACAGATTGAATTGGAGGACCCTTTGGAGAACGTTGGAGTTAAATTGGTGAGGCAAGCCGGTGCAAAAACAAACGAACTTGCTGGTGACGGATGCACAACATCTATAATACTTGCTCAAGGCATTATTGCAGAGGGCATGAAGGTACAAACGAATATATATTGTTTAATCTTAGAACTCTTGATTTATCTTAGAAATATCTCAATGCGTTATACTTTCATGTTACTATTCTTTAAGAGAAGTTTTAAAGTAACAAACTTCATGTAAAATGTAGTGCCAAATTCAAATCTTTCTTTAGGTTACTGCTGCAGGGATGAACCCTATTCAGATTTCGCGTGGGATCGAGAAAACTGCTAAAGCCCTTGTACTAGAAATAGCAAAAATGTCAAGAGAGGTAATACCGGACACTGTAAAAATTTCATCATCCTTACAAATTTACGATCCCTTGAACCTTTGCACTGAAAAAATTGTAGGTTAAGGATGATGAGCTAGCAGATGTTGCTGCTGTAAGTGCCGGGAACGATTATGCAGTCGGACACATGATTTCTGATGCTCTTCACGCGGTAGGCAAAACAGGTGTCGTCACAATTGAGAAAGGGAACTATGCTGAAACTAGGCTACAGATCGTAGAAGGGATGCAGTTTGATCGCGGGTATTTGTCTCCTTATTTTGTTACTGATCGACGAAGAAGGATAGCAGAGCTTCACAATTGCAAGGTTGGGGAAATACTTTTAGGTGTTTGATCTTTCATACGGGTTTCATGTTTAGTAATTAGGTGCAAAAAAAACTTTTTTGTTGCAGTTGCTTTTGGTTGACAAAAAAATCACAAATCCAAAGGAGATGTTTAAAATATTGGATAATGCTGTTAAGGAGAAGTATCCTGTTCTTATAGTTGCAGAGGACATTGAGCAGGAAGCTCTGACTCCGGTAATTAGGAACAAACTCAGAGGTGCACTCAAGGCCGTTGCTATTAAAGCACCGGCATTTGGCGAGCGCAAGAGCCACTATCTAGACGATATTGCCATCTTAACAGGAGGTAGTGAGAATAGTCTACTAAATATGAAGTCTTTCACCTGCTTTAAGAAATGTAGTTAGATTGTCGTCATCAATAAGAATATCCGGATATTATCTTGTAAAGAAATAATTAAAGACTAACTATAGCTACTTCATGACCGGATCTTAACCTTGTCAAATTCTAGAGTAGGTAATCATGGCTTGAAATGTATGCAAGAGACCTTATCAAGTTAGAAATAATGGCTGAAAATTTTCACGAACTTATATTGTTATCTATATTTTTTGGCTAGTCTTTATATTTTCTAATATATAAACTAATTCTTTCGTTTATAGGGACGGTAATCAGAGATGACAGTGGTTTGACTCTTGAGAATGCTCACAAGGGATTCCTTGGTACTGCTTCAAAGGTGGTGATAACAAAGACTTCTACATTGATAGTGACCGATGGAAGCACTCAGGAGGCGGTTAAGAGGAGGGTTTCTCAGCTAAAAAGGCTTGTTGAGGTGCGTTGCAAAAGCATGCTCGGATTTCTCTTCTTTGTCTTATTTTGGATGTTAAACGCTTGCAGTGTGTCAAATTCTTCTGTGAAGCTGGAGTCCGAACAATAAATGAAATACTTCATCCTAATTCTGCTATAAGATCAATAGGTTAATTTTGTTAATGTTTAACCTTCTCTATGTGTAACAAAATTGTTGAAAACTAATGCAGAATACGGAAGAAAACTTTCAAAAGAAAATTTTGAATGAAAGGATAGCAAGATTGTCAGGAGGAATTGCTATTCTTCAGGTACTCCCAGGTTCTAAAGTTGGCCTCTTCCCAGCTCTTTCTAAAAGTTTGAACTCAAACCCTTCTTACTTACTTTAATTGGCGCCGAAATAGGTTGGAGCCCCGACACAAGTAGAGATGAAGGACAAACAACTGAGGATTGAAGACGCTTTAAATGCAACTAAGGTATATAGCTACTCTCTTGATGCTTCTTCTTCTTCTTCTTCATTGTTTTTCCCTCTTTTTTTGTGGTGAGCGTTGAACCAGAGACTCTTGAGGAGGAGTGTTCTAGCACCTAAGCTACTGCCTTGACTAGACATAAACTTTGCATTTATCATAGGCAGCAATTGAGGAAGGAGTAGTAGTTGGCGGTGGCTGTTGCCTTCTGAGATTATCGTCAAAGGTGGAAGATATCAAAAGTCTTTTAGACAATGAAGAACAGAAGGTGCATATATACAGTTTTAGTGCAATAAGTGAAGACTATCTTGGCATGATGGATTTGATATCGCGCTTTTCTTAATCGATACTACTTTTCTTGAACTTATATATACAGATAGGAGCTGATATACTGAAAAAATCGTTGTTCTATCCTATAAGGCAGATCGCAAAGAATGCTGGACTAAATGGAAACGTGGTTGTAGACAAGGTATCCCAAAACAAGTGCATTGACCATCTTACATAAGTTCCGTTTAAAATCTTGAAAAACAAGGTTTTCATGGCAAGTGGAAAATTTTGCAGGTTCTGTCTGTGGATAATGCAAGATTTGGTTATAATGCTGCAAAAGACCAATACGAAGATTTGATGGATGCTAGAATTTTAGATCCTTCAAAGGTAAAGATTTTGAAATGGCCAATATTCTATATGAATGTTATTTAATAGAAATATATGGTTTTTGTGTTTTTTTCATAATTCTGAGGGAAATTGACTTTTTTTGTCCTCAAACTATTTCTCATATGATTGAGTAGTCCTCATTCTTTTTTGACTTATCATTTGGTCATGTATGTTTTTCGTGCTTCCTAACCGGTCCCAACACCACCGTCCACAGTGGTTTTCAGAAAAATCCCCTCTTTATTTATATTTTCTGGATGATCCCAGAAGTATTTGCGAACATCCAAGCTGATCCTAGCATCATTTTCTTCATCCTCCAAAATCCATCGCCGCTCAAATTCGGCGACCAATGCCTCACACGTGGATCCTCCAAGACTGCTAGGATTTGAGGTCTAATCATTGTTCTTGGTATGGAGTTTCGTGTGATTTCAATTTTGGGTTGGCCAAAAATGATGGGTGGCGGCTTGGTGGTCGAATTTGGGAGAGAAATTTTTTGTGGTCGGCGATGGATTTTGGAGGATGAAGAAGATTATGTTAGGACCATCTTAGAAACTCGAAAATACTTATGGGATCATCTAGGAAGTATAAATACTTCATAGAGAGGGATTTGGCCGGAATACACCGTGGGTGGTGGTGTTGGGACCCGTTAAGGAAGCGTGAAATATGACCAAATGGGAAGTAAAAAAAAAATGAGGATCACTCGATTATATGAGAAATAGTTTGAGGAACAAACAGGTAAATTTTCATAATTCTGAGGTGAAAAATGTCTAAAGATTTAGAAAAAACAAACTGTTGTTTTCCATAGGTTGTTCGGTGTTGCCTGGAACATGCAGCATCAGTTGCCTGTACTTTCTTGGCCTCTAATGCTGTAATTATTGATATCAAGGATCCAATCTCTACCATAAAAACAAAACCAGTACCAACCTCAGGTAAGCATTTCATACATATATAATTTGAAAATTTTAATCTTTAACGCGCTCTAAGCCACTATTCATTACAGCAACGAATGTTCTTCGCGAAAATTCTTCATTTGCTCGTGCAGGAATTGGACCGGTTGGAGTTTAGTTTTTTTTAATACCCTAAATTAATGCATTTATGTCCCAAGAAACAATGCCTTTCACAAGGGAAGGAAGACGGGAAAGCTGGACAGACATATCAATACTGTTGAGGAAAACCAGAACATATAGAGCCTAAAGTCCTTTTTTTTTTTTTTTTTTAACAAAAACATTTATATTGCAGCAAAAACGCACAAGAGTAAATAGAGGAGGGACATCATTTTAATGAAGAAATGAGATAGGGCCATCAATTTGTATTTTTTTTACTGTATTTGTACAAGGTTTTTATTCGAAATTCGATCATAAACTTCATATTTACTCTACCTCTCATTTTATAAACAATTTACCTTCTAATTATAAAATTCAAGACAACACTTTTAAATATAAACTCTTCGAATTCTTAATTTGAGGCATTTGTCATGTCTATGGATGGCAATTTGACTCGTCGCCCCCGTCCTGCCCAGTAGAGAGAACGGGGACATGGTATTTGTGTCGGTCCCGCCTAGCCCAGCCCAGCCCATATAATAATAATATTATTTTTTGGTATTATTAGGCCCAATTACTTGAATCCCACATAGACCTAGCCCAATTAAATGTTTGGAGCTTATAGACTACCCGCCCCACCCAGCCCATCCTATCCTATATAATATTATTATACTAATACTAACCCTAAATCCTAATTCTCTCATATTACGCCCCCACCCAGCCCCCGCCCTTCTCTCATACTGTTCCATATTCTTTTTCTCCTCTCTTCTTCTTCTTCTCTTTTCTTTTTTTAACATCAGGAACACCCCAATCACCAATCGGAAAGACAAAATGGAAGAAAAATGTTTGATTTTTGTTTGAATCTTTGAAAAAAGAAGAAGAAAAATATTTGATTTTTGTTTCAATCTTTGAAAAAGAAGAAGAAAAATGGAAAAAAAATGGTAATATTAGTGATCTTTGTTTGATTTTTGTTTGAAACTTTGAAAAAGAAGAAGAAAAATGGAAGGTTAAGGTTAATTTACCATGAATTTGTTATGAGAATTCCACTAAAACCCAGAAAGAACAAAGGTAGAAGAGAACAAACACAAAAAACACTACAACAAAAACACCTTTTTGCGACTTTTTGTACCAACGCTTTTATCAAACGTTGCTTAAAATAAAAAAAGAGTAAGTTAAAGCAACACTTTTTGCAAACGTCGTAATATTTGGATTTTATACGACGTTTCATAGCGTCAATTATAGTAATTGTTGTTCATACCGACGTTTTGATGTTGGTTAGCGACATTTACATTAAATGTTTTTTATAAATTATTACTTTTTGTGACTCATATAGCGACATTTATATATTATGTCGTTAGATCTTGTGACTTTTTAGACAAACATCGCTAAGTTTGAATTTTATACGACGTTTCATAGCGTCGGTTATAATAATTGTTGATAAAATCGACATTTTGATGTTACTTAGGGATGTGTACATTAAATGCAGTTATAAATTGTTACTTTTTTGCGACTCATATAACGACATTTATATACAATAACATTAAATCATGTGACATTTCATACAAATGTCGCTATATTTGGATTTTATACGACGTTTCATAAAGACAGTTATAGTATTTTTTATTCTTACAGATAATTTGATGTTAGTTCGTGACATTTACATTACATGTTATAAATTGTTAGTTTTCGCGACTAATATAGCGATATTAATATATTATGTCGTTAGATCTCGTGACATTTTCAAACAAACACAAATACAAATATTATGTTTCTGAAATATATTTTTTAAAGAAAAATTTAAAACATTTAATTATTAAAATTTAATGAGAGTGTATTAATTTTAATTTGATTCATAAAAAATCGAAACACAAAAGCACATTAGGATCATCCTCCTCATCATCATAAGAATTTGAAGTAGAAGGAGAAGGATGTACCTCATTACCAAATGCCATGAAGCACAAGTTGGCGTATTCATCATCACCGTCATCACTTGAAAAGCTTAGTCCTTCATGAGTATCTTCAAGCGTTTTCCACATAGAGTGGGCGGATTTGCTTCCAAGGACACGGTTGTACTCCTCCGGACTTAAGGCACAACTAAGAATGTTCATAGCCTTATAATTTCGAGTCATTTTCAAGGACTCATCTTCATTTAGCTCATTGTCCGTCTTTGGAGTTTGAACACCATCCACTACTTTCATCGGTACATATGGACCTTCTTCAAATATATGACATAACGAATAATATATGGAGCATACATATATCTTGAATCGGTCTTTCCAATCATCAAAATTATTTCCATCAAGAAGTGGTGGTCTATCGATGGAATACCTCTCTAAGAACGCTAAGGCGGAATTTTCGGCCATAATCTTTACTTCAAGCTATTAAGCTAAATGTGAAGACGAGGCTCTGATACCAATTGTAAAACACAAGAGGGGGGGTGAATTGGGTTTTAACTAATCTTGTAAACTTTTTCTAAGCTTTGCAATGCAAGTGAGAGTTTGAGCAAGATGATTAAAAGCAAATCAAAACCCAATAACAAGACAAAGGATTTATAGTGGTTCGACTCACTCAGAATCTACATCCACTACCTTGAGCCGCACCCAAGGATTTTAAACAACTTCACTAAGAAGAATGTTTACACTTGTGGCTAACTCACTAAGAGTTTTACAACACAACCACAACTCAAAACTCACAAAGAGCTTGCCCACACAAAGTAGGACTTTTACAATTGCCCACACTAAGTAGGACTTATACAACAATTACCCAATCACTAAGAAAGGGAATAAGAATGTTTAATACAAAGATTGGTCACTCTTCTAAGTGAAAGATATTACCTTTGAAGTACAACAATGATAAGCTCTTTGAACATAAGTAGCACACACTTTGTCTTGCTTTTGAAAGAACACTCTTCAATGATTTAGATCGTAAGGATGAAGTGTATTTGCTTTGAGAGTGTTTTGACTTGATAAGAAATCAATGTAAATGTTATAAGCAAGTCTATAAATAATTCTCTAGCTTTGGAGTATATATACATTTGAAAATCTGCTGAAAAACGACTCTTTAACGGTCATATAACGGCTAGAAATCACAGAGTTCGGTTGACCGAACATAGACCTCGGATGACCGAAGAGCAACTTCGGTTGAGCCTTTCACAGGGTCGGTCGACCGACCCATGCCTTAGGTCGACCGAACTCTTCCTTTGGTCGACCGAAGCTCAACATCAAAACTCTCTGTTTGTGCTCGGTTGATCCGAGGTAAACTCGAATGATCCGACCTCTGAGCTGATTTTTCACACGTTTTGAAATCTTTTGAAGTCTTTAGAAGTCTAAAAGGTTTTCCCAAAAGGTAACAAGTAAGAACACTTGGAAAACCATTTTAAAGGACTTAGAGTTAGAAAACAAAGGCTTTGAAGATACGAACACATTTAAGAATCCTTTTGAAAACTAAGCCTTTTGAAAACGTGTTTATGATGCATGCAAGACTAAAGTGTAGAGCTTATGTTCATGAGATCTTTGGTTAGAGCTATATAAGATAACGACTAATAACGGCAAAGCTAATCTAACCAAACCTAAGTCTTCAATCTTCAATCTTGAAAGATAAGCCTTGAATATAACTTTGAATCTTGATACCAATGGCTTGATTGAAGTACTTAGAGCTTCCATAATGAGTTCCGATATTCTATCACAAAGATTAAGATCATTAGACACAACATTAAAAGTTTGTCCAATATCAAAAACTGAGTTTGTTCGCCCTTAGGGCTTACAATCTCCCCCTTTTTGATTATGACAAACTTTTATGTAATAAGATAGAATATGGACAAAATTAAGAACAAGGAAGCATGGCAAAAAGATCTTAGAACAAATAAGAACAAAGACTAGTGCTTTCAAGATAAAACCAATGAAGACTAAAGCACTAGCATGAACTTCTTTTTGCCAAATGCATCTAGGGACTCTTAGAAGAGCCCTATATCCCAACCAACCTCCTTTCCTCCTTCCTTCCATTAAAATATGTTTTGAGACATAAGATATATAAAAAGCTCCCCCTCAAAACATGCCGGAAAGGATAAAAAAACATGATTAATACACCAAGATTAATACACCATTTTAGCAAGATTAATACACTATTTTTCTCCCCCTTTGGCATAATCAAAAAGACTTCAAACTCCAAAGATATAAGGGTGTACTTGCAAAAACATAAGCAGTTCATAGCACAAGCAAAGTTAATACACCAATTTTCTGAAGAATGATCTTTTTATTGAAAGTTAAATAAGCAAAGTTGTACTTCAAATTATTGAAAGTTATCACCTTCTCAAATTTTAGAACTTTCTGACTATTTAGTGACGACTATATTTTCATGGTCTTCATTTAATTAGCTTTTCATGCTTTTCTCTGTGTGTGTGCATGTGTCATATTTTTTAGCTATATAATTTCTAATGCATTCTTTTTCTATTGCATCAGTCATTTTTTCATGGCTTCATGTTGATGCAGAGCATGGAAAATTGGTAATGTGGAGTCCTTTTTTCTTCCCTTCCTGATTGTTTCATGGCCTCTTTTAATTAACTTTTCAAGAACTTTTACACATCTGTTTACATTTTTTTTATGGGCATTTGACTTCTGTTTGCTTCCTTGATTTTGTTGTACGAAAATGCCCAGATGTATGTTTGGTATAGCTATAGTTTTCAAGAGATGTTGGGCTGCTGCACATTGTGTATGGATTTTTATCAATTTCTTTTTTTTCTTTTTTCTTTTTCAGGTTACAGTATCAAAAGTTTGAGACAACTACCTGTGAATGAATTTTGGCATCAATTTTGGTCTCTGAACGATGCTTCTTTTTTCTTTAATTTGTATTTTAAAGAAAGGATGCAACATCAAAATTCTTTAGCCACTACATATTAGTCAAATGTTGATTTTTCTCTTGAATTGACTGCTTCTTTTTCTTTTTTGATGCAGCAAAATTTGCTGACATAATTTTTTGTGGGTAAATGATCGATTCATAAAATCATATTGTTATTACTAGACATCTTCACTACTTAGAAGCAAATTGGTTTAGATATGTTTTTTCAATTAATATTATTAGAGACTTCTTTTTTAGACGGATTAAATTCTTCATGGATATTTTTAAGGCTTTCGGGTTACAACTAAGTTCATAGTTTACAAGTTCTCCATCATAACTTCGTGGTCCAAATTTCTACATCAATTTTTTTTTTTTTTTTAACATTTTCACTTTGGTTGATTTTAGTTAATTTTTTTTTAAACTATCACTCATTAAAATTTTCAATACTATGAAGTTATGCATTTGATACAATATTGTAATAATGTATGAGTTTACTAAAATCATTTGGAAAGAGTGAAGGTTTGTTAATATTAATGAATTAAATGCCATTTGTATACGGAAATATATATAGATATTTTAAAACAGGAAAGTTGGACTATTTTGGTGGAACGTGAGTTCCGTGAGTTTTTTTTCATCTTAAAATATTCTTTCGTTAAAGTTAATGTAAATGTACTTTACAAGATAATACCAAATTAATTTAATTTTTTCCTTTTTTTTTTTTAGAAAAAGAGTGATCTTGAAACAGATGGTGGTGGGAAAATGAGACTAGGTATAGGCCTCCTAATTTCCTTGAAGCGTTTTTATTGTCAATACATATAAAAATACAATACATAATTTAGGAAATAAAGATGTTACAGTTTTTTATGTTTACATTTAAGTAATTCTAATGTGCAATGTACTTACTTGCAGGGGCATAGTTGAAATTAACAAAGGGAATTATATTTTGAGGGGGTATAATACAATAATTAAGAAAACATTTGTAGTTCACCCGCTCTTGATTGATTTCTTTCCTATTTTTAAATGCTATTGCTGACGTCTTTTCTTTTCTTTCCTATGATTTTGATGTTTTGGGTTTGGAACCTCTGGATGGAGTGTCACCAGAATATCAATATGTTTGTTTCAATCAACCCAAAGTTGGTAAGTTTTCGGCTGTTTCCTTTCTTTTTTTTCTTCTTTTTTTCCTGTTTAAATGAATGGAAGCAATTGATCTATATTAACTGATCTTTTTTAGGCAATTGTGAATTGCGTATACATAGACTTTTAACCATACATGTCTTATTGTCATTTCAGGAACATTTAAATCAATGAAGCTGAGGTTGCCCATTATTATTATTTTTTTATTCCAAGAGTAATGTGGTTCAAGTCTTTCTCTAAAAAATAATTGATCCCTCAGTAAACCTAAATGGTTTTTCCATTCAAGTTTTCCAATTGAAAAGGTTGTTAGCATTAGATTACCTCAATGTATGCGTTTAAATGGAAAGTTACTCTTGAATTTGGACTCAAGAGAACTAGATATAAAGTAAGGGGAAAAAGAAGCTTTCCATGACAATATAATTTTCTACAAGATATGAGAGCTTCAATTTTTCATTTAATTATTTATTTTTCTTTCATTTGTTTGAGACTAATTGTTATTTGCTGACGTTTTCTTGGATTGAATATGTTTTATTTCTTTACAGGGTTGAGGAATAGCATAAATGTATTTGAGGATGATGATAGAGACTGAATGTAGAGGAAGACGGTCAAGAATTACCCATTTTCTTTTACATATTCCCTAAACCAAAAAGATCTTTTTACGCGTGATGCGGAGGGAGCTTTCAATTTTCATTGTAAAGATCATGTATTGAAATTTCTTTTATAGTTTTGTGTATTGAAATTTCTTTTATAGTTTGTTGTGGAAGTTGAAGTGCCAAAAAAGTGGTAAATGTTCCTTATGTGTATTTGTTTTTTTGGCAGAATCTTGAATTGTATAGTAATGCTCATCCATTAATCCTCTAGGCACTTCTTAGGGTGGCATTACTTTTAGATATATAGAAGTGTTGTTTGCAGGTCTGAAAAAAATATATATTACTCTCCGTGCATAGCATGGGTCATTCAAACTAAGATATATATATATATATATATATATATATATATATATATATATATATATATATATATTACAAAGCATATTATAGATACGTATATTTGTATCTATATATTTCTTCAATACTATTTTCTTAGATTTTCACATTTTTTAATTAATTTACTAATTTTTATTGGTTGGGAATATTTAGGTTAATTAAATTAATTGAAAATTAACTTATCTTATTAAAAATTAAATATCAACTTTTATTGGTGCAAAAATGTTAAACTATTTTATTTAAATTGGGAGAGGGGGGATTCGATCCCCGACCTGCAAGCCGGGTGCTACGCCACATTGCCAACTACTCTGGCAGGTATTTGACAACTACTTTCTTTAATTCTTTTAATGGAATGCTAATTTAAATTTTATTTTGGTTGTAAACTCTCAATTGGTTTATAAGAGTATCCCACATTGAAAAGTTACAATATTTTTTGAGTTTGACAATAGAATAAAAGATGGTACTTTGACATGTTTTGAGTTACAAAATTGAGCTGACATTTTAGCCCATCAAATTAATGAAGCACGCTTATTTGCTTCTTATATTTTTTTATTTATATAAATATAAATAGTTAAAGTTTTAACAAATAACGGGTAATTCAGATGACCGGTTCCTTTGAATTCCGATTGAGCTTATAATCAAGTTCGATTTAGCTCAGACTTATGCAATGTTTATTTTTTTTATTCTAATGGTAAATTTTTATTTTCATAATATATTTTTAAAAATAAATAAATATGGATATTTAAAAAAAATCGATTCGCTTCGTTTATACTGCAAAAATCGAGTGAATCTTTTCTAAACTCTCTAAAACTAAAGTATTAATTTGTAGAAATTTTAATTTATAATAAAAGTTAAAAATATTAATCTAAAGTCAAATAAGAGAATTAACAACAATAAAAACTCCCACATAAAAAAAATAATAATAATTTTTTAAATTTGACAAATGACAAGACTATAAAAGAAAATTAATGTGCACAAAATTTATACTTCCTCCGATTCAAAATAGAAGTTTTTTTAAGAGTTATTTTTTGTTGCAAAATATATGTCTTTTTTACAAGAATGGTGCATTTATTGGCTAATTTACCCTTACATTATTTTCTCCATATATTCATATTTGTCAAAATGTATAGTTCTCATGCAACTCTTCATTAATTTATTTGTTCTTTTGGAGTATTAATTAGGGATACTTTTGTCATCTTGAATAGTATTTTAATTTGTGTGAAAACTTCTAAAAATACTTATATTTTGAATCGGAAGGAGTATTTATCTATATTTATATTACAGAGTCTGTTTTCAGTTTCAGCCAATCACATCCTTCTAAATCCTACGTGTAATTTCCATGAATTTTTGTTCAATTAATTATTTTATAAAATTTTGATTGGTTGGTTAAATTTTACTTTGGTTGTAAATTCTTAATTTGCTTATAAGAGTATCCGACATTGAAAAGTTACATTGTTTTTTGAGTTTGACAATACTATAAAAGAGTGTACTTTGACATGTTTTGAGTTACAAAATTACTTTGACATTTTTTCTTTCATTAAACATTACGTTTCCGTGCATTAGCACGGGTATTTTTGCTAGTATATATATATTATAGAGCTTGTTTTCAGGTTTTAATCCATCACAGACTCCCAAATTTCTATTCTAATTTTCTGGTAACTTTGACTTTTTAATCAGTTTAATAATTTTGATTGGTTGAAAAAATTTAAATTAATTAAATTAATTGAAAAATAAATCTTATCTTAATAAAAATTTAAATCCCATACTAATTTTCTAGAGTTTTGAGTTTCTTAATTTTTTTATGAAATCTTTATTGGTTTATGAAGTCATATATATATATATATATATATATATATATATATATATATATATATATTACAGAGCACTTATACATACAGTATAATTGTATCTATTTATTTCTTCCATCTTTTTTCTTAGATTTTCACTTTTTTAATTAATTTACTTATTTTTAATTGGTTGAGAATATTTAGGTTAATTAAATTAATTGAAAAATAACTTATCTTAATAAAAAATAAATATCAACTTTTATAGGTGCAAAAACGTTAAACTATTTTATTCAAACCGGGGAGGGAGGATTCGATCCCCGACTGCAGCTCGAATCTGTCATGCTGCATTGCCAACTACTCTAGCAAGTATTTGACAAATCTGTTTTTCTAATTCTTTTAATGGAATGTTAATTTAAATTTTATTTTGGTTGTAAACTCTTAATTGGCTTATAAGAGTATCCCACATCGAAAAGTTACATTATTTTTTTGAGTTTGACAATACTATAAAAGATGGTACTTTGACATGTTTTGAGTTACAAAATTAGGTGACATTTTAGCCCATCAAATTAAGGAAGCCCTAGGTTATTTGCTTCTTATATTTTTTTATTTATATAAATATAAATAGTTAAAGTTTTAACAAATAACTGGGTAATTCGGGATGGTCAGTCCTCTCGAATTCGATTGAACTTATAATCAAAGTTAAAAAATATTAATCTAAAGTCAAACAAGAGAATTAACAACAATAAAAACTCCCACATAAAAAAAATTATTATTATTTTTTAAAATTTGACAAATGACAAAACTATAAAAGAAAATTAATGTGCATAAAATTTATACTTTCTCCGATTCAAAATAGAAGTTTTTTTAAGAGTTATTTTTTGTTGGAAAACATAGGTCTTTTTACAAGAATGGTGCATTTATTGGCTAATTTACCCTTACATTATTTTCTCCATATATTCATATTTGTCAAAATGTATAGTTTTCATGCAACTCTTCATTAATTTATTTTTTCTTTTGGAGTATTAATTAGGGGTATTTTAGTCATTTTGATTAGTATCTTAATTTGTATGAAAACTCCTAAAAAGACTAATATTTTGAATCGGAATGAGTGTCTATCTATATTTATATTACAAAGTCTGTTTTCAGTTTCAGCCAATCACATCCTTCTAAATCTTACGTGTAATTTCCATGAATTTTTGTTCAATTAATTATTTTATAAAATTTTGATTGGTTGGTTAAATTTTACTTTGGTTGTAAATTCTTAATTTGCTTATTAGAGTATCCCACATTGAAAAGTTACATTGTTTTTTGAGCTTGACAATACTATAATGGTGTACTTTGACATGTTTTGAGATACAAAATTACTTTGACATTTTTTCTTTCATTAAACATTACGTTTCCGTGCATAGCACGGGTATTTTTGCTAGTGGTATTTTTATATATATTACAGAATATGTTTCAATTTCAATCAATCAAAGACTTCAAAATCCTACGTGGAATTTTCTAGAATTGTTTGTGGTTTAATGGTTTTACAAAAACTTGATTGATTTAGAAGAGTTTAAATTAATTAGAAAATATTTTTTATCTTAATAAACTTCAAATATTAAATCACTTCCCCAATAGTGTTGAAATATCTTCCAATTGATAATAAGAAATAAACTGAAAACAATTATCATCTAAAAGTTAAATAACTAATGTGTTATTTTTTAAATTTTTTTATTGTTATGTACTTTTTAGAATTATTGGTCATATCATAAATTTTTATTCTATTAATTAATTAAAATACCAATTCCCTTTTATTCTATCATAATTTCTAACAATTTATCTATATTTATATTTACGAACCTATTTTAGTTAACCGAACCATTTATTTTTCTGTTGCACCCGCATGCAAATTGCTCACTAATTTTTTTATTATTAAAAGGGTCGAAACTTTAAAAAATAAACTTTAATTGATCGAGTCATTTAATTTTTATCGTGTCATTAACTGAGTTGGAATTTGCCCAATAAATTGCATATACGAACTTTGTTTGCTTTTTTGATGGTTCATTTAAACCGTTAGTTTTTTCAAGAAAACTTAAAATGCCGACCTAGAGAAATCATTGAAAAAATATTCTTCTTTTACTAGAACTTTTTTTTATATTTTGCATATAAATATACAAGATTCTTATATTTTTTCTTTTTTCTATATAGGTAGGTTTGAAAAATCAAACAAAATTATCAGTGTAGAGTATCATTTTTCACTTTTATGTTCTTTAATATTTTCTTAACAAATGCACGGGTCATTAGGCTAGTATAATATATATTACAGAAGCCTTATACATACATATATTTGTATCTATATATTTATTCAATACTATTTTCTTAGATTTTCACATTTTTTAATTAATTTACTAATTTTTATTGGTTGAGAATATTTAGGTTTAATTAAATTAATTGAAAATTAACTTATCTTAATAAAAATTAAATATCAACTTTTATTAGTGCAAAAATGTTAAACTATTTTATATAAATTGAGAGAGGGGAGATTCGATCCCCCGACCTGTAAGCTACGCCACAATGCCAACTACTCTGGCAGGTATTTGACAACTACTTTCTTTAATTCTTTTAATGGAATGCTAATTTAAATTTTATTTTGGTTGTAAACTCTTAATTGGCTTATAAGAGTATCCCACATTCAAAAGTTACATTATTTTTTGAGTTTGACAATACTATAAAAGATGGTACTTTGACATGTTTTGAGTTACAAATTTGGGCTGACATTTTAGCCCTTCAAATTAAGGAATCCCGCTTATTTGCTTCTTATATTTTTTATTTATATAAATATGAATAATTAAAATTTTAACGAATAACGGGTAATTCGGATGACCGGGTCCTCTGAATTCTGATTGAGCTTATAATCAAGTTCGATTTAGCTCAGACTTATGCAATGTTCATTTTTTTTATTCTAATGGAGAATTTTTATTTTCATAACATATTTTTAAAAATAAATAAATATGGATATTTAAAAAAAATCAATTCGCTTCGTTTATACTGCATAAATCAAATGAATATTTTTCTAAACTCTTAAAACTAAAGTATTAATTTGTTAGAAATTTTAATTTATAATCCATCTATCTACCTATATATATATATATATATATATATATATATATATATATTACAGAAGCTATTTTCACTTTCTAAGCTTATAATATGTATCTATACTATATCTATAATTATTTTATATATATTAATTTTATATAATTCCTTTTTATTTACTCCTACCATCTCATAATAACCTCCTCCCACTATTTCATCGATAAAACTACTCCTCCATCCACATCTCAGAATAACCTCCTCCCACTATCAACAAGGTATATTTTCATCATCTTGCTTTTCTTTAAATTTGTTTAATTCCTTTATCTCACAAATTCAAGGTGTTGAATAGTCTCCAACTTTTTTGGTAAATTTCTAAATTTCAATAAGCTTTTTCCATGCTTTTTTCTTTTCTTTTTATTTTTTATTTGTTGTGCTGATGAAGTTTCAATTAACAATATATTTGCATCCACTTTTTTTTGTGTATGGAGTTTCAAGAAATTTACAGTGGTGGTAAGTATTTTCTATAATTATAGAATATTTGTTATTTACAAGTCGAAATCTTTTTTTATTTGGGTTTTAGGATTTCATTCAGTATATATTTTTTATTTATTATTCATTTTGTTTCTTTTTGCAGATTCCTTTGTATCCTCAGAAAAGGAAAAAGAAAACCTTCATTGTTTTAGTTATTCTTCTTCGTTTGGATATTCACTTTGCACATACGAGTGTTTACAATCAATGGGATATTTTATTTTATTTTTCTATCTTTAATCAAGGTAAAAGTTTAAGATTTAGTTTAAAATTTTAATTATATAGATTAGATAAATATTTGAATTCTTTTGATTGGCTAATTAAAGATTCTTTCTAAAACATTTGAAAATTAGTATAAGATTTAATTTAATTCGTTAATATCTAATATCTAATTATTAATCTATTAATTATGTCAAATAAAATATTATGAGGAAAATCTTATAAATATCTTATAAAAGCTTTAGAATTTTAGTTTGAACTTTGAGTTTATAGATTGTGTTATCCTTTAAAATATTTAATAAAATTTTGAGTTTTAAATTCATTTTAAAAGACTGATTGGTACACAATCTGAAGTCAAAATTCATTTTAAATTCACTTCAGAAAAATCAAAGCAGCAAATTTAATTTAATTTTTTTTCCAGTAGTTTAGTTCTACAACACCACTTCAAATGCGATGTAGAAAAATCTTATTTCTCTCCCAAAACATTCATTTTATATTTTTTCTGCGAAAGAAACAATCGTGCATTTCAATTGCTCTGCTCATATCCTGACAAATGTTTTTGTTCTTTTAGCAAAAATAAACTTCATTGAATTGCAATATGTCATTCTTATTCTTAAGCTTATATTTTTATTTTGACTTCTTCCATTCTAATACTAATTTTACATTTTGAGTGCAGCACATACTTTTTTGCCATTAAGGAGGTGCCTTCATTATCATTAAGGTGAAGCACATGTCTCTTCCATATTACAACCTCTTTTTAATATTTTCCTTTTTTTTCCAGTTGATTATCTCGAAATAGCTTATTTTACTAAATATTTTTTCTCTATTTGTTCTTTCTTAGTGGTATCAACAAATTTCAAGGTATATTTTTTTCATTTACATTTTACTCATTTCCTTTTTTATAGTGTATCATAATATATTCATGGATTGAAGAGGTAATATTTTTTTCTTTTTCTTCTCCATAATTAGCGTTGGTGGGTCAATTATTAGCTTCTTAGAGGCGCCTTCGTTGCCATTATGTGGTATCATATTACACAATGTTTATTTTATATGCTTTCATTTTCATTCTTCCATTCTTTTTTTTTTCTCCCAGTAATTCTCCAAATTATTTTATGTTATAATCTTTCCTTATTGTAATTAATTTTTCAAAAATAATTAATTTTTCATTAAATAACGATTCGGGTTCTCAATTTTGTTCTCTCAGATTGTCTATTGAAGGATGGATTATTGTGGAAGAAATGGTAAAAAGTTGAGAAACATCTTAAATTTAACTCTAAGGTATAGAAATTAGCATAATGATTTATTATTTTTTCTTTTAAAATTTCATTTTCTTCGTAATGAAATGGATACATAGATTAATAGCAAAATCTTTCCAGCGACAAAACACGCATTCTACTAAATGAAAACGTACTATCAAGTCTAAGTGTAATCCCACATATGGAGCCAAAGAAAAATTGTTGAAGGTGAAGTGAGATTGGAGAAGAATAGCGTTTAAAGAGAAGAAGTTGATATGGCTTTTGTAGATTCCTTAGGTATATATATACATTTACATAGTGCAAGATATGTTGTGATCTTAAGTCCCAATTTTACATATGATATATACAATGTTGATCACATGTTTATTCTCTATTATTAATAACGTCAAATGTAATTAATGTATTATCTACTCCTCCATGTTATAAACATTTTCAAGCACCTTGGGCCTATACTAAATCTTAAATTCTTTTATTAATATACTCAATCCATGGACTTCATGAGGTTGCGGAAAACCCTTAACTTTAAAATTTCTGAATTTTAAAGGAGGTTTCTCCTCCCAAAAAAAGCGGATGTTATCAAAGACCAACAAAACAATTCAAGATTAGACAAATGATTTTAACTTTTCTCCTTTTTCATTTGCATTGTGATCACATATATAATTTAACTAACTATATTCTTTTGTTTATATATTTAAGTTCTAATTTCGCATATTTTGTTCAATATTCGTTCTGTTTACATTTCTTGAGTAGTTTCTTTAGTTATCACAACCATGATTAAAGATTTGGAGTGATAAATTATCATTAAACTACAAATATTTTATGTAATATTAATTCATTATTTTTTTTGGATTTTTAAATAATCATTACCTTGACAAAAATAATACAAATGACAATATAAATAAATAAATCTATACATAATATTTTTGGTAATATATCCACTTAAATTATCCCCGTGCATAGCACGGGTAATTTGGCTAGTATATATATATTACAGAAGCCCTTTTCAGATTTGTAACTCCCTCGTGCCACGTGTCATTTTTGTAGATTATTTTGTTATTTAATTAATTTTAAAAATTTTGATTGGTGCAAAAAAATTGAAATACTTCATTTGATTTGGGGAGGGGCAGGATTCGAACCCGGAACATTCAGCTTAAATGATATGCTACATTGCCAGCCACTCTATCAAGTATTTGACAACTATTTTATTTAACTCTTTTACTGGAATGCTAATTTAAGTAAACTTTTTCACGATCTCTAACAAATCTAAACTAACAGTATTCTTGGTATGATATAATATTCTACATTAAATATATTAACTTCCTTAATTTCCAGATACAACACTCATCTCATGCTCTTAACCTCTTCTTTTATGATTATATTTTAGAAGTTTATAATTTTTTTAACACTTTAAATTCTTTTATAAAAAATTTCATTGGATTAAAATATTTTTCTAAAATCAATCTATATTTACATAACATGTTTTCAAGTTTTAACCCATCAGAAATCTCCAAAACTCTAACACAAATTTCTCGAATTTTCTAACTCTTAATTATAATACAAAAACTTGATTGGTTAAGATGAATTTTGATTAATTAAGTTAATTCAAAACTAATTATTATCTTAAAAACAAATTTAAATATCAAATTACTTAACCAAATATCTCTACAATCCTAAATTTTTTCTCATAATCTTGAACACACTTTTCAGTTTTAAACTCCCAATCTAATATAAAATTTCCAGATTAAAGATTTTTCGATTTAATTTCAAATGTTGTGATTGGTTAAAAATATTTTAAATGTTTGAAATAAATTAAGAAAATATTAATTATTTCACTAGCACATACTCCCGTATTTCTAGCTCTTTTATCACGTGCTTTGCTAATTCATAACCAACCCCTCACTTTTAATTTTTGTATTTATTAATCTCACATTGGTTTATTGATTCGTAATTTCAGTTAAATTCTACTTCTCATATGTTATTCAAATTCAAATACGATCAAAATTTAAATTAGTGTAACAAACCATTAGATTCTGTTAAACCTGCGGACGAGCCTCCTCCAAGGTATATCAGATTACCCATTATTCCTTATCATTTCTTATATGTCTAAAGATATCATTTTATGATATAAGAAATCTCATTATGAGTTTTTGTCGAGTAAAGTATGTCCATTATGAGTTTTTTTCTTTTGAGAATGACTACAATTAAATTACACATTTCCTAAAATAATAATACTTTTTCGTACAAACTTTCACTACTCACCTTCCTTAGTATTTGCGTAATTTAAAGACATTAACCTTCCTTAGTTAATAATGCAAGAAGGAAACTTTATCAAAAGTAAAATACTTTTATTAATTTTCATCTCAATTCAAAGTGAAACATTGAATTCCGGATAGAAGCAATATTGTATTTGTTAAAGTATACAACCTAAATAATATTTGAGTTTCTGATAACTATGTATCATCATATTACTTATGGCCTTTGTGTTATTTTGCTAAATTTCTTTTATATTATTAGTAGAATTTTTCCTTTTTTCGCATTGATTTATAATAGCTAAATCTATTGATCTTTACTAGCCACTTTTAATTTTGATTTTTGGATTTTTTTTTTAAATGTTTCAATTTATTTGATTGCAAGATACAAAGAATCCTAATTATTGGTAACCTTTTCTGTTATATGTATTGATTTAATTATGTCCTAGAAGTCTTATGCAAAAACTTAATTTAGACTTGATTTGTTACTTTGGTTTTAAGAATTAAGTTTTTTAGCCATGCCCAACATTGATTTTAAAAAAATTTATGAAGTTTAGAAGGAACTTATTTGAGAGAATTTATTGGGAAGTTTCTGTGAATTTACGGGAATTTATGAGAATATTTTATTCCAACATTTACTCACATCTTCATCCTTTTATGTTCATGACTTTTGATGTCTATTTATTATTTATATCTATTTTGATTTATTTTTATCCAATAAATATTATTATCAATAAATGTCTTTTAAATAATTTATTAATATACTACTAGACTAATTTTATCTTTCAGGGAATAAAACATTTATTAAAATGGATCTTACAGTAATGCAAGTTTAAAAGGAAAAACCTGAGCATAAAACTACATTAATTAGATGGCTCCATAAGAAAAATGAAGTCACAATACGTAGTTTCTTCATATTTTCTAAAAAGATTGGGTGATTAACATTTAATAGTAGTAGTGTAGTGATTATTGGATCAAAATATTGAACGGGACATTAATTGAAATAGTATAAGATTATTTTTAATTCTTTTAATTATATATTATTCGATCGAATAATCATTTTGGTGTTGTCCCTTACATTTGTGAGTTACTCAATAAAAGTCATATTATTTAATCATGTTGAATTTTCTTATTTGTTTTCTGAAAATTTAAAATAACGAGTTGTTGTTTTAATTACAATTATACAAGCATTAAATTAATAATTTGAAATTTAGTATTTCCGTGCATAGCACGGGTCATTTGCTAGTATATATATATTATAGAGCCTGTTTTCAGGTTTTAATCAATCACAGACTCCCAAATTTCTATTCTAATTTTCTGGTAATTTTTGTTATGAAATGGATGGAATTCTAGAGTGAATTCCACCACAAAACTAGAATATAATATAAAGATGAAGTAGACAAAACACAAGAGATAGGAGAAGTATTTCTATATTATTTCATGAGTTCCTTTTACATCAAAATAAGCCCTCTATTTATAGGGTTAGAAAATGTAGGTTATGAAACCTTTCATAATGGGTAGATAATGGAGCTTGAATGTGTAGGTTATGGACTTCTTGTAACTCCTCTTTCAATAGAGAGTTAAGGTATCCATAATGTTGAAGGGGTTATGGAATAAGGACTCCAACCTTAATATTTTCATAACACTCCCCCTTTGGAGTCCTTAATAAGAATATGCCTCGTTAAAACCTTACTAGAGTAAAAAACCCAGTGGGAAAAAAAAACTTCTCTAGTTAAGGAAAAAAGAGTACATCCTTCTTTATATTTTACTCCCCCGTTGACTAGATCCCTTAAGATCTCTCGCACCGACGCATGCCAATCTTATAAATCAACTTCTTAAAAGTTGAAGTCGGTAATGTCTTAGTAAACAAATCGCTGATTGTTACATGACTCGAATTTGTCGCACTTCAATTTCACCTTTCTTTTGAAGTTCGTGAGTAAAGAAGAATTTAGGTGAAATGTGTTTTGTTCTATCTCCCTTGATATATCCTTCACTCAATTGAGTTATACAAGCTGCATTATCCTCATACAATATTGTAGGGATTTCTTTCTCAAAAGATAAATTACTATTCTCTCTAATATATTGAATCAATGACCTCAACCACACACATTCTCGACTTGCTTCATGAATAGCTATTAATTCAAAGCATGATTTGAAGATGTGGCTACTATAGACTCGTTTTGTAGAACGCCATGATACAGCAGTATTGCCACAAGTAAATAAATAGCCAGTCTGAGAACGTGCTTTATGAGGATCAGATAAATAACCCGCATCTGCATATCCAACCAATGATGGTTTTGATTCCTTAGAATAAAATAATCCGAGATCTATTGTTCCTTGGAGATACCGAAGGATATGTTTAACTCCATTCCAATGTCGTCGAGTAGGAGAAGAACTATATCTTGCAAGTAAATTTACTGCAAATGATATATCAGGACGAGTATTATTTGCAAGATACATTAGTGCACCAATAGCACTAAGATATGGTACTTCAGGACCAAGTAGTTCTTCATCTTCCTCTCGTGGTCGGAAAGGATCTTTAGTAACATCTAATGAGCGAACGACCATCGGAGTGTTTAAGGGATGTGACATATTCATGTAGAATCTTTTCAGGACTTTCTTAGTATATGTTGATTGATGAATAAGGATTCCATCTTCTAGATTATCAATTTGTAAACCAAGACAAAATTTGGTTCTCCCAAAAATCCTTAATCTCAAATTCCTTTTGCAAATAATCTCTTGCTTTAAGAAGCTCTTCAGGAGTTCCAATGAGATTAATATCATCAACATATATTGCAATTATAACAAAACCTGATTCTGATCTTTTAATGAAAACACATGGACAAGTTAGGTCATTCTTGTATCCGGCTTTTAGTAAACTCTCACTTAGGCGGTTATACCACATTCTTCCAGATTGCTTTAATCCATACAAGGACTTTAGCAATTTAATAGAATAATTTCCTCGAGTGCTTGACTTACATTTTTCAGGCATGCTAAATCCTTCAGGGATTTTCATGTAAATGTCAGTATCAAGATTCCCATACAAATATGCAGTAATTACATCCAAAAGACGCATATCGAGATTTTCATGCACTGCCAGACTTACAAGGTATCGGAATGTAATCGCATCAATTACAGGAGAGTAAGTCTCCTCATAGTCAACACCCGGTATTTGCGAAAAACCTTGTGCTACTAGTCGTGCTTTATATTTCACGACTTCATTTTGTTCATTCCGTTTTCGCAAAAATATCCATTTATAACCAACGGGTTTTACCCCTTCCGGTATTCGGACTACAGGTCCAAAAACCTCACGTTTAGCAAGTGAGTCTAATTCCGATTGTATTGCTTCTTTCCATTTTAACCAATCCGGCCTACGCCGACATTCTTCTATTGATCTTGGTTCAAGATCTTGATCATCACTTAGAATATCTACTGCTACATTATATGCAAAAACATTATCCATAATCGTATTCATACGATTCCAATTTTTGCCAGTAGCAACAAAATCTATGGATTTTTCCATGTTTTCATTAATCTTAGATACATGAACCATTGGATCAATAATTTCTTGGTTCGTTCTTACTAATTCTTTCGGAGTATTACTTTGATCATTTAATCCTTTTCTTTTTCGAGGATTTTTATCTTTAGAACCAATGGGTCGGCCACGCTTCAGGCGTGTTTTGGAATCTGTAGCTATAGAGCTTATACTTTGTCCTGCAGGGACATCTATTCGCATAGGAGCATCTATAGCCGGAATATGAGATTTGGTAATTCTTGTAGAATCGGAAAAAACATCAGGCAACTGATTTGCAATTCGTTGCAAATGAATTATTTTCTGAACTTCAAGTTCACTAGTGCCTGTCCGTGGATCCAAATGATTTAATGCTGATGTTTTCCATGTAATTTCATTCTTTTGTTGTTGATTTTCTCCTCCCAATGTGGGGAACATTGTCTCATCAAAATGACAATCAGCAAACCTACCAGTAAAGACATCGCCTGTTAAAGGCTCAAGATATCTGATAATGGAAGGAGAATCATATCCCACATATATTCCAAGTCTTCTTTGAGGACCCATTTTTGTACGCTGATTTGGAGCAATAGGGACATAAACTCCACACCCAAATATTCTCAAATGAGATATGTTCGGCTCAGAGCCAAACGCCAAATGTAGAGGAGAATATTTCTGATAACTAGTTGGCCTTATGCGAACTAGTGCCGCTGCATGCAAAATAGCATGGCCCCAAACTGATATTGGGAGCTTTGTTCTCATCAACAAGGGTCTAGCAATCAACTGTAGTCGTTTAATGAAGGATTCTGCCAATCCATTTTGTGTATGAACATGTGCTACAGGATGCTCAATTGTTATACCAGTTGACATGCAATAAGCATCAAAGGTATGAGAAGAATATTCACCAGCATTATCTAAACGGATTCTCTTGATGGGATAATCTGGGAATTGTGCCCTTAATCTAATTATTTGAGCAAGTAACCTCGCAAATGCCAAGTTGCGGGTAGATAATAGGCAAACATGCGACCATCGAGTAGATGCATCAATTAAGACCATAAAATATCTGAAAGGTCCACATTGTGGATGAATAGGTTCACATATATCACCATGAATTCTTTCCAAGAATGCAGGAGATTCAACTCCTACTTTTGATGGTGATGGCCTAACTATTAATTTCCCTTGAGAACAAGAACCACATTTAAATTCACTTGAAATTAATATCTTATGACCTTTTAATGGATGGCCATGTGAATTTTCAATTATTCTTCGCATCATTATGGATCCAGGATGACCCAATCGGTCATGCCAAACTATAAAGTTATCTGGATTAGTAAACTTCTGGTTTACTAAATGATGCATTTCAATAGCACTAATTTTTGCATAATACAAGCCAGATGAGAGAGATGGTAGTTTCTCAAAAACATATTTTTTTGTTAGAAACGTTTGCAAAAAATACATAGAAATTCTGCATTTTGATCATTCATCGTTTCAATGTGATATCCATTTCTGCGAATATCTCTAAAACTTAATAAATTTCTTTGAGACTTTGTAGAGAATAATGCATCTTGAATGACCAACATAGTTCCTTCAGGTAAAAATATACAAGCTCTTCCGGAGCCTTCTATTAATTTTGCACTACCATTTATGGTTTGGACACTAGTTTCTCTCATATTTAAAAAAGAAAAATATTTCTCATTTTTAAGTATTGTGTGTGTTGCTCCATCATCAATAAGACATATATCACTATCTCCAATCTTTAATCCGGAAGAGGGAACAATAGCCATTTTCCTTCAATGCAAAATTAAAATAATTTAATAAATATGAAGGAAATAAAATACTTTTATTCATCATAGTACAAATGTACTATTTATTACAAAAAAAAACTAGTAAACTAAAAAGAGAACTTGAATGGAAAAAAAAAATTACTTAATTAACTGAAATGAAAGATAGACATAATAATCTAAAACTGAAAATAAAATTTTAAATCTTGACTGTTCCATATTAAGTCTTCTGGACTGTTCCATCACCAATAAGATGATCTATCTTTCCTCCCGGGATGTTCAAAGAAATCAAGCAACATCCAAGTGTGTCACATCAACAGTACATATCATTCATATAATCATCATCATCATCATTAGTATTCTTTTGGGAAGTGTAATTTGCCTCAACACTCTTGACTTTCTTTTTAATTGATGCTTGATAAAGATCAATGAGGTGCTTAGCCGTACGACAGGTACGAGCCCAATGACCTTCCATTCCACACCGATAACAAATTTCTTCACGATCTTGTGGATCAATATCTTTCCATTTTTTCTTATCATTCCTTTTCACGGTTGAGGAACCATCCTCATTATTATTATAATAGGGAATGCTTTTACCTCGTCCACGTCCACGACCTTGACCACGTCCGCGACCTTGGCCACGTCCGCGACCACGACCTCTTCCACGGTTATAAAATCTAGTCGCATTCACTTCAGGGAATGGAGTGGAACCAGTAGGCCGAGATTCATGATTTTTCATCAATAACTCATTATTTTGTTCAGCCACAAGAAGACAAGAAATCAAATCAGAATACTTTGTAAAACCTTTTTCTCGATATTGCTGCTGCAGGAGCAAATTCGAGGCATGAAAAGTGGTAAATGTCTTTTCTAGCATATTAGCATCACTAATATCTTCTCCACATAATTTCATTTTAGAAGTAATTTTGAACATGGCTGAATTATACTCACTAATAGACTTAAAATCTTGGAGTCGTAAATGTGACCAATCATATCGTGCCTTTGGAAGTATGACCATCTTCAGGTGGTCATATCTTTCCTTCAAATTAGTCCACAAAGTAAGTGGATCTTTCACCGTAAGATATTCCGCCTTCAAATCCTCATGAAGGTGACGGCGGAGGAAGATCATAGCCTTAGCACGATCTTGGTTTGATGCTATGTTATTTTCTTTGATGGTGTCTCCAAGACCCATTGAATCAAGATGAATTTCAGCATCCAATTTCCATGACATATAATTTCTCCCGGTGATCTCAAGTGCTACAAAATCAAGCTTAGCAAGGTTAGCCATAAAAATAAACTTTAACAAAAAAAATAATCAACTTACTTAAACCTCCTTTTGATACAAGCCTTAGATGTAATATAGGAAATATTAACCGAATTATTTTTCTTAAACTAAAGAGACTTCGTGCTGATAACGTGTTATGAAATGGATGGAATTCTAGAGTGAATTCCACCACAAAACTAGAATATAATATAAAGATGAAGTAGACAAAACACAAGAGATAGGAGAAGTATTTCTATATTATTTCATGAGTTCCTTTTACATCAAAATAAGCCCTCTATTTATAGGGTTAGAAAATGTAGGTTATGAAACCTTTCATAATGGGTAGATAATGGAGCTTGAATGTGTAGGTTATGGACTTGTTGTAACTCCTCTTTCAATAGAGAGTTAAGGTATCCATAATGTTGAAGGGGTTATGGAATAAGGACTCCAACCTTAATATTTTCATAACAATTTTGACTTTTTAATCAGTTTAATAATTTTGATTAGTTGAGAAAATTTAAATTAGCTAAATTAATTGAAAACTAAATATTATCTTAATGAAAATTTAAATCTCATACTAATTTTCTAGAGTTGAGTTTCTTAATTTTTTTATGAAATCTTTATTGGTTTATGAAGTCTTTTATTTATTAAATGAATTTTTTTATTGTTTTGAAATCGTTTATTGGCTGATTTTTTTATTTTTTAGTTGAATTTGGATAATATTTATTATATATATGATCTCTTAATTAGTCAAATTTAAATTTTAAAATTTCTCTAATTTTCTCAAACCTCCGATAGATATGATCCTGATAAATTTAATTACTTCTTGATAATCTAATCTCTTTTACATATCTTTTTGTTTCCTGATTCTCCTGATTTTGTATTCAAATATTATCTTTATCTCATTTTATCTCAAGTATTCAATCTCTAAATAAGAATGCCAATGGGTCTAACTTTAGTCTTGAATAATGGAAAAGAGAAATATGGATACAGATAACATGGAAGTAAAGTTCCTGGTAAGTATACAAAGTTTTCAGTTTTCTTTTAATACTAGTGCTCTAACCCGTGCGATGCACGGTGGTAGGTGAATTGTTTTATAAATTATAAGAATTAACACAAAAGATTTTATTTTGTGGAGATGATTCACTTACCTATATGGAACGAAAGAAATTTTGCTTCAATTTTTCTAATTTTTTATATAATATATTTTAATTTTTGAAGTTTTAATACCCAATAAAGATTCAATTTTAAAGATTCACTTACCTATTTTTGAAGTTTTAAGACCCAATATAGAAATCATCATGAAAAAAATCATACAAAATAACTGCAAAATGAAACAAAATTTGATGGAAAAAATTAGCTGAAATTTTTAATATTTTTTAATATAAATATTTTAAATTTGAAGTTTTAAGAAAAAAAGAAAAAGTCGCTGATTTTTTAATTCACTGAATTTTAAAAGAATCATCCTGCAAGGAAGAAAATATTGAATGACTCAAGTAAAAAAATTGAACCATAATTTTAATTTTTGAAGTTTTAAGAATAACAAAAAAAGAAGAAGAATAAGAAGAAAAATGAATTTATTGAATTATTAAATAATAATAATAATAATATATTAATGAAGGAATCACCAAGAAAGGAAAAAAAAACATCACGGTGAATTAAGAGAGAGAATAAACAATTAAATCAACAGTTAAATTTCAAAAAAAGATAATATCCATAATTATGTTAATTATACCTTATAATTTCAAATTTCAAAAAAGGAAATATCCATAATTATGTTAATTAAACCGTATAATTTGACATTTCAAAAACGGAAATATCCATAATTGTTTTAATTATACCGTAAAATTTGCCATTAAATGGGGAAATCAAAACTAAAGAAATCCCTATCTTCCTTTCTCATATTAGCCGTCTCTTTCCCTCTCTCCCAATATTTTTTCTCGTTTCCCCCCTTGTTTTCTTCTCCATTCTTCTGTCACCAATTTTTATTCCTATGTTTTCTAGTCTCAAGCTTTTCCTTCATCTTCTTCTAGTTCTCACAGAGATCTCTTCCCTTATTCTTTTTTATGCTCGATCTCCATTCTTTTCAGATCGATCTAGAACAATAGTTACCAAATAAAAAAAAATTACAAAGATACCAAGAAAGCATAGAGAAGAAACAAAAACATCATCTGTACATCATGCGAATAAAAGAAAAATACACTTACCTTGTGATTGTTCTATGGGATGGAAGTTGAATAAAGAGTAGGTGATATTTGATATTAGGTCTTGTTATAGAATCTTTAAGAACTACTGATTCCATGTGTAGTTTTTAAGTTTCTTCAAAATTTATTTTTTTATAAAAGTTTTCATTGACAGTTGATGTGTTCTTCCCTATCTTTCTCCATCTTCTCTTGTCTCTCTCCAATTTTTATTTTTCCCTGAAACAATTGTCATTAAAAACTCAATAAACATAGAAGAGATAGAATCATCAGAAAAATTAGATTCTCACCTTGGATTGTCAATGGGATGGAATTAGAAAAAGCGGTTGTAGTTTTATGAATAAAGAGATAGTCGAAGGATTTTTGGGTTTATATGAATATAAATCTAATTTTTGTTTTTTGTCTATATAAATCTGATGTATCTCAACTATGTACATATATGCTCTTTCTCTTTCTCATTTTAAAGGTCATAGATAGAAGTTGTTTTGAAATTAAATTGTCCTTTAAATAATTCTTGACCTTTCAGTTGCTCTTATTGGGAAAAAACTGAATTTCTTCCATATTCATGTGACTGTTTTTTTCCAATTTATTATTATTATTTATTTATTGTAGTGAATAGATTGTGAAAATTGCAAGCATGTATGATCATTTATTCCCTAAACTTTTCATTAGAATTTGGGGGTTTTATTTTTGTGGAATTAAAGTTACTTCTTCAAGTAATATAGATGCCTTTTGAAATTCTAGTGTGTCATTTGAATAATAAGAGAGTAGCATTGATATTTTCATTAAAAACACATTAATTTTTGCTTTCTTAATTATTTAGAAATTGAAGTTCTTTCATATTCATGTTGCTATTTCTTTTTTTGTCAATTTATTATTATTATTTGTAGTGAAGATAGTGTGAAAATTGCTTATGACCATAGCTATACCTATCAATTAATTACATATAACCATAGTCTATTCAAATTATCTAAAATTAATAGCATTAACTCAAATTATTTAATTGATCTCTTGAATAACTATATATATATATATATATATATATATATATATATATATATATATATATATATATATATATATATATATATAGCTCATAAGTATTAGCTAAACCACTATGACTAAATATTGAGTTTCATAGCTATCTAAAGCTTTAATTTATGTTATTAGCTGATAGGGCATTGCATTTTAGAGAGTTATCAATGCTTAAATTGCCATGTGTAAGATTTTCATTGGTCCATGAATCTATAGAATGCCAAATGTCACCACCACAACCTTCTACCTCAACTTGGCCTAACTTTATATATTATAGATTTTTTTAGTTTTAAAATTGGTATTCAATTCTAAAGTTTTCGTTCTAAGTTTCTGCATTGTTTCTTTTAATATACGATAAACAATATATTAACATGTTTGATGTCTTTGCATCTTTCAGAACATCGACTTTGTGTTGAAATTACCTGCAGAATATCGAAAAATAAAATGTTTCTCAATGAAGCCATTAAGTGAAGGGTTGACTAAATGATGGATGCCTAGATTAAGCGAGTTCAAGAGGAAGTTGTATTTTAATTTACATATCTCTTCATATCACTTGTGTAATTGATTGATTTGTATATCTCGAATAGAATACTAGATTTGTTTTCTTTTTTCTTTTTTTATGCTAAAAACAATTGGGATGTGCTGTGGTGCCGAATGGAAAAATATTCGGCACCTGAAGAATGGAGGTAAGCGAATGAAAATTTGACATGTGGAATAAAGTGACCTGCAATAGCAAGTTTTCAGGTTTTTTTAAAAAAAAATATATTAAATAAATAAAATGGACGAATAAGAACTTGCCACGTCATCCAGTCAATTAACCGGTTACCTGTCAAACAGGTCAACACACATTTGTTTACCAATTTTTTTTAGTATTAGTAATTTTTGTATTTTTAATGGTAAAATTATGACAAAATTTAGTAAATTTGAATAGATAAATAGTAAATGTTGAATTTTACTAGTTTATTTTATAATCTTACCATTTTTTCTTTGAAAGTTACTATTTTTATCATGAATATTCATATTATATAAAATAGTAAATTTAGACACAACAATGGTGAATTTAAGGACAAAAATAGTAATGTATTTTATAAAAATGGTAAATGTGCTGAAAATAAAACTTACTATTTTAAAATAAAATATATCAAATTAAATTATAATTTTACCATTTTTATGTCATTTGTAACCAATTGATAAAATGGTAAGTTTAGTGACAAATTTGGTAATTTTATTTACATTGTTTGTAACCTTTGTTAAATAAATTAGAAACTTATGTAAAGAATAAAAATCAATATATAAATATTCAAATTCAAACAAATCTTACCATTTTAATTTTAATTTTAATATTCTGTAAATTGGTAAAATTTACAAATAATTTGGTAGTTTTTAAAATAAAATTATGAATTTTATGAATTAGTGGAGTTATTTGTTTTTTAAAGTATTATTGTTATAAGATTATTTTTAATATTCATAAATCAAGAATATGAAGAAAAAAAAGAATTAACTTTAAAAGATAAAAGCATAAAACACTAAAAAAAAATTGCAACGGGCTTCGTTCGACGCAACAAGTTTCGCCCTAAATAATAAAAAATTGCGATGAAAATTTCCGGTGACATTGAAAGTTGATGCAAAAATTGCGATGGAACAAGGGGAATTAATAAACATTAGTGGGTCATAAAAGCAAAATATAAGATTACATAGACTAAAACATAATTTTTAAAAATTAGTTCGTGACTTCCGATTTGAGTTATACCCGATATATTTTCTTCTACTCTGTCCAGTGAATGTGTCCTTTATTTTTATGTCCAACTAAATATTTAAAAATGCTAAGTGTGCAAAGTAGGACTTGTTTGCAATATAAATCATGTTTAGGGGTTTACTTATTAATTTTAATTTTCTCTTTTAGCCCCTCTAGATATTTCCCCCAATTCTTACTCCCTAATCTATCATTTTCACACTCCTCCTTCCTCCGTCCTTAATCCCGACGCAGCTCCCCCACCAACAACCTCACTGTCGCCCTCTAGTCGCCCTCTCATTCTCCAGCGACAACCACCCTTAAATCTCTGTCGGCCTGCGCCTCCATCTCCATCTGAGTAATGTAACTTTTACAACATTTCTTGTGTAATGTTAGAGTTACATGTAGGGAAGATGATTATAATTAACTAACATTGATGGTATTTTGATAGAATATCCATTAAAGATAAATAAGTAATTGACGTTATATAACTTGTACCAAACAAAGCTTATGTTATATTTTTATAATCGTAATAAGTGATCGATTAATAAAACTTTTGAATAACATTGTTTGTGTAAGGTTAACTTATAGAGATTGAAGAATATCCATTATAAAAAAACACTAACTTACATTGATATTATTTTGATAGAATATTCGTTAAATGCAAGTTTTACATCATGGCTATAATTAGCATAGATTATGCTTTGAAAATAAATTTCCAAATTAAAAATGTCTTTAAAAACATGTTTCAAAAAAACATTATTTGTTTTGGAGATAATGGGATTTGAACACGTGACCTCAAAAAATATTGAAACTCACCTCTTCTCACCACTAAGCAAGAAGGAATTTAGTTAACATATTTTATTACATTATAGAATGTAACATTGTTCAGCATGTGACCTCTAAAATATTGAAACTCACCACATCTCACCACTAAGCCATAAGGAATTTAGTTAACAGTTTTGATTACATTATAGTATGTAACATTATTCAGACGAATAGAATTAAAAATTACGGAGAAAACGATACACGATGTTGTGGAGTAAATGTAGTAACATTTCTCTTCATCTAATGTGTCTTCCTTCTCTCCTACCGAGGATTTGACTTTGAGTGTCTGAAAGCTTTTATACGTTTTTTGCATAACACATCTGTCATATCATATCACTAATTTTTGCCATCAGATAATGTACTTTCACTAACATTTTTTTTTATAAGTAACTTTCAGTTTTATATTGTGTCGGTTTCTTTACCATGAAGTATACAAAATATGTCTCATTGCAAAATATTATGTTGATCTCAATTTAAATTATTTAAACAAATTTATCATTTATAAATTGAACCATTTCTTACGAGATATATTTTTTAAATTTATAAAATTACCTCAAATTTTTTATTTTGTAGAAAAATAAAATTTAGTTATTGTTAGAACACTATTTATTATAACATTTAGTCTAAACATTATGTGGTATAAAATAATTAACACTAAATATTATAACAATGATTAGATTACTTGTTATTATAAAATTAGAACTTGTGTTTGTCATAAGACACAATAATATAACACATAGACTAATAAAACACATGTTATAAAATGAATATATGCAACAGAAACAACGATCCTCAATATTAAACATTATTTGGTAACATGCACTAATTTTGGGTGTTTGTTGGTTATCTTATAATTAAAATATATAGTATTGAAAAATATTTAATCCAAAGTATTATAAATTACTTATGAGTATATTAAACCTTTTATTATTTAGCAAAATTAAAATATTAAGCATGTTATTAATTTGCCTAATAAAAAAGAAAAAAATAATTGAAAATGCCGTATAAGAGAATTGAACAAATATCATTCCTATAACTTGTATTCTAGCCAAACAAAGAAATATACAATTTCTTAGGTACATTTTTTCATCTAGTTTGTTAATGGATAGAGTCTTGTTAAATGAATGATGTTATACTACTGTGATTTTGCACCATAGTAGGATTTAGTTTCAAAACGAATTTTATTCCTGGATGCTTTCTGACTTGCCACTGAGAATTCAGAAAACTTCATTTATTAATGTAAAATTATTGTTGTGTGTTTGAAAATGAGGTTTTTCAATCTTGGAATGTAAAGTGTTAGGAGTTTGGAAAGAGATTCGGAAAAAAATGGCAGCAAATTTAGTACTACTTGATAAAAGGATGTCAGGAAGTTTTTATTAGTTGGTAAAAATATGTCAGAAAATTTAGTGCAGCTATGTATCTAGATAGAGTAAGTATAGTAGGTCAAATATAATATATATATATATATATATATATGTGACAAAGTCCGTGAAATATATAAAATAGTAGACTTGTCTTTTTAAAAGGTCAAACTGAGTTCTTATTCATTTTAGACATATTTTTTTACTCCAAAAGCATTTTCCAATAGAAATATCATAATCATTTTGGAGAAGAAAAAAAAGAACACCAATTTAGTCATATGATGCGAATAGTATATACAACTTCATCTTTTAATTTTAAATTAAACTATCATAAGTATTTTGGAGAAGATAAAAAAATAAAACCGCAGAGAAGGATGATGTGAAAGGAGTAGATCTTCGGATTTTTTAATTTTGTTTTTTTAACAAGTGGAACAATGTAATTAGTCCAAACCTATTAATTTTCCATAGTTCAATAATATTTCACATATAATAATTCCAATTAAAATACTAGATTAAATCATATAAGATTCAAAGTCTATTTTCAATAATTATTACAAATATGAATCTTTATCATATAAAATACACATAAGTTTTACTATGGATATTTATTTTATACAATGAATTAATCTCGATTAACTTTTTTTAGCGGAGTTCTTCTTTTTCTCTTTTAAAGCTAATTCTTTTTTTTATTTATATTAATTTAGGAATATTAAATAATATTTTTTCTCATTATCGTTAAAAAAAAGTATTCTTATTCTTATAAAAAGAAAATAATCTTGTAACTCATATTCTTGATTTATGAATATTAAAAATAATCTTGTAACAATAATACTTTAAAAATAAAATAACTCCACTAATTCATAAAATTCATAATTTTATTTTAAAAACTACCAAATTATTTGTAAATTTTACCAATTTACAGAATATTAAAATTCAAATTAAAATGGTAAGATTTGTTTGAATTTGAATATTTATATATTGATTTTTATTCTTTACATAAGTTTCTAATTTATTTAACAAAGGTTACAAACAATGTAAATAAAATTACCGAATTTGTCACTAAACTTACCATTTTATCAATTGGTTACAAATGACATAAAAATGGTAAAATTATAATTTAATTTGATATATATATATTTTAAAATAGTAAGTTTTATTTTCAGCACATTTACCATTTTTATAAAATACATTACTATTTTTGTCCTTAAATTCACCATTGTTGTGTCTAAATTTACTATTTTATATAATATGAATATTCATGATAAAAATAGTAACTTTCAAAGAAAAAATGGTAAGATTATAAAATAAACTAGTAAAATTCAACATTTACTATTTATCTATTCAAATTTACCAAATTTTGTCATAATTTTACCATTAAAAATACAAAAATTACTAATACTAAAAAAAATTGGTAAACAAAAGTGTGTTGACCTGTTTGACAGGTAACCGGTCAATTGACTGGATGACGTGGCAAGTTCTTATTCGTCCAATTTATTTATTTAATATTTTTTTAAAAAAAAAACCTGGAAACCTGCTATTGCAGGTCACTTTGTTCCACATGTCAAATTTTCATTCGTTTACCTCCATTCTTTAGGTGCCGAATATTTTTCCATTCGGCACCACAGCACTTTCCAAAACAATTCTATATCTATTTCCTATTATATACCAATGCAACAATGTCAACACCTATGTGGGTTATTAAATTTCAAATTTTCGATTATTCTATCATTAATTTGTTTAATGATTTGTTGTTAAATATATTCTTGAACTTTTCTGTGCAATGGATGATACAAAAGGTTTTGATGGTTCAAGAACATATTGTCAATAGGAAAAAAGAAAAGACAAACTAAACTGTTAGTTTCTTCTATCTTTTCCTATAGATTTACAAATACATAAATTGATATGCCTTTAGAATAAATAGCTACAACTTTTACTCACAAATATCTCTTATATTAATTATTTTTCCATTCAATAGCATGGGTAATTTGTAGGTTATAAAGATTAACAAATAATTCCAAAATTCTTTACTGATTTCTCTGGGCATTTTACTTGAATCACAGCATATCTCTAATAAATCTAAAGACTACAGATTTTATTATATACATGTTGTCATTAGATGATGGGTCATGTTAAGAAATTAGTACTCTCTCCGTCCCAAATTATCTGTCCACATTTCCTTTTTAATTTGTCGCAAATTATTTGTCCACTTTCTAAATAAAGGGTTCATTAATGATGATTTTTCCAATCCTACCCTTTACATTAAATATTGGAGAGAGAAAAATAAAGAGAGAAAAGAAAGTGAATTAAATTGGAAGTAACATTAAATAGGGTTATGTTTGACATTTTATCATATTCTACTATAGAATTTGTTGTAACCTTAATTCCCGTGCAAAATACAAAGTGGACAAATAATTTGGGACGGAGGAAATAATCACTAACTATTACATGATTTTTAAGAAGTAAAATTTTTCATTGAAATGGAATGGGGTGGTAGAGGGGGAGTCATTGAGACAAAATGAACGTGCTATTACTTATTTAATAAATTATAACAATTTATTGATTTAACCCAATCTCCAAATTTATATTATCATAAAAGAATTTTTCATTATACTATAGTTTTTAAAAATATTCAATGTTATATTAATATTTCCTCTAATAAAAATGAAATAAAATTTTCTTTCATGTTATACTGTATAGAATAAACTTATTTACATTGAATGAAAAGGGTAAATGAAAATTCATCACACGTAAAATTATATAGAATATGCTTATTTACATGAAATCTCATCATGATGTTTTTGAGGAAAGCAAGAAGAGTCGACTTCTGCACAGTAAGACTTGCCAGGCTAATGGCTATTTTTGTTGGAATGATTAATCTCGAGAGTCATTCCTCTATTTAAACTTTGAACATTACACTAAAACCTATAGAACACGAAAAAAAGTGCATATTCATAATGTATTTATTATGTTCTATCTATTACTATTATCTATTATGTCGCAGTGTTTGATTGTCCAAATTTAAATTAGAATGACGTTTCCATGGGAATGTCAAAATTGATTTACTGAACTATTTTGTTCTTGATTGAACCTGCATGCAAAACTGCTCATTAAAATTTCCTTTTCAAAGAACCATACAAACAAAAAAATTGGTCGATAAGTAAAATAAATCTTAATCTAAAGCCACATAATAGAATTAGCAGCATATCTTTAAAAGACAAAATACTATCTATGAAATTTAAAATGAGTAACTAGACGGACAGTTCAACATAAATTTGTAGATTTTTTTATTTTTAAAATAAAATAAAAAGAGAAGTCTAATAACTCATATCGAGAGCCACTATCAAAGGGAGTAATTTAATCCCACATTGAAATTTTAGTTTATTTGTTGAGCTTGACAACAATATAAAAGAGAGGATTTTCCCATTAAGTTTTGATTGATTAATTGGGTTAACAATTCAACCAATCAATTTCAGAAGGCAAACTTAATTGCTTCTTATTTTTTTATAAATGAGAAAAATATATGACAATTAATGGGTAATTTGGATGATCGTGTCATTTGGTTTCCAATTCAGCTTTCAGTCAAGTTCAGTCTAGCTTAAAGACCTATGAAATGTGCATTTTTTTTTGTTATATTTTTCTTTTTCTCTTTCAGTATTCAAAGGGGGGATGCTTGCCCATTTACTTATTCTCGCCAAATAAAGGAAACTCCACTGAATTGTAAAAAAAATATTAAATGTATCCCACAATGAAAAGCTAGGTTATTTGTTTAGTTTAACAAAACTATGAAAGAAAGTGCGTGCACATGGAGTTCTAGGTGAGTAATTGGGCTAACATCTCAAACAATCAAATTCGGGAGTGGAGCTTATTTGAATCTTTATTTCTTTATTTTTTATTTTTTATAAACATTCAAAATATTCAACAATTCATGGGTAATTCGAATGATCGGTTCCTCTGATTTTTGACCGAGTTTGCAATCAAATTCGATCAACATAAAAACCTACGCAATGTGCTTTTTTTGGCTTTGTTTTTAAGCCAATAAATATGTTTATTAAAAATTGGACAAAAATGACATTTGATTTGCTTATAGCTACTTAAACAAATAAATCTCCTTCTAAACTCTATAAACTTGAATAGTAATTGGAAGGGAGCAAAAAAATATCTCTTTCCATCGCCACTGATATTTTAAAAGAAAATGTAATCAGTGCGTAACACATTATTTTTTTACAGTAACACAATTTAGATTTTAAATTTGTGAAGGCAACTTGTATTTTGCCTTTAAATATGCAGGGGTCATTAGGCTAGTGTGTGTGTGTGTGTGTAGTTCATGAGTAATAGCTAAACTATTATGACTAAATATTGAGGGGGAAATGGCACAATTCGTCCTAAATGTATTTACGATTAATCTTTAAGGTTCTAATTGCATATTTTTAACTTTTAAGATCCTAAATGTATTTACGACCTGCCAATAAAGGACATCCGTCCAATTTTCTGTCAACCCAGTCAAATGGTCAACACATGAGGTACTTTTAAGGGTATTTTAGACATTTAAACATATTTCCCACTTGAAAATTTTAGGTACTCAATTGTAAAAAAAATAAATATGAATACTCAATTTAAATTAACAAAATAAAATCTAAAAACACATCTCTCCCCTCCATCTTCATATGCCTCTGACCTCCTCCACCACCACCACCGTCAACCACCACACCTGAATTTTAGGTTAAAAAAAATCGATGCTTCTTGGCTGACAATTACGAAATTCCTGTAAACAATGCATAAGATTTAAGGTGCAAAAGATGGATTAGATAAGCGTTCTTCAAAATTTTCAGGAGATTCCATAAAAGATAATCAGAAGAATCACTAAGTTAAGAGTAGTGATGATTTTAATTCACTCTCAACCATGGAAAGCACATCAATCCTTGTACCCAAAACTAAAATTCAAACAATAATTTTCTAATTATCTCACTCCTAATGTTCTTGCGAATTTCTCAACTTCTGCTTCTTTCAGATATATTTATAATTTGTAAGTTTTCAATGTCTCTTACATTGCCAAGGGAATTCTCATTTCTTACTATCTAAACAAAAAAAATTTAATCCTCATTCCTTGAGTTATGAAGCTTTGGTTTTGCTTTCCATGGTTGGGAGTGGATTTTTTCATGAATGGTTGGTAAATAATGGACAATTCTTCAGAATTTGGCTAATTTGCCCATGGCTGCAAAGCTTTTTAAGAGATTTTTTCAGATTCGTGTTATATATTCGGACATCATATCTCTTACATTGCCATGGGAAATATGTGGAAATAGTTGCAATTTTATGTGCTTATTTTTTATTAAATAATCGAATGACTGTATGAGGTGGTGGTGATCTTTGGTGTTTGTTTGGAAGAGGTGGGTGGTGGTGGAGAAGAGTATGGAGTATGAAGATGGAGAGGAGGGGATGTGTTTTAGATTTTATTTTGTTAATTTAAATTGAGTATTTATAGTTATTTTTTTAACAATTGAGTACCCAAATGTTTTAATGTGAAAAAAATATGTTGAAATGTCTGAAATACCTTTAAAAGTACCTTATGTGCTGACCATTTGACTGGGTTGACGGAAAATAGACAGAAAAATGGACGGATATCCTTTATTGGCAGATCGTAAATACATTTAGGATTTTAAAAGTTAAAAATATTTAATTAGGACCTTAAGGATTAATCGTAAATATATTTAGGACGAATTATGTCATTTTATCAAATATTGAGTTACATAGCTATCTAAACCTTCAACTTATGTTATTAGCTATTGAGGCATTATATTTTAGAGAGCAATCAATGCTTGCATGCATTGCCACATGTAAGCTTTTCATTGAACCATTAATCTATAAAATGTCAAATGTCATCACCACAACCTTCTACCCCAACTTGGTCTAACTTTATATATTATAGATTTCTTTACCATTGGAAATGTATTCCATTTTTCAATAAAAGCTTTAGTGTTGAAGTTTCTAATATAATTTATCTATACCAGGGACAAAGGCAGGGATATGGCGTTGAGGGCAAAAACTGCAACAGTATGCCGAACTACATATAAAAACTGCAAAAAAAATGTTGCTGGCGAATTTGATAAAATATTCCGAAATACATATAAAATTTACTATATCTAGTAGTATTTTTAGAAATCTCGCCTGCCCTTCGTCCCCGATTTAGACTTTTTACTTTACATGCATAAGAGGTGTTACACGAGTGAAGGGAATTTCTCAAGAACCGTACCTTAATTACATACAATAGTATGCATTTTTTTTCTTCTTTAGGCTATATTTGGAATGTGGAAAAGGTGAGGAGAGGAAATGAGAGAGAAAAGAACGGAGAGGAGATGGAATGAGAATCGAGAGGATTAAGTTATTATAGTGTTTGGATAGTTAGAACAATGCAAAATTTTTTATTAGAGTTTCATTCTGTTTTAAAAGTTTGTATTAGGGGATTAACTTATTCATTTTCGTGCATAATATAGGTCTTTTTTAGTAATGTATTTTCTTTTTTAATCAATGACAAGAGTTCAAAACTCTAATCCAATTTTCTAACTTTTAATTATTTTACAAAAATTTGATTGGTTGAAAATAATTTAGATTAATTAAATTTAATTTTTATATTAATAAAATTTAAATATCAATTTTTTCCTCAATTATATATACAATTCTAATTTTTCTCTCACAATCTTTAATTATCTTTTTGTATAACTTTATTAACTCGATAGTTTTATCAGATTTTGGTGTAAAATTCAGTATATGATTTTCAGTTTTGATGAGATGATCATGTTAATAACTTTTCCAACCCTTTTATTATTTACTTTCTTTTGTTTTTTTTTTCTTCAAAAATCAGCAAAACTTTGTTAAAATAAAAAGGTAATCAATATTTTGTTGACATTTTGAATTTCTTTAGTTAGTAAAAAAAGTGCTGGGAAATAATAGTTTTTAAAGCAAATTATTACTTTATTTTTTCTATAACCCTACTAAAATATCTTTTACTTTTCTCTAAAAAAAAATCAATACCCGCTCTTTTTAATCACCAATTACTATTATCTCTTTCTCTCTCTCTCGTTTGTTTTTCTTTTGTATATGATCCTATCAAATTCCTTTTTTTTTTTAAGGTGCATGTTCCTCCTATTTTTATTTTTATTTTTGTTCAAAATACTACTGAGCTTTATTTTTCTTTTTTCCCAAAAATTTGTAAATGGGTTTTACGGCACAAGGTGGGGAGAGGGAGGGGTCGTAGGTGGGGAAGGGGAGGGAGAGTTTAACATAAAGTTTCAAAAATACTTTTGCATTTTTTTTGGTTGATCAGGTCCAAAATTTGAATTACAGTTGACCGAGTGAAAAACTTACAATATAGCCGTCTAAATTTGTGACGTGTCCAAACAGAAATCTAGTACTCTCTCCTATTAAGACAAAATGGAAAAAAATAGAACTCATCTTCTCCATCCTCTTTATCTTCATCATGATCGCTATTATCATCTTTATAACCATCACTTCCTTCATCACTAGTAACCTACAATAAATTCAAGATACACGACCCAATAAATTCATCACCAGTGGGCCGGATTTAGTATTTTTGTTTTTGAGTGGATATGGAAATAAGAGCCCACTTAGATAGGCCTCTGGTCTTCATCAACCTTTCTCGATGGTGGTTGGACCGCTGGAAACAGTCAAAATTCTTGCAAATGTCAGGTGTCTCAGCTGATTATGTGTCCACAATCCACACTCCCCAAGACGATTTCTGCAAACTTATCACCTCTTCCCCCATCACCCCTACCCCCCCTCCCCAACCCATGAAGAATTGGTCATGCCAATAGATTTGTGATGATCATAATTTTAATGCTGATTACTTGATATAGAGAAAAGAAAAGAAAAATGTTTATGGGAATGAGTATACAGTTGTTGATGGATTTAGTAGTAGCTGGATTCTCACTGATGATTGGGTTGGGATTGTTTGCTTTTATTGCTTCAATCCTTTGCTCTGCTGCTTTCTTGCAAAATGCTAAGGAAATTTCTTGATTCAATCTTCCTCAATTCTATGTATGTATTCATTCTCTCTTCTCTCTTCTTATCTTCCAATATGTTTTTTTTTTTTTTTTGTAAACATGTTAAATTATTCATTGAATTATAAATTTTTATTCTTTCTATAACTGATGATGTAAATCATGTTCTTGTATCTCTTTTTTCTCCCTATCTCAGTCTTCTATGTGATAGATGATTTATTTAATTTTGATTATTGTTCATTTTTTGTGTTCTATGTAGGAGGAATTATTTTCTTTTCCATTTCTTATTGAGATAAAATGGGATTTTTTACGGGTAATTCTGATATGGACCATTGTACAATGTGGTCCAAATTCATCCACAACATGTGAGGAGAGAGAGAGAGTTTTCTTGCTGACGTGGATGAATCTGTACCAAATGGTCCATTGGACTATCGACCAAAGGACTTTTGTGATCCTGTTCTGAATCCTGATTAACTTATTGATTAGTTTGTTGAGTCTAAAAAGCATGTCTATAATGACTGGAATAATGAATATCTCTGTATAAAAAAGTATCCGCTTGTAGCGAGTCGATTTAATCAATGTCTGCATACATTATGTTTGAAATCCTTTTGAATTTTGAAGAGTACTATTTAGCATAAAATCACTTCAAGGTTCTAGTTTTGCAAGATGATACACGATAGTTTCTTTCGTTACTTGTTTGCTGGTATTCTTATCTCCTTTATCGGAGCATTAGTCTTTTCATGAGAGCCTTTTTCCTTGTGAGGTTTGTGCATAGATGTATGTTGGGTTCGAGGCGAAGGGAAGTTTCTAATGCTATTGTTTGCTCTAGAAAAGAGGAAATTGTATTAGTGAAAAAGAGAATATTCGATCACTTGTCACGACATTAATGTTCAAGAAGAAGAATAATTTTATGGATTTTCTCTTCTGAATAGTTCGATAAAGGATAGAGCCTAGGGAGTATATTCTCCATTGCAGTTAATTCATTCTGATTTGTGTTCTGTGGAACTTCCTTCTCTGGGTGGGTATTTCATTAATTTTTATTGATGATTTTAATAGGAAGAATTGGGTTTATTTTCTGCGAAATAAATTTGAAACAAAAGTCAATCGGAATATATAATAATATTTAGAAAGGAATGGATTTTATATGTTGAGACAAAAGCCAATCGGCTTAAGCGACAAGGAGCAGGAGACGAGAAAAAAAGGAGGCGGCTACTCTAACTTGAAGCAAAATAATGCTTCTGGTATTTAATGTTGAGCCAATCGACATAGAGAGAGAAAGACAACAATAGATAGTGAGAAGCTTGAAGGCTTACTTCAAAGTCTTCTGACCAACACATATATAGATACACAATAGTAAGTGTTCTACTCCCCAACCACATCTCACCAACAAACATTAATAAAGGTACTGCCCAACAACCAACAACATATAATAAATGTCATAATAATTAAACTAATTCAACAATTAATTAATGTAGTAAACTTGGTTTAGGATTAAATCCTACACGATCTAATGCAAAAGATTTAGTCTCAGAATAAAAATGTGATATCAACAAATATGCGTAGATCAGATATAAGTCCGCTTTAGAGGAAGACTTTATGTTACGTGTTCCATCGCATAATAAAATTACTTGTTTAAGTTTGTCAAAATATTTTCTATCTCATAACTTAGTAATTGCTAAATCAGAAGATATTGGTTATCTCACTCCTTCCCGTTAAACAAGTTGTGTCTGAATTTTATTTGTTCATCAATCTGGTCTTGTTATGTGCTTCCTTTATTTTTCTGTGTGCATCTTTCGGACAGACCTTGTCTGTGGGTTGTAGGGGTCAATGAGTTGTAAACGAGGATGAATATTACCATGGACGAGCAATTTGGGGGGTGGTGGGTGGGATAAGGACTTGGAGAAGGAAAAATCATGTAGTCTACGAATAATAACATGCGACATAGGATTTGTTGATTTTGAGGTTTCCTTGAATATGCATATCTTTTCGACACATGTATTTTTCTTATTTTCCTACTTTTATCCGTGAGAACGCTCACTGTCTTTTCACTCGATTTTTTCGTTTTTTTGGCTACTAGCTACTCTTTTAGGAAATAATAAGCTAACTGCATTTCACAACACTTGCGAAATTCACCTTCTTTCTTTCCAGGACATATTGAAGGCGTTCTTGGAAAACAAATCGACTTGAATAAAAGGGCTCATTTGCTGGTGCAGCGATTATCGCATGCGAGCAAACCTCGATGTTGTTTTTCCCTGAATTGGCGATAAAAATTTGTGTTTGTAGTTTGTGATAGGTTCCATATGCCACTGTTTCATTCATATGTAGCATGAAGCAAATATGTATTATTAGACTAACTGCACATTGCTTTGTAGCTGTTGTTTAAAGCTCTTCAATGTTCTAATCCAATGGCGGCAATAAAAAAGTGAGCTTTAGTAAGTTGGATGAATTGACTCTTGTTATTTACTATGTTACCCGGATTCTTTGATTTGATTGCCGCATTCGTGTCTGACACGATACGATATGGGTGTGAGTGCGGGATCCTTATCGGATATGGTAAAAAAAGATTTAGTACTTTGACGGAGACTATGTGCATCTCCAATATTCTCCATTCTGTACGTAGTAAGGAGGATATTAGAGACTTTTTTTTTTTTTTCCGGGGATTGGGGGGAGGTTAGCTGGCTAGGCGCTTAGGCCCGGTATCGAACCTGGGACAGTGGATGTTACCCACTAGGCTACCATGCCTTCGATGGAGGATATTAGAGACTTATTTCCCAAACTAAGATCTATATTCCCTTTATAAATGTTAGTTAATTCTTTAACTTTCTTGTATGCCCCTAATTCTATTCTTATTTACGTCCCCGTGTCCGAGTTTTTAGAAGGGTCTCGATGTCCTTACTTTTTGAAAGAGGTATAAGTATATAACATTTAGATATGTACATGTATTCGACAACCGTACTCGAGTTCGGTAACATAGGTTATTTATAGGAATATTTATGGAGATGCATACAAATATTTTTCTGGAGTGTTTAATATCTTGAACTACACCGTTAGGTTGACTTGTCCGTTGGGTTGTTATTGTTCTCATATTGCTCTCGTATTAATTAATTCAACAAACACTACATTTATTGTATTTAAAATTCTTAGATGTTTTTTGTTTGTCATTTTACAGAAAAAACTAAACCATTGTGTGTTTGAATTGGGAAAATTAATTTGGAATTTTTGGCATCTTATTCCAAGTGATTCAGAGTGAATTTACACTTGAAGTTCCACACCAAGGTTCGAAGGAAACGAATTGCGAGTTTGTAAGATATATAGCAAGTCAACTCTAGTATACGTAAATCCTTCAGTTTTGCAGTGAGTTGGCAACTTTGGTAAGCATTGAGTTGAGATGGAAAAAAATCGGAGATAGACTGGTTTATTTGATCTAATCAATAGTCGTATCTTTCACTTACATTATTTTTTGGCTTGTATGTATATAGAGTCCAAACATATTGTGATTGAAGTGTGAGACTAATAGATCAGGTACGCCCACACATTTCCGCTGAGAGGCTTAATCTCCTCCCCTCCCCATTTGTAACTGTGTAGGATTCCTTCATTGTAATCGATTAGAAGGATTGCGAGTTCATTCTCCGAGCTTCAGGAAAAAAAAGTCATCATTGTACCTTAGTTATTGATGGACAGTTACAAGAGGTGGATTTGCAGCCTATAAAAAGGATGTTTTCCCTGCCATAAAGAGATATCCGAAAATTCACATCTCCCTCTGCATTTTGCAATTTTTCCTTTTGCACTTGCATATCATTTTGTCTAAGAGTTCTACGGTTATCTAAACGATTCGAAGGTTCTGCTTCTTTTTCTTCAAAGAAATAGAAGGTTTGGGCGTTGTATCTTGGGAGTTCAGTGTTCAAGAGGCCAGAAGAGATAAAGGCGAGCATATTGAACTTAAGAGGAAGCGGTGTACTGCTGTCTCGTCTAGGAATTAATTCAAATACCGGTTGAGGTTGTGAGTTTGTTCTTTACTGTTTTCTTTATTTTTCTGTAATAGAAAATCAATAACATTTCTGAAATTGTTTTTACTGCCATGTTTATTTTTCTGGAAAAAATTAATAATCAGTAGCAGTGTACTGTTTTAGTTTTTTAGTCTTCAATTTCTGCCCCTATTTTAATTTGTTCTATTCTGCTATAAATATAAAAACAGTAACAAAAGCATTTCAGTAAACCAGAAAATCTCTAACTCTATTTTGGTAGCTAAGCCAGATGAAGAACTTAATCTTAGGAAGGGTGGGAGTTTTCCAAATTCAGTTAAGTTCAGGAGGGGCTGCTAATAGGAGTCTGAGAGATTAACTGATAAGAATATTTGACAGAAAATAACTCAGTCGAGGACTTATTCAAATATGAGATATTAGTTGCATCATGTCTAATAGAAAGGCGAGTAGAAGAAAGGATTTTAGCAACATCCAGGGGCAAGGGTTGGGAGTAGACTTGGAAATTAAGCAATTTGCATGATATGGGATGGGATGGCTGACAAAGTAGACATGATTAAGGTAACATGGTAGGTGAGAGACCAACAAGACTCTATTTGGATAGTCATTCAATTGGGATTAAAAAATTGAATTTGAGTTTGAAGAGAGAAATTTTAAAAAATAGAATTTTTCGGATTGAAAATTGTAGGATATTTGTTTGGATAGCGAGAAGGTGATTTTTCATTTTGATTCTCAATACCCTTCCCACGCCCCTCGTTATACTCCATTATTTTTTTCAATCATCACTTCTCTGATTGTTGAATTTGCATTACAGGCATGTCCATACATTGTCGACTATTACAATAAATTAATACACAAATTAACTCTACTACATTCCAAGCATATTTTACATGTTTATTCAAACTAAACAAAGCACATTTTTATTTGAATTCAAAGAAAACAAAAAATTCCCGCGGACGTGAGGGTTGTGTTGGTGGGTGATCCAGTAAGTATTCTCGTAAGCGACTCCATGATCGATAGGGGTCCCGCTCGATCCGTGGTGGTGAACGGCTCGAACCCACCCAAACTTTTTCCTACAAAAAAAAAAAAAAAATTACAACATCGACAACCAACTGGGTCATTACTAAAACACATTCCTCAAATTATTCTCCAACAACAAAGTAATTCCAGATTGTGGCCATGATAAGAGATATTTCTAGAAACTCACCAAGTCCCACAAGGGCTTCAACGGCTAATCTGCAGAGTAAGAATTCGTGGATGAATTGTCAATAATGTCATTCACCGTCGACGCTGATTTTAGATACTTATTTAAAATTTTGGGCCTACGCAATCTTAGAGCAATGCATTCAAATTGAGAATAATCATTGCATGAGGTCTCTGAAAATGGGTACTCGTGTGGACCTTGAACAAATAGACCTTATTGTAATTTCGAACCACCTTCAACTTTGTCGAAAGAACTTTCATCATCTATCGCAACTGTCTTCTCAGCATCGTACATGGCCTTCCATTAGGCGAGAAAAGTATTACCTTAGCTGTCGAACATAATTCATAGAACAAAGAACCATGACTCCCCTTCGGTCTAGCATCTTCGGAATATTGAATTTGCATACGTACATAAATGTCTCACGGGCAGATCGTGTTGTCAAATCTCACGGGTATCACAATCGACTGGCAGATCGTTTCGCCTTAAACTAGCCCACAAATTGCATAATGGGCCAACCACGCCATCCAAAATATTGGAGGAAACGATTTTTGGCAACGTCAGTGCCAAATCCGTCCTCAATTGATTAAATTTCTTGTTTTTTAAAAAGAAATTACTATAATAATATAAAAAATATATAACAATCCCATTTATTTCAAATTTTCTTCATAATCTCCTCCATAATTTCTTCCCATAACCGTCACTCTATTTCTCCCACACTTTCACCATATACATTTAGTCTAGCAAAATTCACTCTAACAAAATCTTGATAAATATAATTGAATTGATCAAATTCCTTGTTTTTTGTTTTTTAAAAATTACATTACCATAATAATATAAAAAATATATTACAATCACATTTATTTCTCTGTTAAAAAAAAACACATTTATTTCAAATTTCCTTCATAATCTCCTCCATGATTTCTTCCCATAACCACCACTCTATTTCTCCCACATTTTCACCATATAAATTTGGCCTAGCAAATTTTACTCTAACAAAATCTTGATAAATATAATTGTATTGAATAAATTCCTTATTTTTTAAAAAGTACATTACCATAATAATATAAAAAATAAATAACAACCACATTTATGTCAAATTCCTTCATAATCTCCTCTATGATTTCTTCTCATAACCACCACTCTATTTCTCCCACACTTTCACTATTTTTTAGCTGCATTATTTCAAAAAACTACCCTGACCACTTGGAAAATCATCAAAAACCTTAAATAACATGAAATTACACTCCAAATTCGTCCTTGCAAAAAAAATTTCTCCCAATATTTTGGATGCCCTAGTTGGCCCATTATGCAATTTGTGGGCTAGTCTAAAGTCATCTCCCATATCGTATCACATCAAATCTCACGGGTAACATACATGATGAAAGTATCTTTGAAGAATATAGTCTCTACTGTCAACTGTAAGAGTTTATTGCTAGATAAGATAGTCCATGTCTCGAGGTCCTTTATGACAAGAATTTTTAGGCCTATTTTCTCATTGCATTATAACACTCGTGCTTTGATTTTATTTGCATTTTTAAAATTGATAGAACAACTTGCATAAATCTCACCATGATCAGCAGACTCATGTTTTAAAGACTGAATTCTTAAAGGAGATGATGATAGTATTTTTTGAGGTAAGGAATTGGCCCGTAAAGGCGACGTGAGAGAAATCAAAGAAAGGTAGGAGAATATATGTAATGGGCGGTTGACGGGAACTAAAGGTGAGTTTGGAAGATATTTTAGATACAAATGTAATTTTTTTTACTGTTGAATCAACTTGGATTGCAAGACCTTTTATTCTATTTGAATTAAATAAAGTTGGAGCAATATGTTTGAACATACCCACATTTTCCATTCAAATTGGATTAAGATGGAGAATTGAGCTCCAAAATAATTGTCTAAATAGGCCTAGTCTTCCAAGCAGCAAGCTTTGAAGTCATAATATCTATAATGTTCTGTTAGGTAGAGTGGGAAATTCTCCAATTCAAAAAGGGGGAAGCCTAGGTATCTACCAAGGTGCTTAGCTGTTATAATGTTAAGATTGGTACTAATACCACAATCATTAGTGGCGGTAATATTATTTGAGAAAATGATCTTAGATTTATAGTTATATTTCTTCATTCAATGAAGCACGGATTCGTCGAATCCGTCCATACCAAAATAATTCAAAATAATGTTATTTGCCAATTTATTTTTTTACAATCAGTGTCATTTTAATTAAAAACTCAAAAAAGAACTCAATTATGAATCATGGGAGTACGATTATTTATATTTCATAGTATTTATGCAATTAGCATTTTATACAATAATCTTTTTTTTACTTAATTTAAGCATAAAAGTTTGAATTAAATACACGCTTTTAAACCTTTTAACTAAAATACTAAAATACGTGTAAGTCTCATTTTAAAATGTAAATTAAATTTGAAGTCGTATTTTCAAAATTTGGAATTGAACGATTATTTGAAGAAAAAAATTTGAATTTGAATTGCTCCCGCCTATTTTAGAGGCCAAATTTTGAGTATTTCCCGCCAAAAGTGAGATCAAACCCAATCCAAACATTATCCAAGCACACCAAAACTCCTCACCACTATTTGCGATTGAAAGAGTGGGACCAAAGGAGGAAATTTTACATTCAATTTTGTAGTACAAAAAATTTTGGACATTAATTTGAAATTTTGCAACTTCTTGAGAAACATTTCGACTCTTACCTCTTCTTTTTGGGCTTCCTAGAGTAAACCATCCCACGGATCCCATCCGGATCCGAAACAAAGCCCAAAGGCCTATAAAACCCCAAAACTCGGGGCTCCGAATAGAGTGCAATATTCGTAATACCTTTCTCTAACAGCTCCGTCAGTAATCTTTCCATCACGGCCTTTCCTAAACCAAGTCCTTGGAAACTGGGGTCCACAACCACATCCCAAATTATAGAATTAAAAACACCGTCCCCTGTCGCTCTAGCAAACGCCACGGGCATTTTCGTCTTTTCGTACTCTATCCAAAGCAAAGCGTCCGTGTTATCCAACGCCACTCGTATCTTATCCGGATCTCGACGCGGAAATCCGACGGCGACGAAGATGGAGTTCAGGTGGTCCAGGTTCAGATCGTCGACGGTTCGCCGGAGATTGAAGCCGCGTGATAATAAGGACTCGTCGGAGATGGTGAAGTTTGTAACGGCGGCGGATGGTAGTGGTTGTTGTTGTTGCTGAGCTAAGACGACGACATTTCTGGTCTGAGAAGTGGGTTTCAGAGTTGGGGTTTTTAGTAGAGGATTAATGGAGATGATGTTGGAAAGAAGCATTATTTTATGTATTTTTTTTTCGGGTGGTTTTTTTCGTGGGGTAAGGCTTATATAATGAGACTGGAAATTTAAGGGAATGGTGATTGATGATCTTACGTTGAATTGCTTAGGTTTGAGCTGAGTTCGAAGAACGTGTGGTTCTTAACTCTCATGCAAAGCTTTTGCAGGGTGCCCTCTATGAGGGGTTATGTTAAGTTTTCATAGGCACCAATTTAGATCTTCTGTAATATTCGCTAAAGTTGTATGTGACAATGACTTATTTTTTTGTGTTAATACCGCATTCTTTAACTTACGCGTTCGTAGTAACTCGTCAACAAAATCTTCTTTTGTTGAATCCAAAATATTAACAGTTTGTCCCACGAAAAGACATTTCGAATGTACAACATAAATGAGTGAATATTTTAAATGTATAAATAATGTATATACTTTTTTTACATTTCCAAGATATTGTATGTAAATTAATAAATCTTCTAAATTTAATATATACACAATGTATGTATGATGTACGCACATTTGTTTTTTTTTTTTTTAAAACTCACAAATCTTATCTACCTATATATATATATATATATATATATATATATATATATATATATATATACAAAAATTAAATTCACGTGTTTAAAATATGAAGGGACACATTTTTAAGTGTCGTATAATATATATTAGTTATTTTTTTTAAAATTTATAATTTTTATATGTAACCTCTATTTAAGAATAACTTCTATATAGTAATATTTTTCTCCGATCCCAAGAGTATTACTGTAAATTAAATTTTTATTCTTATATAATAAACTCTAAAAGTTACTTAAGAAATGAAAATGTTAAAATTAAAAATGTTAAAGAGTGTTGTGGGAATTTAACCGAGGATCCGAAGTGCATTTCAAGTTGGTCCTAGTGTTCTTGCAGTTGTCTAAACAGTTAGATTAGTACTCCCTTCATCCCAAGTTGAATAACCACATAGATTAATACTCCTTCCGTAATAAATTGAATTCACATTTGGCTTTTCACATATTTTAGGAGCGTGGTTTGTTTTAAAGTGAGTTACTATAATATTCATTCTTTTTTTTGTAGGAAAATTTTTGGGTGGGTTCGACTTCAGTCGCTACCACGGGGCATGTTAATCAGTAGGGATCATAAATCGCTTACAATGGTACTTACAGATAACCCACCAACACAGCTCTCACGTAGGCAACGAGAATTGAACACTTGACATTTGTAAGAACGTGTCAAATTCTTACCAATTGAGCCAACTTGGGTTGGTCAAAATATTCATTAACAGATACTAATGGTATGATCCATAAGTTAGTAGAACTTGCATCCTTTAAATATAAAAGCTTAGTTATGGGAGTTTAGAGAAAAAATCAAATCATTTAAAAGAAATGAACATTAATTTTGGGACAAATTAAACTAATAATATCTATATTAGATATTTAATTTGGGACGGAGAAAATAACATTTTATTTAGAAAATTTTATCCTAATTGTATAAAAGAAAGTATAATTATACGACTTGAAATAACGTAAATTTGGCTTTGAAAACAAAAAACAGTCAAATGCTATAATCAAATGACTCTTTAGTAAACATGTTGCTCCAACTATGTCGGCAGCCTACCTAGAATTTTAGGCTTTTCTTCACCGCTTTTGGGCGCATGCGCCGGTCAGGCAATGAGTACTATAGTCTATCAGATTTCTATAATGTCGAATTCGCGTTATGCTGCTGATATATCAGCATATCTATCAGTCTAGTATTATCAAAATAGAAAATCCGGCGATGTCTGAATTCATGTTGAGTTCTCGACTTTGAGATGCTCCAGTAATATAGTCATTGTTTCAAACGGGATCGGGGTTTTGTTAAAAGGAAATGGAGGAGATTATGAGGATTTAATTGACTTAGGCCAAGGAAAACAATTACTATATGGATGCGGATTTGAGTGGAGTAAAGGTTGCGAAGAGGAGATGTCTCGCAGAGGAGCAAGGGAGTGGGTCACCGGAGATGAGAAGGAAGCCAGTGATGATGAGTTTCCAGCTTCAGGGCTACAGGATGTAGGAGGACGTTGGGTTACAGAGGAGATTTTTGGACTGGGTAGGGTTGAAGACCCTCGAGATGGCCCGAATTTTGGCGGATCTAAAGCTTTTGCTATGGGTAAAGAGTTTGGCGGGCTGAAAGGCTCTAATGTGGGCTTGGTCTATGTTGGGCCGACCCAAACTAGTGTTTCTGTCGGGCAAATTGGTTACTATGTGGCTGGGCTCTATATTGTTGGACTGGCTGGGAATGGCCTAGCGCATGAGGCTATGTTTTTAGTTGTGTATGTCCATGCTGACCCAACCTCTAAGGATTTCGACTTTGCAGGCCACGTTGTTTTTCCATTTTGAATTGGAAGCATATTTTCACTTCTGGCACTACAAGCCCTTTTTCGATTTCTTTTGCTACTGGTGTTGATTCCCCGTTGAGGGCTCCTGCTGTTAAACAGGGTAAGGTGGAGGTCGCAGGATGACCTTGTTAGTAGTGCCCTAGGACAATTAACATATGTTGTACGTTTTTATATTTTTTTGAGCATGTCATTTGAATAGTTAATTTTGCTTTTGAACATCAAATACGTGATTTAATAGTAAAACTCTTTAGCTCATATAATTACTATTTTTTTTGTCCCTAGTTTTATATAATGTTATATACAAGAAATAAAACTAGTATGGTGCTCGATTGATGATCATGTTTTAATGATCATGTGTAATGGATACAAAAATGGATACAAATCATATCATAGATACGTATTATGATATATTGTATCTGGACGTGATCCGAAAGAGAAGTAATACTTCATGGTTCTTATAGTCATAAGTATTACTTCCTCAATACTATTTGGGATCCTTAGACCTTATGTCTCCATCGTTTCCAGCATGAATGGAGCTACGTTTTGACTCAGTTAAACGTTACTTTTAATCGAGTAATTAATACGACTGATGATCGTATGTAGTATCACATCATGGCTTGAATGTGAGAGACATATTGTAAGGAATTTGTCCCTCTCTTATTAGAGAGAGAGATATCAGTGGGGCCCTCGATAGGGAAGACTGTTTAAATTCATGGTTGTGCTCAAATTTATTTAATAAATTGGTTATTAAATATTATTTGTTGGAACGATCTACCTGGAGATCGAGCAGAAATATAATTAGTTTTATAAGGGTGACTACTACCATGCCTTATGATTAATTTGGATATCGCGAGACAAATGGATTAAATAGTGGATTGATATTAGGTTCCACCGAACATTCATTCACTCTGGGTAGTCACAATATCCTGCTAGGGACCGCTTGTGATTTATTAACATATACTACTTGAAGGGATTCATGGGCGGAAACTCGTTCCAAACACCCATGAGTCCTCCCCTGAAGGATCCGCTCATACAAATTCGATTCGGTAAAACAGTGAAAAACTTACGTTTCTTGGATTCAAGAAGCTACTTCTTGAATGGAGGATGACGTTTCTTGGATGCTAATCGCCACCAACGAAATTCCCTCTGCGGAATGTCCCTCTACCAGTATCCACGCGACGCAAGCAGGGCGACGATTGCTAGCTCTTCGTTTTTCTGAGATTCGGGAATTAGAGAGAAAAGAGAGAGGCGGAAAAATCCGAAATCTGATTTCGGGTGAATTGTTTAATTGCGGCTGAAGCAAATATAGGCTAGGGTTTCGGCTGAGAGTTAGTTATATAGGGTGTGAGTTTGTTCCCATAACCAACTCTCACGTCCTCCACTTCTCTCAGCAGTGGGAGTCTAAACTCCCACGTCCTATCAACCTCTTTTGGCAGTGGGAGTCTATAACTCCCACGTGCACTAGACTTCTGCTGGTAGTGGGAGTCTTTATCGGATAATGACTCCTACGTAATCCCCGCTATACCGAAAATGCCCCTTATCTCTAATTCGAATAATAACACTTTATTATTCTCGGGAAAAGTGAATGTCGGATACAATGAACCTAGACACATTCTAGATTCATTGAATCTGGACATGAAGCTTCGTTAGCTCGTCTATGCGTGTGACCACGTAGGTTCATATCACAATGGCAATGAAAACACACTTAGTAGTAGTGTGAGTTCATAAATCACTGGCTGGTCCCCTAGCAGGGACATTGTGACTACCCAAAGTGAATGGATATACAACGGAACCTAATATCAATCCACTATTTAATCCCTTTGTCTCACGATATCCTAATTAAGCATAAGGCATGGTAGTCGTCACCGCTTATTAAGCTTAATTATATTTATGCTCGATCTCTAGGTAGATCTGTTCCAACAAATAGTATCGATAACCACTTTATCAAATACATTTGAGCACGACCATGCATTTAGACAGTCTTTTCCCTATCGAGGGGCCCATGGATATCTCTCTCTAATAATAGAGAGGACAAATTCCTTACAATGCCTCTCACATTCAAGCTATGATAGGATGCTACATCCGATCACCGATCGTATTGATTACTCGATTAAAAGCAACGTACTGATCGAGTCGAAAACGTGGCTCCATTCATGCTAGAATCAAATGGAGACATAAGGTCTAAGGATTCTAAAATAGTATTGAGGAAGTAATACTTATGACTAAGGACCATGAAGTATTACTTCTCTAACGGATCACGTCCAATACAATGTATCCCTATATATTGCATCTATGATATGATTTGTATTCATTACACATGATTAGTAAAACGTAATCATCAATCAAACATCATACTAGTTTTATTTCATTGTAAAATAGATTACATAAAAATAGGGACAACTAGAATAGTAATTACATAAGCAAATGAGTTTTACTATCAAATCACGCATTTGATGTTCATAAGCAAAATTTACTATTCATATGAAATGCTCAAAAAGATAAAACGTACAACATATGCTAATGGTCCTAGGGCACTACTAACACTACTAAGTATGTTTTCATTGTCATTGTGATATGAAGCTACAGGATCACACGCATGGACGAGTTAACGTGTTTTATGTCCAGATTCAATGAATCTAGAATGTGTCTAGGTTCATTGTATCTGCCATTTATTTTTCTGAGAATAATAAATTGTTATTATTCAAATTAGAGATTAAGGATGAGCACTTTCGGTATTTGGCGCTGAGATTACGTGAGAGTTATTATGCGATAAAAACTCCCATTACCAGAAGAGGTTGGGATGACGTGGGAGTCAGTTTTCGGAATAAACTCTCACGCCGTATAGAATTCTCTTTTGGGCGAAACCCTAGATATACTTTTTCAGAGCCGAAAAAACCTATCATCGAAATAAGAATTTTTCCATCTCTTCTCTCTAGATTTCCAAAACTAAGAAAATGAAGAGTTAGCACTCGCTGCTCGATTCGTCACGTAGATACCGGTAGAGAGCAAATCCGCGAGAGACATCTTTTGGTGGTTGCAACACAACATCTGAATCAGAAACCATTAACGAAAAATTGTAAGTCATTTTTGTCTTTTATTCGATTCTCATAGTGTAAACGAATCCTATCGGGGAGGATTAATGGGTATTTAGAACGAGTTTCTGCCTATGAATTCCTTCAGTGGTATCAGAGCCAAGTTCAGACTATTCAAATTCGATAATGTTAGTCACAATCATAACACGTATCAATCTCGATTTGATATGTGTATGTGTGAAACAGAAAAACTGTTTTCCGTAATTCTGATATATGCGATATATGTTGATCATTTAATCTGATTAATATGTTTATTTACATGATTCAATCTGTTTTTAATTCGATTAATATTCCATAAACTACTCTTGTATGCAATTTGTTATTAATTTGATTAATAATGCATAAACTGTTATTGTATGCTATTTAGTTTTGATCTTATTGATCTCGCATAAAATGTTTATGTATATGGATTATATTGTATAAACCAGTTATTAATTTGATATACATGTTAGGCGATTTAGGGTAAAATCGGGGCAGAAAACGCATTCCATAAGCAGAGGGAAAATCATATTTTCCTTTCGGGGGCGCTGCCCCTTGGACCCCGTCCGGGGCGCAGCCCTAAGACTTCGTATTTGTACTCGTTAATGATTTCATTATGCTTTATGTGAGTTTTAGAATGGTGAATAGTATGACCTACTATACCCCCCTCTTGTTTTTACATTTATTGGGTCGTAATTTTATAATACGGTCTGCGAGCCGTTTTTTCAATATTGTTAAATTGTAATTGCTTTATTAGAGTAGTTTTATTACTTTATTTTGAAGGTTGTGTATGCCCATGCAATTATGTAACAAGACTGGAAGATTCTGGATCGAAGACTCTATCCATATGATAGGTATTGAGTTAGATTGGCAATTGGCTCCCACAAGGCTCGTGGGAGTCATCATAGGAATAGGCTATGCCGTCTCACATTTTATATTTATTTATCTTGTATTATGCATATGATGCTTAATTCTTGTCTAAAGGGGTCTAACAACATATTCGTCACATTAAATTGTTTTAATTAAGTCTTAAAATGCCTACCATTTTCTAAGCAATTCTGAAGTTTGGATCATCATATTGTCTGCTTGCCAAAACAACAAATAAGTGGTTATCTAGGCAAAAGGAGATGGGAAAATGGTGATTTCCATAAGCTTATATATGGTTCGACTTAATTAGGCTATCAAAATAGTTTTGAGCCTAGGGCATAACATGGGAAATAGACGGGACATTTAGATGTCAATCTCATGGTTCGTTTTTACTTTAATTATGGGTGATAAGTCAAAGCTTACTTATAATTGCTGCAAAATGGTTTCTCCACTATTTATCAAGTGTTGAATAATTGTGGAAAAATTTTGCTCAAAAAAATTAATTAATGACTTTGCAAATAATTATAATGTAGATAATGGCAACCAACACTTCACACAATTCATTGCGATCTGCTCTTGAAAAAGAAAAAACTAAATGGGTCCAATTTTCTTGATTGGGCTCACAACTTAATGATTGTCCTTAAGAAAGAAAGAAAGTTATATGTTCTCGACACTGATATTCCTGAACAACTTGCAAACAACATCCCTAGAGTTGAGAAAGATGCTTGGAAGAATCATGTGGATGATTCTAATGATTTGACTTGTCTCATGTTAGCCACAATGAGTTATGAGCTTCAAAAACAGTTTGAAGAGGTTGGAGCTTTCCAGATGATGGGTCACTCAAGGAAATGTTCCAAGAGAAAACCCGTTAAGAAAGATTCCTCACCACAAAGACGTTGAACAGATTGAAGATGGCCCCTGGCACTTCTGTGAGTGTACATGTTCTTAAGATAAAGGGCTATCTTGACCAACTTGGGGCTCTTGTAGGTCATGACATGACCATATATATGATCTTGGGCTCACTACCACCTGAGTATGACCAGTTTTTCATGAACTTCAACATGTATGCTATGGAGAAGTCCATACATGAGATACACGGGATGCTCAAACAGGTTGACTGAACATTAAGAAAACTCTTGATGTCTTAATGGTTCAAAAAGGAAATTTCAAGAAGAACAAAGGAAAGGGAAAGCCAATGGCCAAGAAGGGCAAAGGCAACAATAAGCCCAACCCCAAGGCTAAGGCACCAAAAGAAGGGTTTGATTCCATTGCAATGAACAAGATCATTGAAAACGGAACTGCAACCTCTACTTCGAAGAAAAGAAAAAGAGAAAAAGGAGAAAGACAGTTTGACTGTCTCTCCAGGTATTTATGTTATTAATATTAACATTTCTGCTCCTACTTCATGAGTATTAGATACTCGGTTGTGGATCTCACATTCGTGCAAATGTGCATGGGTTCAAAATGAGTAGATCATTGGCAAAAGGAGAAGTGGATTTATGAGTAGCGAATGGAGCCGAGTTGTAGTTGTAGCTACAGGGACATTTAATTTAGTTTTGCCAAGTGGCCTTATTATTGAACTGAATAATTGCCTTTATGTTCCAACTTTGAGTATGAATATTATTTCAATTTCTTGTTTGGATATTAATGGTTTTGAAATTAATATTAAGAATAAAATTTGTACCCTTCGTAAAGATGGTATCTTCTATGAAGATGCCTCTTTGATTAGTGCAATCAATATTCTTAACCTCGATGAATCCATTAATAAGCCCATCTATAACATTAATATAAAGAGGTTTAAATCAAATGAATTAAACCAAACCTACTTTTGGCATTGTCGTTTGGGCCACATCAACGAGAAACGCATATCAAAATTCCATCAAGATGAAATTAATATTAAGAATAAAATTTGTACCCTTCGTAAAGATGGTATCTTCTATGTAGATGCCTCTTTGATTTGTGGAATCAATATTCTTAACCTCGATGAATCCATTAATAAGCCCATCTATAACATTAATACAAAGAGGTTTAAATCAAATGAATTAAACCAACCCTACTTTTGACATTGTCGTTTGGGCCACATCAACGAGAAACGCATATCAAAATTCCATCAAGATGAGATTTTGACATAATTTGACTTAGAGTCTTATGACACATGTGATTCTTGTTTGTTAGGCAAAATGACTAAAACTCACTTTACTTGACAAAGTGAGAGAGCTTCTGATTTGTGGGGCCTCATGCATATAGATGTATGTGGACCAATAAACACTAGTGTTAGAGGAGGTTTTCAACACTTCATCACATTCACAGTAGATATGGCTATGTCTATCTAACGAAACATAAATCAGAATATTTTGGAAGATTCAAAGAATTCCAAAATGAAGTACAAAATCAACTTGGTAAAAGTATTAAAATACTTCGACCAGATCGAGGTGGTGAATACCTTAACCAGGAGTTTGACGAACATCTTAGAGGTTGTGGAATTGTTTCACAATTAACTCCTCCTGGCACACCACAATGGAATGGTGTGTCAGAACGAAGAAATCACACATTACTAGATATGGTTCGATCTGTGATAAGTCAAACAAGTCTTCCAATTTCATTTTGGGGATACACCCTAGAAACTATTGCATTCATATTGAATAGAGTTCCTTCCAAAGCGGATCAGAAAACTCCATATGAGATATGGACTGGGAAGCGACCTACTTTGTCATTTCTCAAAATTTGGGGATGCGAGGCGTATGTAAAATGCTTATTATCTGATAAACTCGCCCCTAAATTTGACAAGTGTTTGTTTATGGGATATCCTAAAGAAACTAAAGGATATTACTTCTATCTTCCATCAGAGAACAAAGTGTTTGTTGCTCGAAACGGTTTATTCCTTGAAAGGGAATTTATTTCTAAAAGGGATAGTGGGAGTAAGATCCATCTTGAGGAAATTCAAGATCTCCAAACAACATCTGAACCAGCTTTGAAACTTCAAGCAAGCTCACGTGCTGATACTGAGCTTCAGTCTTTGACATAAGGCCTAAGGAGGTCAAGTTGGGTACATCAACAGCTTGAGAGATATGGATTTCTCGTAACTGATGATTAATCAAGATGAACCCACTTCCTATAAAGAGGCAATTCATAGTTCTGAGTCTGACAAGTGGCTAGAAGCTATGAAGTCTGAGATGTAATCCATGTACGATAACCAAGTGTGGACTTTGGTTGACCCACCCGAATGGTGTAAGGTCATTGATAACAAGTGGTGTTTCAAAAAGAAAACCGACATGGATGGTAATGTACACACTTTTAAATCTCGACTAGTAGTTAGAGGTTATAGACAAATTCATGGTATATAAACCTTTTCTCCTATCGTTATGATAAAGTCTATTAGGATTTTACTTGTCATAGCCGCATATTATGACTATGAGATACGGTAAATGGACGTTAAGACTGTGTTTCTTAATGGAAACCTTCTCGAGAATGTGTATATGACACAACCCGAGGGCTTTGTTGATCCATCAAATCTTAACAAAGTGTGTAAGCTTCAAATGTCCATTTATGGATTGAAGCAAGCATCTAGAAGTTGGAATCGTGGTTTCGATGAAGCAATTAAAGAATTTGGTTTCATAAAAAACGAAAACGAGTCTTGTGTTTATAAGAAAGTAACTAATAATGCAATAGTGTTACTTGTGCTTTATGTGGATGACATCATACTTATTGGAAATGACATCCCCACATTACAAAGTGTAAAATATTGGTTGGGGAAGTACTTTTCCATGAAAGATTTAGGCGAGACTACCTACTTTTTTTATATAAGGATCTATAGAGATAGATCCAACAAAATGATTGGCTTAAGCCTGACTGGATACATTTATAAGGTAGTGAAACGCTTCAGTTTGCAAGATTCCAAAAGGGGATACTTGCCCAAGTCACACGGCATTAAACTCAGCAGAACTCAAAGACCTTCCACAAAGGAAGACCAATAGCACATGAGTAAGATCCCATATGCTTCAGCCATTGGGTATATTATGTATGTCATGTTATGCACTCGCCCAGATGACTCATTTGCATTAAGTATGACTAGCAGATTTCAAACACATTCTCAGGCGTTTTCATCTGATTAGAGAGATCATCGATAGATGAGACGTTAAAATTTGTAAAGTTCATACAGACGACAACATTGTAGATCCATTGACCAAGCCACTTCCGCAGCCTAAACATGAGAGTCATACTAGGTCAATGAGATTGAGGATTATGTATGATTAGACCAAGGGCAAGTGGGAGATTGTTAGTAGTGCCCTAGGCCCATGAGCATTTGTTGTACATTTTTATATTTTTTTGAGTATGTCATTTGAGTAGTTAATTTTTCTTTTGAACATCAAATACGTGATTTGATAGTAAAACTCATTAGCTCATGTAATTACTATTATGTTTGTTCCTAGTTTCATGTAATGTTATATATAAGAAATAAAACTAGTATGGTGTTTGATTGATGATCATGTTTTACTGATCATGTGTAATGGATACAAATCATATCATAGATACGTATTGAGATATATTGTATCGGACGTGATCCGAAAGAGAAGTAATACTTCATGGTTCTTTTAGTCATAAGTATTACTTACTCAATACTATTTGGGATCCTTAGGCCTTCTTTCTCCATCGTTTCCATCATGAATGGAGCTACGTTTTGACTCAATTGAACGTTACTTTTAATCGAGTAATTAATACAACTAATGATCGGATGTAGTATCCCATCATGACTTGAGTGTGAGAGGCATTGTAAGGGATTTGTCCATCTTTTATTACAGAGAGATATTCGTGGGCCCTCAATAGAGAAGACTGTTTAAATGTATGACCGTGCTCAAATTTATTTAATAAAGTGGTTATTAAATATTATTTGTTAGAACAGTCTGCCTGGAGATCGAGTAGAAATATAATTAAGCTTTATAAGGGTGACTAATATCATGCCTTATGCTTAATTTGGATATCGCGAGACAAAAGGGATTAAATAGTCGATTGATTTTAGGTTTCATCGAACATTCATTCACTATGGGTACTCACAATGTCCTGTCAGGGACCGCTTGTGATTTATGAACACATACTACTACTAAGTATGTTTTCAATGCCATTGTGATATGAACCTACAGGGTCACGCGCATAGATGAGTTAACGGGCTTTATGTTCAGATTCAATGAATCTAGAATGTGTTTAGGTTCATTGTATCTGACATTTATTTTTCTGAGAATAATAAAATGTTAATATTCGAATTAGAGATTAAGGATGAGAATTTTCGGTATTTGGCTTTCGCTGAGATTACGTGGGAGTTATTATGCGATAAAAACTCCTACTACCTGAAGAGGTTGGGATGACGTGGGAGTTAGTTTTCGGAACAAACTCTCACGCCATATATAATTCTCTTTTTGGGCGAAACCCTAGATATACTTTTTCAGAGCCGCAAAAACCTATCACCGAAATAAGAATTCTTCCATCTCATCTCTCTAGATTTCCAAAACTCAGAAAACAAAGAGCTAGCACTCGTTGCTCATTTCGTTGCGTGGATAACGGTGGAAAGCAATTCCGCAAGGGACGACTTTTGGTGGTTGCAGCACAACATCTGAATTAGAAACCATTAACGAAAAATTGTAAGTCTTTTTCGTCTTTTTTCTATTCTCATAGTGTGAACGAATCCTATCGGGGGAGGATTAATGGATGTTTAGAACAAGTTTCTACCTATGAATCCCTTCCAGACCCTCCAAGTCCCATGAATTGCTTGTTCTTGAATTTTTCGGGACTTAACAACTCTTGGACAATTCATGACTTAGCACGTCTCCTAATTGCTCGCTTTTCTAATAGTTTTTTCCTTTTTATAATAAATTCGTTGGTACACTTCATGATCAATATCATGCTAGTATTATGTTTTATTTAATGTTATAAATTAGGATTTACTTCAAATTTTATCTAAGCAAACAATGGGGGCGACCGTCCCAAACTTGAAGAAGCATCCCTCGAGGTAGAGATTTGCTGCAACATGGCTTCGAATGAAAGATCGGGAGCGGACGTTCTGTTCGTATCTGGCGTGGTAGCTGGCTCACTAGACAGTGTCGTTTTCAGCTTATCTTCCCTCCTAGTTTTATGGGTTTTGAAAGTTTGCAGAGAAAACTCTGACAGTTGTGGAAGACCTTGAAGGGATTCATGGGCGGAAACTCGTTCCAAACACCCATGAGTCCTCCCCTGAAGGATTCGCTCATACAAAAACGAATCGAAAACAGCGAAAAATCACTTACATTTTTCGGCTAAAGATGTTGTCTTTCGGATGTGTGCTGCTGCCACCAAAAGCCTTCCCTTGCGAAATCGCTTTCTACCGGTATCCATGCGACGAAACGAGCAGCGAGTGCTAACCCTCCGTTTCTGAGTTTAGGGAATAAAGAAAGAAGAGAAGGGTAGAAATCCTGAAATCTGATTTCGGGAGAGATTGGTTTATTGCGGCTCAAGCATTCATTCTAGGGTTTCGGCCAAGAGAGGTTTATATAGGTTGTGAGAGTTTGTTTCAAGAACAACTCCCACGTCCTATCCACCTCTTTTGGCAGTGGGAGTCTTCAACTCCCACGTCCCCTAGACTTCTACTGGTAGTGGGAGTCTTTATCGGATAATAACTCCCATGTAATCCCAGTTAAAACTAAATACAAAAAATACCCCTCATTCTCTCTAATTCGAAATAATAACAACTTTATTATTCTCAGAAAATAAATGTCAGATACAATGAACCTGAGACATTCTAGATTCATTGAATCGGACATGAAGCTTCGTTAACTCGTCTATGCGTGTGACCACGTAGAGTTCATATCACAATGGCAATGAAAACACACTTAGTAGTAGTGTGAGTTCAAAAATCACAAGCGGTCCCTAGCAGGACATTATGACTACCCAAAGTGAATGAATTTACGGTGGAACCTAATATCAATCCACTATTTAATCCCTTTGTCTCGCGATATCCTAATTAAGCATAAGGCATGGTAGTCGTCACCCTTATTAAGCTTAATTGTATTTATGCTCGATCTCCAGGTAGACTGTTCCAACAAATAGTATCTGATAACCACTTTATCAAATACATTTGAGCACGGCCATGCATTTATACAGTCTTTCCCTATCGAGGGGCCCATGGATATATCTCTCTCTAATAAGAGAGGAAAAATTTCCTTACAATGCCTCTCATATTCAAGCCATGATAGGATACTACATATCCGATCATCAGTCGTATTGATTACTCGATTAAAAGTAACGTCCGACTGAGTCAAAACGTGGCTCCATTCATGCTAGAATCAATAGAGACATAAGGTCTAAGGATTCTAAAATAGTATTGAGGAAGTAATACTTATGACTAAGGACCATGAAGTATTACTTCTCTAACGGATCACGCCCGATACGATATATCTCAATACATTGTATCTATGATATGATTTGTACTCATTACACATGATTAGTAAAACATAATCATCAATCAAACATCATACTAGTTTTATTTCATTGTAAAGTAGATTACATAAAACTAGGGACAACTAGAATATTAATTACATAAGCAAGTGAGTTTTACTATCAAATCACGCATTTGATATTCATAAGCAAAATTAACTATTCAGATGAAATGCTCAAAAAGATATAAAACGTACAACATATGCTAATGGTCCTAGGACACTACTAACAGACCTCTGGTTTGAATGTGACCCCGATTTTATTTTTTTGGGTTATAGAGTCTATTTGTAAGGGCATATTAATGCGTATCTTAGGAAATTTGTTCTATAGAATTTGCTATGCTCATAAGTCAAGTAATGTTCTGTATCACTTGCTGATTGAATATCCTATGAGGCTTGACGCCTCTTTTCAAAGGTTAGGAGATTTATCGAACTTCTACCTCTCTAATGTAATTTCTAATATCGATTATTGATATTACCTTTTCCTTAAAAAAATGACTCTTTGCATTAATTACTAAAACAATAAACTGATTATCAATATATGTTGTGATAAGATGATATCCCTCTATATCACTCGGTATGATAATCCCTTACTATTGATCCTCTCGAGGGAAAAAAAGTGATGTATATTTATATTTTAGTTTATCTAATATAAATGTCAATTCTTTAAAAAAAAAGTATAATTGCTTCTTAAACTCTTATAAGTAACTTCTCGAATTAATAGCTAAATTAGTCATCAACTAACTTTCGCCCTGCCACTTTCATCATTTTCAAGTTTTTTTAACTTTTTTGGTCATCAATTTATTTTTGAACAGCCACTTTCATCATTTTTAACTTTTTTCAGCCACTTTCATCCCCAAAGATTTTACGAGCAGAGCAATCATTTTTATCATTCTGTCAAATAATTGTCTAAAAACAGTCAAAATTGATGAAACTGTAGATCCACAACATTGCAGCTTGGAGTGAAATTACCATCTATCACCCCAAACTCAAACTTAAGATCTTGAAATTCATTTACTGTTCGTAAAAAATGTCTGCTCGTAAAATATTTGGGGATGAAGAAAGTTAAAAAAAGTTTAAAATGATGAAAGTGGCTGCTTGAAAATTATTTAATGACCAAAAAAGTTAAAAAAAACTTGAAAATGATGAAAGTGGCAGAATGAAAGTTATTTGATTACTAATTTGGCTATTAATTCTAACTTCTCTTACTATAGTGCATAATATTAGCTCCTTGAAACTAAAAGTAGAAATCCCACCTGCAAGTGCCAGTTTAACTTGAGGAGGGGTGAACTAGTAGCGGTTGGCAAGATATCTTTGTTTCTATTCTATTAGGAATTTCAAATTTTCTTGGTGAATTATATTTATGTATTTACGCTTCTTGTGAAAATTTTAATATTCTTTGCTACTTGCTCGTAGCTCCTATTTCATATCGAAAAAACAAATTCTGATTTTCATTTTCCTTGTAATGGACTTGGAAGAAGGGTACATATAAAGTATCGACTTAGGATATATTATAAATAGAGCAAATCACTCTTTTTGGACTTCAATAATTTATGTTTTTGCTTTTTAGACTTAAAATTTTATTTTATCCAGGCATAAAATTCAACATTTTACGATTAGCTTTTTATGAATTTTTTTAAAATTTCCGACAAATAAGTCATCTGAAACCAAAAGGAGAATGTTTTGCACAAGAACAAAATTGTCTTTATAGAAGTACCACCACCTCCTCCATCCCCTCCTCCGCCATCACCACCACCTCCCTCTCCAACATCACCATCTCCACACAAATGTAATTTCTAGCACTACTACTTGATTGAACATAATGCTAAACATGAACTGAAAGTTCTTTTTCCGGCGGATTTGCTTGCTTGTTATAATGTTGTTAATCAAATTGGGAATTGGGAATTTCTCGCGTCATCTATGCTTTTGGCACTACATTTGTGTGGAGATGGTGATGGTGGAAAGGGAGGTGGTGGTGGTGGTAATGGCGGAGGAGGGGAAGGAGGAGGAGGTGGTGGTGGTCCTTCTGTAAGGACAATTTGACCCTTGTACAAAATGTCTCGTTTTAGTTTTAGGTGACTTTTTTGTCGGAATTTTTAAAAAAATTCATAAAGAGCTAATCATAAAATGTTGAAATCCATGCTTGGATAAAATAAAACTTTAAGTCTAAAAAACGAAAAGTATAAATTGTTGAGGTTCAAAATAGGTGATTTGCTCTTATAAATATGGAAATTTCTGATATGGCTTTGGTCCACTTGACTGAGATTCGGCCACGTCGCCCCCTCCCTTTTTTTTAAAAAAAAAAAAAATTCTCTCTGTCACAGTTAAAATACAAAAAAAATAGTTCTAATATGGACACAGTTAAAAGTAAAAAAAAATATCTCTCTCCTCATTTTATAGTGATGTGACAAATGTGTACAATTTTTGTGCTTTTAACTGTGTCCATATTAGGACTATCTTTTTTTGTATTTTAACTGTGACTGAGAGATAAATTTTTTTTTTTTAAAGGTAGGGGCAACGTGACCGAATCTCAGCCAAATATGACCCTGGTCCATATCAGAATACTCCTATAAATATTCAATGTAATTTAAGTAGTAATATTCCATAACACGTTGGAGTCATCTTGGGACATCTCCTAGCAATGAGGCTAGTGGCGGACCTACATTCAAAGTGTAGGGGATTTCGCCTCCCCCAAATTTTGAACCGATTATATTTTAATGTGTTAAATAACTTTATTTTATTTTGTATTTTATTAAAATTTGTGTTTTGTCTTTTTTAATTTTAAAATTATTGTCTTATAATTTCTCAAAGTATAATGAACTTTAACTTTAACATCCTGAATCCACCCTAAATGAGGCCAAAATTTTGGAGTTTGTATAAAAACAAATCTAGACAGGTAAAGAGAAAACAATTTTGTTGCCATGGGAACGGAAAAAATTTCCTATGAGACGGTCATTGTGGGTACCTGTGAGACATGAAAATCTGCGAGACTTACCCTGCAGGTGAGCCCTCTCTCAAATTATATGAGAGGAGTGTGGGGTCGTACCCGCAATGTCAGACTTTCCCCATGGGAACCAATTAGAAGAACAAACGCACAAAGAGGAATATACCGTTGCCAAAGCGGTTATGAATTGAATATCATAAACCCTTTAACATTTAGCAAACCCTTTAACGAATTATTTAATTTTTAAAAAAAAATTGACTTTGACGTTTATTTATTGACTTTTCTTCTGTTATTCTTTTCGAGGATCTACGACTACGACTTTATAGTCGTAATATTAATTCTCAGTCAAAATACAACCTCCTCAAAATGACTAATTTTCTTTTTAATTGTTTCTTCACGATGTGATTCTTATGTCAAAGCTGTTTGATAGGCTCTGAATGGGAAACAAAAGCCATAGAAACAAAAAGAAATAAAAAGGTGAATACAATGAAATAACATTTTTGATATAAAAGAGAGTCAATATATATAACTATCTACAATTGAATTGGGTCTCGATATAAAATTCTTACAGCACGTTTGGTACGCTGGAATGGAATGAAATGGAATCCCTTTCCAGGCAGAATCCTTTTTCCACCCAGAATGACTTCGGAATTCTCTTTCCATTCCAGTGTTTGGAAGGCAAAGGCAGAATGGAATGTCGATTCCTTTTCGGTGTTTGGTAAAACTATATTTTAATGTCAGAATGGAATGGAATCAAACATAATATAACTTAAATGCCCTTTTAGCATATACTAGTGATAAAACCTAATTAAACATTCATTACAAAATCTTACTTGAATAACATTGATATTATATATATATATATATATATATATATATATATATATATATATATTGTTGAAACATAAATTTTTTTATTAAAATGTCAACATAGTAATAAAAAAATATTTACTTTTAAAATTAAAAATATATTAAAACTACTACCAAGAAAAAGAAATATTTGTAAAATTACCATCTATGAATTATACTAAGTGAAATAGAATATTTATGACTAAATATGAATACATTGCTATGTAAAATGAATACTTAATAATTAATTAAAAAAGGGGTATAAATGTCAGTTACTATTTATTTATGATTCCAACTTCTCCTGGAAAGGCCATTCCATAGGTTTCGGTGTGGAATGGCCTTTCCCACTTCTTCCTGGAATCGTCATTCCCGTGGAATGATCATTCCCACTTCAAATTGCTCAACCAAACGTCGGAATGGAAAGAGAAGTGGGAAAGACCTTTCCATTCCTTTCCATTCCAGCGTACCAAACACGCACTTAGTCTCAGTTTCATATTCAAAGAAAGTTTAATTCTTAGTTTGAATTTCAAACTCAGTCAGACCAAATTCAAATACTCTTATGCTTAGTTAGGAATAATGGCGTATCTTCATGGAGGCAGGGGACATGGCACCCTATTTTTTTTTGTAAATTGCATATTAGTTTAGTGATGTATTTTTTGTATAAATATGTCTCTATAATATAAAATGTTTTGGCACCTCAAAAATTTAAAATTTCATAATAGTGATCTCTTCGTCTCAAATTGAATGTTTATTTTCTATTTAGTTCATTCTTAATGGATGTTCATTTTTTTCTTAGAATGAATGTATTTTCTCTCTAAACTACCATAACTAATCTCATATATTTAAGATATGCAAATTTACTAACATATGAGTTCTATCATTAGTTTCTTTAATTAATGGATACTATGTTAATTTACTCATGATCAAACTACTATTTTTAATTTCTGTGCTAGTCAAATGTCGACGTTTAATATGGGACAAACGAAGTATTTTATATAAAAATATATAGTAATCTAAAAAAATATAGTCCAAATTAGAGTTGAGTATAATCAGTATTTACCGAATTACTTACATTCAATTTCAGTGATTTTCAAATTTAAATTGGTAAAAAAAAGTTAGACTTCTATTACCGATTTTGAATTCAAAAATTTAATTAATATTTTTTTTATTAGTTAAATATGCATACCTAAAATTGCTGAAAACCTAAAATTCTATATTTGCTCTCCAATTCCCCAACATCCTAATTCTTCCATCCTCGGAAAACCATCGTCGGAGTAATTGATCGGCAGTTCGACTGCTCCTCCCTCTATTCAACTGCTTATTTAATTCGTGAATGTTACTCTTCCTGTAATAATGTAATTTGTGACTGGTTTTTTTTGTTGTTGTTATAATAGTGTCATGATTCCTAATTATAAAGATTATAACTTGCTTCGGTTTCATACATATTATCAATCCCAATTAAATCCTCAAAGTTATTAATAACCAAAATACTATCTATAGGAGCAAATCTGCAAACAATTTCAAAAGTAAAACTCAGGGAAGAATCAAATTCAGCATTTTTGCAAAAGTTGCATACTCCAATTCAACTTAGAATTCTCAAAATGCCCCCGAAACGTTTTGCGTTGATCGGTTCAAAATTTTGACGGACAGAATTTTTCAACGAAAGACTTTATAATACGTCCAAAATTATTTTTGGGACAATAATATCCAAAAACAATGATTCAATTGTGCATCAACTATAAATTGTTTAGGAATAAAATCGACCAACTTACCATTATATTCACTTAACTTACCTATAGTCGACTTTTAATTTGACCCGTTATATTAAAATTCTGATATCGCCACTGAAAATAAATCAAAACAAGATGTATATTAAATGAGAACGAGAAATTATCAAGTTAACAAATCGTAAGTCCTAAAAGAAACTTACCTTTTATTCCTTGCTAATAAGATGTGAAAATCACATGTGCTTTTCTTATTAAAGGATAAAAACATCACCTCTAAATTCTCCTCGCCTTTTACAAACCAAACTAGTTATTATAAATCAAAAAATCAAATTGGGATAATTAGAGAGTGAGTTGTACACAATGTTAGGGGTAAATATAATTTTTTTTTCCATAACCATAACTATCTCCACCAAATAAAATAATGAAAATAGTTATCATTGATAAAAGGAATTACAATCTACAACAAAGAACCCTACTTTTCATAATAAAAAAAACAAAGAAACCCTACAAATTTTTATGTCAGAAATGACACGTTTCTTTCTCACCTAACCCCAAACCAAAAAGATCCCAATGCTTTGTAAAAAATGTATTACATGTTGTGGACCTAACAATCCACCAACCTCAAACAATATAATATTCCATGTTAAGCATACAAATCCATATGGGAATCGGGTAGAACTACACGGGTCCCGTATCTCCCTTTTATTGGGGTAATAATCTCCTCTTCTGGTGAGGCGTCCTCCTCTTCCTTTGGTGAGACAATACCCTCTCCAAACATGAGACATGCTTTAATCGGCCTTTCTAGAGTACTCTCCGCTCTCTCCCCCCTCAAGGGCAACGCCCTTTCGGGCTTCAAAAAAAAAAAAAAAGCATACAAATCCATAAAATAATTGGCAAGCGTTGGATACGCTTTAAATTTTTCAGTACATAAAATCATATAAAAACTAGTAGAAGTATATAGTTACATTATTTTGAGGTATATTGTTCCACAAATAATTTAGTTAATAACTCGTAAAATATTTAACAAATTACTTAAGGTGATTAAAAGCATCACGATTTATATTTTGAGGTTCAATAATTTTTTTCCTCAATATATGTATAATAAGTATTTATTCGATATGGTAGTGTTAAACAACTAAAAAACTTTGAATGGCAGAAACCATTTAGAAATTGGACAAAGCAGCTCAGACGAGGTGCAATATGCGTGTCAACAGAAACGCCCAAATCGAGAATTACGGACCGGCCGAGGTAAGATGAACAGAAGCAATCGGGAAGTGGGGGCTCGAAACGGCTAGAGAGTACTATCGGTTGGGAAGAACAAACGGAAAACGGACAACATAAAAGACGACTAAAAAAGGGCAATCAAACTCCCAATAATGGTTCATATCACAGCTCTTTTCACCCGATCCTAAGCCTTACTCATTTCTCAACTTCAACGATCTCCACGTGGCGCAGTAGATTTCGGCCATGAGAGTTTTAAGGGAAATGACCCAAAAGACAGCTGGACAACCAGAAAAAAGAGGAATTCGTGCAACTTCCACTCAACTGAAGCATAAAGTGTTCGCCCATGTTCCCCACTACGGTTGTGACATAAGGAACATATCCACTTCACCAAATAATGGTCGAAATGGGCAAGATTCAAAGCGAGGAAGCTACCTTCACAAGTGGCTATAAATAGAAGATCAAAAGGAAGAACAAATACACCACAATCAAAATCAAAATGTCTTTTTATCTTCATTGATACAGTCTTTAAGACGCTTTCCTTACAACTTACCGCACTTAAATTCATTTAGCTAAACTTAGACATAGAACATTTGGAATCTCCTAAGCTTCTTGTGTGGTGGCATTTGTTCAATAACACATACTCATATGAGAATCCATCCCCTTAGATTAGGCTTCATGCGAGGGATCTCTTCAAAAACGCATAATTAGTTTTAAGGTAGTCTGTTTGACTCCTGGCAGGCTTTCTGTGTGAGGAATTATTTTCCAATAATGCATACTTGACCGAGTAACCATTTTCCATGTGTAAACTATCTTGAGGGAAGTAATTTCAAGTGTGAATACAAGGTCTGTTCAACCTAGATTTTTAGTATGACATTCGCCCAGGTTTTTTGTGGCAACACTTTTTGGCACGCTTGGCGGGACATTATTATTGCGTGTCTTTCCTGAATGCGACTCAGATCCGGCAAGTATTGTGAGAATAGGAAGTTGAATCCACAGACTTCGGGCGAACAATCGGATAGCTCTAGCTCACTCGCTTTACCACTATACTTGACAGCAATTATACAGCAGGTTGATAAAAGTGTTGGCGAACAAGTTCATAGTCTGGTCCAACAGTTAACAATGGTTATCAAACAGTTGATCTAGAATGAGTTTCACGCAATGTGACAATGTCAAGTACCTACATCTTCTTACTTATATGTCGTGACTCTAGAATAGGCGGTCATTCCACAAAATTTGCAACCACAAAATTTGCAACCCACACAACAACAACCTCATTTAACTTAAGACTATGTTACAATAGCCACAAGACCAACGGAAGAACGAAATGGAGGGTCTAACTTTGTTCAAAGTAACCCCCTTCATTATGCAAGAAGACCAGTTTTCCTATCAAGCGCCAAATCAGGACCCTTTACTTATTCATGTTGGAGGACAGATACCATAACCGATCTATCTTTGGAAACCAACCTTTTAGACCAGGGAGAAATGCCAACCATGGCTTAACATACGTCTCATTATTTCCACTTGACCTTTCAAGTTGGAGAGTGAGTCCCTATACAATGGTCGGTCCAATGACCTACTCATGGCAACCAGTCTTTCAGGTTAATGGTACATACCAATAGTAAGGCCAACCAACTACCCAAGTTGGGGGCAACAGATGTCCCCGACAAACACTATCCTAGCCATACATGCCAAAACAAAACTTAATCGGAGTAACTTCTACATCAATCCTCATCAACAAGTAGAAAGTGGAGTGGTCGCAGATGCATTAAAGAGGCAATTCATCATAAATATTGCCGGGATAGAGAAACCCTCTTACCGGAAGCCATATCCGGAATGGATAGAACTGTTACAAGTTTGCCAAAGGGTTTCAAGGTGTCGATTTCTCTACCTTTTCAGGGGATGATAAAAAAGACTACCATGGAGCATATCAATAAATTTACTGCCCATTGTGGAGAGTTAGGGGTAGCGAGCTCCACAAGTTACAATTATTTCCCATCTCTATGATAGAAACCGCCTTCCACTGGTACACAAGTTTGGTGCCCAATTTCGTTCATACATGGGCCGAGATGGAGAGGTTGTTCCATGAAATATTTTACAAACCGGCGGTAGAAATCATTATAGCCGATTTGGTAGTAGCCCAACAGAGGCGGTCACAGACTTCCTGGAATGATTCAGGAAACTTAAAGGCAAAAGATCCACTCTCTGCTGGAATTAGGATATGTCAGAATAGCCATATCCATAATGGTGCCTCAACTAAAAGAAAGCCCCATTCTCCACGAGTTCTCAAATTTGTCCCAGGCTAGCTTCTCATACTGTCTGGATGGAGAAGTTTATCAAAGAAAAAGAGAAATGAATGGTTACATATTTCTTAAAAGGTCAAACTATTATTTCAATTATAGATGATTTATCTGACCCTGAGAAGTCCCAATACTAGAAAATAATGGCGGACGAGATCCCAAATAGAAAGGCTCACACCTGCCCAACCCTGAAATCTATCAAGGGTAAGGATGTGTCCAAAAAGGCTCCAAGGAGACATACTCACAAAGGCAGATCAGAGTTTTGATTACTTGTTTAAGGATAAATAAATCAAGCTCATCTACGACCAGAAAATCCCCAAGGCAGAGGAATTGAAAGATAAGAAGTATTTCAAATGACATAATTCTTTTAGCCATGATATAAATGGTTGTACCATATTCAAACGTGTCATTCAGGATGGCATGTTCAAGTTTACTAACAAAGAAGCTCGTGAACTACTTGTAGACATTGATCCATTCCCAAATGCTAATGTTCATATGGTGTAAGCCCACGAGAAACACCCTAAAGTATTCAGTAATGAATGAATAATTAAAAACATGGATAGGGCAAAGGAGAAAGAAGCCAAGACACCAGACACCTAGAAGGAAACTCATACCCCGATTCGACCCACTAACAAAAAACAAGTCAGGTCACCAGACATACCCAGAACTAAGTTGGAGCTCAGGCTTAGAAGACTAAGCACTTACTAGTTTTCCGAAGGTTGGAATACCCTAAAGAAAATCAAAATCCTATCTTTCGCATTGCTGATTTCTCTATGTAAGAATGAATCATAACTTTGTAGTTTTCTACAACTGAAGTACATAAGGCCTTTAATCACTCAGCTAAACAATTAGCCAGTCATGTACAACCACACTTGAAAAAAGAAAATGGACAGACATCCAGCTGGGTTGGCTCCTACACATAAAAGAAGATTGCAAAGAAAGAAGACCGCTCAGTTTCATGAATCGATGGAATGGTTGGAAGTGGATGACCAACTAGATCTAGACAATATGATCAGTGCAATAAGTGTGTTACCTGTACACATTTCGGCAAAGATTGTAAATGCACTAGATTGGTCAAAAATGTCACAGTAACAGAACTAGCCAGAACTGAATGGACATACCCTCAATAAAATCCAAGATAGGTCCCAGTTCCCGCACAATTTCATAAATAAATTGAGGAAATGACAAATCATCTTCGGCTACAATATGTTAAAACAAGAGTATGTGGGAGGTCAATCAGCCGAGCATTTGTGGATGGAGGAGATGTCCACAATGTTATGGTAGCTACCCTAAAGAAACTTGGTAACACAACTTCTGATTTAATTTCTACCAATATGCAAATGATAATTTCACATGGAAGGTTATTTCAGCCTTAGGAGTTTTACTGGACAGTCTCATGATCAGCGCTAAGACCAATTATATTACATTTTTCTTGGTGGACACTAAAGACTAAACCATCATACACAACACTTCCAGGAAGAGATTGGAAATATTCTAATGAGTGTGTCCTATCTACCTTGCAATCAAAACTATTATTTTGGGATGGTAATCAGGTGGAGGAAGTATTGGTCGATCCAAACCCATTCAAAACTTGATTCAAGGGCTTACTTATTGTCCTCTGTTTTCCCCTATCAAGCCTTAGGAATGACATGTTGTTTTAGCATGAAACTTTACCAATGCTGGTTTTAAGCTAGAAAAGGCATGTATCTGGGGGGATTTACTTTCCCTTCACGGACATAAGTCTGAAATCCCAAGAAAATGCCTTTACCGAATTATCCTCCTTATACAAACAAGGGATGATAAGGGCCGACCAAAAGGACATATTTTACACTACACACTGAAAAGGACATATTTTCATATCGGACAATCTGACCCATCTATACCTGCACAATTTAGGCCATTCAAGCAACAAATAAATGTACGATTCAAGCAAATCCATCTAGAAGATGGGTAGAAAGCATTCTCTTCTTCGGTGGGAAAGTATTAAACCCAAAAGAAATTGTATCAAAAGTTGGTTACAGGCCAGCCGTTATGAGTTCAAAAAAAGAAAACAAAAAGAAAATGCATATATAAGCAACGAGACAGCAGACTAAGTTGAGCCCTCAGGGGTCTCTCTTCATGTTGTTATCAGCAGAAAGATAGGGCTTGGATGAGACTGATCAATCGTCAATATTGAGTTCAGTTGAATAGGAAAGAAAGCAACACCACTAATGATAGACCATTTGTTTGCCACATGGGATAACACCGTATCAAATTCTCTTTTGTCTGATAGAAGGTGGTTCTAATGATCTCCAAGTTTCCTAAACGATTACAGACTTCTTGAGTTTCACAAAAAAGAATAATCATCATATTGTCCTCCAAATATTGGTTCTTATCAATGTCTAGTTGAATCACCGCTTCAACTCTATTTTAACATGTCTTAAGTCGGTTTGTCTATGATTTCATCTAGTCCGCCTCTTCAACAATTGAGAAAGATGATGCCTCATCAAAAGATTTCACCATCTTTAGCAGTGAGGGACTTAATGTCGGATAAACCATTTTTTAGAGAACAATGAAAAATGTGCTCATATTTCAATTTAGAGACAGCTTCTACCATCTTGACACACCATTTTTTAGCAGATGGAAGAACCATTCGAGGACCAATACATTTCATTAAAGCCTCCATCAAATCAAATATTCGGTCTTGACCCATATATCATTAGGAAGGGAAATTTTGCCACTCCCAAAAGCTACTTTTATGCTTACGGAAAGAGTGAGTATCGAGCTTCCGAATTGGTGCCTTAAAGAAAGCTATCAGATGGTACCGAGAACAGGAGATCGGAGATGAAGTCTCATTCGCCGGTTGGATGGACTAAATTAGGCCCTTCTCTGAAGTCATTATCCATCTGGCCCTTTTCGGATGCACTAAATTGTATATGAGAAGTATATCAAAAGGGGCCAATACATATACAGAGGAAGTGTGATGCCCGAGACTTTTCTACTTACGTGTCTACGTGACATATTTTTAATTTGATTTTAATTATATGTTTTAACATGTTTATGTGTTACGTTTGAGGTTTTTAAGTTGAGGGGCGTAGTGGACGTGTTGGTTGTTGAGGGACCTATGTGTAGAGGATTAGAAAATTTGAGGAGTGTTTTGTTAGAGGAGTTAATGAGGGGTTAGTACAAGATTTTTAGAGTGGAGGTTAGAAAAGAAAAAGAAAAGAGGAGAGAAAAGAGAAAATCTAGCAGCTTGACAGTTTGTGGGAGATTGGGCATTTGGAGGGGCTAACGTTGTTGGATCTGGGCGCACAAAATATCAATTTTGTAGAGAATTGAAAGAGATATGAGTGGGCACTGACAGATTAAGGTTTCGAGATCTGTACAAAAAGTTATAGCGTTCGGAATTAGGCTGTTTTTCTGGGTTTCGGGAATTCGTGTTCTTCGTAGGAGATTTGTAAGATTTTGAGGTAAGGATCTTCCCCTTGTTATTTTCAACCCTAAAAGCATGGAATCAGTATTTTAATGATATTGAATTATGTATGAAAGGTTTATCCATGTTTTATTGCATTAAAATCGGATGAAGCATTGTAGTAGGTGATTGTATGAACTGTTTGTTGTTTCATATTGTCTGCGTTTAATAATTGGATATATGAGTTTTGATTTAGTAAGATTGCAATTCTGAAGTTGTTATTCTCTATTGGCTACATATGAAAGTAAAGCATGTTATGTCTCCGTTAAATATTAAAGTATATGTCATATGAACCGGTTGTTTAGTGCAATCGAGATTTCTAAAGTGTTTAACCGCTTGCCTTGTGCGAGTGAGGCTACTAAAGTGTATAGGTTATATGAACCGGTTTTCTAGTGCAATCTAGGTTACTAAAGTGTATATGTTATATGAACTGATTGCCTAGTGCAACCAAGGTTACTAAAGTGTATGTGCATAAGAGTTAAAGAAATGTGTAGCTTTGTTCCTTTGTTCGTAATAGAAACTGGTTTTGCATAATGGAACCCGGATAAGTTTGAAGTGAAGAATATGAAAGTAAAACATTCTATGTTCTGAAAGTATTTGATATATATGAATGAATTGGAATTTGTATGTATTAATGTGTTTAATTGAGTTTTCAAGTTGGTATTTAGGGTTCGGAATGTTTTGGTGCAGAAATATGGCTTTTACATGTGTTTTTATAACGAAAAATCACCTTTTTGGAAGCCGCGGACGAATGGTTCGTCCTACCATTCGTCCTCAGCATCGTCTGCACAACTTCTAGTAGTTACTGCCCAACCGCGGATGAAGCCGCGGACGAATGCTTCATCCTCGAGTTCGTCATAGGGTCCTGTTTCAACCAAATTTTATGTTTTGTTCCGTTTCAAGCCAATTCTTTTATAAGTTATTTTAAGTGTTTTGCAAGAGTTTTAAAGTGTATTTCAAGTTAAGCTTTTCCAAGTAAAGTATGCATTGATTTCACATATTTTGGGAAAGTCGGGAAACCATTTTGAGTTGTGTTTGATGCATCATCCCAAGGGGGTTGATGCTTACTGGGCTAGGTTAGTAGCTCAATCTTTCCTATAATTTTCTTTTGTAGATGTCCAGGTTAATGATATCGATGTGGGGATTGGATCGAGGAAGATTTTTAGACTTTTGTAATAGATAGAACCGCTCCTTTGAATCCAGTTAATGTTTTGTTTCCTTTGTAAGAATATTCGTTGTATTGTAGTATTTTAATTATGTAAGAACCCTTAAGTTTCCTTTTGAGTTTGATGTTGTTTTGGATTTTAGCATTTCTGTTTGAGGGTTCGATGTCCCATCGGCATATGTGGCACTGTCCCAATCATCCTCAGGTTACGAGGTGTGACAAGAAGGGAGACAAAAATAGGCTTTCCTTAGGTGACACGAAGGACGAAGTCGAACAAGAAGTGACCTTTTGCAAAATGAGAGAAACAATAGACACCTCGTCTTTATCATCACCAACAACGGGGAGATCTCTATCACCTTTGTAGGAAACCTGAGATATATTTAAAGACGAAGAGAAAATGGGTCTTGGAAGTGACGCTTTTGGGGTAACATGAAGATAAGAAGACGAAAAGGTAAGATGCATCATGATCAGGATCACCAAGAATGTCTTGGATCAAGCAATTCTTGGCGAAAAGGTAAGGGTAATGGGTTTCCAAATAGTCTTGTTATAACAGGAAGAATGGTGAGTCCCGTTGAACAACTCCCTATTTATCAACAACTGAGCTCAAACTTCCCTCAGAGTGTCGGGTTCATGATCGTCTCAAGGAGTTCTTAGCCACCAAGGACAGAAAATCCGATTCTGATAATGACATAAAAGAGAACATTATCTTTCCCGAGACTAAAATCATGCTTAGTTTCTTCGGGAAGTCGATCAATGCCAAACTCAAGAAGATATTGGTACTACCACAATTGCAATATCCACCACGCGCCTTAGACAAATTCGATTTGACAGTCTTTCAACATGTCATCATAAAAATAAAACTTGGCTTTGTACATCAAGGAAATAATCAAGTAGGCCAGCCCACGAGTCTATCCAGCTAGAATGAAAGCCAACTAATGTTGATATTCAAGGACAACTCTTAATGAATTGGTACATACCATAAACAGGAAAATCCATAGGAGAAAAAAATCAATATGTTGGAGGTCGGATACTTCCTTATCTTTGTGATGAGTAGCCAAGAAAGCCAGGTAAGACAAGGAATAACCACCCAGATTGAGGATTGAAGGGGTCGAGATAGGCAGCGAGGGAAATTCCCTGCCCCAAACAAGAAGGCCAAGCATGATCGACAAACACAAAATAGTGGGAGAAATCATCCCAAAAGGAAAAGAAAATCTATTAATGGTGAGAGCCCAGAAGGGGGTTCACAGCCAAGAAAAATTATTTATCGGGAAGTATTTTCGAACGGTTTAGAAGAATCTAATATATTGAAAGCAAGAGGTTTAGGGAAATCAAACAGCTCCAGATCAATGCCAGAAGGGTAAATTAGTATGAGTTTGTAAAAGTCCCTAGAGATCGGAATCGGGGTTTTGTAACTCTTACTGGTACCTGGGAGATCTCCTGGATTAATTATTTCTAAAAAATGTCATGAAAAGAGGGGAGAGACCTTATGAGTTTCTGAAAACTTAATATAGAAGAGTTATACTCACATTGGAAGTCTTTTGCCCTAGAAACTCGCTAAAACTCGAGTTTTCTTAGCTTTTTGTTATGATCCCTTAGAATTCTCGAAACATAAAAGAGTGGGAAAATGTATACCCCCAAAATAATATCAACTGGCCGAGACCATTCAGGAAGTGGACAAAACAGCCCAACCGAGGTGCAATATGAGTGTCAACGGGAAACTACCAGGCTGAGAATTACGGACCGACCGAGATAATACGTCCAGAAGAAATTAGGGAGTGGGGGCTCGAAACGGCAGAGAGTACTATCGGCCGGGAAGAACAAGCATGAATAGACAATAAGACAGACAATTGTAAAAAGGGCAAACAAAACGCTTAGACATCAGGGTTCATATCATAGCTCTTTTGACTTAGTCTTAGATCTTATTCATTCTCCAATTTCCATGATCTCCACGTGAGACAATTGATTCGGCCATGAGAGTTTTAAGGGAAATGGCCCAAAAGACAACTGGACAACCCGAAAAAAGATAAAGACGTGCAACTTCCACTTGACCGGAGCATAAGGAGTTCGCCCACGTTTCCTACTACGCACATGGCATAAGAAACATGTCCACTTCACCAAACCATAGACGGTGTGCAAAATTGAAGGCGGGAATCTACCTTCACAAGCAGTTATAAATAGAAGATCAAAATGAGGAACAAAGACACCACAATCAACAATCAAAATATCTTTTTATCTTTATTTGTATAATCTTTAAGATTCTTTCCTTACAACTTTCTGCACTTAAATTCATGTAGCTAAACTTAGACATAGAACTTTTCGAATCCCCCAAGCTTACTCCGTGAAGGTATTTGTCCAATAACGCATACTTATATTAGAATTCAACCCCTTAGACTAGGCTTCTTGTGTGAGGGATGTTTTCTAACACATACTTAGTTTTAAGGTAGTATGTTCTGCGTGAGGAATTGTTGTCCAATAACATATATTTGGCCGAGTCACCATTTTCCAAGTGTAAACTATCTTGGGGAATAGAATTTCAAATGTGAATACAAGGTTCGACCAGTCTAGTTTTTTAAGTCGACGTTCTACCGATTTTTTTGTGGCAACACATATATATAAATATTTATGATCAGAAAAATATATGAAAACTACTTAAGATTTTTCAGATGTAGTTTTGTTTTTCCCTCTACTTTATTTGGATAGATTTTCTGTTGATAACTATTGTCTTGCAGATTTAAAAAGTGAATGATTTGCGATAAAAAATGTAAGCTAAAGAAATTTATGTTAAAGAATGTGAAAAAATAATGCACAAATACTCTGTATTACAGTGGAGGAAGGGTGCCCATATTCGGAAGTCTCAAACTTAAAATTGAGGTAATAAGTCCTTGTTAAGTTGTTATACATATATTTTTCAAAAAAAAAAAAGTTGTTATACATTTGAATGTGTTAGAATCTAATAAAAAGAGAGAAATTTAGTATAAATATACATAAATTATTTTTAATTTTTTCTTTCTATGAGTAAATTTTTATTTTAACTATTTTTATCCCTAAATTATTTTTGAGATATTGCCTTTGTTAAATTAGTGTGAAATTGATTGTTTTGATAACTTTTAATCCTGCACATGTCTTCGACCTTAATGACTTAAATTGACAGAAACACTCTTAAGGTCGGCGGAATGTGCAAAATACGTGACCAAAAGTTGTCGAAAACCACAAATTTTAGACTAATTTGACAAAAAATATCAACTCAAAAATAGTTTAGAGATGAAAAGAACTATAATCAAAGTTTACTGACAGAAAGAGAAAAACGAATATTGATTTGGTAAAGTTGAGGTCATGATATCGAATCTCTATTGGTGTTGACGGCTTTTATAGTTCCCTTTGGAGGTGTTACTCTGACGGAGTCAGTAGTTGCGCAAATTTTTCTGATGTATTCGGTGGTGAACACTGAACACGAAAGCCTGAGTATGGGATAGTGAGAGGGGTTGGTTACCATTATTTGCACTTTCTTTCTTTTATTAAGATGTTTTTTTAAACAAAATATCAATATTACCCTATTAAATAGAATTAGTGATATGCAAGTTATATTTAAGAGAGTAATATTGATATTTTAATTAACAAAATACGTTATTTTTTATTTCTTTCTTTTTCGCTACATGCCATACATGTCTATTTTTATAAGGAGAGATAAATGAATATTCATCTGCAATGTAATTGGGAAAAATCAATTGCAAAACTAAAAGTAGAAGCCCATATAATATGAATAGTTTTATTTGGTAGTTAAATAAGTTTAAAACTTGTATTTAGATTAATGAGTGTATTATCAAAGGTGTCCTAACCCAGTGGGACAGGCTGCCCACGACCTTGAGGTCGTGGGTTCGATACCCTCCGCCTGCGTGCGGCAAGCTTTAATTTCCATTTCTAGGGCTATCTTCTCCTCGTCTATTAATTCTGTTTCATGTGAGTTTGCACTTTTGTCATATGTATAATACACTCGTTGGTCTGACATCTACCCAGATAAAACTTCTCATATAATATATATAAGGGGCATTGAATTTGAAGAAGCAGCCGGAGTTGACTGTGACTTCTCCAGCCAGCAGTGGAATATAGACCCGTCTCTCTACTCCCCCAATTACTTTTCTCTTCTTCTGGTTGTGGTAGGTTCCATTCTAACTTCCCCCAATCTTTATATATAATATCATTTTCTACCAAATTTGGTATGTATGATCTTCAAATCTTTATATCATTCCTCTCTTAATTTTTTCTGGGTTTTCTCTTCGAAAGTAATTTTGTGGTGTTCTTTGATCTTTTGAGGTAATAACAGGTCAAATCTTCATTATTTGGTTGTGTTAAAATTCTGTTAAGTTTGTTAATATGTTTTGATTCTTAAAATTTTATGAAATTGCTGTGTGATTCCTGAAGTTCTATCTTGTTTGGTTGTTGAATCTAAGTTTCATAAACTTTTGTGTTATTTCTATAGTCTAGGTGAATTTATTTTGTTTTGATCTCTGTTACTTTCTTAATGGTCGGATCACAAAATGTTTTCTTGTAATCGTAACCTTTCTCATTTGGGTGGGTGTGTGATCTTTCCTTGCTATCTAATTTGTTGGATCTGGGAATTCCAATGCTATCATTTTCTTGGCAAAAGATCATCTGTCCGCGTACATGTCCCAATGTCCGTCTCCGACCACTCACAATTTGTGTATATGCAATTGGAAGAATTGTCACATGACGAATTCTGAATGGTGGGGACGGACTATATCCCCCATTTTCTTTGGGGTGGGATTCTTTTCTTTTGTATTCCTCTCTGCTGGCTTATATTTTGCTCTAACCCCGCTGGTTGATTTATTTTTATTTTTAGAAACTGACTATAGTTTCATATTAACTTATGAATTTTTAGGAATTTAATCTAGTTTATTCTTCTTGATTTTTGTTCTTCAGCGGATTTACTGCTCCCATTGGGAAAAATAGAAAAAAGAAAAGCCAGAATACATGAATAACAAGTTGAGTTCCATGGTTTAGTAAATGAATTTTGTGAAATGTCAATTGGATCACTTACTTTCTTATTCTTTAGCAATGTTAATTTAACTATGGGTCTATCATCTATGGGAGGACACTTAGACCAGTCAGCTTTTCATTCGGTCTGCTGAGATTTATCGCTGTTTTCTATCAGTATACATTTTTCTTTTCTTTTAAAGAAAACATAAGTTGGAATGTTGTGTTGGCTTCTGCATATTCTAATTTCAGTAGGATTGGAATGACGAGGAAAAGATTTAGTGTGTATTTTGGTGGCTTTTAACTTTTGTTGTGGTCACGCAATGATTTTATGGAAGCTTTCATTTATGCTACACGTGAAGCATACATCTTCTATTGTATTTTCTTTGTGTTGTCAGTTGAAATAAAGTAAATCTCATATGATATCCTTTTCCGGTGTTTTCTAGCTTTTTTCTTTCACTATTGTTCTGAATATGGAAATTTTTACATGGACGAATAATAACTTTTACAGGAAAAGGAAATGGCTACACCAACAAGAATTGGCCTTTGTGGTCTTGCTGTGATGGGCCAAAATCTTGCACTGAATATCGCTGAGAAAGGTTTTCCGATATCTGTTTACAACCGAACCACTTCAAAAGTTGACGAGACAGTGGAACGAGCCAAGAAAGAGGGAAATCTTCCAGTTTTTGGCTTCCATGATCCCGAGGCCTTTGTGCAGTCAATCCAAAAGCCCCGTGTCATCATCATTCTTGTGAAGGCTGGTGCACCTGTGGACCAAACCATTAAAACCCTTTCTTCTTACATGGAGAAAGGAGACTGTATTATTGATGGAGGAAATGAATGGTACGAGAACACTGAGAGGAGAGAGAAAGCCATGAATGAGTTGGGTCTTCTTTACCTTGGAATGGGAGTTTCAGGAGGTGAAGAGGGTGCTCGCAATGGACCATCATTGATGCCTGGAGGGTCTTTTGAGGCCTTCAAGTACGTAGAAGATATTTTATTGAAGGTGGCTGCTCAAGTTCCCGACAGTGGTCCCTGTGTTACATATATTGGCAAAGGAGGATCTGGAAATTTTGTTAAAATGATTCACAATGGGATTGAGTATGGTGATATGCAGCTTATTGCGGAGGCCTATGATGTCCTAAAATCAGCTGGAAAGCTTACGAACGAGGAGCTACATGAAGTTTTCTCAGAGTGGAACAAGGGGGAGCTTCAAAGCTTCTTGATTGAGATTACCGCTGATATTTTTGGTATTAAGGATGATAAAGCTGATGGGTATTTAGTGGACAAGGTTCTAGACAAAACTGGCATGAAGGGTACCGGTAAATGGACCATTCAACAAGCTGCTGAGCTGTCAGTTGCTGCTCCTACCATTGCTGCATCATTGGATTCGAGATTCCTTAGCGGGTTAAAAGACGAAAGAACCGGAGCTGCCAAGGTCTTCAAGTCCAGTGGGGTTAGCGACATCTTGGTCGACCAAAATGTGGACAAGAAGAAGTTGATTGATGATGTGAGACAAGCTCTTTATGCTTCCAAAATATGCAGTTACGCACAGGGAATGAATCTAATTCGTGCAAAGAGCATCGAAAAGGGATGGGATTTGATACTAGGGGAACTTGCAAGGATCTGGAAGGGCGGTTGCATCATCCGTGCTATTTTCTTGGATCGTATCAAGAAGGCATATGACAGGAACCCGGAACTTGCAAACCTGCTTGTCGATCCAGAGTTCGCCAAGGAGATAGTTGAGCGACAGTCTGCTTGGCGCCGAGTTGTTTGCCTTGCTATTAACTCCGGTATTAGCACCCCTGGTATGTCTGCAAGCCTTGCTTATTTTGACACGTATAGGAGGGAAAGGCTGCCTGCTAATTTGGTCCAAGCTCAAAGGGATTACTTTGGTGCCCATACATATGAGAGGACTGATATGCAAGGAGCTTTCCATACCGAATGGTTCAAGATTGCCAAGCAGTCAAAGATCTGAGTAATTTTTATCATTCCCTGTGATATTATTAAACTATTGATTTCATCTTAAATAATGTCTCCCGTTACTGGAAATAGTAGATGATCGATCCTTCCAACATTTGAAGATTTAATCTCTCTGAGATTTACCTTTATTAGACCTGTTGAAGTAATTGGAATTTTATTTATGTTTTCCCTGAACATCTCTGTTTGTGGAGTTTGCAGACTTTCTTTCCTGTCTCTTTAAAATACAAACTATCTTTTATCTTTCCTGGTTTAGTTTACACCTTTTCTTTTAGTAGCTTTTTTTCGTGTCCTTACATCTCTCATTGGTCTATTTTCCTTGTGGTGCATAACGCGATAAGATTATTTTGATACTCCCTCCATACGGATTGAATTCCACATTTTTCGTTTATGTATGTTGTACCCGTGTCGACACGACATGGGTATGGGTATGAGTATGGCATACTTGTCGGATCTGGTCAATACCAACCAGACACTTTGTTTTAGATGTTTAAGTACTCGACACCTAAATACATACCTGTACCCGAATCCGAGTAACATAGCATCTCCATGATCTATTTTCCTTTTGGTGCATAACACATAAGATTATTTTGATACTCCCTCCATGCGGGATTGAATGTCCATATTTTGACACAAAATGAATGAATAGAAAAGTGGACATTCAAATTCTGGATGGAGAGAGTACTACCTCCATTCCTGAATATAAGACTTTCATGTATTAAGGAAGCAAAAATTAATATGTTTTTGTAATCAAAATATCAATATTACTCTCTTAAATAGAATTAGTGGTATACAAGTCATATTTAAGAGAGTAATATTAGTATTTTAATTACAAAAACTTATTAATTTTTGCTTCCTTAATTTTCGCAACATGTAATGAAAGTCTTATATTTAGGAATGGAGGTAGTATCATTTTCTCTTAAAACCATGTGCTTACCGTACAATTAGACAAGTGCACACTTATTTTGGTTCCCCTCAACTGAGAGGTTGTATACAGTCTCTCTATAACCATGATCTGGGCTATTCTATATGTGCTATGTTATTGTCTATTGATTTGTGTGTTAGTTTGAAACTTGTTTTGCATTAACAGACATCTTTCATGTAACATTGAAAAAGCAGCTATGGATTATAACCATCTACAGGTTAACTAAGAAGAATAATATAACCCAATAAAATTATGGGCTAAATATGAGGAACAACAAATTAGAAGCATTTTTTTTCCTCTGAGATGAATCTAAGTGTGGGCATATACTGGAAAGGATTGAGTGAGAAATGAGACTATTCGAGAGAAAATAGGAGTTGCACCTATTGAAGAAAAAATGAGGGAAAATCGCTTACGCTGGTTTGGACACATAAAAAGAAGATCGAGTGACACTTCGGTTTGGAAACTTGCAGGATGGAGGCATGAGGTTGTAAGAGGTAGGGGAGGCCGAAGAAAGTTTGGACCGAAGTTATCAAGAATGATATGGATTTGTTAGACTTGGATGAGGGTACGGTGTTTGACAGAAACAAGTGGAGGGAATGTATTCATGCGGACAACCACACTAAAATTTTATATTGATTCATGTAGTCGACCCCAATTACTTGAGATTACAGCTTAGCTTTGTTGTTGTTGAGATGAATCTAAGAACAGACAGGAGTAATCCTGGGGAGGATAATTTGCAAAAAAAAATCCCCCCTTTGGTTTCTTAATATACTTAATTTTTTCTGTTCTTTCCTCTACTAAAAGGTTTACCAATAAGGCTCTTGCTCTTGTATCCTGGCTCTTCCTTCGTTGATTTTGTCTTCTCTGCCTTTTTGTTATGTTCCTTTCCTGAATCTTTTCTGTTATCTCGACCTCTTATGTTCTTGAAATCGCCAGAGCCATGACTTCTTACAGGTCTTCGAAAGGGATGTCCTAAATGGCTTGGACCTGAAGAGGCATCAGAAGCCATAGAATCATCACTTTCACCATGTTCGGCATACTCATTCTGGTAATTCTTGCATCCTTTTCTTTCATTGCTGCTACTATTGTTGTCATCATCAGTTTCTTGGATAGGCGAAGCTATATATGTTGTCCACCCCGATTCGCTGCTGCTGCATTCCTCTACTCCCCCATTGATATTAGATGATTCCATTACTGCTCCTGCCCATATTTTGAGTAGTATAAAACACAGATAATCTTAGTCGGCACATCGCTTCCGACCTCGGACCATAGGTCCCTGGTTCCATACTTGTATCCCCGTTCCTCATCAAAATGAAAGATTTAAAAAGAGAATAGAAGAAAAAAGAAGATTGTTCAAGTATCTTCTGAGCATATGGATTTTCTTACAACTTAATTGGAGACATACCTTGGATAATGCAATTCTCCCATGCAAGAAAGTTCTGAGAGCTTCTTCTATTCATGTTGAAGATTGCACCATCTTTTACCAGTTAGAACATAAATTTTTATGGTCTTTTTATTGTCTGAAAAAGGGACTAAAATATGAGTTGTGAGAGCTCCTTGTAATAACAACTCAGACCTGGATATACCATCTTCTTTACTCCTCTGTCAACCTCATAAATGTGAGAAGCAGCTTTTGAAAAAAAAAATGGCATTTTAAGTTGTTGTACCCCACTCCTATGTTACTCGGACTCTTCGTTTATGCCTGTCGTACCCGTGTCGTACAACACTCCTATGTAACTTGGACTCTTCGTTTATGCCTGTCGTACCCGTGTCGACACGACACGACATGAGTATGGGTATGACATACTTACCCGGTCTGGTCAACACCGATCAGACAATTTGTTTTAGATGTTTAAGTACCCGACACCCGTACCCGAGTTCAGGTAACATAGCCCCACTCTACTAATAGGAAGGAATGTATGAATGACCAATGATCTCAAAAGGTTTTTTGAAGAGGGCCTCTACTTCTTTCCCTTTATTATTAAGAACCTTTAATTCTTTGTCATCTACCAAGAGCAGCCTTTCATGTGAAATGTACAGTGAACCCAACTGTTTTTTGGCTTCATCTATCAGGTTTATTGCATCATTTGCTTGCTTCTTGGATTTGTTTTGATGTTGTCTTTCTTCTCTTAAAGCAAGGTTGTGTCTTTTGGGTTATAGTGGTAAACAACATTACTATTTTTTTCGAATTAGCTAAACTCGTTAATGTTAAATATACAAATTACACTCCGCTTTAACTACTTATCTTTTGAGGACTGCGTATCATAATTGCATTAGAACTAATGCATCGGATTCCATAGATGGGTCTAATATATTAGCACTAATGCACCGAATTCCACCCAAACTTTGAAGTTAGGTGTGCTTAGGAGAGAGTAGTACTGTTGGCATACGCAATCTCACTGCGAGCATCCTTTAGGCTAATCTTCCTATCATCATTGAGTTTTCACTTCCATTTGATGAGAATGTGTTTTTGAGTGTCTAGTTACCATCAAGCCATAACCCTTGGTATGATAATGAAGAAGAGCTTTCATTGGCAAGGTTAATCCATAAGTTCCCCACATAACCATCATCCTTTTGGCCTTTTATTTGCTATGACCTATGTTACCTGGACTCGGGTACGGGTGTCGGGTACGGGTACTTAAACATCTAAACAAAGCGTCTAATCAGTATTGACTAGATCTGGTAAGTATCCCATATCCATGTCGTGTCGATACGGGTACGACAAACATAAACGAAGGGTCCGAGTAACATAGGCTAAGACCAGACAAGAAAGGCCCCTTTTGAATTATTCTTGAGGGGTTATAATGTACTATCTTTTTTGTTGATAGGTTCTTGACTTTATTCTTTGTTTTTGGGCTCCATTTCAAGATAATTTTTTGAAGCTTCCAAGTAAAGGAACAACATTCCCTTAGCTGGGGATTCGATTCAATGACATTTGCCTGTTTGTTGTATTGTGTTTTTTCTTTTTCACCTTAATAATTGAAACAAAGTTATCATGTGTTTCTATGATGACACTTGGGTTTTTTGTTTTAAAATGTGCCTTATTTTCATCAGACTTCACATATGCAATGCCCAGCTAAGTCTTTGATTGATGTTCCAAAAAAGTTTGGGAAAATGTTAGGAATATTCCAAGAATTCAACTATTTGTATATTTCAAGTATTATGTATTTTGCATGCGAGGTTGCTTTATTTTTTAAAATTTTGGTTACAACTCGCTTGATAAGACCGCAATTCTAATGGGGCGTGGCCTTAGAATGACCAACAATTTTCATAATGCCCAGCTATGTCTTTGATTGATGTTCCAAAAAAGTTTGGGGAAATTTTGTTGGCAATGAAGGATTTTTCAAATCCGTCCTCAATTTCGTGTAAGAATTTGGGGGTTCTTTTTTCTTCAAGAAACCGTCGTTTTAGGAAAGTATGTTGAAGATTTATAAGAAAAAATTATTCTAACAAAGATATCCTTAATTTCGTGCTAGAATTTGGATATTTTTTAGTGAACCCGTCGCTTTAGGAAAATATGTTGAGGATTTATAGGAAAAAATTATTCTAACAAAGATATCCCTAATTTCGTGCTAGAATTTGGGTTTTTTTCTTCAAGAACCCGTCGCTTTAGGAAAATATGTTGAGGATTTATAGGAAAAAATTATTCTAACAAAGATATCCCTAATTTCGTGCTAGAATTTGAGTTTTTTTCTTCAAAAATTCGTCGCTTAAGGAAAGTATGTTTAGGATTTATAGGAAAATTTTATTCTAACAAAGATATCCCCCATTTCGCGCTAGAATTTAGGTTTTTTTTTTCAAGAACCCGTCGCTTTAGGAAAGTATGTTGAGGATTTATAGGAAAATTTTATTCTAACAAAGATATCCCCAATTTTGTGCTAGAATTTAGGGTTTTTTTTTCAAGAACCCGTCGCTTTAGGAAAGTATGTTGAGGATTTATAAGAAAAAAATTATTCTAACAAAGATATCCACAATTTCGTGCTAGAATTGGAGATTTTTTTTCAAGAACCCGTCGTTTTAGAAAAGTATGTTCAGGATTTACAGGAAAAATGATTCTAACAAGATATCCTCGATTTCGTGCTAGAATTTGGATTTGTTTTCAAGAACCCGTCGTTTTAGGAAATTATGTTGATAATTTATAGAAAAAGTTTATTCTTACAAAGATATCACACTTGTGGTGACCTAGAATAGAGATAAAATAGCAATTGAAATAATATAAGTAGCCAAAATTATATGACATATTTAACATGTTTTAAACACGTTTCAAAAATTATTCAAGATGGATTTTCCAAATCCCGTCATGAAAGTGACGTGGTCGGGACATGCTTTGAATGTTTGTCCACGCCAGACCTAGGACGGAGGCAAATCCATCTTAGATTGTGGGACGAATTTGGCAAATTCGTTATTGCCAAAAAAATGCTCAAAAAAAGGGTACCATGCTTGGCCCGTTATAGAATAACATGCCCAATTCTAATTAGAGTATACACGAAGCATACTACAATGGTCACAACGAAGGTCACGAGTTGACACTGGGACCGTGTTAACATGTGTTCGGATCTTTTTAAGTACACTTCTCAATTACATATTTTGTTGTACTTTCAATTTTTTATATGTTTGCACAAAACTATTCAATTCCGCAAATTCTATTATGTGCGGATGTATTAAAATTTTGAAAGTATAGCTAAAAATCTATAATATATAAAGTTATATCAAGTTGAGGTAGAAGCTTCATGATGTGAAATGTGGCATATAATGAGATGTGGTCCAATCATAAGCTTCCATGTGACAACTTTGTCATTAATTTTTTTCTAAAAATAGTGTTTCATTAGCTATAATCTTCATTTTTATTCTAAAGTTACATATTTATAGATTATAGAAAAAATATGTAACATAAATGAACTGAATTTAAGAAACTCTTACAATTCTCTATTCATAGCAATTAAATGTATTCAATAAAGTAGATCAATGCCAATGTTAGAAGATGAATAATTTAGCTCATAAATGATACTATAAATTTTATTTATAATTATAGATTATAGAAAAATATGTAAAATAAATTAATTGAATTTAAAAAAAACTCTTACAATTTCCTATACATGACAATTAAATGTATTCCATAAAGTAGATAGTTATAATACGTCTAAATGCTTTGAGATATTCATATAGAAAACAAAAAGTTCAATGTTTTTTTAATGAAGAAGTTCAATGGTTTTCATTTTTAATGAAAAAGTTCAATGGTTTTTTTTTAATAAAGAAGTTGAATGTGTTTTTTTGAATGAAGAAGTTCAATGGTTTTTTTTCAATGAAGAAGTTCAATGGTTTTAGATCACATTAAAAAGTCAGTAAAACCAAAAGTCATTTAAAGTACAATTTTAAGTTCACGTTAGACACTTCCAAAGCCATTTCTTCAACAAATCAACACAAACACAAAGGAAAATTGAAAAGCCATTATATTTCTAAAATTGCAAAATATGGAAAAGTTATTCCTTCATTCTTGTATGTTTTCCTTATCACTTAAATTTTAATTCGATTTAGTTTGGTTTGGTTGCAGGTTTTCACATTCATTCCGAAGACAAAACCATAAAGAAGAAAGAAATTACTGCAATACAGGTAAAGTTTCTTTTCTGTATTAAAAAAAAATTAGTTGTGGATAATGTTTCTTTCCAAGAATTTCAGAAGAAAGTTGTTCTAGGCAAGGTAATTGGTTATCAAACATACGTTTTGAGTATCTCATAGTAGATTTTTTCAACACAGATTATGAGATTCAAATGGATCTATGATTCAATTTGATTTTTTTCTTTGATTGCAAGTTTCCAAAAAAAAAAAAAATGTTTCTATTTATCCCCAAGAAAGACTACTTACTTTCCTGATGAACAACAAGGTGAGGGGAGCTGCGACGGAGTGGCGATTCGAAAAAGCTTTATTTTATGATAAAAAGAATAGAGAAGTGGAGTAGCGATGGATTTAGTATAGATGGTTGGTGGTCAAAGGAGAAAGGGAAAAGGTGGATATGTGGCAAATAGTAGGGAAAATGAACATAAAGAGGGTGATGGTAAGAGGATCTGCAACACAGGCTTTAGAAAAGAAGCATCAAGAGGTTTGTGGTGGTGGGTTGATTGAGACAGATGGCGGCGAGGTGGAGGGTGCGAAAATAGAGAGTTGGCATTGTGGGGTTTTGGCTAAAGGGGAGAGGCGACGGTGACAGGAAGAGGAAAAGAAGAAAAAGAGATAAGAGATTGGGGCAAGGTGAATATTCTTTGAATTTTTTTTAAGCTCTTTTAGTTTTATTATTTTTTAAACAAAATTACAATTTGCTGAATCCCTTGAAAATCCATATTTTTTTTTTAAAGCAAGTTCTTTTTTTTTTTTTTTTTTTTTTGAGCGCCCGAAGGCGATTGGCCCCGAAGGGGAAGAGCGGAGAATACCCTAGATAGGGAAGATTGAAGCATGCCCCATGCCTGGGGAGGGAATTGCCTCACCAGAGGAGGAAGAGAACGCCTCACCAGAGGAGGAGATATATTATTGCCCCATTGTGCGGGGGAGCAGGTGTCGAACTTGGAACCTTCCGGTCCCAAGCCAAAGGCTTACCCACTGGGCCAAACCTTTTGTTGACTTTTTAAACCAAGTTCAAGTTATTAAGATTGCTCCAATGCCGGCTAGGCTGCAAAAAAAAGTAATGATCATTTGATTTTTATTTTTTATTTTTATATTATTTTAATTACTCAATTCAGAATCACCTTTTTTTTTTTTTAAATGTTTGTGCATTACTATTTTTTTTCATTTGTTTTTAAAAATCAGTGATGCTAATGTTTGTCAAAATAGTAGCATTAAAAAAATTATCAAAATGAAAATATGTTGTTTAATAATTATAATTATCATATTTGTTTCCGATACATTAACTGATATATGAAAATATGGTGTTTAATAATTATAATTATCATATTTGTTTCAGAGATATTAACTTATATGAGCATATTTAATGCTTCATCGGTGTAATTTTATCAGGTTGGTTTATTTTAATAATTAAAAGTTTCATATTAATGAAAATCAGTGTAATTACCTAAGTACTTCTATCTTAGAATAATTTGTCAATTTTTATATTTACCTCAAGAAACCAATGATAGTTTTTTAGCCAGGTTTTGTTTGTACCTTCATTAAACGAGCAAAATTAGAGTAAAACTCATTCCATTTTTTTTCAAAATATAAATTCAAATTTTGCCTTTTCAAGAATCAAAATATAAGAATTTTTAGCACTTCGAATATTAAGTTCCTACTCTGACTATAATGCCTCTCAAATTAAATATGCACATTTGACTTGTATAAAAATTAAGAAGAGTAATTTGACTATACTAAGTTACAAGTTATAACAATATCATTAAATATTAGAGGACTCGTATATTACTGAAGTTTGCATCTCTCTCACACACATATATAGGGGTTAATTATGGGAGTTTAAGGAGAAGATACACCAATTTGAAGAAAATTGATATTTATTTTGGGATAAATTAAAATAAAAAGTTGATATTTAATTTGAGATAGAGAGTATTAAAACAAGTCGTTGTTCCACTCTTTTTGGTCTTTAACGTATTTTGGAATGGCGGGGTACTTTGACATGAATATGATACAAGTTTATTAATATTAAACAAAAGAATACTGGTTAGTATAGAGATAGAGGTTTTTTTTTTTCTTTTTTTAAAAAAAGATTCATTGTTATCAAGACATAGGGTGTCCTATCCAAAATCGATCGTTCTGAGTTAGAAGTGATAAGTTAATTACGGTAACCTTCTTTTATATATAGATTGAGATTGAATTTTAAAGTGATCATAGATTAGCTGGTCACACTTGCGATTTCTCAGAGCTGGCTCAAGTTAAGGTCGCGAGTTTGAGACATTTTGGGAGTGACTTATATCGTAGATTTGAAGAATTTTTTTTACAGCAGACCATATTGCATATTAGATTCCAACTAGATTAGTTGAGTCAAATATCCGAACATTGGTCACAAAAAGAAAAATAAAGTGTTTGAGTGTGGATATTACACAGAGTACCATAAAAATTAAGGGTGTATTTGAATTAAGTTTTTGTTTGAAAATTTATTTTGGAAAAGTAGATTGTTTGTGAGAGATTCGGTTATGATGTTGATGAGTATCTTCCTCATCACATGCCGATGAATTTTGAATGTTGATTTTCATTTCAACTGTAAAAATGCATATTTTTCCTCAAAAAATAGTTATTCTAACAAAATAACTATTTCTTAAAAAATAATTATTATACCGTTTTGAAACTCAGACGTCGTATCGTCCCTAACCGACGGTTGATAATCAATTAACACATACGAAGAAAAAAACACTTCTCACTAACAAACTTTATTTATTTATGAGAGGCGATGTGGAACCCAAACTAAAAATCTTTTCAATTCAAATGCACCCAAAAAGTTTATGGACCTAACTTAGGATTATTTTTTTCTTTCAGCTCTGATACCATTGAAAGAAAGAAATTCGGATTCCTAAACGAAATGCAACGGAAAGTAAAAGCAGAATCCGTTTTTAACAGGATCGTTCACGAGTAAGAACCAATGATCTTTGATTAGGATAACTACCTTTTTGTTTTACGGGATAACATAAATGATTTATGTTTTGATCATGCTACGGAATCACCAACATCAACCGATCTTTATCGACTCCTGTCTCTAACGGTATCCACACGATCAACCGATCTCTTTCTTCTTCCTAACAAGCCCACCATCTCTGGCGAGCTTCTCTGCGATACCCGGGACCTTTCGCCTAAGTGACTTATGTGTTATGTGTTTATTTCGTATTCTCGTAATTAATAATTATGTCATGAATTAATTGTTATGTGTTATATGTCCTTTTATGTGTTATGTGTTATATGTCCTTTTATGTGTTACATGTATTGCATTTACATTTTATATGTGTGGGGTCATGAGTGTAAGTATGAGAAAAGTGATGGACCTAAATTTGTAATATAATAAAACTAAAATTCTACGAGGGCTGGAGTTTTGGGAGTTGTCTTCACACACCAGAAAACCTAATACTATCGATAAAGAGAGAGAATATTTCTGTCCAGAATTTCGTGTAGACGGTTGAGGGGACTACCGGTGTCCGTTTTTGACGTATATCATATCAAATCAAAGATAATCGAAAGAGTTTCGAGTGAGCATAGACGGAACGTAATTCGGAGTTTCCAGCATTGTGGATACTGTGATTTGTAATCCCAGTGTACTCACAGTGTTGTGGAAGTGTTAAGTGTGTAGTGTATAATGTTGTTTCAAAGGGGTATTTTGGAAAATGGGAATCTACTTAAGTGTCTACTTGTGATTATTCGGTCCTTACTGAGCCCCGAAGCTTAGTTCATTCGCTTTCTTCTTATTTTGCAAATGATATAGGTGGCGAGCAATACTATGACGATGGTGCTTGTGAATGGGATTATGAAGAGTGATTCATAACCAGCTTTACTTAGAGAGTTTTAATTCATTCGTTTATTCATGAGTGATTGCTTATTTTAGACTTAAACAATTTTTGTTTTTCATTTTTTAGACTTAAACTTTGTTTTCGACCTTTGCATCAAAACTTCAGAAAGGCCTAAATCGAACACAAAATTTGTGTTCTGCCAGTGGCAGCTCTAGTTGTACTGCCTCAATCAATCCTTGTACAATATAGTTAAGGCAAGAAATATCAGTGTAAACCAGAAATAGCATATTAAAATCCAGTAATATGATGTAAAAAAAAAAAAAACAAAAAATATCAAGTGCCTTCTGTCTATCTGATATCAGTGTCCGTTTTTCTTGTTCTTCAAATCCAAGATCAGCCTTTAACACTTTTATAAATCATATCCATGTCTCCTTTGTCTCTGCTTCTGCTACTGCTATGGCAACATGATACAAAGAGTTGTTAGCATCCACTCCAACTGCAGTCAGCAAAACACCCGGATGTGGACCTCTCAAGTGACATCCTTCAAGTCCAATAACTTTTCTACATCCTTTCAAGAAACCCCCTTTAAGTGCCTCAAACACATGTAGAACCTCAAGAATCTCTCATTTCCCTTTCCATCAATGTCAGGCATCATATCCACATTGTTCATGGAATCTGATTGTCTAAGTTCCTCAATGTAGTCCCACAATCTTGTGTACTGGTCATGGTATTTGCCTTGAATCATTTCCATTTCCCTCTTCTTTGTTTTGTAAGCAGTATGGTGTGAAATGTTTACTTGGAAATCAGTAAAGACTTTATCAATAAAGTCTTGGGCTTTGAGACCATTACTCGCTTTGAAATCCTCCAAATACCTCTTAGCTAGAAACTTTGGTCCCACTATCTTAGGTTTGTGAGACCTACCACATCTATACTTGTCATGAAATCTCTTAATCTGCCAGTCAGCACTACTACCCACCTTGGAAGAAAAAATCATCCATTTACACCTTTTTCAGAACAAGTAAACAATACTCTTTTACTGTTTGACCAGGTTACATTGATAAATTTTCCCATTATTGCCTTATGATTCTTTTAGATCATCTTTCCTATTGAATACCATGCCAAGCTTGAACTTTGGAATTTTCATGTCCAATTCAGGCCTAAATCTCATTGACACTTCCTCTTCATTATTTTTGTCATTCTGTTTTCCCTCATTCTCATTTCCCTCATTATTCTTGTTTCCAGCGGGTTTTGGTTTATTTTTTTCACTTTCTTCTAGCTCATAATCAGAAGAACTCAAGCTTTCTAATTCACCTGAATCATAGAAATCAGAATCAGAATTTGGCTAAACACCATCCACCACAAACTCAACCGCAGGCCCCTGATTTCCATCATTATGTTCCCTAACACCTGGTATTGTCCTATTTCTCTTACAACTATCCCATATCAAAAGCTCACATTTACTAATTTCATTTTCTGAATCACAGAAGGATGAAACTTCACTAGATTCTTCAAATTCAGAAGGTTCAAAATCTATATCATCTTCATCACTAATTTCATCATCCACTCTGCCTACATTCTGAGAATGAGTGAAATTGTCAACCCAAACAATGCCCATATCAGTGGCTCCACCTTCTTGTGCAGGTGTGCAAAAAACATTAGTAAATGTTCAATGGTTTCTTTTAAAAATTTGATTTTCCTAACTCCTGACTCAATTTTTTGTCCTCTTCCTCTATTAACCCTAGGCGGTGACCCAACACTCACATCTTCAATTATGAACTCCCCGCTATTTTTTCCTTTAGATTTGTACCCCCTAGTCACAGATTTATGGTGACCCATACCTCCCACACTACTCTGCCCAACATTACCTTTTTCCACAATTCCAGTAACACTTCTTTGACCAACTTTATTTTTTTTCTCCACTCACAACAGCACTACTCTACCCAACTTTATTTTTTATCCCTGCTGACTAGTTTTTAATAGGTCCCTTCAGTGGCTTTGCTAGCCTTCTTTTGGACTTAGGGTCCACAATCACAAATATTTCAACTTCATGACTCCAAACTCCATTATCACACATTATTGATACATTAGTTTCAAACAATATTTGTAGCATATAACTACAAACAGTAACCCCATCCCAATAATACCAAACATCTGTGACTTTTTTTGTGTCCCAGCAAATTACACACTAAATTCAGTTCAACTAGGCCAAAAGTGTCATTATGACAATTATCAAAGTAGTCAACTTTTCCCTCACCATATTCCTTATTAGGCCTATCTGGGTGAAGAAATCTACCACTATGATTTACCTTTAAAGTAATTTTTTTGGACTTAAGATCTGAAAATGAAAACCGACATTTAAATCAGTAAATTCACACATTTCATAACAATAAAATCAGTAAAGTTAACAATATAAGTGAGAGGGACCACAAACCCTAATAAATTATTATATTTTTTGCACAAACCCTAATATTATAAACTAGATTAAAGGGGACCACAAACCCTAAATTAACAGTATACAGTATTATATTCATCATTTATAATACCTTATTTCATTATATGTCTAATTTTATATTGGAAATCAATAAAAAAAAAATTGAGCCCAAGCAAAAAGATTAAAATACATACCATATTGTGGTCTCTCCTTCACTTTCTCCTAGTCCCGAATCCTAAATTGCACATTTTTTGTTGATAATAACAAGAGTTTTGAGAGATTTTTTTATTGTTCTTCTAAGGATGACGATTAAGGTTTGGATTTTGAGAATATGAAAGGTAGGAATGCTTTGGAAGACTAATGGGGTTTTTTAATTTGACTGATTATTCGTACAACCCTTCGTATTCCAGTGGTTTTTATTTTATGGGTTGGGTAGGATTTTTTCTCTTTCGTGTGTGGACAAATTTACCCCTATTAAAAAAGTCAAGTTTCTGTCACGCGACTTTTTTTAGTCGAAAATTCGAAAAAAATCTATATTGGAGTTCCCGTAAATTGTTTAAGTCTACAAAAGGTCGAAAACAAAGTTTAAGTCTAAAAAACGAAAATAAAAAATTGTTTAAGTCTAAAATAGGTAATTCACTCTTTATTCATGTACACTTAGAACAATTTCATTTATAGTATCGTTGAACAATTTTCTTTGTAATACATTTATTCCGTTGTTTAACTCTTTATTTAGATTGCTTTATCATAATGAATTGTTTAGTGGGCTTTGCTGTCTTATCGACCAATGAGACACTACCGTGTCACCACAATTCCGATTACGGGGTATGACATTCTCCCAACAAATCCTCCATTACCGACGACCTTCTTCCCCAAAAACCCACAATTTCCAATAGTTTCATGAAGGGATTCATGTGCAGAAACTCGTTCTAAACACCCATAAGTCCTCCCCCGAAGGATCCACTCATACCATGGGAATCGAAAATTAAAACGGAAAGCTTACATTTTTCGGCTAAAGAATATGATTCTTGGACTTTCAGAGTTTGTGTTGCTGCCACCAATAGCTTTCCCTTTGCAGAATTACCCTCTACTAGTATCCACGCGACGAAACGAACAGTGATTGCTAGCTCTTCGTTTTTCTGAGTTTCGGGAATTAGAGAGAAATGGAGAGGCAGAAAATCGAAATCTAATTTCGGAGTACTTTTGGATTGCGGCTCAATTGATCAATATTTAAGGTTTCGGCTAAAAGAGGTTTATATAGGGTGTGAGAGTTTGTTCCCAGAATCAACTCTCACGTCCTCAACCTCTTTCGGCAGTTTAACTCCCATGTTCCATAAACCTCTCCTGGTAGTGGGAGTCTTTATCGCATAATAACTCCCATGTAATCCCAGCTATAGCCAAATACCGAAAATGCCCATCCTTAATCTCTAATTCGAATAATAACGTTTTATTATTCTCAGAAAATAAATGACAGATACAATGAATCTAGACACATTCTAGATTCATTGAATCTGGACATGAAACTCGTTAACTCGTCTATGCGTGTGACCCTGTAGGTTCATATCACAATGGCAATGAAAACACACTTAATAGTAGTATGTGTTCATAAATCACAAGCGGTCCCTAGCAGGACATTGTGACTACCCAGAGTGAATGAATATGTGGTGGAACCTAATATCAATCCACTATTTAATCCCTTTGTCTCGCGATATCCTAATTGAGCATAAGGCATGGTAGTTGTCACTCTTATAAAGCTTAATTGTATTTATGCTCGATCTCCAGGTAGACTGTTCCAACAAATAATATTTAATAACTACTTTATTAAATATATTTGAGCACGGCCATGCATTTAAAAAGGCATTTCCCTATCGAGGGGCCCATTGATATCTCTCTCTAATAAGAGAGGGAAAAATACCTTACAATGCCTCTCACATTCAAGCCATGAATACTACATATCCGATCATCAGTCGTATTGATTACTCGATTAAAAGTAACATCCGACTGAGTCAAAACGTGGCTCCATTCATGCTAGAATCAATGGAGACATAAAGTCTAAGGATTCCAAAATAGTATTGAGAAAGTAATACTTATGGCTAAGGACCATGAAGTATTACTTCTCTAACGGATCACGTCCGATACAATATATCCCAATATATTGTATCTATGATATGATTTGTATTCATTACACATGATTAGTAAAACATAACCATCAATCAAACATCATACAATTTTTATTTCATTGTAAAGAACTTTACATAAAACTAGGGACAACTAGAATAGTAATTACATAAGCTGATGAGTTTTACTATCAAATCACGCATTTGATGTTTAGAAGCAAAATTAACTATTCAAATGACATGCTCAAAAGATATAAAACGTACAACATATGCTAATGGTCCTAGGGCACTAATAACAATCTCCCACTTACCCTAGGTCCAATCAGACATGATCTTCAATCTCATTGACCTAATATGACTCTCATGCTTAGGTTGCGGGAGTGGCTTGGTCAATGGACCTGCAATGTTGTCGTTTGTATGAACTTTGCAAATTCTAACGCCTAACTGCCGATGATCTCTCTAATCGATGGAAACGCCTCGAGAATGTGCTTAGATCGCTAGTGAGATCTAGGTTCCTTTGCTTGTGAGATGGCACCCAGTACTATCACAATAAAGGTCCACCGGGTTCACAATGCTAGTGGATGACACCAAATCCATCAACAAATTTCCCGATCAAAACAACTTATTTAGTCGCTTCGGAGGCAGCCCAAATACTCACTACATGCAGTAGTCGAGTCACGGCATCTTGCTTTGAGCTCTTCCATCTCACAAGACTCCCCATTCAAACAAAACACAAAACCAGATTGCGATCTAAAGTCATCTACGTCGGTCTGGAAGCTTGCGTCTGTGTAACCATTTACGACCAAACTTCCTTCCTGACCTCTGTAAACCAAGAACATATCTTTAGTCCTTCTCAAGTACTTAAGAATGCTCTTGACTGCAGTCCCAATGTGACTCTCCGTGGTCGATTGATATCTCGCTAGTCATACTTAAAGTTAACGAGACATCCGGGCGAGTGCATATCATGGCATACATAATAGACCCAATGGCTGAAGCATATGGGATCTTACTCATGCACTCTTGGTCCTCCTTTGTGGAAGGTCCTTGAGTTCTGTTAAGTTTAATGCCAGGTGACATGGGCAAGAATCCCTTTTTAGAATCTTGCAAACTGAACCGTTTCAGTACCTTGTCAATGTATCCACTATGGCTTAGGCCAATCATTTTGTTGGATCTATCTCTATAGATTCTTATACCCAAAATGTATGTAGCCTCGCCTAAGTCTTTCATGGAAAAGCACTTCCCCAACCAAGATTTTAAGCTTTGTAATGTGGGGATGTCATTTCAAATCAGTAACATGTCATCCACATAAAGCACAAGGAACACTACTGCATTATTAGTTACTTTCTTATAAACACAAGGCTCGTCTTCGTTTTTGATGAAACCAAATTCTTTAATTGCTTCATCAAAACGACGATTCCGCATTCGAAATGCTTGCTTCAATCCATAAATGGACCTTTGAAGCTTACACACTTTGCTAGGACTTGATGGATCAACAAACTCTTTGGCTTGTGTCATATACACATCCTCGAGAATGTTTCCATTAAGAAACGCAGGCTTAACGTCCATTTGCCATATCTCATAGTCATAATATGCGACTATGGCAAGTAAAATCTTAATAGACTTTATCATAATGACAGGAGAAAAGGTTTCATCATAGTCAATACCATGTACTTGTCTATAACATTTAACTACTAGTCGAGATTTAAAAATGTGTACATGACCATCCATGTCGGTTTTCTTTTTGAAATACCATTTGCTATCAATGACCTTACACCCTTTGGGTGGGTCAACCAAAGTCCATACTTGGTTATCGTACATGGATTGCATCTCAGACTTCATAGCATCTAGCCACTTATCTGACTCAGAACTACGAATTGCCTCTTTGTAGGTAGTGGGTTCATCTTGATCTATCAGTTCAATATGATGATCATCAATCACGAGAAATCCATATCTCTCAGGCTGTTAATGTATCTGACTTGACCTCATTGGGCCTTGTGTCAAAGATTGAAGCTCAGTATCACCACGTGAGCTTGTTTGAAGTTCCAAAGTTGGTTCAGATGTTGTTTGGGGATCTTGAATTTCCTCAAGATGGATCTTACTCCCACTATCCTTTTTGGAAATAAATTCCCTTTGAAGGAATAAACCATTACGAGCAACAAACAATTTGTTCTCTTAAGGAAGATAGAAGTAATATCCTTCAGTTTCTTTAGGATATCCCATAAACAAATACTTGTCGGATTTAGGGGCGAGTTTATCAGATAACAGGCGTTTTACATACGCCTCGCATGCCCAAATTTTGAGAAATGACAAACTATGTCGTTTCCCAGTGCATATCTCATATGGAGTTTTCTGAACCGCTTTAGAAAGAACTCTATTTAATATGAATGCAGCAGTTTCTAGGGCGTAGCCCCAAAAGGAAATTGGAAGACTTGTTTGACTCATCATAGATCAAACAATATCTAGTAAGGTGCGATTCCTCCGTTCCGATACACCATTCCATTGTGGTGTGCCAAGAGGAGTTAATTGTGAAACGATTCCACAACCCCTAAGATGTTCGTCAAACTCTTGGTTAAGGTATTCGCCACCTCGATCTGATCGAAGTATCTTAATACTTTTACCAAGTTGATTTTGTACTTCATTTTGAAATTCTTTGAATCTTCTAAAAGATTCTGATTTATGTTTCATTAGATAGACGTAGTCATATCTACTGAAATCATCTGTGAATGTGATGAAGTACTGAAACCCTCCTCTAGCATGTGTGTTTATTGGTCCTCATACATCTGAGGCCCAACAAATCAGAAGCTCTCTCACTTTGTCCAGTAAAGGGAGCTTTAGTCATTTTGCCTAACGAGCAAAAATCACATGTCTCATAAGACTCTAAGTCAAATGGTGTCAAAATTCCATCTTGATGGAGTTTTGATATGCGTTTCTCATTTATGTGGCCCAAACGACAGTGCCAAAAGTAGGTTCGGTTTAAATCATTTGATTTATACCTCTTTGTATTAATGTTATAGATGGGCCTTTTAATGGATTCATTGAGGTTAAGAATATAAAGCTCATTCATCAAAGATGCATATCCATAGAATATACGATCTTTATGAATTGTGCAAATTTTATTCATAATATTAATTTCAAAACCATCAATATCCATACAAGAAATTGAAATAATATTCCTACTCAAAGTTGGAATATAAAGACAATTATTCAGTTCTATAATGAGGCCACTTGACAAACTAAATTAATTGTCTATGTGGCTACAGCAACAACTTTTGCTCCATTTGCTACTCTCAGGTCCACTTCTCCTTTTGTCAGTGATCTACTCCTTTTGAATTCCTGAACATTTGCACAAATGTGAGATCCACAACCGGTATCTAATACCCATGAAGTAGAAGCAGACATGTTAATTTTAATAACATAAATACTTGGAGAGACAGTCAAACTGGATTTCCTTTTTTTTTTCTCTTCCAAGTAGAGTTTGCAGTTCCTTTTCCAATGACCTGGTTCATTGCAATGGAAGCAAACCCCTTCCTTTGGTGCCTTGGTCTTGGGGTTGTTATTTCCTTTGCCCTTCTTGGCAACGGGCTTACCCTTTCCTTTGTTCTTAAAATTCCCTTTTTGAACCATTAAGACTTCAGGGGTCTTCTTAATGTTCAGTTCAGCCTGCTTGAGTATCTCGTGTATCTCATTTATAGACTTCTCCATGGCATGCATGTTGAAGTTCATCACAAATTGGTCATACTCCGGTGGGAGTGAGCCCAAGATCATATCTGTGGCCATGTCATGACCTACGGGAGCCCCAAGTTTCTCAAGTTGGTCAAGATAGCCTTTCATCTTAAGAACATGTGCACTTACAGAGGTGACAGAGGCCATCTTGCAACTATTCAATGCCTTAGTGGTGAGGAATCTTTCTTGACGGGCTTGATCTTGGAACATTTCCTTGAGCTAGCCATCATCTGGAAAGCCCCAACCCCTTCAAACTGTTTTAAGGTCAGTGCTCATTGTGACTAACATGAGACAAGTCACATCGTTAGAGTCATCGCAATGCTTCTTCCAAGCATCTTTTTCAGCTCTGGGGGCGTTGTTTGCAGGCTGTTCAGGAATATCCGTATCAAGAACATATAGCTTTCTTTCCTGCTTAAGGACAATCCTTAAGTTGCGGGCCCAATCAAGGAAATTGGTCATGCTTAGTTTTTCTTTTTCAAGAACAGATCGCAATGAATTGTGTGAAGTATTGGTAGCCATTATCTACATTAAATTATTTGCAAAGTCATCAGTTTTGAGCAAAACATCTTTCCACAATTTCAACACTTGATAAGTAGTGGGAAAAATATTTTTCGATATTTATAAGTAATCTTTGGCTTAACACCCATAATTAGAGTAAAATCAACTCATAGGAATGACATCTATATGTCCCGGCTATTTCCCATTTTATATGCCCTAGGCTCAAAACTATTTTGGTAGCCTAGTTAAGTCGAACCATGTCTAAGCATATGGAAATCACTATTTTCCCATCTCTTTTTGCTTAGATAACCACTTATCTGTTGCTTTGGCAAGCAGACAAAATGATGATCCAAGCTCAAGGAGTGCTTAGGCGTAAATATAAAGCGTAAATGTAAATGTGAGATAGCATGGCCTAATCCTATGATGACTACCACGAGTCTTGTGGGAGCCAAGGGTCAATCTAAGTCAATACCCATCTCATGGATAGTGTCTTCGATCCAGCGTCCTCCAGTCTTGTTACATAAATGCATGGGCATACCCAGCCTTCAATGTAAAACAATAAAACTAATCTAAGAAAGCAAGTACAATTTTACAACATTAAAAATGACTCACATGCCGTATTGTAAAATTACAACCCAATAAATGTAAAACAAGAGAGGGTATAGTAGGCCATGCTATTCACCATGCTAAAACTCACATAAAGCATAATAAATACGGTAACGAGTACAAATACAAAGTCTAAGGCCAGCGCAACGCAGACGACGGTCTCGCTTGCGGGGTCCGGGGGCAGCGCCTCTGGAAGAAAAAATTGATTCTTCATCTACTCATCGAATGAGTTTTCTGCCCCGATTTACACCTCAATCGCCTAACATGCATAATCTCCTAAACAGTTTATGCGGTTTGTTAATCGGATTAACGACAGAAGGCATACAATTGCGGTTTATGCATAATTAATCAAATTAATAACATACGATAGCAGTTCATGCAATATTAATCGAATTAATAACATACATAACGGTTTATGCATATCAGAATCACAGAAACTTATAAAACACAGTCAAAGAAACAATCTTTTCTGTTTTTACACACACATACCAAATCGAAATTGATATGTGTTATGATGTGATTAACAATATCGAATTCGAATAGCATGAGTAAGGATCTAATACGACTGAAGGGATTCATGGGCAGAAACTCGTTCTAAACGCCTATGAGTCCTCCCCGAAGGATCCGCTCATACAATGGGAATCGAAAATTAAAACAGAAAGCTTACAGTTTTCGGCTAAAGAATCTGATTTTTGAATGAAAGATTCTGATTCTTGGACTTTCAGAGTTTGTGTTGCTACCGCCAATAGCTTTCCTTTGCGGAATTGCCCTCTACCGGTATCCACGCGATGAAACGAACATCGATTGCTAGCTCTTCGTTTTTCTGAGTTTCGGGAAGTAGAGAGAAAGGGAGAGGCAGAAAACCGAAATCTAATTTCAGAGTACTTTTGGATTGCGACTCAATTGATCAGTATTTAGGGTTTCGCCTAAAAGAGGTTTATATAGGGTGTGAGAGTTGGTTTGCTTCATTCTTTTGGCTTCCAATTGGTGATTCCAGAATGATATTGAAGAAGCCATTCAAGAATTATATTGAAACTTCCAATTACAAGAACCCATTCCAAAATTATATGCATTTTCTACTACACAGCTAGTTGAGGACTCAATGGTCCAGTTGAACAGAACCCATTCAATAGCAGAGATCACAAATTCTTGTTTCTGGATATGCAATTGCAATATGGGACTGCCCATTTGTTCGAAATCATCATCTATCATCATTTCAAGACTAAACATAATTTAAAATACAGATTGAACTGACTAAAACTGACCCTAATACTACAAATTGGAGACAATGCCATTATCCTAAAATAAAACCTAAAACCTAAACAAAAATAAAATAATTTAGAGCATAACCCTGAATATGGAGAAGGGTCTAGTTGGAGGAAGAAGAAGAAGATTGGGGGCATCTTGTTGAGAACAAGACGAAACCAGGAATTTGGTGTTGGGGGACGAAAATACAACAATAGGTCGAACTATCTATAAAAGCGACAATTTTTTTTATTGGGGGACGAAACTGATAAAATTTTCAAACTACATATAATTTTTTTATAATTAGTAGTATTTTTAAAAATATCAGCGGGCAACGCCCCCCGCCCCTATCTTCGTCCATGATTGAGAACATAATCGGGGCCGCAATCATAGCTCCCGGAAGCACGCCGTACTTAGCCACTGCCGCCAGCTTTGTCACCAGTGGCTCCCCTTTCAACATCTTCAACAACAAATCCATCTCTAATTCTTCTGTCTACCTTTTTGAAGCTCGTCGCCGGAAAAGATTTTATGGGTAATGGAGATTATTATGATAATGGATATGGATTTCAAATTTAAAGTTGAATGGGTTGTGGAAATGGGAGGTAGGGGTATTCATAGTTCGGGTTGGTTTGGTTTTACACATTTTTTAAATTAAATCGAAATATTCGGTTTGAAAATTTTCAAACCAATCCAAACCATTCAAAATTTCAAACCGATGCATTCGGTTTGTATCAGCTTGGTTTGGTTTAGTTTGATTTTCGGTTTCGGGAGATACGGAATATATTGATTATAAAGTAAAAATAAAACAAATTTTTTTATACAATTACTTAGCTGCTAAAAATATAAAATAAATAAGACTATTGTTATCACAGATTAAACACAACCAAAAACAAAATAATGAAACATAAATTATTGATTCTTGAACTTCAATATAAAGTAAAAATAAAACTTTTTTTTATATAATTACCTAGCTACTAAAAATATAAAGAAATATATCTATTGTTTTTAACAATTTTAAACGCAACAAAAAAAAAAAACAAATTAATGAAACATAAATTAGATTCTTAAACTTCAAACAAAGTATTGAAAAATTATCCTACGAGGAAAGAAGCAAAAAATACAAAAAATTACACAATTATTATTTTCAAAGTAAAACAAAAACTTCAGGTGAATCTAAAGCTGCATACAAAAGACGGCTCTTCAATATCTTACTTTAGCAATTGAAGAGTTTGTTTGTCATGTTATAAATAAGAAATTAAATATATTTTATTACAAAAGAGTTCTTTAATATATATATATATATATATATATATATATATATATATATATATATTCGGTTTGGATTATAAAAAAAATTAAACCAAACCGAAAGTTCGATTTTAATTTAGTCAAAATCGAAACCAGTCTAATACACCGCTCAAACCGAAAAATCGGTTTGAATTGGTTTGGATCGGTTTCGATTTTTCATGAACACCCCTAATGGGAGGTGTTTGGTGAAACTGGAATGGGTAACAATTAATGGAGGTGGGTAATGGAGATATTATTGTAATACCCGGGACTTTTTGCTTACGTGTAATTAATTTTTCATGATTTATTATATAAGTTTGAATTTATTTTGCTGCATTAAATGATTTCGTGTCTATTTAATTTTTAACCATGTTACGCATCATATTTCGGTTACGTTTTGTTTTGGAGGCGTTATGTACGTGTATCGTAATTGGGAATTTATTTGTAATTCATGTAGATGAGTAATTTAGATGTGGAATTGAAATTGAAATTAATTAAGAATTTTATTTGGATTAGGAAATTTAACATAATATAAATAAAATATATATATGAAATCAGATTAAATAAATAAGGAATTCTACAATAAAGGAAAATAAAATAAAAAGAAAAAGAAGATAAGGAAACAACAGTTTCGCTGGAGTTAGGAAAAGAAATTAGAAAATATTAAAATAAAATAGAAACCAATCAGTACACAATCATGGGCAGGGGGTTTCTTTCATCGGGAAACGTGCAATCAAATAGAAAGAAAAGAAACGGCTCTAGGCCTTGTGAAGAACAAGGAGGTTTGAATCCGCAAGGGTAGCCCAGTTGGTTCGAGGGTGATAAATTGTGTAAAAGGGCGCAGGTTCGAATCTTGGCAGGCGCAGTGTGGAAGTTTCAACCCTCTAATGTGAGAGTGGCTTTTTGCGGTGGGCTAAAACAAGGTCTCCCACCAATCGAACCGCTGGGTCACCTTGATTTACATCCTCCACAATGCCTGTCGGATCGGGTGGTGGGGGCCCTAGGGGCGTGGGTATCTCCTTATTGTACAAGAACAAGGAGGTTTGAGAGTTTTGTGAGATTTGCTGAGAACGCTGAGAGATTACCGAGGGAGTATTTTTTTCCACTGTTTTTTACGCATAATATATCAAAATGATGAAGTTTGCGATAGCTACGAGTGAGCGCAGACGGGAGTTAATTCGGAGCGAAAATATATCGCACCGGAAGCGGAGCAGATTTATGAAAATTCTAATTTCGGGTTTGATTGTTTTAATTATTTTTTATAAGATAAGAACCCAATCTCTCTTTAATTTTTCTGTCGGATTGGCACACACACACACACACACACACACACACACACACATATATATATATATATATATATATATATATTGAGTATTGATTTAGAATTATTTTGGGATTGTTGAACATGAATTATTGCCTGAATTGTTGATATTACGAATCAATTATAGGTTCTACGTTTTATCGCTTTGATTATCGTTTCACTGCCATGAATATTGTTAATCTTCCATATTATGTAATCTGAAATTGTAATTGTTTTAACTGATTCTTACTACATCTATTGTTGGTTATCATTATTGTGAATTGTGAATTGTGGAAGTTGAACGTAAATGTTTAAGGGGTCTTTGTTGAACTTGTCTATCTATTCATCGCTTGGGTCGTCCTATTTGGTTGAGTAGTGGGCGTCTTACTTGGTCCTCTGTCTATTTGGTTTGTCGTTGTCATCTATTTGGTATTGGTCGACCTAGTTGTCGCCCCATTCGAGCTCTTGTCTATGAAAGATCTGTAGTAGGATACATCCACTTTATACATCGCCAAAACCCGTGAGTTCGCGATAATTATGTGTGGATATGTATGGCCCGGACCCTAGCGGGAAAAATAAGTTGGGGCTGTTAACAGTAGATTGTGGAGCTCATGCGTGGGCAATGACACAATGGACGTATTCTTGATTTTTGGCCTATGTCTGGGAAAGATTCATCCGGACTTCTAATTATTGTGTGGCATTTCCTCAGTGGATTTAGCACATTGGGACTGTTAGCAGTGATTATGGGTCTGATTGGACAATTGAGCTTGACTGTGGGATTGTAGAGTCATAGCGATAACTATGTTCGTAACGTCTGAGCAAATTGTGTAATCGTAAATACTGTATGGCAGACGTGCTTGTTGTGGATTCGGTTGTGTGAGTGCTTAGACGTGAAGAGTATAGTTGTTTAGCTTAACTGTTGTTTTTCACTTGTTTGGTCCTTGTTCGCTTTATACTCAATTGTCTGACATAACTATTGGTTTGCAGTGCATGAGTAGTATGAGATGCTCATGACATTAATTCTGATATGGTGTGTCAGATTTGATAGGTATAGTCGAACATTTGTTTGGGTAATATTTGATACTTGGTATTGAGTCCTTTTAACTTGTATTTTGGGTTTGAGTTTGATTTGGTGCAAGATAGTACACTTGTGTACAAGTTTTGCACTTGCTTTTTCTGATTTTCACAAGTCCTACCAATCGTCCTACTATTTGTCCTAGGGTTCATCCGCAGAATGATAATTAGTTATTATCTTACCGCGGACGAAGTGCAGACGATGCTTCGTCCGCGGGTCCCTTCGGTCGACCGGTTTGTGTACTAGTTGGCTGGAGCCTCTATTTTCTGTTTGTGTGCTTCTGGGATATCACCGGTCAACCAGACTAAGGGTGTAGTCGAACGGAAGGTTATAGTGAAGTTGTGCAGATTTCTGTTTTGTTTTGTTCTTTTCTGCTCTACTCTGCATTGTACTATACTGTCTTGTCCTGCATTCTGAGTCCCGTGAGGCTTGAGTTGTGTCGTGTCAAAAGAGTATTTTCAAAAGGGGCATTTTGGGAGTAGGAATGTGCTTCAGTGTCTATCTGTTATATTTATTTCAGTATTTATATTTGGTCCTTACTGCTTTTTTATTGTGCAGGTGACATAGATGTTGATTCTGCTTACGATGATGATACATGAGAGGGGCCATTGGATGAGTGATCATAAACTACATAGCTGTTGGACTTTATTTTCTTTTTAGTACTTCATTTGGAACATTTAGTTCATTTCAGTTATTCATTTTAGAAGGTTTAAACTTATTCTAATAATGTAATGAGTAGATTCATTTTCATCTATGTATTCAAACTTTCGCTATTTAACTTATTTTAGATTTAATGCATAATGAATTTTCAGTATAGCAACTCCGTATAGTGGGTTTTGGTGTCTCATCTGCCAATAAGACAGATGCCATGTCATCATCCCCCGGTTACGGGGGTGTGACAATTATGATAATATTGGAGATGGAAATGGAAGGTGTTTTGTGGTGGTGTTCGCCAGAGAGGGAAGAGGTGAAGGGTGATAGTTGAGCGGGTCCAATATGTTTGCAGTCAGGTCGGATAATAACTTTGTATCGTGGGCTTTGGTACGAAAATATTTTTGATGGAAAATGACAAAAATACCCCTAATAGAAAATGACGAAAATTTTCGGGTATAAAAATGATGAAAAATCCCTACTAAAGTTAAAAATATACTACCATTTTGCGTAATATGTAGAAGAAATTTAGGGTCCAATTTTATAAAAAATGCATTCGTTGTAAAATGACACAAATACCATTGTTAAAGTGAAATTAGCTCATTGTGTATAATAACGAATATGTACTTGATAAAAGATCAATAAATCACAAAATGATGCAAATACTCTAATGAAAATGAAGAAAATAACCTTTGCCCATTGGTTTAGAATGGAGAAAATACCCATTTTCCAAAATGACAAAAATACCCTTATTATTAAATTTTAATTTTTTTTTAAAACGAGTGGTAATTTTTTCATTTTCATCATGGTTATTCTTTTTCATTTGGTATGAATGGCATTTCTATTATTTCTCAACAAGTGTATTTTCGTCATTTTACATCGATAATATTTTAGGCATTTCAAGTAAACGAATTTTTTATAATTTATATTAAGGCTAATTTTTTTTCATTTTTCGTTAAGAGAATTTTTTTCATTTTATTCAAAGTTAATTTATTCATTTTTCACAAGAGGCATTTTCCCTTTTTTTTTTATGGGAGCGTTTTTTTATCTTTTTGCATTAAGGGCATTTTCGTCATTTTACGTCAAAGTATTTTCGTCATTTTTCATCAAAAAAATTTGAGTCATTTTTAATCATATGAATTTTAAGCTAATTGAGCCAAAGGTAATTTTCGTCATTTTGCGCGAAAGTATTTTTCATCATTTTGAGTCGAGGGTATTTTTGTCATTTTGCGTCAAGAGTATTTTCGTAATTTTTACCATAGATTTTTTGGTGATTTTATGTTATGTATGTTTGTGATTGTTTTTATAAAAAAAACATTGTTTTGTGCCAAGGGTATTATCGTAATTTTGCACTAACGATATTTTTCGACATCGTACAAAGGGTATTTTTTTTCATTTAAACGAATAACATTAACTATTTTAAATTAAGGGTACATTAGTCATTTTGTACTAGGGGTGTTTTATCATTTTACAATAAGGGTATTTTGGCCATTTTATTTATATTTATTTTTGAGAGAGAAAATAACTTGTATGTATGATATATTTATGACCTACAATAAATCTTGTGGAATTGGAATTCAAATTCTTTGATTATAAAATGGAATTCATTTTGTGGAATTGGAATTGGAATTTCAATTCCAAAATTTTGTTGAGAGCCAAACAAGAGAATTTCAATTTCATGATTTTGTTGATAGCCAAGAAAATTGGAACTGGAAAACCAAATCCAATTCCATGGAAACAAACACACCCTTAGGGGAGAATATCAAAGACCCAAAATACCCCTGACAAAAAAGACACATTTTAACCACGCGAGCAATTTAACATGGGTTTTGTCAAAACATTGGACAGAATGGCCACAGTTCAAAAAAACGTAAATGACTGTAAATGTCGAAATTAATCGAACATGCTTGATTTGACAAATAAAAAATAATAAGGGACTAAATTGATCAATTTGCCTCGATCGGCATGTACGGAAAAAAAAAACCCCACAAACTTCCATGCCCACTAGATACAAGCAGACATAAACTAGTAACCAAAGGAAAGGAGAGTAAAAAAAGGAATTTTACTGCTTCAGTGCGTCCACTCTGCTTCCCTCTCTTTGGTAAAAGAAGTATAGACTCCACTCTTTCTTTACAATTTCCTCTTGCAGAAGAGCTAAAATCAAGCCATTTTTTCAGGTGAGCCCTTCTGCAATCCTCTTTTCTTTTGTGGGTTTCCTCGATTTTGTTTAATTTTTTAATTCGGGAAGAGCTTTTGTATTTTTTTTTCCAGTTTTTCTGCGTGGGCTTTGTAAATGTGGGTTTTGTTGCTGATCATTTTGAATTTTATATTTCTGGGGTTTCCTTCTTTAATACTTATTTTTTTCCCAAATGCATGCCAGATTAGTACCTTTTGGTGTGAAAGAAACGATTTTTTCTTTTTAGAAGTGATTTTTTCTGGCTGATTCCTTTTTTATTTTCAAAAGAAAAGGTTTTGTTTTTGTTGGAAGCATGAAATTTTGTGTGGGAAGTTTGTGAATGCTTATTTATTTTTAAGTTTGAGGTTTAGAGTTTACAAAATATTGATAAAGCAAACCCCTTAAGCCCTTGCATTTTGTGTTGGCGGTACGAGAATGGGTTCCTGGGTTTTGTTTATTTTTTAATTTTGAAGGTCTGTTTACTTGCTATAAGCTAGGTTATGGTTCGAACCTTGGAAACAGCCTCTTTATGAACAAAATAAGGGTAAGCTGCGTACATCGGGGAAAGTCCCTAGACCCTGCTGATGCGTAGCTTCTAGGTCATGGTTCAAACCTCGGAAACAGCCTCTTTATGAACAAAATAAGGTTAAGGCTGCGTAAATCGGGGAAGGACCCCAGAAGACCGTGCTGATGCGGGAGCTACAACCTTTTTTTTATTTGTGAATTAAAAAATGAATGGAAGGGGAGATGGGAAAAAGGTTAATTTTAGGAGCCCATTATACATTTATTATAGGCAATGCGTTCTGTGTGATCGAAAAGGCAAAAACTTAATCAGCGTTGTTTGGAATTCTTGGAAGAAGCTGGTAGACTTAAGAAATTAAAATTTGCTAGAAGGGATTTGTAAACAACAATTTTAAGTTCTTCTTGAAAAAATAACTGTTATGTAGGAGGAATTCTTTTATTGTTATGGAAAAAGTTCTTATAGTGTAGTTTGATTGTGAACTCTGGTGTATGTTTGCTGGTAAAAGTGGGGTGTTCCCATTCTGAGATGCCAATAAAAATGGCTGGAAGCGATTTTGTGAATAACTTCTTTAATCCTTTTTCTTGAAAAATAACTGTTATCGTTATGTAGGAGAAATCTTTGATGTTCTGGAAAAAGTTCTTGTAGTGGAGTTTGATTGTGAACTCTGGCATATCTTTTGCTAGTAAAAGTGGATGTTTGCATTCTGAACCTGACAATTATGAGTTTTAGCCTGCTTCAAATTGAATGCTAAGAAATGTCGAAAATGCGCCATACTTACATACTACTATTGTTTATATTTGTTGCAGAAGAAATTTAAGACTGCTAGGTATGTCAGTCTCTGAAGGGGTTGGTAGTAGTAAACACAAGGCATCTAATGGATTAATGATGGATATCGATGACATTGATTATTTTGACGAGGATGAAGATATGCAGGACTCGATATCTTTGCGAGATCTGGGAGAAGATTTTCTGAAGAAGTTCTGTAAAAAAACCGCAGTTTCTTTCTTTGAGCAGTATGGTCTAATTAGTCATCAGATTAACTCATACAATGACTTCATTAAATATGGACTTCAGAGAGCTTTCGATTCTATTGGAGAAGTCACTATTGAACCCGGATATGATCCGTCAAAGAGAGGTGATGGTGATTGGAAATATGCCTCTGTGAAGTTTGGAAAGGTCAATCTCGAGCGCCCTAAGTTTTTTTCTGGGGATAAGTTCAATTCTGATGGTGGTAAAGAGTTCCTGGACTTGAAGCCCCGTCATGCTCGCCTTCAGAACATGACATATTCGGGCAGGATGCTAGTGGAGTCTCATATTCAGGTTAGTTGATGCCTGTCTTTTAAAACGTCCTTTTAAGTTTTCTTAACATGTTTTGGAACTTTCTTAGTTACTATTCTGCTGTCCTATCTATTATAAAACTTTTTTAGTCCTTTTGAACTTGGCAAAAAATAAAACGTCTTAGTCCCATTGAGTTTTTCTGTTTTATTTTGATGATCAATCTACTGTTGCGTATTCATATACACAATAGACCATTTTCCTGTTCATCTGGTTGCGGTTAAGAGTCAGACTAGAGAAATGGTAACTTAAGGGGTTGCCTGCAGTAAAGCTGGGCAGGAATATAATTCTTTAAAACATTTAGCATGTGGCGCTAATATTAGATTTAACTGTGAATTTAGCACCTGATACATGATATGGAAAGTTACTGGCTTATCTTATAATGGAAAATTAATAATTCTAATAAATGGAGGTTATGAATTGCTTTTATTCGTTTCTTCTCGTTAAATATCTGACTTCTTTTAAAAAGGTTATTTCATCTTTCATAATCATATCTGACTAAAGCCAGTCCTTGCAAATAGCAATAACACGGTGCTAATGAAAAGCTTGGGTAGGACGTTAGGCTTGTCAGACCATTTGAACACTGGTTGAACCTTTGTTTAGAGGTTATTCACTCCCATACTCTTTTTTAAATGTCTTTAATCTTTTTGGATACTTCTTTTTAAATCTCTCAGGTTTATACTAAAAAACTTGTCAGAAGTGACAAGTTTAAAACTGGTAAGGAACAATATGTTGACAAGGAGTTGGAGAAAGAGGATAAGAGGACTATTGTAATGGGGAGGCTCCCAGTTATGGTAGGATCTGAGCTATGTTGGATGAGTGAGACGGAAAAACATGATTGTGATTTTGACCATGGTGGATATTTCATTGTCAAGGGTGCGGAAAAGGTGCGTATTTCAGTTTTTTGTTCTTGACTATAGAGGGGGCCTAGAATCTATGATAGTAGCCGCATAAACATTATTTTATCCTTTGCTTTGACTGAACTGAATATTCATTTGGTAGGGCCATGGAAACGTTGTTGCTTGTTTCTTTGCGGACCTTTTCCCCTTCATTGTTTTGTGTCATATATTTTTCAAATATTTTCGAAAAAGTTTACCTAGTTATCAATTCATTATATTCCAATTTTGTAGTTCTTGCCCATTCTAAAGTATGCACTTTTCGATTAGCCTTCTCTGAACAAATTCTGATCGTATGCAGCAAAAGCATTCTTCGAAAGTAGTGTGGAGAGGCTTTGGCCAAACGTTTCTTTCCTTCCATGCTATAGCCAAACAATGAAGCTTTGTTTCTCTTCATGTAAAAAACGCTAAAAGAATCATCTTTACATGCGGTTCTATTGTTATTCAGTGACTTTTATGATTCGATTCTATTAAAGACTCGGTGATACTGAATAAATTTGCATTAGACTTTGTTCTAGCACACAAAACTAGATGTTAATTTCTTATGGCTCTTGCTGTAGACTTTCATTGCACAGGAGCAAATCTGCTTGAGAAGGCTTTGGTTATCTAGTAGTCCGACTTGGATGGTTGCTTATCGTGACGCTGCAAAAAAGAAAAGGGTGTATTTGAAACTAGTTGACGCTCCGAGATTTGAGAATATAGGTAGAGGAGCAAAGATCCTTAGCGTGTACTTTATAATTGCTGAGATGCCCATCTGGATATTGTTCTTTGCCCTTGGTGCATCATCCGATAGGGAGGTAGTCGACTTGGTAGATTTGGGTATTGAAGACCCGAAGATTGTAAATATACTCTGTGCATCAATTTATGATGCTGACAAGAAGTGTGAAGGCTTCCGTAAAGGAAAGAATGCCTTAAATTACATCGAGAAGCTTCTCAAGCAGTGCAAATTCCCCCCTTCAGAATCTGTAGAACAATGCATCAAGGACTTTCTCTTTCCCAACCTGCAGGGCTTCAAGCAAAAGGCTCGGTTTCTTGGCTATATGGCCAAGTGTCTCTTAGAAGCATATACTGGCCGTAAAAAGACGGATAATCGGGATGATTTTAGAAACAAGAGATTAGAGTTGGCTGGCGAGCTGCTTGAGCGGGAGCTGAAAGTGCACCTTAAACATGCTCAGTGGCGCATGGTGAAGGCAATGCAAAGAGATCTTTATGGAGATCGTGATCTGCAGCAGCTTGAACATTATTTCGACGCCTCAATTGTCACAAACGGTCTTTCAAGGGCATTCTCTACTGGAGCATGGTCTCATCCCTACAAGAGGATGGAAAGAGTATCTGGTGTAGTTGCAACTCTTAGGCGGACAAATCCGCTGCAGATGATTTCGGATATGAGGAAAACAAGGCAGCAGGTTTCGTATACTGGAAGAGTTGGTGATGCAAGATTCCCGTAAGGCATTTAACTCTATTATATCTGTTTCTTCCTTGAAAACTAGTTTAGGTAGTGATCTTGATTCATTTTTGAACATTTTTTTCAATAAGATCTCGTATCATTATTATTAGCATATTTAAGCCCTCTCTTTGGTCATTATGTTTCATCTGTTCTGTTCAGCTTAGTTTTTGGTTCTAAATTATTGACGGGTTGATGTTTAAAATTTGCAATTCAGACACCCTTCCCACTGGGGAAAGATTTGCTTCCTCTCAACTCCAGATGGAGAAAACTGCGGGTTGGTAAAAAATTTGGCCAGCTTGGGCCTTGTCAGCACCACTATTTCGGAGCCTCTTCTCGATAAACTGTTTGATTGCGGGATGGACGAGTTGGTGGATGATATTTCTTCTATTCTCCTTGGAGAGCATAAGATATTTTTGGATGGGGACTGGGTCGGAACCTGCAGAGATTCTCAGTTGTTTGTTGAACAACTCAGAAATATGCGACGTAGTAATGAAGTTCCTCATCAGGTAATGGCATTTTTTTTTAATCTTGTTTCTATGTCACCTAAAAAATCTTTTCCGTTCTAGCCAAGTGTGAACTGTTACAACTATTCTTTCTTGTTTTCTTGCAGGTGGAAATCAAAATGGACAGCCAACATAGAGAAGTTCGTATATTTTCTGATGCAGGCCGAATTCTTCGACCCCTTTTGGTTGTTAAGAATCTTCGTAAAATTAGAGCTCTGAAAGGGGGGGACTTATCATTCCAGTCTCTTTTGGATAAGGGAATAATTGAGCTTATTGGCCCTGAAGAGGAAGAAGATTGTGTTACTGCATGGGGAATCGGGTACCTGTTTAATGCTGAAAAAGAGAATCCACCCAGGAGATATACGCACTGTGAACTTGATATGTCTTTCCTGTTAGGTTTAAGCTGTGGACTTATCCCGTTTGCAAATCATGATCATGCCAGGAGGGTTCTCTACCAGTCTGAGAAGCACTCTCAGCAGGCCATTGGGTTTTCAACAACAAATCCAAACATAAGAACCGACACGAATGTCCACCAACTGTACTATCCCCAAAGGCCCCTTTTCCGGACAGTACTTTCCGAGTGCCTCGGAAAGTCGACATACAGTCGTCCCAAGGGAATGATGCCTCGGCCTGAATATTATAACGGGCAGTGTGCTATTGTGGCGGTGAACGTGCACCTTGGTTACAATCAGGAGGACTCGGTGGTAATGAACCGTGCTTCTCTAGAGCGTGGTATGTTCCGATCGGAACACATTAGAAGTTACAAATCTGAGATTGATAACATTGAAGGTACTAGCAAGAAGTCAAAGCCTGAAGATTCCATAAAATTTGGAAAGCTGGAGAGCAAGATTGGACGTGTCGATAGCCTTGACGATGATGGGTTTCCGTACATAGGTGCGAATCTACAGACTGGTGATATCGTCATAGGTAAATATGCTGAATCAGGGACTGATCAAAGTGTGAAACTGAAACACACCGAACGAGGCATGGTTCAGAAGGTCATACTCTCTGCAAATGATGAAGGAAAGAGCTTCGCTGTTGTTTCTCTGAGACAGGTAACTTGATTTAGGTGTCTTATGATTCGATTCGATTCAGTATGTTTTTGGCGGTTCTAAATTTGTTCCACAATTATCCAGGTTCGTTCTCCGTGTCTCGGAGACAAGTTCTCAAGCATGCATGGACAAAAAGGTGTACTAGGTTTTCTAGAATCTCAAGAGAACTTCCCTTTCACTAGAGAGGGTATAGTTCCAGATATTGTAATAAACCCGCATGCATTTCCTTCAAGACAAACTCCCGGACAACTGTTAGAGGCTGCATTAGGTAAAGGGATCGCAGCTGGAGGTGTACTGAAGTATGCTACCCCTTATTCCGCTTTATCAGTCGATTCCATAACCGAACAACTCAAGAGGTAATTCAACAAGAACACCCCCCCCCCTCTCCCTTGTATGTTATTCCGCTTAATATGCTGATTGTCATAATACGTTGCAGCTGTGGATTTTCGAGATGGGGTAATGAGAGAGTATACAATGGTAACACGGGTAAAATGATAAACTCTCTTATTTTCATGGGTCCAACATCCTATCAACGCCTCCACCACATGGCTGAAGACAAAGTAAAGTTCCGCAATACAGGACCCGTCCCATCCGCTCACACGCCAACCAGTAGCAGACAGAAAGCGCTTTGGTGGTATAAAATTTGGCGAGATGGAAAGAGACTGCCTTATAGCTCACGGTGCATCTGCCAATCTGCACGAACGCCTCTTCACTCTTAGCGACTGTTCACAGATTCATATCTGCCGGAAATGCAAGAATATGGCGAATGTAATTCAAAGATCAGTGCTTGGTGGACGGAAGATAAGAGGTCCATATTGCCGTATCTGCGAGTCCACGGAACACATTATTAAGGCAAGTGTTCCCTATGGTGCTAAGTTGTTGGCGCAGGAGCTTTTCAGCATGAATATCTCGTTGAAGTTCGAGACTGATGTTTGCTGAGTGACTCCAGTAGTGTTGTAAGTACTAATTTAAGGGGAAGTTCTTGAATGTCTGTAGATTCTTAAGAAGTATCAGAACAAAAGATCTTTTGTGCAAGTGTTTGATGAAATTCTGCCAACTGTTATTGCTGATCCTAGAACATGTTAGTTTGGAACATGGCTGCCTTTTGATTTCAAAACATGTTAGTTTGCAGTAATATAGCTGCCTTTTGATCTCTCTCTCTCTCTCTCTCTCTCTCTCTCTCTCTCATATGATCATTTGCTTGATTTGATTCCATTGTTACATGTTAGGATCTTGCCCCCTCCCCACCGCAGCCGGCACACTTGTGTAGTAATTCATTTACAGGTTGTGATTTGAGTTTGAGCCTCAAAATGTGCAGCAGAAGTGCATGATTCTATAACTGAGCCTATTCTTGTTACAGTGGGGAAGAATAGGTAGTGGGCATTAGGACCAGGGGATTCCTCTATGTTGGTTCAAAGTTAAGGCAAAGAGCTGTTAACACTGATAAGGATTTGACACGGTATTACAAAGGTCAAGTGTTAAATTTCCCGCAGCCGACCTGAGTACTGTGTTGGTGGGTGATCTGTAAGTACCCTTGTAAACGACCTATGGTTCTAGGACTGCCCTGAGCCGTGGTGGTGACTGGAGTCGAACTCACCCAAACTTTAATTTTACCTAAAAAAGAAAGAAAAAGAGTTGTTGGTCTTTGATTGAATTTTTTGTTGGAAATTTCTGATATGGATATGGTCTATATGTACCTTGTGATTCAATATTGTCCACATCATTATACCATTGTTTCTCTTCTTGTTTTATAATGACGTGGACAATCCTGAATCACAATGTTCATTGGACCATGACAATATCAGAATTATCCATTTTGGTTTAAAAATTTCTGTTTGAATATTAAAAAATATAAAGTGTTGTTTGAGGTTGTACTAAAAGTGTTTAAAAGGTGTTATTTGAGATTGTACTAAAAGTGTTGTCCAAATGCACGTAGACACTAATTATGGTTTCCGGTTTGATCTTGTAAAAGCCCAATTACTTTTGTATGCCAATCTTATCAAAATGCGAAATCCAAGGTTTGTTTTGGTTTGGATTCTAAATCTAAATTTTTTTCTCCTAGGATTCTCAAATTTACGTAACTTGAGGGGTTTCAAATTACGTTTTAATCAAAGGTGTCCTAACTCGGTGGGGTAGGCGCCTACCCACTACTTCGATACCCTCCGCCTGCGTGCGGCAAGCTTTAATCTCCCTTTCTAGGGCTATCTTCTCCTCGTCTGAGGCAGTTCTCTCTCCCCTATATGGGGCAACCTTCCAATCGGGCTTCAAAAAAAAATTACGTTTAAAAATAAAAGGGGTTTAAATTTAAGGGCAACAAATCATGTCCCGTATATGTCCTCATTCATGTATCCAACCAATCACAATTCGTCATGTGTATATAATTGGAAGAAATCTCCACATAGCGAATTCTGATTGGATGAAATCTCCACATAGTGAATTCTGATTGGTTGAGTACATGAATAGGAAAATACACGGGGATAGACGATTTTCACTCAAATTTAAACCAAATTTGCATTTACACTCTCAAAATGGAATATTGTTTCAAATTGAATGTATTTCCTATAACAAAATACTAACTATTATGTCATGAATACAAAAATTAATACAAAATTGGGGCTTAATCATTTTATTAATACAAAAATTAGTCATGAATTAAAAAAATAATTAATTACAAAAATATCCTTAAGGTTGGTACAAACTACAAAACGGCCCTCTCCTTTTATGTGTAAAAGGAGAGGGCTGTTTTGTAGTTTGCACAAATCTCAAGGAATTTTTTGCAATTATCCCAAAAAAAAGGTCTTAGAAGAGAATATTGATGTCTTAGAAGACAAATAATAAATAATAAGAGATCAAAATTCATGAATGTGTCAATAAATTTTGATCAACCAAACCAAAACAAACCATGGTCAACTAATAATTAAGAATTTAGTAATTATTATATTAGTCAATTTAGTACTAATTATTAGTCAAAGTCAAAAGGGTAGAATCGTCAAGACACAAAATCATACTGGCCAAACAAGAGAAAATTCAAAACTGGTCCACCCACGACCAATTTAGAAAGTTATGAGGACCCCATTTAGCAAAAAAAGAAGCCTTTTCTTTTCTTTATTTTTTGGTGGACCCATTCCGCCAGTCCAATTTGATCCCCTGTCAGTTCGATTCCTATGCGTAATAATTATTTTTTAATATGGGGAATAATTATTTTTCAGTACGTACGAAATATTTCAGTAGCATAGGTGTTTTATGCCTTATAAATACATTCTGAGACTCATGACAGGTGTCCGTTTTAAATTAATATTAACCGTCACAATTTTAATCCAACGAACGAGGGAAGTTCCGCACTGCACGGGTGAAACCGTCTAAGAAATTAGCCAGGGCTACAGTGCGGAACGAGGTAAATTCCGCACGTGCAAAAATTTTCTTCGTTCGTTAAATTAAAATTTTGACGGTTAATATTGATTTAAAATAGATACATGTTTTGAGTTTCAAAATATTGTGATATTTTTAAGACATTGAACACATGTTTTAAATCTAATAACACCCATCAGAGGTGGATACGGACTGAATTTATTAGACCTCAGCAAGAACAAAAAAGATACATGTATTACTACTAATGCCTCAGAGCTTCTGATCCATCATCACCTTCAACCCCCCAAATTCTATAGCAAAATATACAAAAATTGTATATAAATCTTTGTAAAAGCTTGGATTTGGGGGTAATTTTTTTCTCTGATGGGTTTGTTGGAATTTTTGTGTAGCATTAATTGGGAGGAAGAATCTTACCCAAAGTATGAAGATTTTCTGGTGCTTCCTGTTTTTGCCCTTTTCTTTCCCACTGTTCGTTATTTTCTTGACAGATTTGTATTCGAGGTAATCATTGTTGTTTCATTTGTTTTACCAATGAGTTGGATCAATGTTTTGATTATTCATACTTCTAATTTTGGTAAAGAGTAGCAGAAGTTAGCAGTCACTTTGTGCATTTGTTACTAAAGGTTTGGTCTGTCTCCTATTCATATGGCTCATACCCAATTATTGGAGTATTAATGGGTTTATATTATTTTTGTTGTTGTTGTTGTTGTAGTAGCGTGTGAACTTGTATATTATGTATATCAGCCACTTCGTACATTTATTGTCAAAGTTTAGGCCTGTCTCTTAATAATCCCCGCTCATACCCCAAATTGTTGGGGACTTAATGTGTTGTGTTATTGTTGTTGTTGTAGTTGTAGTAGAATGTGAACTTGTATACTATGTATATCAGAAGCTGAATTTGATTTTTTTTTTTTTGTTTCATGAATTATGGTTGTTCATGCTGTATTTTTTGCTTACATTTGATGGGTTTTGTATGAAATGGTTAGTAACTTAGTATTGTATCGTGTCTTGAAAGTTTGATTTTAATACAGGAAAAGGTTGGTATTGCATCTTTAAGTTTGAAGCTTTAGCAGAAGCATTGTTTTTCTTACTATCTGGAATTAGGAATTAGGGCATTAATCTTTCATTTTAAAAAAATAAATAAAAAATCTTACGAAGGATGAGCTAGATGAAAAACCTTAAAAATCTGTGTTTGTGTAGGAAGATATAGAAGTTGAGGCATGTTTGACTTGTAAACGTTGTTTTAGCGCTTCAACAAAGTTTGAGAAATGAGAATCAGAAGCATTGCGGATAAGTAGGAAAAGTTCAGATTACTTGTGTGGATAGAGTGATTAGGTGTTGAGGAATACGGTTGCGAATGATCCGAGTATAACGAATCTTGGTTGAATTTTTTTCTAAGTTCGAGATCAGCAGAGTTCATGGCCGCAAGCTTTACTTCGAAATCATGAGTAAGTTTGACTCGGGGGAAATTTTCAGGATTAAGGGTTTAAACACTTAAAATTCCTCTTCATTAATGATCTTTTAGTTAGTTCCTTGTCTGTCTTATTTATTTCTGAATGAACTAAAACTGCAGGTGCTCCAAATAGGATTTCAGAATAAGCTTATTGCAAAATTACGCCTTATGTGATGGTATAATAATTAGCTAGTCTTGCACGTTGTTCCTTAACCTTGACTCCAACTTCAGTTGATTACAGTTTCCATAAGTACTTCCCTGGTGCTGCGGTTTACATGTTCTTTTAATGCTTTTATAGTTTACATTCTCATACACGGACCTACTCACGAGTCACGAAAACATTAACAAACAGCATGTACATGCGCTTGATTTTTCAGTTACTTTATCTGCTTTTTGGAATAATGTTTGATAATTAACTGAAATTGAGATCCCTACAGATGGGCATTGAGGAGTAGACTAAACTAGCACACCACTGAAACAAGCAGCTATATGTAAAACATAAATGATTCAGATAAACCACGTAAAATCACGTTATTTTGGAGAAAGATACAAAAGTTTTCTTGTCTTTTTTTCCTTATTTTTGGTGCTTAGACTTCTTTCCTAAGGACTTGTGATTCTACGAAGTAGGAAATTTTGGTGCTGCTCCAATCATTCTGATATTATCTCCTGTTGTTGAAATGGATACGCCTTTTGCAGAAACTTGCAAGGAGGTTAATATTTGCAAAAGGGCAGTTGGTGCAGGGGCATATGACAGAGGAACAGAAAAAGAAAATAAGAAAATTCAAAGAATCAGCGTGGAAATGTATTTATTTTCTTTCAGCAGAAGTATTTGCACTTGTAGTTACTTATGATGAGCCTTGGTTCACAAAGACAAAATACTTTTGGCTAGGACCTGGCGATCAGACCTGGCCTGATCAGAAGTATAAGTAAGATTCTTTTTCCTGCTTCTGATCGCCTTTTGCTTCGACCGTAATTTCAATGGATTCTCGTCCAGTTGGTTAACAATCATCTACTGAATATCCAGGATAAAGCTAAAGGCGCTTTACATGTACGGTGGTGGATTTTATACATACTCAATATTTGCTCTAATATTTTGGGAAACAAGGCGCTCTGACTTTGGGGTTTCAATGAGCCATCACGTTGCAACTGCAATTCTCATTGTCCTATCGTATGCATTCAGGTGGGTTTTATGGGCTTGGGATATTTCTGTTACTTAACACAAATTTGAATATCTATGAAAATTTAACGAGTTACTTAAAACGAAAATCGTATTTGAGTACCATATTCTTCATTTGCAGGTTTGCTCGTGTTGGTTCAGTTGTTTTAGCTCTTCATGATGCTAGTGATATATTCTTGGAGATAGGAAAGATGTCCAAGTACAGTGGTGCTGAAACTCTTGCAAGCTTTGCCTTTATTCTCTTCGTTTTATCCTGGATTTTACTTCGTCTCACTTACTACCCTTTTTGGGTACTCTGGAGCACCAGGTCTGTATAGTATTTTTCCAGTAAGCAATAATTAACTTTCGAGCTGCTAGAACTTTTGACCTTGGTTGTATTATATGATTAAATGAATTGCAGCCTTAATGTATAGCCTGTAATGAACTTTTTTGTAATGCATGAATGTAGTTATTTATTTATCTTTTAAGTTAATAAAGAAAGATATCTCTATACACACTCCCTGCAACATTTCTTGTAACACTCTAATTATGAAACTTTTTATCCATATACCCTAAACTTAAAAAGATAAACTCTATAGTCTAAGAGATAAGCCCTAAGCACTAAAAGGCTATAACTGGAAGGTTGCATGGAGTGTTACATTTTTAACTTTACTTGGCATGTATTATTTTTAAGGCCTTTTTGTCTTTTTCCCCCAAAATTTGCCCCCCCCCCCCCCCCAAGAAAAAAAAAGCTCTAAACTTCTAGTTCCGTCTATGTTGGGAAGGTTATTTTTACCTTCTGTATTTTATCATTTCTGCTGAATGATATACTTGACTAATATCGGAACTCTCTCTCTCTCTCTCTCTCTCTCACACACACACACACACACACACAGTTCTTTCAGGGGTTTTTTGTCAATCCAATCATGAATCCTAAAGGTCTGTTTTCTGTTGGATGTGCAATTTCAGCGGCTACTCTTTTGTTACCTAATTGTTCATCTCATTTTCCTTCTGGCAGTTATGAAGTTATCCGGACCCTGGATAAGGAGAAGCACAAAGTTGATGGACCAATCTATTACTATATATTCAATACCTTACTCTTCTGCTTGCTTGTTCTTCATGTTTATTGGTGGGTGCTGATATATAGAATGCTTGTTAGACAAATCCATGCACGAGGACAACTCAGTGAAGATGTTCGTTCTGGTAAGTGAAACAAAAAGATCCGATTCTGAAATTTAAGTGTTGCACTACATGGTGATTATAGAAAATAAACCTCAGAAAATTTTATAAGCTTAGTATGTTAATTGCATAAATAAGTGAATTTAACAAATAGATGGCCTTCGTTTTTTAATTGGATGGAACGTATGTGTCTCTAGGTGTCGTATTACCTCCTAAATGCTAGAATATGGAGGCATCATCAGATACAACCATAGTTATGCGCGTAAAAATGTGTATTTTGCTTTCTCCAAAAGTTTAAACACTAGAATACATTCAAAAAAAGGTCGTACCCAATGCACAAGGCTCCCACATCAGCCTTTAGTGATGATCAAGAATGTATCCCGTGTCATCAGTAACTATTCTGATCAATTCTTTTTTGTTTTTTATTATCCGAACCATCATAGAGTTGTTCCGAAAGACATCTATTTCAATTTCCTGCTGGTTTCTATAAATACATTTGGTTATTTTGACAGTCATAAACTAGAGTTCTTTCATGCTAAACAGAACACATATCATCATAAAATGATTTTCCGACTGTTATTGACAAAACATTTCTCATATACCATTCACAAAGATCATCTTTTGCCCTTATTTAGTTAACGGAAAACGACAAAAATATTCTTGTTTCACGGCCTTTTATACTTTTTGCACAGATTCTGAAGGTGAAGATGAACACGAGGATTGAGATCCAAGTGTGGTTTAGTTACTGCTCAATTCTTGGTACGTGTTTATTGATATTTGTAAAGAAATGCACATACTGATTTCATTCAGTTGCTAAAAAAGTTTGAAGCAGGAATTTACAGTGTTCTCTCTACCATTGGTCCATTTTTCGCGAGTTTTGAGTACTAAATTGTTTTCGCCATTTTGATATTGTTACTTAAATTGTGATATTAACAATCTTTTACTCATATTTCTTGCAGATAAACTGCAACAAAATATTTATGCTGATTTAACACTAAAGTGAAACAACTATGACTTCCTTGAATTGAAGGGAATCATATAATCTTGAGATTATTTGATGAGGCAGGCCAAATGAACTGCAGATAGCCAAACAGTGTTTTTTTTAAATTTTTTTTTTTTTTAAAGAAATAGTAAAACAGTGTTATACTGTTAGATATGGCAACTCCCAATATAAGTGAATATTTTGGTGTATGGATAATTTAGACATTTTCTTTGTAGGGAGAGTCCAATTGGCTTTGATTTTTTGTATATTTAAATACTAAAATATGTAATGTCACTGGGAGGTTGCAAAAGAAGCAATTAGTGTGAACTGTGAACTCACCTTTGTTCTTTAGAATATTTCTCTGTATGTTACCAGGCAGAATTGTTTCCATATCTTTTCAAAATATATGATAATTTCAAACTTTCCCTCTAATATTCGGCTAAGAATCCTCTGTCTCCCGCCAATACAAAATACTTTCATCATCATGCTTCACAACGAAAACAACGTAATTGGATCGACATGATATATGATGGAGGGGGGATAGAATGTAAGAAACAATATCAAATCAAACATGCCATAATTCAACATTTCAGAACTCTTCTTAGGACAAATGATGATGACAGAGATAGGGATGGCATAATGGAACAACTCAACACTGCTTCTATTTCGGAAGAACAACAACAATTTCTTCAACAAGCTTATGATGAAGCGGAAATTGACACTGCTATAAAAGAAATGCACCCTACCAAGGCACCAGGACCGGATGGACTTCATGCTTTATTTTATCAACAATATTGGGACATTATTGGAGCTGATACAAAAACCATGGTGATAGGTATGCTTAATGGAAACCTTAACATACGGGACATCAATCAAACCTATATAGTTTTAATACCCAAAAATAATAATCCAATGACTCCATCTGATTATCGGCCTATTAGTTTGTGCAACGTAATATACAAGATTGTATCAAAAGTGATCTCAAATAGGCTTAAAAAGGTACTGCCTTCTGTGATAAGTGATGAACAAAGGTGTTTTTTTAGTGGAAGATTAATTTCTGATAATATCATTGTGGGGTTCGAGGCTTTTCATTGGCTTAAACAGGCTAAAGGAAAAAAGGCGGAAGCGATGGCAGTTAAACTTGATATGAGCAAAGCCTATGATCGACTCGAATGGAGATTCTTACAAAGGATGATGAACCTAATTGGGTTTCCAAATCAATTGATATCACTTATTATGAAATGTATCTCCACTGTATCTTTTCAGATCATGATAAATGGAACACCTTCGGAAACTTTCTGCCCAAGTCGGGGAATTCGACAAGGCGATCCTTTGTCGTCTTTTTTGTTTCTTATATGTGCTGAGGGACTCACTAGCTTGATCAAATTAGCACAACAATGCAATCAATGGCAAGATATTCAAATGGGGCGAAATGCACCACGTCTAACTCACCTTCTTTTTGCTGATGATAGTCTCCTTTTCACTCAAGCAACTCTAGAAGCTGCATTGAAAATCCTAGAGACTCTGAATAATTATGCTATCATATCAGGGCAACAAATAAATTATCAAAAATCTTCAATTTTGTTCAATAAATGCTTGACTGATGAACAGAAGATAGAAATTACAGAAATTTTGGGCATCCATTCGGCTGATACAAAGGGAAAATACCTCGGTCTACCTTATTTTATTGGTAAATCAAAAAAGGATATCTTTCAATATATAAAGGATCGAGTGTGGAAGAAAATTTGTGGATGGAAAGAAAAACTTTTATCTCAAGCAGGAAGAGAGATTCTCCTGAAGTCAGTGATTCAGGCAATCCCGGTATATTCTTTGTCATGTTTCATCTTACCAAATTCTTTGATAAAGGCTATTACAGCTCTTATGCGAAAATTCTGGTGGAAACCCGGGGAACAAGGAAATGGAGTAAACTGGAGAAGCTGGAACTACATGTGCAAATCAAAGATGGAGGGCGGAATGGGATTTCGTAATTTGGAAGCTTTTAACTTTGCTTTATTAGCAAAACAAGGATGGAGATTGATACAAAATCCAGATTCAATGGTAGCAAGAATGTTAAAGGCCAAATATTATCTTAAAACCAAATTCTTATATGCTAAGCTTGCTAATGGCCCTTCCTATCTATGGAGAAGCATCTGGGAAAGTAGAAGTCTCATTCAAATAGGAGCAAGATGGAGAATAGGCGATGGAAACACAATTCATGCTTGGCGAGATCCTTGGCTTCCTACTCCATATAGTTTCAAACCTCTCAATCACAACATCAATAATTCCTCAAACTTAATGGTTTGTGATATCATTTTAGAACACCCTCGAAGATGGAACCATGCTGCCATCACAAATTTTTTTCAACAAAGGGATGCAGAGATTATAAAAAATATTCCACTTTGTCCCAAACCTCTTAAAGATTGTCTGATATGGCATTATAAAAAAACAGGAGACTACTCAGTCAACTCGGGTTACAGAGTTCTTATTGATTATCATAAGCGATCATCAAATCAACAACAACCTTCTTCATCATCGGGATCTTTTGGCTTAGCATGGAAAAAACTTTGGAATCTACAGGTACCACCAAAAATAAAAATGTGTCTATGGAGATGGTGTAATCAGGCTCTAGCCATAAGGGCGCATTTGATTCGGGTATTCATATAGATGATGTGAACTGTCCAAGATGTGGGGAAGAAATGGAAACGGATCTACATCTATTATTTTATTGTAAATTGGCAAAACAAGTTTGGAAGGAGATGAAGATACCGATGAAAGAGGCACTATCTGGAGCTAATTGCGCAAAAGAAGTATGAGAAAATATCATTTTGTCTCCACAGAACTATCACAATTCCGATTTAGAAAAGGTGGCCATTATATGGTGGAGCTTATGGCAAGCTAGGAACTCTTTGGTTTTTGAAGGCAAGAACAGAACACCAACTGATATAATCACAATGGCTATAAGCTTATTATCAGAATATCAAATAAGCCAAGTTCAAGATCCTACAGAACAAGTTCTAAAGCAAAATCAGAAAGGGAATCCCAAACAATGGAGAGCACCAACAAAATATATGTACAAAGTCAATGTTGATAGTGCGCGGAACAAGGAAAACTCTGGAACTGGAGCTATCATTCGAAATGCAAATGGAGATGTAATGGCTTCTATGACAATGCCAATACAAAACTTGGTAGAACCACAACTCTTGGAAGCTATGGCAATTATACAAGGATGGAAGCTAGCTTGTGATTCTGGTCTTACCCCATGTAGCTTAGAAACAGATTGCCTTTCAGTGGTTAAAAGAGTTTACTCACAACAACAAGATCTTGCTTTTGATGGAGAATTCATACATTACATTAGAAATATTACAAATGAATCCTCATGCAAGAAACTCAGGTATGCACCAAGAAATAGTAATACAGTAGCTCATCAACTTGCAAAAATGGCTTGTAATGCCTCTTGTAATAGAGTGTGGCTGGAGGAAATTCCCCAGCAAATATCCACTCTTGTAATGTCTGAAATGATATAATAAAGAATATGTATTTTCAAAAAAAGAATCCTCTATCTCCAGTCGGTCTCCCTTTCCCTATCCCATCAATAAAAAATTGGCATGTATTAAATTTTTAATTAAAAAATTATAACCTAAAAGAAATAGTGGAACCCACAAAAAAAAAATATACACGTGAAAAATATCTATTCGTGGGGATAGGGAAGAGGATAAAGAACGGGGACAGATGATTTTTTGCCTTGATATTCCATCCTAAATATATGGCTTATTATTACTCAAGAGTATATTATTAAAAAAAATATCGATTATCTTTCACTTTAGCCAGAATCAAAAGAGTAAACATGTCATAACTCATTCCAAATATCAAGGAGACAAAAAGAACACATAAAAATCAAAACTTTCAAGAACGAATAAATAAATTTTTTGTCCTTAAGTTATTTTCGTTTATTCACTTTTATCCTTTTTAGAGATTTATATTTTTTTATCCCCAATTAATTTACGGACAGCCATAATCATTCTGTCAAATAGCATGACATGGCTTAGCGTTTAAAAATAATCCATCTCTTCTCGAAGGGTAAAAAAGTAAACAAAAAATATTCATCCTTCTCTAAATCTACCCGAATTTGTTGCTAATTAGTGTCCAAAGTCTCAATTTTCTCACCAAATTGAGGACAAGAAAGATCTTTCCTTTACCAAAATTCCCACTCAGTTCACATTACCAATGATTCAATTCCTTTACCAGTTCTGAATTGACTTTGGACTCAATTACAGTTAATGATATCACAGATTTAGGCATAGCCTCTGAATTTATAGAACAACTCCACCAGAAGCTCACTGAAATAATTGCCAATTATGGAGCTTCCAGTCCTCCTCAGACATGGAAACACATCTCCAAAGATCTTCTTAACCCGGAACTTCTCTTCCCTTTTCATCAAATGTTGTATTATGGCCGTTACAAAGATTTTGGACTTGGTTTCCCAAATTATAATTTTTTTGTTTGCTTTTTTTTTTTCCTCTTGAAATTATGGTATTAAATATTGCACTTTTATTACTCCCTTTTTGCTTCATGATTTTCAGATTTTGAAATTGACGTGGTGTTCTGTTTAAGACACTTATTAAATTTGGAGGGCATTGATTAATTCTTGTTTCAACAACTTCGGATAGATATAGAGAAGAAGAATAAGGGTTAAAAGTCCTCCCAACTGATCGGGTTGCTGAGTCGCCTTTATTTACATCCTCCAACTACTCTGTCGAATCGGAGTGTGGGGTCATGGGGCGTGAATATCGCCTTTTGTGTAGAGAGGAGAATGGATAATATTTTTTGTTTCCTTTTTTACTCTTCTAGGAGAGATGAAATATTTTTAAACGTTTAGTCAAGTCATGCTATTTGACGGAACTTATCAAATTTTTTGACAAAAGAATAATTATGTCTGTTTGTAAATTAATTGGGGACAAAAAAAGATAAGAATTTCTAAAAAAATAAAAATGACTAAGCGAAAATAATTTAAGGATCAAAAGACTATTTATTCTTTCAAGAACCCTTTTTTAAAAACTTGTAAGGCGTGACTAGGGATGACAATGAAACCGGTTAAATTGGAGATCCAATCCGACTCAACCTGATTGGGCCGGTGATTTTCTGATTTAAGTTGGGGGTGGGGACGGTGAAATAATATACCCACTCCCATCTCGCCCGTCTAAAATACAAAATAGAAAGAGCATAAAATACGTAAAAAAAATTGGAATAGACGTAAAATTTGGAGAAGATCGCGTGAATCAAATTCTCTCTAGGACTCCTCCTTCTAAAAGTAACCCATCGCCTCTTCTAAAAGTACAATCATGATGTTTAGATATTTATTTTTGTCTATGTCTTTCTTTAAATCCATTGGAATTAGAATTTAAATATTAGTGTTAGATCCACGATATAAGATGAGTTTAGTCAATTATTTGATTCTAAAATATATGGTGAAGTTGAATCTCCTAATAAGATTGAAAAAGTTAGAAAGTCTTGCATTGATTTGTTTAATGAGTACAAGTAAAAAAATGAGAAGCAACTAAATAGATCAACAAGTTTTTCCTTTCTCAATCTTTAGTTGTTGGGAAGAGGTCACATGTCTGGAAAAGTTATCTATATTATGTTGTTGGGTAGCAAATGAGCGGTGTCTACAAACTTGTATCGTTTAGTGAGCAAACTGGTATCAATTTAGATTATGCTATTTCGTGTTACACGGATTAAATATTTTATTTTATAATTCTATATTATTTGTTCAAGGTTCTATTAAGAGATTTTTGTTAAAAAATTACTAATTTTTTCTAATCGAGGTTGAACCTCCACTGAGACGAAAGCGAGAATTTGGGGATAAAATTCCCCACTTTTCCCCAGGTAGGAGTGAGCCTCCACCTGAGCTAGGATGGGATACCATCCATCCTCAGTGATGGGGCTGAGCTGGGATGGGGATGCGATGAAAAAGACGGAGTTGTAACTGGAGATCATAGAAAGGCCTGCAAACGGATACGAAATTGTCTATTCCGGATCCATATCCGTTTTTTACTTTTTTTTACCGAATCAATCCGGATCCTAACGTATCCATAATATGTATTACCAGATCCGCCGATTTGAATCCCGATTCGGATATGGTAAAACTCGTTTAAAAAAGTCTAATCCTCCTATTTTTTACTTTTCAAATTTGGTTGATTAAAAAGACCAATCATCCTATTTTTTACTTTTCTATCTAAGGCTCACGGCTATGATGAAAATGGAATGAAACAACGGAAGAACTATATTTATAAATTTTATTCATATACTTTTATATGTGATGATAAAATTAGGGTAAAAATATAGCCATATATGTGAACTAATCCAAAGGTTAAAAAAATCATTTATATATAATAATATTTATTTATATACCATATATATATAAATAAATTGAATTTGGGTCTAACAGATCCGATTTTTTATATTTCAAACCCGTAACCATTTTATTACTCTTATACGAATTCGGATTCGGATGCAGATATATATATATATGTGGATGAATTTCTTACCAAATCCTAAAGAAAAATTCAAATTTGAGTCAGATACGGATCTAAACCCAACCCGTTTGTAGGGTCATAGTATCCATCCCACCCGACCCATAGCCATCCCTAGGCGTGACCATAGCCTGACTGCCTCCAACTTCAAGCGCACCCGTACCTTAGAAAGAGAACAACGAAGGAGATCGACCAGGAGTCGGTGCGCTACTTCTTGTCAGTTGGTAGTTCTACTGCTGCGCGGCGCCGCCTTCTCTCCGCCTATTTCCGCCGGTCTCCACCTTCTTCAGAGGTTAGTTATTCCTCTTTGTGCCAATAATTTCTCCTTCCGTTTTCACCGTTGCTTTTCTTCTTGTCGTATCTTCCTCGAGGGTTTCCTAAATCGGTGGCGTTCTACAATGGGAAAATTGTTCTACTTTAGCAGAAAATCTTGGCCTGAATTTCTTATTGCTAAAATATCAAGCAGAATTTGCTTAGAAATCGCGAGGAAATGGAAAAAAATAATTATTCATATTTATCATATCTTAGAATGAGTTATTCGCCGATCCATGCCGGCGCATGCTTCATAAAATATTTTTTTTTCTAATTAGGACAAGAAATGATCCTGTTGTTTATGAGTTTTTATAGTTCCTACCTTGTGAAATTATTTATTGAATTTTATCATATAAATGATAGAGAAAGTTTTCAGACTGGATTTGTTTGAGTAATTTGCTCAACATCTTGTTTGTTAGTGAAGCTAATAGTCAGGGGCTGGTGGGGTGGGGGTGAATTAATTACATAAAGACATGTAATACAAGGAAATTTCACAAAAAGTAAAACATTTCGTATTAAAAAATGGTGCTTAATGGGAATGAAAGAAGCATGGTAATGTGCATATAAATCAAAATGCTTTTAGGGCTGCCTTCTCTGATGCCTTTTGTTTTTTATTCGTGGACATGATTCCGTAGCCTGTATAGGGGACTATTGTTTCAGTGGTATTCCGTGAGCAGTCACTTTGCGCATTCATTGCCAAATGTTATGTCAGTCTCCAATACATTGTTTCAGTGTTATTCTGGGAGCAGTCACTTTGTGCATTTATTGACGAATGTTAGGTCTATCCTTTCCCGCACACACCCCCAATTATTGGGGACTTAATGAGTTTTGTTATTGTTGTTGTATTAAAAAATGGTGCTTAAAAATATGTTGGGGGGTGGATCCACCCTTGCTGATAAGTACTATTCTTTGAGCTAATCTTGAAAAGGTGGATTTCTGCATTTATACACCTTATAAGTTTAGTATTTGATTTTCTTTGGTTTAAAATTTTTTGTCTCCCTAATTTTCTCCCTCCTTCATTCAGGGACGATTATTATTGTAGCAGCGGGTGAATGATTTTGCTCCTAAAGTGTTTTCCTGTTAAGCCTTTACTAGGGTTACTCTGTACTTTGCAGTCTTGTTATCAATCTTTTGCTTCTATAGATTTGATTTGGAACTTCGAATCTCAAATGAACTCATTACTGACTGTGATGATCATCTTAAACGGAACACAGCAATAATCCTATCAATGTTTTCTGAGGACTTGCACATATATTTGTTTCTCCCTCTGTTCAACCCAGTGTTGTCAATCGCGGATGGCGGATCATGGCGGCAAGCCAAAAAAATGCCATAACTTTATAGCGGACGCTATAACGGCTTATATCGGACACAATAAAATATGCAAAATATGTATTAAACACTGCAAAATGTAATAAAAAGCAAAAAATAACATGAATCAAACAAATAACTCAAAAGCCATAGCGCCATGGCAGCGCCATTGCGTATATACCGGTGGCTGCAAAAACCGCCACGCCATAGCGCCATGGGCGCCATTTGACAACACTGGTTCAACCACATGCTCTAGTTCTATTTTTGTATGAATTATTGAATATTTATTGGAGTGTTGGTTGGTTGCGGCCTGTGGGGAGGGGGGTATATTGGTCCGAACAATGGTTTTGTCTTGGCCAGTGCTCCTTAAGAAGTTTCTTGTATATTTACATACCTCTGCGGTTTTAGCTATCATGAGTCATGAGTGGATTTCATTTTGCAAGTACTTGGTAAACAAGTTCTAAAGATTCTGTCGAAGAAGGTTAATCAATATCTAAAATTTTGAAATAGAGAGAGTAATGTGGTCCTTTGTGTCCCTGGTTGAGAAGCAAAAAGAAAGTTTATCTTTAATTTGAGTAATTTCTAAATTTTATCATTGATTGGCTCTTTCTTGTTCTCTGTTTGATAGATATCTCACTCCACCAAATTTCTTTCGCAAGGTATCATTTTAGACCACAGATTTTGAATATAAATGTGCTGTATTTTGCAGTCTGTAGCAGACATTAGGAGCAATGGAAGATGTGATAACAGAAATTCCTCCTCCTTCAAGGTTTTTTATTAGAAGATCTAAACATATTTACTCCTCCATCATCTCCTCTTCCGTCGCCATTTGTTTTGTTCTCAAATCCTAGCCCCCAAGGAACCTATCTGCCCATCTCTTCTCATCATTGCTCTTTCCCCTCCATCTCTAAACTTATTTCATCATTTGACCTCGAAAACATTAATTGGAACCCTCATCCTTCCGGAGATCTCCTTCTCTGGCAACTCCATTGGAACCTCTCTTAAGGATAAGTCTTGCGATATATATGCCCTCAATAATACTGATGGATCAAATCAATCGACTCTAGTCGTATCTGTTCAGTATCCTATTAACCCAGAAAGATCTCATGCTGTAGCAAAGTTGCTGACTGGCAAACGGATTTTGCCGGAGAGAGTTTTGATTTTAGATTCTCTTCAGAGTCGTAACTTTCGGGTAAACTTTCAAGGGATGACACGTATGCATTCAAGCTGGAGACGTCGTTAGAAAGAAGTGGAACCAGTGATAGTGGAGATTCATCACTGTTGAAAGGTGTGGACTATTTCCCATCAGGTAGCATGGTTGATGGCTTGAGTGCTGCTCTATTGGCTCAGTGTCAGATGAGGAAAATTAAAGGAACCCTGTTTGTTTCCTGGCCAGAATACGGTCTTCCTGCAAGATCACTGGTTAAGTCCATACTTCTCAAGATCTTACTTGATGTGGACTTCTCAAGCAGTAGAAAGGAGGAGGATTTTCTATTGGAGTGTCGAGATAGAGATATTGAATCTGAACTCTATACCTAAAATCTTCCTCATCAATTTATACGTTCCTTTACGTTTTTGAAATTAATCGAGTTAGTTGCAAATGCTTACGGTCATTTTATCAATGGTATTAAGTTTTTAGTTCTTGATGCTCGTGAAAGAAGTTAAATCTTATAGCTGTTGACCCGTTGAAGTTGATAGATTCGAGAGCATTTTTGCTGCTTCCTCTTTGTTACTATATAGATCTGCGTTTTACTTCGATAATTTTTCTCACATTCTGTTGATATTTATATATTGACACGGCTTGCTTTGTGAGATCCGATTTCTGCAATAGTTGAAGGATGATTTTTGTTTGTTATAAACTATTTCTTCTAATAGTTATGTGAATATGCTTGTTACAAGTTCGCATGTGGGCCCTTGATTACTATAAGAAACATCTCCTTATGTAAATGCTGCTAATTGACAGACCTTGTAAAATACTTTGTACTAGCTTATATGTATACTAAATGATGAATTAAATGCAGTTTCTGTTTGAGATTTCTGTCTTGCATTTCGTAAAAGGTTGAATTCTCTGTGAGAGAAGAAGCGAGCAATAAATGTTTCTCATTGGGTTTGATTAAAACTTTGTACCCTAAGTTGCTTCCCTAGATCTCCAAATGGAAACAGCAAAAAAAGTTGATAAAATTTACAGCCTGTATTCTTGTTCCCTAGATCATCTCCACTTGTAAGGCAAATCTAAGATTGTGACAATTTTAATTCAACTCGTAATTCATGCAATCAAAGTGAGAGCCTTTTTGTGCCACGAATAGTTAGAATGATATGATATGGATTTTTCTAGTCATGATATAAAGAAAGTGTAATGCTAGGTGGTTAAAATTTATCTAATTAATTAGATAAATTGGTGGTAAAATTGTAATTAATTCGTTAAATCCCTTATGTCAACATGGGGGTGAATAATGTTTAATTTGAGTTTTTTAGTCAATTTTAGTCAATGTTACTTAGCCAGTAATCATTGGGTAATGCTAGGTGCCTAAAATATATCCAATTAATTAAATAAATTGGTGGCAATATTGTAAAGAACTGGTTAAATCCCTTATGCCAACAGGGGTGAATAATTTAGGGTTTTAGCAAATTTTACCCAATGTTGCTTAGCAATTAATCATTTTCCATAAAGAAAATGATATTATCTGCAGTAACAAAAAAGCGGTAAGGATTTTCTGTCCCTTTTCATGTCTCATTTATTATCTCAATAATAAAAATATGACATATATCATTAAAAAACTTATAACCTAAAAAAATTGTGAATCCTGTAAGAAAAAGGTGGATCATAAAAATCATCTATTAATGGAACGAGTAATAAGACGTGAATTCGAGACGAGAGATTTTTCGCCCAAAAAGGCAATTCGGTCCTTACTTTTTGCTCTGGCCATTCAACCAACGAACTCTGTCTTCAAGCAGTTGGGAAACAAGATTGCAGATTGCGCATGGCTTAACTTCCAGGGCCGACACAATATTTCTGACTTAAAATTACAGGCCTTCAGTTTGACACTCGTACTTTTGATCCAATAACAAAAAAAATTGAAAAAAGGGGCCAAGTTAAAGATTTCCAGTTCAGTTTATAAAACAAAAGTTACCTATAAAATTTTCTCTGCTATGGCTAAAAATGACATTTTTGGTCACTTGCCCAAGATTTATGTAGTACTCACCAACCATACCAATAGTTGTTACATCTTCTCTTGACTATGCACCCTCTTATTGAGTTAATACTCAAAAGGCATTGACCAAAACTATGAGTAAACTTTCTTGGTTTTTTATTATTTTATCTTTTCTTTTATCTATATAACTCCAACCCCACTTTGCATATATTTCACAAATTTCTCTGTGGTTGCAATGGCATTTGGATTTGGTTCAAGGATGGCTTTTTTGCAATGTGCACTTTTAGTTTTCTTCATTTCTAGTAATGTGTTGCTTGCTTTTGATCCACCTTTAAAGTTGGATTACTATAAAGATACATGTCCAACTGTTCTTGAGATTGTCAGGAAGGAAATGGAATGTGCTGTTCTCACTGATCCTCGTAATGCAGCCTTGATCTTGAGGTTGCATTTTCATGACTGCTTTGTTCAGGTAATTATCAACTCCTAAGATTTTACTTCTTTTTTTAATTAGTCTGAGATCATCTGTTATATCATCCTCCGCTGCATTCATAGAGAATCGCCACGTGTCTCATTACTTTTACCTTCAGGTTCCTCATTTTTCTAGAGATTCTATGTGGCAGCTTGATAATAATGGATATAGAGATAAGAATAAGATGCAGATCCCTCTTTTGTATTATAGTGTTAACACTATAAATACAGAGCTCCAACATTTTGTCTCACTCTATCGCATTCTTTGTCCTATTACTATTTTTTTTATAGCTAACGATTTTTCAATAATTAAAAAAAATTAATTCAAATTTCCAAGTCGATCCTTATCCAAAAAAAAAAAAAAGGAGAAGCCTACGAGCCTCATGGACAGCAGGCATCCAACTCAATTATTATTAAGGATAGTTCTTATATGGATCAGGTCTATTGGATCATATGGTACAAGACTGATCACATCACTAAAGAATGAGGAGAAAGGCAAATTTATGATTACGTGGCTAATTATGAACCACAAGGTTCATATAGACCTGGTGCATATTAAAAAAAAAAAAATCCTATTATTAAGTAGTCAAATAGTAGTTCTCTCATTTTTAGTCAATTTTTTTTTAAGAATGAAGAACCTTAAAGAGGCAAAGTGGGACACAATATTATCGTTTACGAATGCGATAGAGAATTGAATAGAAAGTGGGACAGATATTCCAAAACGTAAGTACACAAACTTATCAAATGCTTAAATGAATGCTAATGTTATCTATGATTATGAATGCAATACACAGGGTTGTGATGCATCAGTGCTTTTGGATGATACTATTACACTACAAGGAGAAAAGAAAGCATCAAACAACAATCATGCTTTGAAAGGATTCAGAGTTATTGACAGAATAAAAAACAGGCTCGAATCGGAGTGTCCGACAACTGTTTCTTGTGCAGACATTCTTACCATTGCTGCAAGAGATGCTGTTCTTTTGGTAAACTCAACTTCTAACAATCTAGTGTTGTATATATAGTTTCTGGTCTCAGTCTCATATTAATCTTAAACTCAAATCAGATTGTAGATGACAATTGTTTCAGGTTTTATATCCAGACTCAATTTAAAGAGAATTTGGTCTCGGATTGAGTTTTAAACCAGATCAAACTAGACTCAATCCAACTGTACTTGTTTTTTTTTCCTTCAAGGTTGGTGGGCCTTATTGGGATGTTCCTTTGGGTAGAAAAGACTCAAAAACAGCAGGTTATGAAGTCTCAAACACAAATCTACCAACAGCAGATGAGAGCCTTGTCTCCATCATTTCCAAGTTCCTTTATCAGGGACTCTCAGTCACTGACATGGTTGCCCTTTCTGGTAAGCATACAAATTATAGATACTAATTAGATTAACATATATATATATATATATATATATATATATATATATATTCTAAAAAAAGCCCTAAAAAATTGTTCTGATTCCTAAGAGTATTAAGGCCTTGAAAATTGTCAAATGAAAACTTCCAACAAAATCTTGAAATTCATTAGCAATTTAGGTGCAGAACTTGAAGTTATATGTTGATGTGACAAACTATAAAAAAATATACATAAAATTGGATGCGCGGTATTTTCCTAAAAAGGGTTGTACCCATTGCATAAGCTCCCTCATGTAGGATTGGGGAAGGTCCGATATACGCAGCCTTACCCTTATTTTTTTCTTTCATAGTGAGGCTGTTTCTGGGGTTCGAACCCTTAACCTAACAAATAGCATGTAAACACTCGACTGTCGCGCCAAATACGATCTTTTAACGTGATATTTTCCTACTTTGGTACTATATGCAGGTGCACACACAATTGGCATGGCAAGATGTGTGAATTTCAGGAAGAGAATCTATGGAGACTTTGAAGTAACTTCAGCAATGAATCCAATTTCTAAGACATATTTGGAAAATTTAAAAGCTATATGTCCACCTACTGTTGGAATAGACAACAAAGAATCAGCAATGGATAATGTGACACCAAATTTATTTGACAATTCCTATTACCAAATATTACTAAGAGGAGAAGGACTGATTAATTCAGACCAAGAACTATATTCAAGTGTTGTAGCAATTCAAACAAAAGAACTTGTCAAGAAATATGCAGAAAATGCAATTGCTTTCTTTGAGCAATTCTCAGAATCCATGGTCAAGTTGGGAAACATTTCAAATTCAGAAACTTATGTTAATGGAGAAGTTAGGAAGAATTGTAGATTTGTGAACACATAAGTTTTTTTATTATTTATTATTATTCACTAAGAGAAAACCTCCCTAAATATACATAAACAGTTTTTCCTTTTATCTTCTTATTAGTAAGCTATTTGTGTACATAAATTATTTTTGAACTACTGCTTTTATCAAATTAGTGTGAAACTGGTGGGTTTTTGCCACTTTTAATCACATGTTCTATCTATGTTTGCTAGTGTTAGTGGTATTTTAGATGATTTTGTTACGCGCAACATCAACTAGTACGAATTTGACTGATTGAAATTCGCAATCTCAACACGTGCATCATTTGTGCCTCTACTTATATTATTCTTTTTGGTTTTTTAATAACATCTAAGAGTTCATAAGTGAAGCTTACACCTCTAGAACTAACTGAATACATGAATTTCAGCAATGACATGTTGATTGAGAAATCAGTAACTCTAGATGAGTCCTTCCAATTTGATGCTTTCTAAGAGTAGGCGATTTTTCCCCAAAATGGAGAGGACTATCAAGTCGAAATACCAAAAAATGTTACAAAGGAAAACTATTTTGCCTCTATTGAGAATCCAAAAACAACAAAAAATAATGCCTTTGCCCTCCCTGTCCCACCCTTTTTTTGAAAACTTTTGTTAGGGCAATTAATCGAACGAATAATAAATACAAAATCTCTAAATTAGAACCGCTGGTTCAGGGAACTTTTTGAATGTATGACCAGTTTAAGTGTTGAACAAATCAGTGGCATTGTCCTGCATGCAAAGGTGATCTCCAGGGGCGATTGGCATCGTGGCTTACTGCAACTTATCATTCTTGCCAAAACTAAAGGTTCAAATAGGGTGAAACATCATAGAGAGCTTGCAAAGATTTTGGAGGAGGAGGTTCATATAGACCTTTCAAAGTTGATTAAAATATTAAGTTTCTTATTTGAAGAAAAAATGCTCTAGCATGAGTAGTTCTGTTCTGGAAAATATTACCACATATAGATGATTTTGTTATGCGCATAAGAGAGATTTCCCGAGATAAAATCAACTAGTATAAATTTCACAAGTATCTATTATTGACACGCGCAATCTCAACACGTGCGTCTTTTGTGCATTTACTAATACTTTTCTTTTTTTTGTAATACGTTGCAGCTTCTATGTTTTATGGAATGTCTATATAATGTATTATAGAATTCTGTGAAAATTACGATTATGTTCGAGTATGGGAAGTTTATCGGAGCAATTAGAAAATAAAAAAAATTGCATGTTTGAGACGGGAACGGTAATGTTGTATGAGTAGTGGTTCGATGCCAAAAAACTTTTGATTAGACTAACATACTAAGGTTCTTAAAGAAGACATTGGAAAGGTTTTGGAAATTTTTTAGGGAATTAATTTAATGATTAATTAATATGACCTTTCCATGTTGATTAAAATGATAAGTTTATTATTTGAAGCAAAAATGCTCTAGAATGAGGAGTTTTGCTATGGCAAATATTACAATATATAGATGATTGTTTTAGGCGCATAACATCAACTAGTACGAATTTTACTAGTATCTTTGATTGAAATTTGCAATCTCTACACGTGCGTCTTTTGTGCCTCTACTAATATTATTCTTTTTTTTTTTTTTTTAATAATATCTAAGAGTTCATAAGTCGAAATACTAACCTTCCAATTGATTGAGAAATCAGTAACTCTAGATGACTCCTTTAGTAGGAGATTTTTCCCCGAGTAGGAGAGGACTATCAAGTCGAAATACCAAAAAAGGTTACGAAGGAAAACTATTTTACCTCTATTGAGAATCCAAAAAAAAAAAAAAAACAGAAAACAATGCCTTTGTCCTCCCTGTCCCACCCATTTTTTTTTGAAAACTTTTGTTAGGGTAATTAATCTAACGAATAATAAATGCAATCTCTCCTAGTTAGAACCGATGGTTAAGGGAACTTTTTGAATGTATAAACAGTTTAAGTGTTGAACAAATCAGTGATGTTGAAAGACAGTGGCATTGTCCCGCATGCAAAGGTGGTCCAGGTGTGATTGGTATCGTGGCTTACTGCAACTTATCACTCTTTCCAAAACTAAAGGTTCAAATAGGGTGAAACATCATAGAGAGCTTGCAAAGCTTTTGGAGGAGGAGGTTCATAGAGACCTTTCCAAGTTGATTAAAATATTAAGTTTCTTATTTGAAGGAAAAATGCTCTAGCATGCGTAGTTCTGCTCTGGCAAATATTACCACGTATAGATGATTTTGTTGTGCGCATAAGAGAGAATTCGTGCGATACCATCAACTAGTATAAATTTTACAAGTATCTATTATTGACACGTGCAATCTCAACGCGTGCGTCTTTTGTGCCTTTACTAAAACTTTTCTTTTTTGTTTTTTGTAATACGTTGCAGCTTCTATGTTTTATGAATTTTGTGTAAATTACGATTATTTAGTAGTAGGGGAAGTTTGTCGAAGAAATTAGAAAATAAAAAAATTCCATGTTTGAGACGGGATCGACAATGTTGTATGAGTAATAGTAGTTAGATAGACGGTAATATCTATGTACTTTTTCAATATGCTTTCCTCATTTTGTCCCTAATGCTTCCTGTTCTATTAACTAGTTTGAGGGTTGAATTTATCTTATAATTACATATGCTTGAAAAAAGAAGTTTTAAGTTTGTTGAATTGCACTGTAAATGGTATTATGTGTAATTGCAGGGAGAAGATAGATAAGAAACTGACCTGTCAATTATTTTTATGTGCTTTCCTAGTAAATCCGTCCCAATTCCACTTGTCGTGCATCAATAATGTGTCATAATTCCGTCCATAATGATTAAACATTAAAAATTAGTTACCTTATGATGAATTATGATGAGGTATACACATATTTCGAGTAAGAATACAATTACATCTCAATTTATTAAGTATGAGAATTAAAATAAATGAACTTTTTTCGATATTACCTTATTATGTATTATAGTGACTTAGACTTTAGTGAAAGATGTATGTTAATGGTATCAATGTCCACATTATCAACAAGACCTTGAGAATGACATTCTCATATGTTTAAATATGTTTGCATTGGGACCTTCCGAACGCGTATGGTCATATTCTATGTACTTTGTCAACGTGTATAAAGATTTAATACACTTGATATATGTACTTAATGTGCTTTCCTAGTAAATCCGTCCCAATTCCACTTGCTATGCATCAATAATGTGTCCTACTTCCATCCATAATGCTTAAACATTAAAAATTAGTTATCTTATGATGAATTATGATGAGGTATAGACATATATCGAGTAAGAATACAATTACATCTCAATATATTATGTATGAGAATTAAAATAAATGAACTTTTTTCGATATTACCTTTTATGTATTATAGTGACTAAGACTTTAGTGAAAGATGTATGTTAATGGTATCAATGTCCACGTTATCAGCAAGACCACGAGAATGAAATTCTCATATGTTTAAATATATTTGCATTGGGGCCTTCCAACACGTATGGTCATATTTTATGTACTTTGTCAACGTGTATAAAGATTTAATACACTTGATATATGTACTTAATGTGCTTTCATAGTCAATCCGTCCCAATTCCACTTGTCAATCATCAATAATGTGTCCTAATTCCGTCCATAATGATTAAACTTTAAAAATCCGATTTCCGTTTATCACCGATCCCTCTGCATTCCGTCCCTAAGGATAATTTTCAATAAACTATTAACACTTCAAAAAAATTTTGAACCGGGAAACCAAAATTTCCCAAATTATTTGAATAAAATTTAAAAAGGCAAACCCTTTTCAACGTATTAATTGACTCGGGAATATCCGAAATTTCCCAAAAAACTTTATGTGCTATAATTTGTTGTACTTTTAGCTATAATTATTCTACATATTATCTATCTATTTTTTAAATCCTATTAACCCTTCCAAATACCCACAAAACAAAAGAATCAGTAAATCAAAACTTTCACCCCACTCCCCAATCGTCATTTTTCTCTCACCCCCCCAAGAACAATAACTATTTCTCAAACCTTTTCTCTCCCCCAGAAAACTCAGACCACTCTCAGACCATTCCTATCCCTAAGAACTCTCCCCAAGAACACTCAAATCGCAACTACAGGTAAAGTTTCTTGGTAATACGTTTTTATTTTGGTGAATCTTTTTGATTGTTAACTCAAATTTTCATAAAAAATATTCAGAAAATTTGATCTATGGAAAAATTAGGGCTTTTTATTTTATTTTGTTTATTTTACTCTCTTTTCTTAATTTTCGAAGCATGCAATATGTTTTATTTCTGTTTTTTATTTGTATGAGTATTACAAGCATGGAAATATTAGGGCTTTGAATTTAATTTTGTTTATTTTACTCTGTTTTTTCAATATTCGAAGCATACAATATGTTTTTTTTTCTCTTTGTATGAGTATTAGAAGCATGAAAAATTAGGGCTTTTGATTTAATTTTGTTTATTTTACTCTCTTTTCTGTATATTCAAAGCATGCAATATGTTTTATTTATGTTTTTTCCTTTGTATGAGTATTAGAAGCATGAAAAATTAGGGCTTTTGATTTGATTTTATTTATTTTACTCTCTTTTTTTAAAATCCGAAACATGCAATGGTTTTACTTTCTGTTTTTAGTTTGTATGAGTATCAGAAAAAGGAAAAAATAGGGTTTTTACCTTGGTTTTTTTTTTTTTAGTCTATTTTATTAAAATCAGAAACATGCAATATTTTACTTTATGTTTTTAGTTTGTATGAGTACCAGAAAAATGAAAAAAATAGGGCTTTTACTTTGGGTTTGTTTTTTTAGTCTCTTTTATTAAAATCAGAAACATGCAATGGTTTTACTTTCTGTTTTTAGTTTGTATGAGTATCAAAAAAATGAAAAATTAAGTGTCTATTTTTTAATAAAGTCAAACAATGGTTTTGTTTCTGTTTTTTGGTTTGTATGAAAAGCATAATCATGAAAAAAAGTGATTTTTTTTACTTTTTTATGTTTGGAAACTTAATTGGTTGTTTGTCGTCCTTCACATATTTTTTTCATTCTTATGTTCGATGCTATCTAACTTAACTTATTTTGTTTCTTCGGAAATTTAGAAATGGTAGGAAAAGGACGAGGTGGTGGACGGGGTGGAGGGCGAGGCAAACAAATGAAGGTGATTGCTACTAGAGAAGAAATAGGCCCACCTAATGAAACATCCATACCTGACCTCTGAACCAGAAAACTCCCCAAGTAACACCTCTGCAACACCAACTCCAATAATCCCTACCTTGCAGTCCCTAAACATCAATGTCGAACCATCAGCTAACAATGATATTCCACTACCTTCAAATAATCATGCGTCGCCCGGATAAAATGATAGTATATTTCATACACCCCAGCAAGTATCAATGTACCTTTAAGTAGTGACATGCAAACCAATAATGGAGAATCAAGTCATGCAGCAGGGGTTGCTCAAGCAACAAATTCATCATTTGGTACTCAAGCAGCACAAAACTTTCATGGCACTGCTCCTCTAGAAGATACAACAACACCCCGAGCTACGGAGCCAGAAAATCAGCAAGAAGGTATTGAGGAATTGGGTGAGGAGAAAATACATCTCGTTATGAGAGGGGACACGTAAGTTTAGACATATAATGATATAGTACATGCAAAATAGCATAAATATAACGATTCTTAAACTTCATTTTCAGGTTCAAGGCTCGGTCTCGAGTTACCAAGGCTTGTATGTTGTTCTTAAAGGCTAAGTATGATGGTCCTTGGCCAACTTGGGGAAAGGTCACTCAGAAGTGGAAGAAAATGATATGGGGAAAGTTTGAGGTAAGACTTAATAACAATTCTTATGGAATGGATTTATTTGTATCAATGCCTATATTTCAATTGGGACTAACTAATTTTATTGGTTAGATTGTAAAGAATATTCACATGGGACAAAGTAGGCGAACTTAAGGTTCGAAGGGCATGGTCTGCTCGAAACAGAAGTCATATCTCCCATGAGTTTCATAATGCAAGAAATGGAGGATATATTCCAGATTTTGTGCACAAGGAGCACTGGGAGTATATGTTGAAGAATATATGGGGTACAGAGCAATACCTAAAAATGTTGGCAGCTGTGCAAAAAAACAGATAGGAGGATGGGGGCAGGGTGTAGCATTGAGTACCACTGGTTCCATATCTATTGCTGAACATGAAGAAAGATTGGTACTTTAAAAGTTCAATTATATATGAATTTCACTTTATGTATTGTGTTTATGAGTTCATATATCTTGCCTAACTTCTTCAAATTTCTTGTTCATATTACTTGTGTAGGAGAAACTTAAAGGGAGACCGGTATTTAGTGATAAGACATTTTGTAGAACTCACAAACATCAGAAAGATACAAAAGGAAAAATAAAGGGTGACTGTTGTAGTGACAAAGCAATGAATGTTAGTGTAAGTCTTCTCTTTCCTTGCAAATGACATAACACATTAATATTTCTTTTAAACAGTTATTAGTTCTGCTATCAGTTTAGTTTATATATTTTTTGGGCACTATTTTACTAATTTTGAATCCGCAGGGAAAATTCCAAGAGCTGCTTGACGGTGCCTCACAAGAAGCATCAACAACTGGAACTAAAGTGACTTCTGAGGAGCGAGAGTAACTTTTCATAAAAGTTGCTGGGGGGAAGAATGGAAAGAACAGGGTATATGGCCTTGGCGAACACTCTAGATTTGTTGGCGATGGCTTTAGCAGCCAAAAGACTTCACCAACATCAAATGATAAGTTGATGCAACAAATCACTATCGAGGTTAAAGCTGAGCTGCAAGGAGAGTTTGCGAAATAGATGCAGGGTATATATGCCCAAATGTGAGAGTGCGATTTCAATATTGATGCATCAACTAGTGTTGCTCCCCCAAGAGTTGATGATGCTGAAATGAATGAGGATGATGATGAAGGTGAAAGTGAAGGTGAAGATGAAGATGACGATTGTTCAAATGACATGTAGGAATCTCTACTCTAATACTTCTTATTTGGAAACACATTAATTTAGTTTCTTTTGAAACTTGAAGTACTTTTAAACTGTTTTTATGTTGCTACTGGTTTTTGGTTTTTGTGCATAGCATAGAACTGGCTTTTGGTTTTTGTCAGTATAGCATTGAACTATTTTTTTGGTTTTTATGGGGATGGAATGTAATAGTTTTTGCTTACTGTTAATAGTACTTGAATGGGGGTAAAGTAATGTTTGTCTTTTAGTACGCTTTTGTAATGTGGACGTTTTTGTATTGTGGCAGTTTTTGGTTAGTTTAGGTGATATTGGTTTGTTTTTTGTTAGTTTTTGTATTGTTTGGTGATATTGGTTTGATATTGAATCTTACTTTGAATATTAAGATTATGGTCATGAGTGTAATTTTTTGCTGATATTGGTTTGGTGATTTTGGTACTAATGTCCATTGTTGGTTTCAGTAGATGAGGACGAGACGATAGGAATTGATATATTGGATAATAAACAAAATTTAAGACGGATGTATTCTGTAGAAGGGAGGGGTTTTGTAATGCAAAGTCTATAGATATTTTTATTCATTCTTCTTAAATTTGTCTCAAACATGGGACAGTTGATATCTTCAAAAAATGATTTACTTTTTACTTCGTCCTAAAACAAGGACGGTATTGCAATGAAGATTAAAATATCTGAGCAATATCTCTTGCATATTACCAAGGGAATTGAAATGCATTTCCCTTTATGAAAATAGAGATGTACAACGATGTGTTAACATTTTGTCCTAATATAGGACATAATCAAACATTTTTTGTCCCTAATTCATGGTAATAAAAAATATATTATTAAAATATCTGTAGCAAATGGCTTACACATTACCAAGGGATTTACGCTGCATTTCCCTTGATGCAAAATAGAGATGTACAATAATATGTTCTTCTTCCGTACTAAAATATTCGTGGTAATAAATATTTTAATATATGTTTTTTAATATTAATAATATTTTTTAATTTAATTTTACACAAGTCATTCCATTTATCCTCCTTCTTAAAATTCGTTCCTAAGTATTTGGGACAAAATTTATTTTCGTTGTTAACATTTAGGGACCAGGTTTTTTGGGAACATATATTTCCGTCCCAAATCCAACGTAAATAGTAATACTGAGACAATTTAGGGACGGAATTCCTTGTCCCAAATACGCTGTTTTCTTGTAGTGTAGTATTCTCAAGGAAGATTTGTCACAAAGAATATACCTATGTAGACTAGACTAATATTCTTGGAGGTCTTCGAGTCTTGTAGATGAATTCTTCTTGGAGATTTGACATGAAGCCTTTGATTAACATCTTCTTGGAGTGTTGAAGTCCTATAACAATCTTGAATTGTAGTGTATTGGTCTTCACACTTCTTCTTGGTCAAGGAGCGTACCACTTGATTCTTCTCATATTGGATTGAGTAGCTCTTGACATATTGATATTCCTTCTTCTTAACTTTGCAAGTACTTCCATAGCATGTGGATTGACTTCAAGTTTGTCCTATGTAGTCTTGCAAAGTGTAGCTTTCTTGTGTGTAGGATAATACCTTTGGTGTACAAAAGTAGCTATCTTACCATTTTCATCAATGTTGATGTGAGTGCTAATGATTTTATCATTAAGAACATGCTCACACAAACTTTAGAACTATCAATGGTTTGTTATCATCAAAACAAGATTAATCACATTAACCCTTAGGGCTTACAGATACGGCTTATTTATTCAAGTTGCGCAGCTTGGTTTATTTGGAAATTGAGGATCTGATTTGTATATGAGGGTCGTATCACCACCCTGCGATCATTGAGACTAGAATTTGAAAGCTATGCTCAAGTCGTTATGCATAGCAAATGGCTTATACCAGGGGTAGCTTTCCCCGGGTATCGCTATAGGCGAGTCCTCCCAAACTGGTCTATTGGTACCACCCAACATTTTTCGAGAATGATATCATTTTAAACGTGGATGGCACAGCAAGGTGGAACCCTGGAATCTCAGAAGTGGGGGTGTGTTCTTAGATATGGCAATGAAAACTTTATTGTTGCGAGCTATGTACTTATTGTAGACATGTCACAAATGCCAAAGGAGAGATAGAGTCACTTGTAGAAGGCTTGCGACTGGCTTCTAGTGTTGGGTTCTTGTAGAGATAAAAGCATTCTCGGATTCAAAGTTCTTGGTAGACTCTATTCGTAGAGGAAGTGTTTCAGCATGGTCACTGGATGCATGGTTCAATCAACTCCTGGGTTTGCTTGGAAATGCTCGAGTAGAGCATGTTTTACAGAGAAGTAAACAAGGTTGCGGCTATTCTAGCAAACTTTGCATGATACACTCGGCGAGGCGAAAGATTTCCGCACTTTAGGGACCTACCCCGAGAGGCGCGAGGACTTTGCAATTTGGATAGCCAGCGAGTTCCGAATCCTTAGACTTATGTACTCAACTATAGGGAAATCTGGCCAGCCTCACCGAAGCACATCACAATGATTTGTGATTCTTGTAACATTTTTCCATACGGCGTTTCATGAAATAAAGTTGAGATATCTTTTTTTTTTTTTTTTTTTTTTTTTTTTAAAAAAAAAAACTAAGCGAATAGCTCATCAAGAACAACTATTAACTTTTCTTCTAAACTTTAATCGAAAATTAATTGTTATACTTATGTTAGCATGTTGTTGACAAAAATTAGTGTGGAAAGTGTAACGGATTGAAAATCTTACATATAAAGTTAATCATATCTTATATACAAAATTAGTCGTATCTTACGAGTAGTTTGTCTATGAACGACAACAGCTTACCAGACCTTTCCCTCGTTTAAATACCTCGGTGTACCAAATTTGTAGAAATTACCCTCGTCTGTTTCAAAAGATATACTTCCTGCTTAACAAATGGAATTTCCATTTTCATATGTGTTTTTTGCATATAATAGTGGACATTCAATTTGGAACGAAATGCGTAATATATCGGTTGTGTCCAACTGCACTAAGAAAATGGCTGGCATAAGGTTTTCATTATTAGTTCAATTTTTCAGTTCTATAATAACCAATCAGCAGGGAGTTAATTGACGAGTTGGAGAAGTTTAAGATTGAAGTCGTTGAGTCTACTGGGAATATTTTGGCAACCTTGGTAGCTCAACCGACTATTTTGGAAAGGATTAAGGAGGCATAGTTGTTAGATTCATCTTTAAGTAAAGAACGGGAACTGGCATAGTTAGGGGTAGAATCGGAATTTAGGTTCAAGAAGATGGCAATCTTTGGTTTCAGGGCACATTGTGTGAACCTTCATATTCGGGGCTGAAATTGAAAGTTCTTCAAGAAGCTCACAACTCTAAACTATCGGTCCATCCGGGGCTTCAAAGATGTATAAGGGGCTTAAGGAAAGTTTTTGGCGGAAAGGAATGAAATGGGACATAGCTAAGTTTGTGGCTAAATGTCTCGTGTGTCAACAAATAAAGGCGGAACATCAAAGACCCGACGGGTTACTTAAACCTCTTGAGATTTCCGTTTGGATATGGGAACACACAACTATGTATTTCATAGTCGGGTTTCTTAAGGACAAAACCGAGAGAGATGCTATTTGGGTGATTGTACACCGACTCACAAAATCATCTCACTTCTTTCCTATGAAGATCACAACAACCATAAATACTTTGGTTCAGATTTATATCGATGAGTTCGTTTTCCTTCACGGGGTTCTGGTAAGTATTGTGTCGGAGCTGGATACTCGGTTTGTGTCAAGGTTTTGAAAGACTTTCAGCAAGACATGGGGACGAAATTGTCATTGAGTACTACTTACTATCCTCAAAATGATGGGCAGTAAAAAAGGACAATTCAAATCTTGGAATACATGCTATGATCCTGTGTATTGGACCTCAAAGTTAGTTGGGTAGACCATTTGACGTTGGTCGATTTCGCCTACCACAACAATTATTAGGCTTGTACCGCGATGGCGCAGTATGAGGCAATGTATCGGAGGAAGTGTAGGTCGCTGGTTTGTTTGGATGACATCGGGGAGAAGACAATAACGAGACTGGAATGGAAAAGGTATCATTGATTCAGGAACGGATTAAGGCAACTCAAGATAGGTAGACAAGTTTGGTTGACAGTAAGAGAAGACCGATGGAATTTCAGGTTGGGCAAAAATTGTATCTATGGGTTTCGCCGACAAAGGGGGTTATAAGATTCGGGAAGAGCGGGAAGTTAAGTCCAAGGTACGTTGGTCCTTATGAAATCTTGAAAAGAGTTTACGACTTGGCTTATCATTTAACATTGCTGCTAGCACTTGCACAAATACACAATATATTCCATGTGTCGCAGTTGAGGAGATATGTGCCCAATCCAAGTCATGTTTTGGAAGTTGAACCTTTGGAGATTCGAGAGGACTTATCATATGTTCAAGTACCGGTTCAGATTGTGGACAAAAATGATAGTGTTTTGAGGCAGAGGGCGATATCACATGTGAAAGTACAGTGGTCACATCATACCCAGAGGGAAGCCATTTGTGAGCTAGAGGAAGAAGCCCGGTTGAAGTACCCTCGTATGTTCGTAAACCAAGGTTAGTAAATTTCGAGGACGAATATTTTGTAAGGGGGGAGGATGTTTTTACCGGGAATATTTGCTTACGTGTCTTGTATGCTTTGAACTTAATTTGCACGATTATATGTTTAATAATTTCATTATATGATTTACATGTTATGTGTTGTGGTTAAATGTTGTGTTTTGTGCTTGGGAGGACATAAGTGTAAATGTTGGGAACCCGTGGGACTTATTTTATAACAATTTGAAAAGTTTAATGGCAGGTTATTGTTGGGATTGAATGATGGGCAGCAATTATGTTAGAGAGAAAAATGAAAGAAAAGAGAAAAGAAAGAGAGAGTGAAAATCTATAAAATTTAGCGTTGTGACTTTGAGTGAGCAATTGAATGGGCAAACAGTGTTGTATTTGGACGATTCTTAGTGTGTTTTGAAGATATTTGAAAGATCTACGAGTGAGCGTTGACGGATTGGGATTCCGAATTTGGAGCAGAAAGTTATCGCATCGGGAAGGGGGCTGAATTTATGAAATCTGGTATTCTTCATTTTGCTTACTTAATTTGCTATCTTAACAAGTAAGGATCTTACACTTCCGTGTTTTCAGTTATAAAATGCATGAAATCAGTAATTTTAAGTATGGATTTGAGTATAAGCTGTTTACCATATTTTATTGCATAAAGTAGATAAAGTGTTTGTTGTAATTGCATTATATGTGGTTGATCGTCAGTTATATTGTGATTGTGGTATTGTAGATGTAATCTTTGTTCCTTGCTGCCCATATTGCTTTTGTTGTTAAATTGATGACCTTATATGGTACTTGTTGTTATATGGTGGTCGTCTATTTGAGGTTATCGTTGTCGTCGTCTATTTGGTTATTGTCGGCCGATGTCGTCGCCCCAGTTTCGAGCTCTTGTCTAGAATCTACTTTATAGTAGGATTCATTCGATTTATGAACCCCGGGAGTTCATGTGATGTGTTGAGAAATTCTTGTGCCTTCCTTGTTGAGTATTTTGATCTAATACTACTGATTGAGTATTAGCTCAAATACCACTTGTAGAGAATTCAATTGACAAACACTTTTATATTTCAATTGAATTTACACTACACAAAGCTACCTAACACTCACACTTATGTACTTGAGCCCACTTAGCTCTCAAGCTCACAACTTTACTTCACTCTCAAAGTTGACTCTTGCTTTGGAGCACTTGCTCTTACTTCTTACTTCTTTCTTACTTACAAATGCATATCACACATATCCTATTTATACTAGTTGGTTAGATTAGTCTCTAACCATCTAGAATATTCTACCATCTAGGCATTTAACCTAACCTAGACCAATCTAGAAGATACCTTCTCATTTTCTCCAGTGTGTTCCCATGTCTTCCCTCATAGATCATTCTAGAACTTCTTTTCTAGGAATGAACTTATGGATCAATTCTAGAACTTTCTAGAGCTTGCTCTCTAGGAGGTTTTATCTCTCCATTTCTTGAAGCTTCTAGATCAAAGGAGAGAGATAGTTGGTGATTTCTAACACTCCCCCTCAACAACTAATCTCTCTCATTCTTGCTCGCACCTTTTGCGAGAATCCTTGAGCCATCAATCGAGCTTTATACTTATCAATCGAGCCATCCGGGCTAGCTCTCAACTTGTATACCCATTTCCAAGGAATCGGTTGTATACTCCCTGATCTCGATGCTATGTTCCACGGCTCATTCTTCATATTCTCGACCAAAGCCATGCTAGCATACTTAAGATTTTGTTTCCTTTGTCTAGTATACCTCCGAAGTTGTGGCTCAGATATTTCCTCTTTAATTCCTTCCTCATATTGGCTCGGTCTTTGTTCCTCTGTAATCTTGTACACTCCAGTTTCCCATGGGTTTTTCCTTTTACTTGATTCTTGTTCTTCTGGTATTTCAATTTCTTCTTCAATCTCCTTAACAGGTAGAGAGTCTCCCCCTTGCTCCTTAAGTTTTTCTTCGACATTTTCCTCGATCTCTTTCGAAACTGGTAGCTTCAAAGCTTTAGTTGACCACCAGGATGATGCTTCGTCAAACACCACATTTCTGGATGTGTAACAACGCCGGTATTTGGGTTGCAGCAAACCCAACCTTTCTTTTGCGGATTATAGCCGACGAAGATACATCGGATTGCCTTCTTATCAAACTTGCTTCGTAAATGATCGGGTACTAGTACGTAGCAAACGCATCCGAATACTCTGAGATGAGACACCTGGTTTCTTCTTCCAAAGCTTCTCATATGGCGAAATAAATCCGAGTTTCGCTTGCGGTAGCCGGTTAGTGATATAAGCGGCTGTCTTCATGCATTCAGCCTAAAAACGTGCTTGTACGTTCTTGGCATGAATCATACTTCTACAAGTTTCTGCCAAATGTGTATTCTTTCTCTCCGCAACCCCATTCTGTTGTGGAGTGTTGGGACATGTCAATTGTCGTCGGATCTTGTTATTCTTCAAGAACTCCGTAAACGCATGTGAGGTATATTCACCACCATTATCTGTCCGTAGACACTGTATTCGACGACATATGTTTTCTCCTTGAAAGCTTTTAGTTTGTCCAGCGCCTCCGACTTTTCTTTCATAAAATCGCCCTAGACATAACGAGAATAATCATCGATAAATGTTATCATATATCGATAGCCACTTACCGATGGTTGCTTCACTAGTCCAAACACATCTGAGTGTATTAGCTCCAGTGGTGCTTTGGCTCTGAACTTTGATTCTTCATATGGTATTTGATGTGCTTTCCCGTACTGACATCCGGCACATACTATGTTATCTCGTAACTCTAGTTGTGGAAGTCCCTTAACCATCGCCTTCTTCATCATCACCTTTAGTCTTGTGTAGTTCACGTGTCTTAGCCGACCGTGCCATAAATCTGGTGTTTCATTCTTCCTTGCCTTATCCACATAGGCGGTTTCTGCTGACATTACGTACACAGACTCCAGTCTAGGTCCTTCCATTACTGGTGGTCCTACTGGCTTTAGGTTACGATAAACCTTTACATCTTTCGGCCCGAATACCACATAGTTCCCGTCTAACGTCAATTGTGATACTGAGATGAGATTCTTCTTCATCCCAGGCACATATAGCACATCCGTTAACTCTATATCGTTTGAATTGAAACGAGGTACCACCGCTGTCTTGCCGACATGCGTAATTGGCATTCTTGAGTTGTTTGCCGTCACAACAACTCGTTTCCCATTATATTCTTCCATATTCAAGAATTTCTCCTTATCTCCCGTCATATGATTGGAGCATCCTGAATCTACTATCCAATCATTGTTGAAATCGATTAGAGTTTCACTTATCGCGACCATTGCGTGATCTTCTACTATTGCCATGGATGCCTCTACGTCCCAATCATCATCACTGCCTTCGGCCTGTTTTGAAACGGCAGTGTTACCTTTCTCTTGCTTGTGCCAGCAATCTCGGGCGAAATGTCCTTTCTTTCCGCAGTTGTAGCACACGTAATCTCATCGTTGATTCGTGTGACCGTTGCTATCTTTTGGTCGACCTCCCACTTGTTGGGACCTTCTTCCAGGGCGTCCTTCGGGCTTCGAGCTACTTATTCCTTCATTCTTCTTTTCTTCTAAAATTTTCTTCCCTTTGAAATGTCCTCTTTTGATAAAGAGGGCTCTCTCATCATCCTTATCTGAAGCTCTAACCTTTTGTTTATTGAGAGCTTCTTCGTCTGCCAACATGTATTCCAACTCATTAAGAGTGGGTTGTTTTGGCCCATCCACGAGTTGCTGCTATAATTGGATTAAATTCTTGTCGAAGCCCCCGCACTATAATCCTTCTCATCCGTGTCTCATCGACAAGATGAAGAGGGTCTAGCTTTGTAATTTTTTCGGACAAAGATTTAACTTTGTCAAAGAATTGACTTACTGTCATATCGCCCTGTGAGAGACTCATCAACTCATTCTCGAATCTCTGCAACTTGGAGTCATTTGCCTTTGCAAAGCACTCTGCCAATATATCCCAAGCTTCTTTGGGAGTTTTAGCGTCCTTAATTTTGTCCAAAAATCTTTTCTCTACGTCCAATATATCCCAAGCTTCTGTAGGTGGCGTTTTCCGGTTGCCATCGATCATATCCCACAAGCCTTGTCCTCTCAAGTAGAATTTGAAACATATACTCCAGTCATGGTAGTTGTCGTCGCTAAGTTTTTCGATGCTGCTGGTATTTACGAACTCCGCCATTGTGACTTGGTGAAGCCCTGCACTCTAACCAAGTAAGTTTGGTCCCCGACCAACGACTTCACAATCCCTAATTGTGCTCCGACAGAGTTTCCTCGTACCTTGATCTCTGACTCGTCAATGTCGAATTAGGTCCCCGACCGTTTACTTCGACAGAGTCTCCTCGTAGCGCGACTATCGATCGACGTTCTCTACTACGGTCCCTGACGACCTGCTCTGATACCACTTGTTGAGTATTTTGATCTAATATTACTGATTGAGTATTAGCTCAAATACCACTTGTAGAGAATTCAATTGACAAACACTTTTATATTTCAATTGAATTTACACTACACAAAGCTACCTAACACTCACACTTATGTACTTGAGCTCACTTAGCTCTCAAGCTCACAACTTTGCTTCACTCTCAAAGTTGACTCTTGCTTTGGAGTACTTGCTCTTACTTCGGAGTACTTGCTCTTACTTCTTTCTTACTTACAAATGCATATCACACATATCCTATTTATACTAGTTGGTTAGATTAGTCTCTAACCATCTAGAATATTCTACCATCTAGGCATTTAACCTAACCTAGAACAATCTAGAAGCTACCTTCTCATTTTCTCTAGTGTGTTCCCATGTCTTCCCTCATAGATCATTCTAGAACTTCTTTTCTAGGAATGAACTTATGGATCAATTCTAGAACTTTCTAGAGCTTGCTCTCTAGGAGGTTTTATCTCTCCATTTCTTGAAGCTTCTAGATCAAGGGAGAGAGATAGTTGGTGATTTCTAACATTCCTCTGATGTGGACTATCATTAGGACTGTAACGGTTTTGTAGAGTTCATGGTGTTGAACGATGACACAATGTAGAATTGATCCTTAAAGCTTCGACCTGTTCGTTCAAACTAGAGTGTTACTGAACCGATATGTTATGAATTTCCTGGGCCTTCCTAACTAGAGTGCCTGTTAGGGTCGTTACAATTATTGTTGTGGAGTTGTGATTAGATAATTCAGCTCAATCGTGGGAAGTGTGTGTGTGTGTCATATCAATAACCATGCTTGTAATGCCTAAAAATCTGTATATTTGTTTTGTCATATGACTGGAGCATATAAGTGTTAAGATGTGAAGAGTATGGTTATTGGCTTATTTGTACTTTTTTTGGTCGTATTTGCTACTTGGTTCGAGTCTAAAATGAGTCATTCTGGGTTGGGTAAGTTTCAGAAATGGAACTTTTACATGTGTGTTTTTACATAAAAATCTTATTTATACAGGTCAGGCCAAGGGTTCGTCCTACCCTTCTTCATCTGCTTCGTCCGGCAATGTACTGGGAGCTACTGCCTTGCTGCAGAAGGTACCTATATTTGAACTCGAAAGGAAAAAAAACCCCAGATGTTCAAGAGACATTCAAATTGTTTAAGAGGCAGAGAACAAAATGTTACCATGAATTTGAGATAACAACATTAAATGCACCAAAAATTAGCAAATCCAACTTTTGAAGAAGAGAACAAAACCACATTCAAACCCTATTAGAAACCGAACAGAAAAAAAGAGAAAAAGAGATTACATGTAAATCAAAAAACATAACAGAAGAACAAAAAGAAAAAAAAAAGTTCAGATCTTTACAATCTTACCAAAATGTCCGAAGAGATAAAGAGATGAAGTAGGATTGGAGATCTAGTAGAGAATAGTATGAAAAACATTAAAGAAAGAAAAAAAAAAAAACAGAATTTCTTTTCACAAAATAATTTGCACGTTTGAGATGGGAACTGCATTGTTGTTGGTAATTAATGTAATGAATAATGAATACGAGCTTTCCAAGTAGATTAAAATATTAAGTTTATTATTTGAAGGAAAAATGCTCTAGCATGACGAGTTCTTCTCTTGCAAATATCACCACATATATATGATTTTGTTACGCGCATAAGAAAAAATTCGTGAGCTAACATGACCTAGCATGAATTTTACTAGTATATATGATTGAAATTTGCAATCTCGACATGTGCGTATTTTGTGCCTCTACTAATACTTTTCTTTTTTTGTTTTTTTTTTATAATATCTAAGAGTTCATATGTGAAGCTTACACATGTTAACTAATTGAAAACGGGATTTTCAACAATGACATGTTTTTTTTTGAAGCCCGATTGGGCGATTGCCTCATATAGGGGAGAGAGAATTGCATCAGACGAGGAGGAGAAAGCCCTAGAAAGGGAGATTAAAGCTTGTCGCACGCAGGCGGAGGGTATCAAACCCACGAACGCCTGCCCCACTGGGATAGGACACCTTTGATAATGACATGTTGATTGAGAAATTACTAACTATAACTATAAATGACTTCTTCTAATTTGATGCTTTCTAAGAGTAGGAGATTTGATCAAGAGGTTGTAGCCCAGTGGGGAACACCTCTGTCTGGGACTGAGAGGTCCCAGGTTCGATACCAGAGCAAAGCGCTCAGCTTGCTAACCCCAACCCCACCCCAAAACAAAAGTAGGAGATTTTTCCTCAAGTAGGAGAAGACTATCAAGTCGAAATACCAAAAACAATGTTACAAAGGCAAACTATTTTGCCTCTATTGTTTATCCAAAAACAGCATAAAACAATTCCTTGGCCTTCCCCGTCCCACCCCCTTTTATGAAAACTTTTGTAACGTACACTTTTTATACAATCGCTTCACATTTTGAGGACAAAATTTTCATGTTTTATTATATTGGCACCCTCCATTTGTTTTTTTTAAAAAAACTTATTTAAGTATATATTATATTACCCTCCATCTTTTGGGAAAAAAGTTATGATGTTATGTAATATTGGCCCTCCTAAAGTTAGAAGTAAATATTTCATCAACAAAAAGAGAAACAAATAGTGGTAGTAACAAACCAACATTTTTTTCATCAAAGGTCCAATAGCCCAGTGGGGGATTGATCGGCCCGTGATCGAGAGGTCCTGGGTTCGATACCCTCTCCAAGCATGGGGTAAGCTTTAATTGTCTCCCTTTTAGGGTACTCTTCTCCTCTTATGAGGTGTTCTTCTCCGCTTTGCGATTGGTTCTCTCCCCTCGGGCGTTAAAAAAAAAAAACCAACATTTTTTTCTACAAAGAATTAAAATTTGTTATTTTAGGAGTTTTAATCTAAAATAAGTATATATTAATATGTGAATGTCGTTGTTTTCGTAATAACTGCATTCGAGTGCTTGTTTTCTTGTCCAAGAAACTAAAAGTCGAAGCTCAGTAATTTAAAAGTAAAACAAATACCATCATAAGGAAAAATCGGCAGAAAAAGGCCGAATCGCTAGCATTGGGTCCCTTGAGTACCTTGTTTTGTCAACTATTTCATAATGTGTTTTTCGTTAGTAAGAAACATCATATTTCTCCTCTGATTTAGAAGCCAACATGGAAATTCAACATGAGAAATCACAAGGGTGTTCCTTAGTCCCACTCAGGGGCGAAGACAGGGGCGGCCCCCCATAAATTTTTACAAATATTACTATTTATCAAAATTTTATGTGTATTTTAGAAAATTTTGAAATTTTTTATCAGTTTCGCCCCCAACACTAAATTCCTATCTTCGTCCCTGGTCCCACTGGCGGAGGCACAGTGGGGCCTGCCCCGCCAGTTTTTTGTGATATTTCCTTATAAATATTGTATTTCGCCCCCTAAAAAATTTCAATAAGAAATTTGCCCCACAAAAAAAAATTCCTGACTCCGCCACTGCGTAGTCCTTTGCTCTCCGAGCGCATCATGGAATTATGCTGAAAAAACGAGCCTCCTCCCAGGTCTATACATCTTCGAGAAGAACTTTGTTCGAGTGAGGAGGTCCGTAGAAAGGAAATAGATAAGTAGAATATTTGCTTTGTACTATGGAGACTTTTATAGGTTCCCAGAGTACTACAGACGGTCGGATTGCAAAAATAATAAAAAATGAGAAGTAGAAGGTGCATATATATGAATTGATATTTAGTATACAACCAAACATCTGGGAAGAATGCAAGAACACATTATTAGGCGTGAAAATCTTCTGTCCCCATTTCTTTTTTTATCTCTGTCTTCAACCAATCAGAATTTACTATATAAATATTTTTTACAATTATATATACAGAGGGTGAATTGTGATTGGCTGGGGATAGAGACGGGGGAACAAAAACGGGGACAAGGGATTTTTTGCCCATTATTAGAGGGTTATACATTAATCTTAATTTACTATGGTTTTTACATCTTTTTCAACTCCCTCGTGCATCATTCGGGCAGAATCATATTCGAGTAAGATTTTTAATATTAATCATGTTGATCTATACCCTCATATAAGGACATGTTTTTATTACCATTTATTTATTTTCTTGTGATAGAAAAATTTATTACTTGTTTCCATCCAGTTGTGTAAACTTGTTTTGACATTATTATTATTATTCTTAATTTCAGGATAAAGTGAAGTTCGAATTCTATAAATAAAATCTTTGAGTGTGTTACCAGATGCAATACTTGAACTTCTTTTATCTTCTGGTAATTTAAAAATTTTAATTATTGATGGTGAAAATTCTAGCTCTTTCTAGCGTCTTTTGTGGTTGAACTGCTTTTTCCATACCTTCTCTATAGACATATTTTCTAATGGTTTATATGTGTTCAGCTCATTTGGCAGGGGGTATAAGATGTTTTGGGAGGCAAATATATCATTTGAAGAATATGTCTTCTTCTTAAAAGCTATGGTTGGAATGAGTATGCTTGTGGAAGCACTTGGAATTGGTAAAGGGAAACCGGATTCACCAAGCATGGTCTTGGAACTTTCCAAGTCCAGTAATGCCATGCGTCCGGAGATGCCATAAGGAACAATGGCGCATCCAAAACCTGAGAGTAATAGGGTTATTCGCGGATTCACCTTATTTGTGTGAGTCACTTAAGAACTTATCATCTAAATAAGAAATTAATTTTCAGCGGGTCATGTGATTTTGGTGACGGGACACTACATGTGCCACTGATCTGAGAAATCTGACAAATTTTCCATCTATTTGTTTCTTCAATCTTAATCATTAACGGTTCACATTCTACACAAAAGAACACGTACACAGTATTGAATGATTGAAATATCATTAACAATTTTTTTTTTTATTTTTTTTTTATTTTTTATCGAAAGTGCGAACTTTTATTGGATGAGGCAAAAAGAATTACAAATATAAGACCCATCACTGGAAGATGGGAAAAATAATCACTTCCTAATGCGAAGCTGTGGCACACCTAACATATCTAATATGCATTTGCCCTGAATGTGTCGCGGAAGTTCGCTATAATTATAATAATAACAAGAAGAAAGTGAGGTACACACTTCATTTGTTAGAGCATCTGTCACGTGATTTGCCTCTCTATAAACATGTATTACTGGTGTTGATTGCAGAAGACGCAAGATATGCTGAAATAATCCATCAAGCCTCTAACTTTGCATTGACCGACGATTTATCGAGTCACACAACATCTTCAAGTCCGTATGTATAAGAAGATCCGCATAGCCCAAGTCCCTCGCCAACTGTAGGCCTGTAGACAGTGACTCCATCTCAGCAGCAGTGTTGGTGATGTTCTCCCCCTAGTATCGATAGAAAGCAACTATAAAATGTCCTTGAGAGGTTGGGAAACTCCTCCCGCACCGGAGATCCCGAGATTGCCCCTAAAAGCTCCATCCATATTCAAAACCAGTGAGGATATAGTACCATCATCCCGTAGCCACATTACTGTCTGCACAGTAGTTCGGATAGCCTACACCCGGGAGGAAGTGCCATTATACTGCTCCAACAGACCCTGAGCAATGAGAAGTGGTCGGACATAGAACTCATATTCCCCAAAAAGACCTTTACCATTGGACTTGTGACCATCAAAAATAAATTTGGAACGTGCTTTCCACAAAATCCAATAAACAGCCCCAAAACAGATAATATATATGTCATTCCAAGTTCCTCGACCCTTACACCACAAATATTTCAAGAGGGATCTTGGAGAATCCACATGAATATTAGACTATTGAATGCCAACCAAACCACAGACCTTTTTCCAAAGAAATTGAGTAATAGGACATTCGAGAAAGTTATGGTTAAAGTTATCCGTACCTTGGCCACAGTAGCAATGTGAGGCTAACGAAACACCCCACCCCTGCCTTGTATCGTCATAAACTAGAAATTTGTTGAAATTTTTTCATAAGAAAAACTGTAGAGACGTCGGGATGCACAAGGACCATATGATCTTTCGAGTACCTTGAACCGGTCGACTGAAAACATTGAAGTTCAGAGAAGAGGGAGAACTAGCCATGCTGCTCCAATTTCCAGATCTACTGATCTGGTCCAGTACCGAGACCAACGTTGGGAAGTCTATGGCGCAAAAGAGAAGGAAGTCTCAGAATATTGGCCTGCCAGCCGCCGGTGTGAAGATACTTACATATGGACGTACCAGTGTCCGAGTTTTGGCGAGAATCAAGACGGCCATCCAGTATAAAATCATCATGCCAAAATGAAGTCGTCCCCTCTCTAACCAAAACCCCCGTGTGTGGCTCCGTGAAGGGACAGATGGAAAGAAGCCGACGTCAAACAGTGGAATCCGAAGCAGCCGGGACAATGAAAAGAGGATTTGTACCTGTCCCACAATAACGGTTTACAAGAAAATCACGCCAAAGAGAATCGAAGCACCGAAACCGCCACCAAAGCTTCATCGAAAATGCACTTTGAAGAGCACGCAAGGTGTGAAGTCCAAGGCTGTTTTGTAGAACATCACAACACAGCCATTGCCAGGACATCCAATGCCTTTTATTCCCATGAACCGAATAACCCCATAAGAAGTTGGAGAGGACCCTCCCAATGTCATCAAAAATCTTCTTCGACGGATTCGCACAAGCCAATATATATAAGGTCATAGACAGTAACACATGTTTTACAAGTGTCAATCTTCCACCAAAATTGAGTAATTTTTGCTGCCAACCAGCCACCCTCGCAACAATCTTATCATACATAGGCATAAAATATGTAACTCTTAGCCTTCCCACAAAGAGATGACAGCCCAAATAAATAAAAGGAACATAGCCCTGAACAAAACCTGTCACTTGGGTCATCATCTCCACCTTTCTTTTCTGAGTTCTGCTTGATACATAAAAAGAGGTTTTCTCGGAATTTATTTTCTGTCCCGATGAAGCTCATATTCCGGTAAAAACCCCATGAGCCTCTGTAAACTGCTTTTCCCACCATTCATAAAAATAATGGTGTCATCTGCATAAGCCAAATGGGAAATTAACAGTGAAGAGCGAGGAGCAGAGTAATGCTCAATTGATCGAGATCCCACCAAAAAATCAATCCCTCGGGAGAATGCCTCAGCCGCCAAGATATAAAGCAAGGGGAAAAGTGGGTCGCCTTGCTTCACACCTCGACCTGAGCGGAAAAGGCCAAAAGTGCAGCCATTAACAAGAACAGAGAACCAGTTATGCTCCAACAGATTACGTATCATATGAATAAAGTGATCACTAAATCCAAACCTTTGAAGAATTGCAACCAAAAATGAATGCGAAACACGGTCAAAAGCTTTCATCATGTCAAGCTTTATAATCACATTACCTGCACATAATTTTTTATTCAATGACTCACCAGCTCTATAGCTAATAAAACATTATCTGTAATGGCACGACCCTTTATAAAACCAGATTGATTTATACTAATCAAGGATTGAAGGATACCTGAAAGCCGATTGCAAATAACCTTCGAAATGATTTTGCTTGAGAACGTACTCAACGAAATTGGTCTGAATTGAGAGAAGTTGGTTGGGCCATCCATCTTAGGTATCAGCACCAGTAGTGCGCTTGCCATAGACTTTGGTAGAGGAAGACCTGCCCAAAAATCATGTACCGCCTGAGTTACATCATCGCCAATAATATCCCAGTAAGCCTGGTAAAATCATCCTGAAAATCCATCTGGTCGGCTGCACTCGTCGGACATAGTTCAAAAACAGCATTTCAGACCTCCAAAATCGATTGTAATCGGTCCAACATCAATAATAGGTGGAATATGATCAAGGATATGATAATTTGGTTGTTGATGCAAGTCACGGCTGAGAAGATCCTCAAAATATGTTGCACCTGCCGCCCCAATAGTTGCCGAGTTTGTGAGAAGTTCACCAGTGGGCGACAAGATATGTGCAATTTGCATCTTCTTTTGTTTGTTCCTACAATAAGAATGAAAGTAACTAGTGTTAGCATCGCCGTCTTTGGCCCATTTTAATCGTGATTTTTGCCGCCAAAAGATTTCTTTGTGCTCCAGAACAGCGACATAATGCTCCTTTGCCTCATTTAAGGTGTCCAAATTGTGTGCAGTCAGATCTGCCTCTTCCAAATTGGTCATGCGGTCCTTAGCATCCTTAAGATTGTTATGTATGTTTCCAAAAATATCACGGTTCCAGATGATCAAAGTAGTTTTCAGCCGCTTCAATATTTTTTGGAGTTTGTACAAGCCAGAATCAGTTACATCCCCCATCCAAGAAGCTTTTCACTACATCCATAAATGCCCGATGCTTTACCCACATATCCTCAAATCTAAAAGCCGAAGTTCGTCTATCCATATTAATCCGAAAAGTAATATGTAACGGGCAGTGATCAGAAACAACACGGGCCAAATGTGTTACCTGGATATTTCTCTTCTTGAAAAGAAAATATGTAATTAGATAATATGAATCAAGACCTTAAGAGACTCTAAGATCTCAAAAAAACCTGATTGAGTCAAGAATGTAACGAAGACGTCAAGAGATTCTAAAATGGTAGAGTTCAAAATTTCACTTGAACAACAAGCCAGGAGGTTAGTAGAGCTCGAAAGTTCTATAATTAGATTTGATACACACTTTGATGAGTTTAGACATGCCTTGGCCACTGTTAGTTCTGAAATTGCTATTAACAAACAAGATAGTGATGTTAAATTCAATCAGATAATGGAAAATTTGACTATGTTGAATAAGAATGTGAAGGATAAAGGAGTATTTGTTGATATTGGTAAAACATTGCCTAATTCATCCATCACTAGACATTTGAGGAATAATATTGGCTATGGTAGTGGTACTGTTCCAGTTCATACCACTAGGATGATGCAGGAATCTAGATTTGACCTAGGGCATGATGAGAGAGGTGGAATTAAGTTACCTAAACTTGATTTTCCCAAATTTGATGGCAATAATCCTAGGGAATGGTTAATCCAGATTGAACAATACTTCAAATTACATAGGATACTTGATCCTTTGAAGTTAGATGTGACATTAATGCATTTCAGAGGTGAGGCTTGTCTTTGGGGGCACAATTTTGTGGTAGAATTTGGAGCTCAAGATTTGCAAGGCTTTACTGAGTTTTTCTATACTAGGTTTGATGCAAGGTCATTGTCTGGAGTTGTATGAGACTTTGCTAAGCTTAAACAAACCTCTGATGTGCAAACTTATATGAAGAAATTTGAAGCCCTTAAGGAAATATTTGTGAGCACTGGAACCAGTGAAACGCCAGAATACTTTGTAGCGCTTTTTCTTAGTGGTCTCAAAGATGAGATAAGAGGTCTGGTGAGTATGCACAGGCATGTGATGTTGCTGGAATCATTCAGGCTGGCAATGGAACAAGAAATGCATACTCCAAAGTACACTGCTAGATCATCTTACTCGAGTTACTCTCCTAAACCAACCATGAATAAAACACATACTGTAGTGTCCTCCAATAAACATGTGTTGATATGGTACCGACCTCGGGGCTGCCCAACTCAAAAGATCGTATATTAAGATACAAAGAGGACGCTAAGTTACATATAGACTATAAAGTACAAGTCAACGGATTGGACAGCTTTGCTACGGTTCGGTATAATTATCATAACGTTTGATCCAGGTATCCAATGGAGCTGATTCCAGTTGCATATTAAAGATAAGAGGCAGATATACAACTTTCATGAGATCACTAGATCCGATTCTTCCATCTTGGTGTCCGAAAACGTCATGCAAATTGGCCCAACAAGCTGTCCAGAATTGGGACGAATCTAAAGGGCATTTTCGTCTTTTGTTCAATTAAAGTCTATTCTAAACTTTAATTACTTTTAGATTTATTTATCTATTATTTAGGTGTGTATAGCAAGCATTATCTTTAGCGTTGCTATAATAAAGGACATGTTGTCCATGTGTTTAGATAATATTTAAGTGGTTAGTTATCTAGTAGTTGTAGAGTCACTATCCGTCAAGGAATAGATACTAGATAATATGACATGTTGTCCATTATCTTGTTTAAGTGTTTTACTTGATAGCAAGTTATTTTCCAAGAGTCCTACTTCTTCAAGGACTCTTCCTCTTATTGTTGGTTGGAACCGAAATCTCCCTCTATTTAAGAGTGATTTCAGCCACCTTTATATTTACGTTAGATATATTGATATTTTGGTTAAGGTTATTCCTTAGATACTTGTTTATGAATTTCCGGTAGAACTTCATATTCTTTGAGTTACTGTATCAACTAGATAGTTTCGCTAGTTGTGGTATTTCAGCCTTCATTGATACTTAGCCTTCTTGGAGTTGCGTTGAGTATATTCCCCTTGGAAACTAATTCGAGATAGAGAAAGATCTGCTAAAAGTCGAACCTTGTTATAAAACATCACGGTTCCGCATCAGTGAAATTAAGGTCATATAGAGTACCTCACTACCAGAAGGTTGAAATTGAAAAACAGGTCAGCGAGATGTTGCAAGTAATGATCATACAACCAAGTTGTATCCTTTTTTCTTCTCCTATCATCTTGGTTAAGAAGAAATATTATTACTGGAGGTTATGTGTAGATCACAGACAATTAAAGTCCATAACCATCGAGGACAAATTTCCCATACCTCTAGTAGATGATCTCATATATGAGTTACATGAGCCTTATATTTCTCAAAAACTGACTTGAGATCAGGCTATTTTCATATCAGAATAAGGGAGGAGGATGTGGCCAAGACTGCTTTTAGCACTCACTTTGGACATTTGAATTCAAAGTGATGCCATTTAGATTAACCAATGGACCTGCAGCCTTTCAGACATTAAACAATAAGGTTTTTGGACCTTCTCTGAGGAAGTTTGTGCTAGTATGTTTTGATGATATATTGATCTACATTCCTGATTTGACTACTCATGCTCAACACTTGGAGGTTGTATTATCTTTGCTAAGGAAGAACCATTTGTATGGGAAGCAAAGTAAGTGTTCTTTTGCCCAGAAGGAAGTGGAGTATCTAGGGCACTTAATTTCTTGGAAAGGGGGTTAAGGCTGGGTGAAAATCCTCTGTCCGCATTCCTATCCTCATCCCTGTCCCCAACCAATTAGAATTTATTATATAAACATTTTTTCCAATTATATATACACAAGGTAAATTGTGATTCGCTGGGGATAGGGATGGGGACAGGAACAAGGACAGATGATTTTTTGTCGTTAAGGCTGACCCCAAGAAGATTAAGGATATGTTGGATTGGCTTAGTCCTCCCACCATCAAGAACCTGAGAGGGTTCTTAGGGTTATCTTATTACTGTAGAGGGTTTATCAAACAGTACGGAGGGTTAGTTTTGTGTGAAATTCAGTCGCTGAGGAAGATTTCCAAGCCATGAAGAAGGTTCTCAGTGATAGAGTCAAGCTTTGTGAAGTGTGTCAAATGTGTAAACATGAGTTTGTGCCCTATCTTGTTTTGTTGCAACCCTTGGAAATTTATGAGAAGCCTTTCTCACACCTTAGCATGGACTTCATTGAAGGTTTACCCAATTTAGAGGGTAAGGACACTATTTTAGTGGTGGTGGACAAATTCACCAAGTTCAACAACTTTGTGGGGTTAACTCATGCATTTGCTTTGCAAAAACGGTGGTTGAAGAGTTTATGGATAAGGTATTCAGTATGCATGGGCTTCTTGAATGCATTGTGAGTGACAGAGATAAAGTCTTCACAATCATGTTTTGGAGAGAGTTAATTTGGAGTTTGGGAGTTAAGCTGAAACTCAATTCAGCTTACCACCCTCAGTCTGATGGACAAACTGAAAGGGTCAACTAATGCTTGGAAATGTACCTTAAATGTTTTACCACAAACAAACCAAAGGTGTGGCATAAGTATTTGGCCTTAGCTGCTTGGTGGTATAAGTACTCTAATGTTCATACTGTCATACAAATGTCCTCATTTGAGGCATTGTATGGGCTTAAGTCTCAGGGGTTTGGTGAGGGATTGTTGGTGGATAATGTAAGACATATAGGAGTTTTAGGCATGTTGGAGGATAGGCAAAGAATGAATGCAGTGCTTAAGGCACACTTGCACACTACTACTAACAGGATAAAACAACAACAAGATAAACATATGACAGAAAGGCAGTTCATGATTGGGGACTATGTCTTTGTCAAATTGTAGCATTATAGGAAGAAATATTTGGTTGCAAGGAAAGACCAAAAGTTAGCACCTAAGATTTTGAACCCTACAAAGTTCTCAAGAAATTTGGGCCTGTAGCTTATGAATTGAAGTTACCTGCCCAGACTAAGATTCATCATGTCTTTCATGTGAGTCCGTTGAAGTTAAGGCTGAGGGATGGAATTGTGGTTCAGCAGGATCTGACTGGTATAACTATAAATAGGGGAGAAGATATTTTGGGATTTACTTTTTGGTTGTTGAGAGCAGTTAGTAGATATTTCCCCTTTGCCCCAATCTTCTTTCTTCTTCATCTATCCATTTTTGTCTGTAAATTGGCTGTTAATTGCCGAATTCTTGAATAATAAAGCCCTAGTTCATTGTTCTACTATCAATTATATCTCTGATTGTCAATATTTGTTGGAGAATTTGTACTGAATCCTTAAAGACATGGCATATTAATTCAATTGCAGATCTATAGTTGCATTTAGACCTTTATTTTTAATTTTACCTAGTTTATTAACTTTAAATTGGAGCCATTAATCAAGAAAATGAAATATGTAGTTTTGGGCAACAACTATATCAACCCCCAAAGTTGCAAAAAAACTCAGCTTTGACTCATTAAATAGACAAGATGGCTAAGATTTGTAATATAATCAGGAAATACAAAGTGCAGACACAGACATGTCTATGATCTTGAGATTGCCTGTTTTTCCTAATTGGGTTTTAGTTGTTGCTGCAAAATCGGCTTTCAATTGTTCCATTTCATCCAATCGGTGACGGTGCCAGCAAACCGACACCTAAGAATTTGTAGAAAATGGTGGGGACTAGGAATTTTCATATTCTTTAGAAAGCACCATGATTGGATGAGCCTTGATAAAAACCTAATTTCTAAAAATCAGAGAGAGAGAGAGAGAGAGAGAGAGAGAGAGAGGGGAGGCTGCGGAGATGTCGAAAGAGGAAGAATATGCTAAAAAAAGAAATATTTTGTTTTTGTTTTTTATTTTAGAAAAAAAATGAAAAAAAATGTGTTACCATGTTTATTAAGCATGTGCACCGCACAGCGCAATGCTAAAATTTGCCGGATTCCGCTATGAAATTAGTGGCTAGGATTCTTATTGATGCGCCTAAATAGTTAGAGTCTTCTTTATACTGTTTAAAAGTAACAAAAACTATCGAGGCTAAAATGAAATAGTGTGGAGACGCCTGAGGCGATTTTTCTTCAAAAGTGAACTATTTGAAATTACTGATTACTCATCCCTCCCTTGCTATCGCCGGACTTCGGCATATGAAGATTTATACATTTTTAGATGTCCTATTAAAAATTTTGCAACTCGGAGTCCATAATTTTATCCATTATGTGCTACAAATTCCTTCAATTTGACAATTTCCTCCACAAAACGTGGAGTGTTTAATTCAAATTCTCAATATCCTCTACAAATACCACTAACATTTTTTCCTAATTCAGTAACTGAGTGTGATTTCCCATGAAATTTTAAAAAGGAGGCAATGAAACCCTAACTAACCCTAGGATGAGCAGCAAGCGGAGAAGATGAAGTATGTGGTGATATAGGAATTTGTAAAAATTGTAATTTTCCTCATACACAATCAGCCCATTTTTCACCATTTTGGTGAGAAATCATTTTTGGGTTTAGAGGGTTCTAAGAACCTCCATGTCACTTCTAATCTCTCCTGCAAAATCTAACATACGATACAAAAATGATATTTTCTATTTAATCCCTTATCTCTCTCTCTCTCTCTCTCTCTCTCTCTCCCCCCTAATTCTCTGCTCTCAAACCAGTCCTTAATCTAGATCATCGAGAAAATGATTCAATTGCACCCCATATATACGTACATGCTTATAAATGACTTTATGAGCATATTAGTCGGACTACCTCCATACATACTCAATTCAACCGCTCTCCCCACTTACACTAGGAGTTTGGACGGACCCAGAATGAGAATGTTTGATGTGGGGTGGGTGGAGGGGGCAAAGTACAATACATGTCACAATATAATTTTTTGTCAAAACGTTTAAGGGGCCAAAGTGAAATTATAGGAAAAATAGAGAGGGACTACATTGAAAACCTTTAAAAAATGTGGTAGCCAAGGCCCGTCACTGGTGGGAGCTCCACTCCCCGTGTTTTTTTTTTCTATTTTTTCCAACCCCTATCGACCTCTCTCTTCCTACTTAAATTTTTTTATTTTTTTATTTTTATAATAGATAAATTTTCCTCCCGATAAATAAAAATTTGAAAAAAGCAATGAGGCAACTATTTATTTTTTGGTAAAAGTTTGAAAATTTTAGTCAAATATAGGATCCACTTACTATTTTTTTTCTTTTGTTCTTTCAAGAAATGAAATTTTGGCATCAACAGTATCGTACTAAGGCTAATGTCCAAGAGGGAAACACTTGTTGTCATTGAGGCCCATTTCATAGACAAATTAATTTATTTTATACTACGAATACGATCTTGTTCTTTTTAAAAAGTTGCTTGAAATTTTTATGAGGTTATCTTAAATAGACAAATTAAAATCAAATATCTTGACAACTTTTCTCAGAATTAATAGTCAATTTGGTCATCAATGTTTTTGCGCTTAGCCAGTATCATCATTTTTAGCAAAAGTTAGCATTTTTCATCCCCAAAGATTTTACGGGCAGCCATTTTCATCCTTCCGTCCATAACTTTCAAAAAAATCGTTAAAAGTAGTGACGTGGCTTGACGGTGGAGAAGTTGTCTCTCTCATGCAAGGGTATTTTTGGAAACACAAAAAATATCTCACCCCTCCCCGCCGATCTTCATCCTCCACCGCCACAGTCACCCCTCTCATACGCATCCCACCCGTCCCTACACATATCTTCCTTCTTCAATCACCCTCATTACCAACAATCACAGTCACCCCTCTCGGTTCATCCAATTGCTTTTTGGAAATAGTTTTTAGTTAGTAATTCTATCAAAAACCCATTTCAATTTTGGTGGAGAAAAGCAATTGATTTAGCATCTCAAGCTTACAATGATATTCATTTACTGAGTTTCCATTGACTTTGTTTCCCATTTCTGTTAATTTTAGTTTCTGATAGTTTTTAGATTTTCTTGAAACTACAAGAAAAAAGAAGAGAAAAAAATTGGTTTCGGATCCGGGAAACGTTTTCAGAATTTTGCTTTCATATACTCAATTTTGGATGGAGAGAGATGAAGGAATGGTGAATTTTTGAGTTCGCTCCCTCATTATCGTCGTCGGAGAAACACTATGCTCCGAGACACAATATTCTGATTTCTTTTGCCAAAGCTTATAGTGGTACTCTGATTCTTGAAAAAAATAAGAATCAATTGTCCATTGATTCTGCCCTACCCATTGGTTCCGCCAGCAATTGCTTCCGAGAAGCCTTGTCGGAGCTGATTTCCTGGCAGCCTTGTTTGCTAATTGCTTCCGAGGAGCTTTTCCTCCAATGGATTTCCTTGTTGTCTGCTTTGTTCTAGTCGTTCCTTTTTTCTTTTTCTTTTTGGAAATTTTTTCAAGGGCTTTTGGAAATCTCTTAGAGATTGATTCAATGGGATTATGGTTTCCTACTCAAGAATTAAACTTTAGAAACCAACTTTGGATTTATATTTCCTTCTAAATCTGCTTCTTTTGATAGAACGATTCTTAAAGAGAACAACTCATTCATCATTATCAAGATTGATGACCAATCTGGTGAAGAGGGATTCGGAGCACGAGTTTGAATTTTAGTGATGAAGGGAGTAATGATTGGAAATTGAAGCCATTGATGATGGTGGTGGAGAGAAGTTGGAGGAGATAGTTGGGGATGATGGGATAATTTCGTGTGTTTCCAGAAATACCCTTGGAAGAAAGAGGCCGATTCTCCCCGTTATGCCACGTCACTACTTTTAACGATTTTTTTGAAAGTTATGGACGGAAGGATGAAAATGGCTGCCCGTAAAATCTTTGGGGATGAAAAATGCTAACTTTTGTTAAAATTGATGAAACTGGTAAGCGCAAAAACATTGATGACCAAATTGGCTATTAATTCACTTTTCTCATATATCATTAATAAAAAGATTTGTTAGTAACTTTTCTTTTGGGAAAAAGAAAAATTTGTTTATTTGTCTCCTTAAATTGCAGAATCAATTACACTTGAATATTCATCATTACTCCAAAGATTTCATACCGTAAATAAGTTCTCCATTAACTATATAAAATTTATATAACGTATATATAGTTCATTTCTTAATTAAGTTCTCATTGGGAAAAAGGTAAGCGGATCATTCTTTCTATACTTCATCACGTAAACCATTTGAACTTGTTTGACTAAATCAGGTTGTTTTTTATAATTAAAATATCAATATTTTTCTCATAAATATAACTTGTATAACACTAATTCTATTTAATAGAATAATATAAATATTTTGATTACAAAAATATTTTAATTTTTGTTTCAGTAATTTTCGCAACATGTAATAAAAGTTTTATATTTAGGAATAGAGGTAGTATAATATTTCATTTATTATATCTTCATTCCTAAATATAAGACTTTTATTAGTAAATGTTACAAAAATTAAGATGTTTTTGTATTTGAAATATTAATATTACTCTTTTAAATATGACTGTTGTACCACTAATTCTATTTAAAAGAGTAATGTTGATATTTTCATTAAAAAAATATTTTAATTTTTTATTTTTTATTTTTTGCAAAATGTAATGAAAGTCTTATATTTAGGAATTTAGGAATGGAGGGTACAAGATTAGTTACGGTTGTAGTTCCATCTCTCTAATTGTTTCTTATTCTCTAAATCATGTATATAATGTGCTGGTAAAAATTCTGAGAAAGTAATTCATATCATGTATTATTGATATTAAAAAAGAAAATTCATAAATATCAAATAAAAATTACCAAAATAGATCAAATAGATACTATATACTTTGTAACAATGTCATTAGTCAATTGATTTGAAACATTCACTAATTTTCATAAAAATGGAAATACATTAATATTAAACAAAAATGAAAATACTCATTACCACTAAGCAAAAATGAAATATTCATTCCACAATGTGAATTTGAGTAAGAATTCTTCTTGAATTGTGTGTCAACCCAGTTCCAATCCGAAATTAAATTCTAAATGATTTAATTTATCAGATTTAATTTAAAGAGAGTTTAGAACTCAATTAGAGTTTTAAACTAGATCAAACTCAAGTTAGACTCAATCCAAATAGACAATAGATCTCAATTGTATATGTATTTCTCTAGAATTCCTTTTTCCCTGCAACAACAAATTTATATAACAATTATGCCCCCAAAACAAATTTGGAAATAATTAAAACAAGTCTTGAATTCACTGTAAAATACAGAAGGAGCCCCAGAATATAATTAATAAAAGTTTCTAGCTTTCTTGCTGAACCCCAAGTGAGTAGTAACTCTTTATACCTTGTTCTTTGGCATTGATAATTTTGTCAAGAAAAAAAATCTCTGGGTTTTCATTTTTTTCCTCCTAATTATATCATATGGGGTATCTTTTTCTGTTTTTCTTGATTTTTTATTTTGTTGTTTTGTATCATTGTTGGTTATTTTTGTTTGCTAGCCATGGCTATTACTGTATAGATCCATACACATATCAAGTACGTTATATATACAAATTTTTTTTTTTTTTTTGGCTGGTTTTTCTTGATTTTGTTCCGTTGGTTTATATTTGTTCTGTAAAAGGGGTGATCATTGTAATAATGGAGATGGGATTCTGGGAAAGGTGATATTTTTTCAGTTGAATTGCTAGTTTTAATGGTGTGGAATTGTGTTTCTTGATGTTCATTTGTGGTTTTTGTAGTTTGATTCTTGTTTCTCAATTCAATGTATTTTCATTGTCTTTGGACTAACATGTTAACAACTTCAGTAGCATGCATTATTGGAATTTAGTATATACTCGTGATTTCGCAATCAATAGTTTTTGGTTTTTGACACTGAGTAGTTATGAGTTGGAAGATTTGATATTCACTCTCATAGTATTGAGGTAACAAATGTTAGTACTGGCCTGATTTGTTGTTTGATGATTGCTAAGTTAAAGTAGCTCGATTTCCCCTGTTTCCTTTGAGGGATGTTAGCGGTGGCCTCATTTTTTGTTTGATTTGTCTTAATTAAAGTAGGGAGCTTAATTTGTTCGGTCTTCACAGTCCGTAGAGAGACTTAGTGGTGGTGTTCGTTTCTCACTAGAGTATGGCTTTTAATTCTTAACCTTGGTTGCTTGATACGTTCGGTATTGATAGTCTGTCAAGAGCTGTTACTAGTGGCCTATCTTTGATTTTTGTTAAGTAGCCTACTAGCATCATTTGTCTGATTTTCGCTGAGAGATCTCCGTGGTGTCCTGATTCTTTATTTTATTTTTATTAACGAAGTAGCTTGATTTGTTTGATCTTCTTTGTGCATCAAGAGATGTTAGCGGTAGTGCTCTTATTCTAGCGGTGGCCAGACTTCTAGTTTGTTTTTTCTTGGTCTTCGTAGCTTGAATTTTTTTGTTCTCTCTAGACCACCGAGAGATGTTAGCGGTGGCCGGAGTTCTAGTTTCATTTTTCTTGGCCTTCGTAGCTTGAAATTTTTGTTCTCTCTAGACCACCGAGAGCTGTTAGCGGTGGCCGGAGTTCTAGTTTGATTTTTCTTGGCCTTTGTAGTTTTATTTGTTTTCACCGTAGACCACCGATAGATGTCAGCGGTGGCAGAGTTCTAGTTTGATTTTTCTTGGCCTTTGTAGCTTGATTTCTTTGGGTCTCAATGGTTATCGAGAAATGTGAGCGGTGGTGTTTGTTTTTCTTTTCTTGTTCTTTTGCATTTGCTGGCAAAGTAATGATGCGAAGTTAATTATCTATTCTGGAATACGTTAGGCTTCTCGAGGATGACAGTAGTGATTTCAATGATTCTTTGGAGCTCATGGACAATTACCTCATTTACTAACTCATTGATGGATAGCTCATTTAAGCTTGCATCATTTATCTTAGGCTAATTAAATACATAACAGATTTGACAATAGCTCTTTCTGTCGGCATTTGGTTTCTGTTTTCAACTTAAAGCAGGAGAGAATCATAGGGCGTGGTCCTTGCTCTTGAGCCGCTGCATTCTTTCCTTTTACAAAGAATTCTTGTATTTACTAAGATGTATGGTTTCCTATGGTAGTATTTTTTGTTAGTCTTTGATAGTTTCATGCTGAAAAGGCTGTCCCTTGAGCTGTTTGCCCTGGAAGTGTCCCTTTTCTCTAATCTAAAGATACATTTTCACTATTTTTCTCACTATTTTGGTTGCTCCTCAGTTCGTGAACATTTGGGATTAAACTTCGGTTGTGGCTCTGTTAATGATTAGGTTGGTTGCCTAAAAGATTAATAGCATTTTCTTCAAAAAGATTGGAACATTTATCATATTTCTACTGGAAAATTGATATATTGTATTATGTTTGAGGCGAGTAACTAATTTGACTGTAACGTGAGACAGACTAAACGAGTATAAGATCTTTTCGCTTCCTATATGGTAGCACATGTGTGCAAGTACTTCGGACTTTTCCTTATTTTAATGTTGTTGCATTATATTGGACAGTCCCAGTTGAGGCTACCTAGACTTGGTTATGATTTTTGCATTTGATCAGGTTAATGGATTTTCTCTGACACTGTTTCTGCTTTTCTTCTCAGCGGGAAAGCTATCACAACAGTGATGGCTGAAGATACTTCAACCGGGGGTTCAGCTCAGCTCAAGCCTGGCCTCTTGAAAGATCAAGTTCAATTAGTGAAGAGAAAGGCTTCCGATCGCTATGAGATCGCCCCTATACCTGATCCTTTATCTTTTGAGAAAGGCTTCTTTGTTGTGCTTAGGGCATCTCAATTGTTGGCCCAAAAGAATGATGGGCTGATTTTAATAGGATTAGCTGGTCCTTCCGGCGCTGGAAAGACCGCATTTACTGAGAAAATGCTCACCTTTATGCCGAGTGTTGCTGTAATCTCAATGGATAATTACAATGATGCAAGCCGGATCATTGATGGTAACTTTGACGGTAAGAAATCTTTTTTCTCTTGTTTCTGACTTTCCTTCGAACTCGCAGACTTAATTGATGATGTAACTAGTGGTCCTTCTGCATTTTTTCGAAGCAGACCCACGATTGACAGACTATGACACATTGCTGAAGAATATCCAAGATCTTAGGTCAGGGAAGCCGGTGGAGGTTCCAATGTACGATTTCAAATCCAGCTCCCGCATTGGCTACAGGTTTGATTCATTCTTATGTAACTCTTCATTATGACTTTTACCTAAATGGCCCAAGTTGTCTTAGAAGGAAAGCTATTTGGTTGATGTCAATTTAGTTCCATCATGTCAAGGAAGGCTAGCGTAGTTGACTTAGCACTTCCGACTCGGAACAATAGGTCCCGGGTTCAACACTCCCTGCCCGGACAATAAAAAATAAAAAAGTTCGGCCGTGAGTTTAGCAGCAACCGTATGTTTAGCTGCTTTTTGTACTTCTTAATTTTGTGAATGAACAAGTCTGGGTTTTATTCCTATTTTATGTTTCCTTGACAAGGCCCGGCATTCATGTATGGTTTTTTCTATTCTACTTTGCATGATATCCATAGTATTAGCTCTTCTTCTCCGGTAATTGAACAATCTTGACTGCAGGACCCTTGAGGTTCCAAGCTCCCGTATTGTAATTATTGAGGGCATCTATGCTTTAAGTGACAAATTGCGCCCTTTACTGGATCTTCGAGTATCGGTGACAGGTGGTGTTCACTTTGACCTGGTAAAACGAGTTTTGCGGGACATCCAACGTGCAGAACAAGCACCTCATGAGATTATCCACCAGATATCTGAAACGGTTTGTCTTGCTTACTTTTAAGATGAGTGTAAGCCTGAATTATCAAGTCCCGAGAAGCTCCTAAATCCTAATGATACTCGTCTTACAGGTTTATCCAATGTACAAGGCTTATATCGAGCCTGATCTCCAGACCGCACATATAAAAATCATCAATAAGTTCAATCCGTTTACTGGGTTTCAGTGCCCTACTTATATCTTAAAGGTAATATTTAAGAGTTCTTAGCTCCTTGTTACCGTCCGCACCCCTCAATGATAAGTTTCAATAACCATGTTACGTCCTTTTAGTCCTCGAGAAACTTGACAGCGGAGCAAATCAAGCCAGCCTTGTCTGAAGACCATGTTGAATCATCTGAGCAGACTTTTGATATATACCTTCTCCCACCCGGTGAAGACCCAGAGGCATGCCAATCATATCTAAGGATGAGAAATAAAGACGGGAAATACAATCTTATGTTCGAGGTTTGTTCCTCTTGTTATACTTTGCTCTCTAATTTTGAAATTTTAGATTCTTTTGAGAAAGTTATGTGTGCATTAATCTCAAAACTTTTGCAGGAATGGGTTACAGACCATCCATTTGTCATATCACCAAGAATAACTTTTGAAGTTAGTGTACGGCTTCTTGGTGGATTAATGGCCTTAGGATATACTATCGCAGCTATACTTAAGAGAAGTAGCCATGTATTCAGCGATGAGAAGGTTTGCGTGAAAATTGATTGGCTTGAGCAGCTAAACCGTCAATATATTCAGGTACTGCAGTGGTTCTTCTTTGTCTAGGTGATCTGAATATTAAGACGGATTATTTTCTGAATATTAAGAAAACTAATACTCCCTGCATTGCAAATTGAATGTTCACATTTGACTTACACAAGAATTAAGAAGAGTAGTTTGGTCATTAGTAAGTTACTGTAATATCCTTATATATAGGAGGACACATATGTTAGTGGAGCTTTCATCCTTAAATATAGGAGGTTAGTTGTATGGGAGTTTAGGGTGAAAATATATCCATTTTGAGAAAGTGGACTTTCATTCTTGGACGAACTAAAATAGAAATTAGACATCCAATTTGGGGTGGAGGGAGTAATAACTTTGCGAAGTAGGTCATGATAATGGTGGCTTCGTTAGTCCATTCTTTTTCATTGCGTGTTTTGTTTTATATGAATTCCATATTCTTATTTTCTTGCCTTTCTACTTCCATGGCAAAGGTGCAAGGAAGAGATCGCGCTGTCGTAAAGAGCGTTGCTGAAAGTCTGGGGTTGGAAGGTTCATACATACCAAGAACTTATATTGAACAAATACAGTTGGAAAAACTTGTGGACGAGGTTATGGTATGATTTTTTCCCTCTGTTTTTGGTAATGCTGCTATGTTTGGCTCCTCATCTGGTCATTTTTACAGGCACTGCCAGATGATTTAAAGACAAAGCTCAGCATTGATGAGGAACTTGCATCCAGCCCTAAAGAAGCACTTTCTAGAGCATCTGCTGAAAGGGTTGCATGGCGAAATAAGAATTCCAGAATGTACAGTCTTCTGAACCTTATTTCATGGTTTCGGTATTGTCTAGGATGGCTTTAGGAACAAGACTTTGAAGCGATTTTTTTTATTCTTGACGAGTCGATTTTCTTCTTCGCATCCTTTTTTTTTCTTCTTCTTCTTTGGCTGGGTGTGCTGAGGGTGAGGGAGAGAGAGGGGGGAGGGGGGCGATGAAGTACTTTTATTAGATGTACATGCATTTTTCTTGAACCGGTTGCTCAATGTGCTGTTGAGTAATATTCCTTAACCATTTTATATTTACGCATGAACCTGTAGAGTTATAAAAACATTTACCTCTGATTGAAAATTTTCCAATAGGGGTATGTCATATTCATTCTCAAATCACGGGGACAAGGCTCTCTCTAAGCTTACTGGTTATTCCTCCAATAACGGAAAATTTGAAGAGGGGAGAGCAGATTCATCGGCAACATTGAACAATGAGGTAGCTTTCTTATTTATTTCAAGAATTAGATCTATTAATTGACGGTTCTTTGTTACTCCCAGAAACAAGTATCTCATGTATCATTTTATTTCATTTTTCCTTCAATTGAACCGGGGGTCATCATGCAGGTAACAGAACGGATGTCTACATTGGCTGATCGGATAGATGACGTGGCATCTCAGATGACAGAGCTGAATAATAAGTTAGCAAGGAAAGGAGTATCTGCCAGCACACAAAATATCGCTCTGCAAGATGAAGCTTGCAATGGGTCTGCACCGACTTCTTACTTCATAAATGGTTTAGAGAATGGTTCTTTGACTGGGAGAATATCCAATTCCTCATCGTCTTCCCAAATAGCAAGGGAGTCCCAGGTGATGGAAGAGGTATGTTAATGAATCTTGTCAGTTTTACCATTTCTAGTTATTGTCAAGTGATCCGAACCTAGCCGGTCATCTGTGTCCCCCGAGGGTTTGCCCAAGGAAAGGCCGCGGGTTCGAGACATCTTGAGAGCATATGTCGCATTGTTAGGTTTATTCTGCTCAGATTCCCAATGAATTAGTCGGTTCTATAACCGGATACCGTAACCAAAAAGGAAAAAAAACATTTCTAGTTATCGGTTTTATTTTTAGTCATACTCCAGGAATGCTGTTCAACTCACAGTCATCCCTGGAAAAGGAAAAAAAAAAATCCATCAAGGATCTGGTTACATGTTTCGTAGAGAATTTCTTATTATATATTCATTAAACATACCACACGATAACCTTTAGCAGTCCCGTTCATAAAAGGGTCAAAATAATCACTTAGTTTTATCTCCAAATATGTTCTGTTATTATCACATTTTAGCAGTGTAAACCATCAAGATGTGAAATATCAAGTGCCGGTTAAGAGTTAATTCAAGTTCTTGAAACGAGATTAGTAGCCTGATTAACTTGCTGATGTGATATTGATTGCGTTGTCTATGATCATTCGCATACCAACGTCCTTGTTGCATGTTCACTATTCCTCATGCTCCAACTTTGATTAACTTGCTGATTCAACATTGATCGGGTTGTATATGATCTCTTTTTCGCATACCAACATTCTTGTTATTCTTGTTCACTATTCTTCATGCTTCAACTATGACAGATATCCAATCTTGCTCGGGGGCAACGTCAACTTATGCATCAGGTGGACACTATTACCAATGTTCTCCGCGAGAGCTTGGGAGAAAGGTTCAACTCTGCAGAAACGAACAAGAAAGCAGGAATGGCTTACCTAGAGCCTATCGGGATTTCTCTCGTTGTAACCTTGGCAATTGGTGGTTTAGGGATTTTCTTGTTTAAAGGGTACAATTGTCAAAGTTGAGTCATCTCTTTGTTATTGACTGATGTAAATCATTTATATCCTATATCTATTCGGTACAGTATTTGAACTTTAGTAGCAGTATGAGAAAAGTTCCCAAAAATGCCCTTCAGATATCGGTAAAGAAGACTTTCCATGGATCAATATTGATCTGTGATCTGGGACTTTGAAGGCTATGCAATGCTTTCAATATTCTCATTGAGTTTTGTCATCAAAGGGTTTAGTTTGGAAAATTCTGTTCCTTTTTAAAATTGCTTTTAGATTTACATTATGGTTACTTTTTGCCTTATTACAACACAACGACGTACTACTTTTATCTGACATTGGATGTCCGATTTTTTATTGATACTGTATAGAAAGATAAACTGTCAATTCCATTAGTAATCACAAAACTCTGTTGGCCTTTTTGGTCATATGACTTGTAGTGTTTGATATTACAAGCTTTGCATATATGACTCTTCACTTAGTCTATCCTTATTCATATCCATTATCTTGAGTGTCTATGTATTGCATATAACACTTAAGTCATCTAAGTTGTCGGCCCAGCTACGGTGTTGAACGCCTATAATTTCAGAACCTTCAGAACACCGATTTAGCCACTGGATTAAATTGACGCGGATCCAAAGGCAAGAAAAGAGGCGCTGGCCAGCTGTTGTTACTAAAGCGTGTCACACTGGATCCATAGCTTTAAAAACAAAACCTTGTTTTCTTCGTCATTCCAACAGACGATTTTTCAGAAATTTTCTCCCAAAATTGAAACCCTAATTCGCGATAATCCTCCTCCACCATATCTGCAAACAAGATCTCCAGCACGATTTCACCAATTGCTTCAAAATCGGACGAATTTTCTGATTGTAGAAACACAAATAGTTGATTTCAAGAATTTCTTCAGAGATTAATCTCCAAAACCAGTATTAGGAGATTGATTGATTTTGCAGGATTTGATCAATCCCAAACGCGATTTGAGGAGTTGATTTTTGTCAGAAATTATTTTTATATTTCCTTAATTTCATCTCATATTGAGATTTCCCTTTATTTTCTCCATCACAATGGTGATTTTTGTCCGTAAATATTGTTATATTTCATCTCAGATTGAGATTTTCCTTAATTTTCTCTATCACAATCGTGATTTTTGTCCGGAATTATCATTATATTTCCTTTATTTCATCTCAGATTGCGATTTTTTTCTTCAGATTCCTTAATTTTCACTATGGAAATAACTATTAACACCAGTTGATCTATTAATTTGGAAATCTGTCTTTTACATGTTTAATTGTTTGCAATAAAATTTAGTTCTATATTATATTAGATATTGATGTTAAAGTTGAGGTTGATGAACTCATAAAAGAGGTACAAAACAGACGGGAATAGCCGTAAGTCATGTTTGTAATAGCTATAACATATATACACAATAGCTATAATATATTATATGTACACAATAGCTATTATCTAAAATCGAAAACTAATTACAATTGTTACAACTATAATTCAAAAATACTTATTAAAACTATAAACTGAAAAGAATGCCACTGTTAAAAATTTATTACATTAGAGAAGAAGCAATCAACTATGAAACGTCTTTGAATAATATTGGACTTCGCCCTCTGAGTCTATGGGGTATCTTATAGTAGAGAAATCCAACTTCTTATAAAAAACATCATCCCCAGAATTAAACATTTCTGATATTTATTAACATCTAAATAACTCCTAAAACAGTTGTTATGTTTAGCCTACAACCCGGATCCGTCCGTCTCACCAAAAAATCCTTCAAAATCTGTTCAAAAAATAAAATATCGGATATAATCTCCCAAAACTCTTATAAATAACTATTAGATAAAAACTTAATATTATGTTACACATATACATAATAGCAGTAAACAACCTGACAGATATCCATAACCAACAAAATATACAGTTCACCAAAAAATAACCATATACTTAACATGGAACACATATATGATGTACTTCATCACTATGTTCTACCAAAAATTAAAAGGACAAACACAAAATCAAAAACATATTAAAAATGTATAAACAATGTAATATAATTAAAAGCACAAAAGTTATTATACCGCGATAAAATTAACATCATCATTAATGTTTGGAATTGAATCAAAACCACCGTGATTTGCCAACGAAATAACTATGTAATCAGAAACCGGAATCGATTGAGTCAATTCGGTGAAGGAAATTGGTAGTTTCAAACTATCGATAATGAAATTATCCATTGAAGCAATCAGGAAAAAAAAACACAGAGAAGAAAAAAGATGAACAAGAGGAATTGGGTTTTTTTGTGTGTATTAAAACTCACGATTATCATGATTGTGAGGATAAGAATGAATGTTTCCGAAATTAATCCAATATTCCGTGATTGTAGGAAGATAAATGCGTGAAAATCATGATCAAATCACGCTGAAATCGCAATATAAAAGAACAGGAGCGCAAAAGATGGGATTTCAAAACATAATCCAGTGTAGCGTGCGACTTGGACAAGCAGATGACTCAGCTGGCCGCTAGATGAAGAAGGCAACGATCCAAGGGTTGCTGCTGGCGTCTTGAAAATGACTCTACATAAGCACTCGTAGCTGCGGGCCTAAGTCGTCTAACATTTAACTCACTTTACAATACAATCACGTTTCGTTCCCAATTAATCTTTGCATTGCACTTGATTTCGTTGTTGCTCTTTGTACTTTAAATTTTGATTTCTTTTGCCTTTTACGTCCGCGGCAACAAAAATTACAAATCGCAAAATGAATATGGAATTACAATTCTAATCTGAAAATTTTAAACAATATATGTACAGTGTTTTTTTTTTATTATTTCTTTTGCCTTTTACGTTTGCGCTCAACAAAAATTACAAATCGCAAAATGAATATGGAATTACAATTCTATTCCGAAAATTTTAAACAAAGTATGTACTGTGTTTTTTTAGGACTCCAGATATCGGTGTGAATATTGACGAAAGATAAATTTTGAAATATATTTATAAAAGTTAAATTTTTGGAGCTTAATGGATGACATTATACGCCATTTGCATATTTTTCTATGTAGAAATAAATCAAATATTCACTTTAAAAAATTTAAATATGCGATTTACAAATCCTAAAAGCATTAATAAGTGTACTTCTATGCTCCTTAGTACTCTTTAAATCGACTATTTGACCCTTTCTCTCTCTTGAGTAGAAATTTTCTCCCTTCTCTCTAGAAGATCATTTCCCTTCAGTTGGTTTTCTGACTTTTTCTGTTATGCAGCTTTTCCATGTTCACTGGGTATATGTTCTTTGTGCTTTTCCTGCTTTATTTTTCTGAGCTCCTATTGTCCTTGTTTGTTGTAGTTTTTCTGAGCTCTCCTTGGACTTTTAGAGGCAGCCTTCTGATTATTAAGGATTGGCCGGAGAAATTGATTTCTCAAAGTCCCCTTTTTGGGTACAAATTTTTAATCTTCCCCCAAATATGATGAACAAAGAAAATGCTATTAAGATTGGGAATTTTTTGGGAACCTCTCTTTATTTGGAATTTGAAGGTCAAAATCCAGGTCTTAGAAGGAAGTTTATGAGAGTTCGAGTGGATCTATGTCTGTCTAAACCTCTCAAGACGGGTTTCTATAGAGACAGACCTGGAATGGAAAAAAATATGGGTCAAGTATGTGTATGAGCGGCTCACTGAATTTTGTTACAATTGTGGCAATATTGGCCACACTGATACGATGTGTAAAGAGAAGAAAAAAGTTACTGGTTTGCCGATATCCTTGGAATCTGATTATAACACCTCCATGAGATCTTCAAATGGTGGTTTTCTGGGTGTGAGGGTGGGAGTTTCAAAATTTAATACACAGAAAGAAGCTTCAAATATTGTGGAAAACTCTGATGGAAAAGGGATTGTGGTTGAAGAAGACGGTGAGGCTGCAGGTGGCTTGGTGGTTGTTGTTTTCTTGCAAGCCCACAATATTATACTCAAATTGGAAACAAGAAACTCAAGGCAAGAGCACCTATCGTTAATGTAAATTAGAGTGAGAAACCAAGGTATCGTATTCGCGAAGAAGGGTAAGACCTAGTAGTGACTTTTATTTTATTGTTTAGTTGACTAAAAATTTAAGAAGGTTTGTTACTTAACTAAATTAATCTACTAATAAGCTAAAGCTAAGATTTAGAGTGTTTAGAGAGAAAATTCAATTAGGAGAGTGAACACTTGAACGGGTATCCCCTAGATGTACTTACGTGTTTAGGGAAGGGTATTGTGATTTAGAAGCCTTAGGTGAACCTAAAAAGGGATTTCCAAATAAACTTCACTCATCTCTCAATTTGTGAAGTTCCTACTCTAGGATTAATCAAGTTAGTATCTCTACTTACTCAATTTTACCCCAATAGTGCATTAAACCCAAAACCCCTAATTTTCCAAACTCAAATTAGGAGGAATTGCTTAAGCCCATCTCTAGGTCAAAATTATTTCCCATAAAATGTGAGTATTCTAGTCAAGTAAATCAATTTCTCAATTAATTAAATGGCATATTGGTGATACATGTGTGGTGCCTTGGTTCATCATTGGGGATTTCAACTCCATTGCCTCTCAGAAAGACAAAATTGGGGGGAAGCCTTTTGTCTCAGGTAGCAATGACCTTGGTCAGTTTTTGGATCACATTGGGCTTATTGATGGGGGGTTTGATGGGCACCCTTTTACTTGGAACAACAAAATAGGGGTAAGGCAAATAATAGGGAAATGTTGGATAGGGTGTGTTTAATTGTGAATGGTGCTCCCTTTTTCCTAAGGCTAAAATTACTCACTTGACTGCTTTAAAATCTTATCATAATCCTCTTTTGTTAGTTACTAATCCAAATTACTCTCAGGGTCCTAGACCATTCAGATTTGAATCTGTTTGGACTAGAGACCCTATGTCAAAGTTGGTTATTGATGATGTCTGGAATAACGTGGTCCATGGTCCTCTTCATTCCCACATTTCTCTAAAAATTGATAACACTGTTGTTGCTCTTAAGAAGTGGAATAAATATGTTTTTGGTAATATTCAAGTGTTTATCAAGAAGCTTCTATATGAAATTAACTTTCTTCAAAATCTTGATCAAACCACCACTCCAATATCCATTGAAAATGCTAAACAAGTCGAGTTGGAGGAAATGCTGAAGAGGGAAGAGATCTTGTGGAGAGATAAAGCGAAAGTACAAGGTATGGAATTAGGTGATGCTAATTCTAAGTTCTTTCACATTAATACCTTGATTAGGAGAAGAATTAATAGAATTGATCTTATTCAGGGAGAGGATCTCTCTTGGGAAACTGATTGACATAAAATTGATGAACTATTTCAACAATATTATGTCAATTTGTTTTCTTCCTCTTTTCCCGTTTTCCCTCAGAATTTAGATATTCTTATCTCCCCTTGTGTTTCTTCAATTGATAATATTTGTATATGTGCTATTCCTTCTGAGGAGGAAACAAAAAACATTGTGTTTCACATTGCTGCTGGTAAAAGCCCTGGTTCTGATGGTATGTACATCTCCTTTTTTTTAAGACATACTGGTCCATTGTCAAAAAGGAGCTCATTGCTAGTATCCATTATTTATTTGCTAATGGAATCCTTGAGAGTAAAACAAATTATACTTTTATTGCTTTGATCCCTAAAAAATATCATCCTACTAAAGTTGAGCAGTTTAGGCCTATTTCCCTTTGTAATGTTACTTATAAGGTTATCACAAAAATCCTTTCTGCAATGATTAAACCTCTTTTGGACAAGATTGTATCCTCTTTACAGTCTGCTTTTGTGCCTGATAGAATGATTTCTTATAATTTCATTCTTAACCAGCAAGGTATGCATTACCTTAACACTAGGAAAGAGAAGTTAGGTTATATGCCTCTCAAGATTGACATGGCTAAACCATATGATAGAGTAGAATGGGATGTTCTTAGAAATATTCTCATGTGCCATGGTTTTTCTTCTTCTGTTGTGGGGCTTATTATGACTTGTATTTCTTCCCCTTATTTCTCTGTGCTAGTCAATGATTCCCCTTTTGGTAAAATTATTCCTTCTAGAGGTATTAGACAGGGTGATCCCATCTCTCCAACTTTATTTGTCATTTTCTTTGATGTCCTATCTAGAATCTTGAGCAATGCTGAACATAATGGTTTGATTCATAGTGTTAAAGTTTGTAGAACTAGTTCTCCTATTTCACACCTCATGTATATTGAGAATGTTCTTAATTGTCTATCTAAATTTTTCTCTTGGTCTGGTAAGGAGGTGAATTCTGGTAAGTCCTTTATCCATTTCAGTAAAAATGTTCATAGTTCTGTTAAGGTTAGGATTTGTGCCAAGTTGAATATGTCTTGCTGTAATCATAAATATAAACACTTGGGTCTTCCTTTTTGTAAATCTTCCTCCAAAAAACTTGCTTTTTCTGACCTTATTGCTAGAATTTCTAATAAACTGAGTAAGTTGAAGCCCAAGTGTTTGAGCCAAGCTGGTAAGGGTGTTTTGATAAAGTCTGTGCTTCAAGCTTTACCTACTTATTCTATGCAAACCCTCTCTATTCCTGTCTCTATTTGTGAGGACATTGATAAAAAAGATTAGGAAATTTTGGTGGGATTTTAAGGATGATGATAGTAGGCATCTCTATTTGAAAGCTTGGGATTCCATTTGCATGACTAAAGAATCTAGGGGATGGGCTTCAAGAAAACTATTGATATAAATCATGCTTTTAATACAAAATTGGCTTGGTTAATGTATATTGATCAGGATAAGTGATGGGTTAAACATTTGAAAGCTAGGTATTTAGGGCATGAGAATTTGCTTAAGGAAGAGTCTTTTAAAGGGCAAGCTTCCTGGATTTGGCAGGCTATTTGGAAGAATATAGAGTCTCTTAGGAAGGGGGTGTGTTATAAAATTGGTAATGAACATTTGATTTGCATCTGGAATGAACCTTGGATTCTTGGGGTTGAGGGCTTTAGGACTAGTCAACAGATTAGGGGTATTGGGGATCCCCTGGTCAAAGACCTGATGCTTAATCATACATACTCTTGGAATGAACATTTGATCAGAAATCTTTTCCCTAGTGAGGAAGCAAAAGCTATCCTGCAAATTCAAATTCCAAATAGAATGGAACCTACAACCTTTGTCTGGGCTCCCTCCAAGTCACGAAAATTTTCTGTAAGACCTTCTTACAGAATAAACCAGCAATGGAGGTACAACAATACTTCTCATGTTACTAGAAATCTTTGGAAAAGACTTTGGCAAGCTAAACTACATCTTAGGCATAAACATTTATTGTGGAGACTTTTATCAAATATTATGCCTACCAAAGATAGACTCAAGAACTTTATTCACATTGATAATCCTTACTGTGTTATATGTAACTCACATTTGGAGGATATTGATCACATTTTTCTGAAGTGTCATTTGTTCAAATTAATCTGGTGGAGGTCAAATTGGAGTGTTAGGATGGAAGCATTCCAGGACTGGAACATTTTGAATTGGATTGAATTGGTTTTACAGCCTAATCTGTAGGATTAATTGCCATTTGGGTCCCCAACATATTTGCGCGCAGCCAATTTCATCCTTTTTCTTTTTTTTTTTTTAACTTTTTCGGTCATCAATTTATTTTCAAAGCACCACTTTCATCCCTTTAAACTTTTTTTCAGCTACTTTCATCCCCAATATATTTTCAAATCGTCATCTTCATCTCAATATATTTTCTAGCGATCACTTTCATCCCCAAAAAATTTTCAAACAAACCACTTTAAAAAGGATGAAAGTGGTCGTTTGAAAAATATATTGAGGATGAAAGTATGCTAGAAAATATATTGGGATGAATAATGGCTGAAAAAGTTAAAAAGGATGAAAGTGGTCATTTGAAAATATATTGGGGATGTGAAAAGTTAAAAAAAAAGAAAAAAGGATGAAATTGGCTGCGCGCAAATATGTTGGGGACCCAAATGGCAATTAATCCCTAATCTGTATCTTCCTTTGGAGTTGGAAGATTTGAATCTCTTCATTAACTTGGCTGTAGTTACCATGGAACAGATTTGGATGGAGAGAAACAAAATTTTATTTCAATTCAAAAAAGGTAATTGGGAGAAGATTAGTGAACTTATAAATGCTACTACTTCTTCTTATCTCAGTGCAGCTGTGCAAAGGGGAGGGAAGGTGCAGGGACCAATATTCCAAAACTTATAGAGAAGACCTCCCCCAAAATGGTTTAAGATCAACTTTGATGCTAGCTTCTTCAATGGTTCCTTCACTGCTGCAGTAACAATCAGGGATGACAAGGGTGAGTTTAGATTTGCATCTATTTCTTCAGGTCTTGTGCAAGATGCCTGCAATGCTGAGGCTAAAGTTGCTTACTTGGCAATCTTTGTAGCTGTCAACTACAATATTTACAGGATCATCATAGAAGGAGATGCAACAAATGTGCTCTCCTCCTTGAGAGGCCAAAAAAAGAGTGAGGAATGGTTGGGCAAATCCACCATAGACCAATGCAAATCGATGATGAAGAATTTCAAGAACTGCATACTACAACAAGTGCCAAGAACAAATAATGGTGTTTCTCATCACTTGGCACAATGGGGAAAGTCTAATTGTAGAAATGGAATTGTCCACTTAGCTTTGCTTCCTAATTCTGTATTTTGTGACCAAAACTCTTTTGGTCTGGGGGTTGTAATTCTACCTGTTTGTAATTCTGTTTTAATTAATGATCAAGTGTTTTTTCATCCCAAAAAAAAAAAAAAAAAATAGTACTCTTTAAATTGTACGATTTTTTCCATAGTTGCATTTGTGGGTTTAGATCAATTAATACAAATGGGCCAAATTTCAATTTTTTATATTTTTCTTTAGCATATTTACTTTCCTAAATGTTGCAAACAACATTCAGGTTTCTTGTTCTTTATTATAGAAAGGCTAATTATATTGCCAAGACATGTTTCCTCCTTCCAAGGGAATTTACACTTAAATTATCAATTTACCCTTTTAGTCAACGTTAATTTCTCTCAATTAATTTTTTCTTTCAATATTTTTTCATAATGTATAAACAATCAATTCCTAATTTTTTTCTCTCATATCCCAAAAATCATACCGTAATCTCTCCAATATTTTCTTCCGTAATCTATTCACACTCAATCTTTAATTTTGTCTCTTCTATAGTGCTAGAAGTTCAAAAAAAATGATAAACCAAAAGAAATTTGTGGTCTAAGGTTTTTATTCATTACAACTAATAAGCAAGAAAAAATATTGTAAATTTATAATGTTTGAACAATACGACTTTGATTGTCTTCTCTACATACTTCATCTATAAAATTAAAAAAAAAAATGGTTCATTGTATAAGTATGACAAAAACATTAAAGTAAAAGATAATTTTATAGTTTTTTTATTTTATTTTTGTGAACTACTACTATTATAAGAGAGAGAAATTTAGAGATTGAGTGAGAATAGATTATGGAATAAAATAAAGGAGATCGTGTGCAGATTTTTTAATAAGAAAATAAATTAGAGATTTAGTGTGAATAGATTAGGAAAGAAAATATTTTGGAGAAAATTAATTGAGAGAGGTTAATATTGACCAAAAGAGTATGTTGGTCATTTGAAGATAAATTGTCTTGGCAATATCACCACCTTTATAGAAATGGTCATAATGAAATTAATGACCATTAATGAAATGTACACAAATAAATGTACTTACAGAGACTTCTGGCTTGAATTACTACGTTTATGACAAGTATCATTCAAGCAGAAAATTAACTAATTACCATTAACACTAATCACAATCAACAGTAATCTTTCTCACCTCTTTATATTGCCTAATTTACAGAAAATTTTCTTCAAAATCTCCTTCCATTATCCAAACACGTTCTCTTGTATGAATACAAATATTTGTACAAAAAAATTTCATCCTTAGTTCTTATTGGAATAATTAGCCACTTTGGTCATCAACGTTTTTTCGTCTAGCCACTTTGGTCAAAATTCAAGTTTTTTAACTTATTTCATCATTAAACATTTTTCGGCCTGCCATTTTTGTCAAAAATATTTTTTTAAACTTTTTTCATCACTAAAGTTTTTTCATTCTGCCATTTTGGTCACTAAAGTTTTTTCGGTCTGCCATTTTGGTCAAAATTTTTTTAGTGACCTAAATGGCAGAATGAAAAATACTTTAGTGAGCAAAATAGTGAGAATGAAAAAAACTTTATTGATCAAAATGGCGAGATAGAAAAAAACTTTAGTAATGAAAAAAAGTTAAAAAAATCATTTATGACCAAAATGGCGAGCAGAAAAAATGTTTAATGATGAAATAAGTTAAAAAACTTGAATTTTGACCAAAGTGGCTATGCGAAAAAACGTTGATGATCAAAGTGGCTAATAATTCGTTCTTATTGGATAGGTTTTATTGGATTACTATTAAATTGATATGATATTTTCTGTCCAAACAACCAAACAACCCTCCATTAACTAAATAATGATTATCTTTCTTTCTTTTGTTTTTCAAACTATCACATCTTGACTGAATAAATAGCCATTTTGGTCACTAACCTTTTTTCGTCCTGCCACTTTGGTCAAAAATGAGTTTTTTTTTAACTTTTTTCATCACTAAAGTTTTTTAATTCTGCCATTTTGGTCAAAATGAGTTTTTTTTAACTTTTTTGGTCACTAAAGTTTTTTCGGTCTGCCATTTTGGTCACTAAAGTTTTTTAATTCTGCCATTTTGGTCACTTAAGTTTTTGACCAAAATGGAAGGCCGAAAAACTTAAGTGACCAAAATGGCTGAATTAAAAAACTTTAGTGATGAAAAAAGTTTTAAAAAAAAACTCATTTTTGACCAAAGTGGCAGGACGAAAAAAGGTTAGTGACCAAAATGGCTATTTATTCCATCTTGACTATTAAGAGATACATTTAATGTCGAATCCATATACATCCAACTACGGTCCTCCTTCATCGACTCAATATTTGCGTATTGGCATGTTACTTTCAAGTTTTATTTAAGATTTCCAAATAAAGTTAAGATTTAAGGGTCGTCTTAATAAGTAATAAATTTAGGAATGTCATGTTGGTTACCGTTTTTAGATTCCATTTTTATATATCTTTTTTTTTTTGAAGAAATAATATCATTAATTGATATCAAGAGGTACACGAGGGAGGCGGAATTCCAATGGATCACCTACCCTTTGAATTGAGGCAACAAGCCTTAATAAAAGACTAGCTAGCCAAAGAGCCATTACATTACATGACCCGCGGACATAGAAAATACTGAAGAATAGGTTCCGAGAGGTATAATATTCTATGACCGTGCAAACAAACTTAAACAAAACAAAAACAAACTCGAGGTCACGTGCAAACTAGGGGTCTTCCACACTTCTAAAGTTCTTGATTGCAAACTTTCACAACGTATAAAAATAGGAGGGGTGATCAGCTGAAACCCGCATAGGATAGCTTGCCAGCAACCATGCCAGATAAGAAACAAAACGTCCGCTTCCAAACCACCATTCAAAGCCATGTTGCTGATCTCTATCTTGAGTGATGTTTCTCCCAGTTTGAGACGATCGACTCCATTTATTGTGAAAAAAAACTCGAATTAAATTCTAAATTAAGACAAAAAAGAGAAAAAAAATTCACCACTACCATGATATTAATAATGAGGCCGACATGCAGCTTATTTTATTAAAAATAAAAAACTAAAAGATTTGTGCGCCATACTGAAGCACACAAGGCCTTGAATCGCCCAGGAGTTGCTAAGTCCTAGACAATTCTTAATTAAGCGACTCATGGACTTTGACGGGACCGACTTGCGGCGTCCACCTTATCCTGGTTAAGGCTAGGAGTCCCCTTTGAGAAGTCATTGCCAACAATGTTGGAAGCGAAAATATAATTCCAATTCAGAATATTGGTAGCAATAAAAAAACTTAACCAATCCAGTCTATGGACCCTCAAAAGGTCCAGAAACGTGATTTTCGAAAACTGTGGTATGCTTTTCGATCCTGCGAAGAGTGATGTTTTTCAACCGAGAAACGATATCATAAACGTGCTCCACTGGTGAATTTGGTTGCGGAGAGGTTAAAACAACAAATTGGAATATCAATTTTTCAAGATTGGTATGAGCAGAAATTACTAGGAATAACCGTTTATAATCCGGCCGACATCTAGAGAAGCCAAAAGATTTCAGAAATCCCAGCACCAAATTTCTAGAAATTTGGAGATGAAAACTTAAAGTTTCCATAATTCTTGTACTAAAATGTGTGTCTTGAATATTGATTTCCTTATACAATTTGATTTTGAGGATATCTTGGTTGTATTTGATTTTGATTGGGAATGTGATTATCCTGACTGTGATCAGTACATATATTGGAATTGATATGTGATTAATCTTCAAGAGATGCTCAAGGATTCTCTATTGAGGAAAACCTCAGAGAAATCCCGAAAGAGGAGCCATTTTTTTTTTATTATATATCTATACTAAAGAAATACAATAGCTAAAATAATAAATAAGACAATAAGAGCATGTCGTTTCAATAAATGACATAAAATTCACACACACAAACACATCTGCTCAACCGAGCCACACAAACCAATATCCTTTCTCTCCTATAAAATTAGATCCTCCTCCAATTTAATATTTGACACAAAATAAAAAGAAAGGGTCAAGCCATCATTTACCTTAAATGTGCGAAGTAAATTTCACGATTACTTCCCAAATACCGCTCTAAATTACCCCTCAAGTATAGCTCCCAAATAGTATTGACATCTTTTACATAGGTCTCCAACATAAAAGAAATAACCAAACACAAAATTAATCAAGAAATTAAAAAAAAAAAAAAATCTCCAAATAACAACTCCATTAAACAATATTTACTACATTTAAATTAAAAGGACTTACAGTATCGAAAGACTTGGCTCATTCTTGAAAAATTAATTTTTTTGGGGAACTTAGGGTTTGTGCAAAGGGGAAGTGAGGTGGACATCTAGTAGTGACGAAGTTGGTGGTGTGGCGGCGGGGTGATATGAGGTAGGGTGAGTTGAGTTAGAGGAGGAGGAGGGGAATGAGCTGACGGTGATGGGGAGTTAGGGTGAGGAGATACGGGGAGTGAAAGGGGACGAGTCGATTAGGGTGTTGAACACCCAATTGTTCAACACCTACAAAACCACACACTAAACATTAGATGAAAATATTTACATCTATTGACCAGAAAATGCGAAGCATTTAACAGCCGCTTTTAGGGCTACCACACTGGATAATTAGAGTTGCGGAGAAAACAAATGTTAATCTTCTTCATCTTTCTTCTCAATCAGCCGCCCAAAATTATTATTGATAGCTTTTCAAAATGGCTACCACGCTTACCACCTTCTTACGTAACTGTAAACCCACGACTTAAACCATAACTCACCATTGATCCATAACCGACCTCCATTCATGTCTATTTTAACCTTCATCCATAACATTCATCAATCTATAACCTTTCAAAAAATTAAAAAATCCCACCAATCTATCTCTCTTCTTCCTCCATTTTCATCGCTTTCTTCTTTATTCTCTCTATTTACTATTGATGCTCACATTCTCACATTTTGACATTTTTTTTAAAGTACCCACAGATCTAAAGGCCATTTTTTGTTTATTTTGCAAAAAAAATCTTTCAAAAATGGCAACCAAGAATCAAATAGTTCGGATCTATTCGGTTATAAACATTGTGCTCGACATGAATAAAAAATATTATAGAAAATAAAGCCACATTAAAAACCCACCACATATCTAAAGATCATTTTTGTTTATTATGCATTTTGTTTTGGTAAAAAAAAAAATTATAGTTGTAATTTGTTTCTTAATAGTTATATATTATGTGTCTAAGAGATGTTAGATCTTTTTCTAACCACTGTAAGAGTGGATCTTATAGCTATTAGACACACATCTTACACTTGTAACATGTGTGACTAATAGATGTAAGAAACATCTTCTCTAACAGTTGTAAAATACACAACTAACAATGATAAGAAACATAACTAATGGCTATAAATGAACATTAAGTATTCCATCACTCTTTTAAGGATTTATCCATGGTTGCAAACCAGAACACTTGGACCAGAAAACATATGTTAAACAAAAGCTCTTTGGAGAGAAATTAAATGGAGATACATTAGATCTGAAAATGGAGATAGGGGAGAACTTAATGTACTCCGTCTATATTTTAGGGATTTATCCATGGTTGCAAATCATAAATCTTGGACAAAAAACCTGTTGTTAATCAAAAGCTCTTTGGAGAGAAAATTTGGAGAATCTTTCCCTATGGTCGATGGAGAGAAAGAGATAAATATAAAATTGATATTATCATGATCAGAAAAATTTGGAGAAATGAGTGATTGGTGGAAAAAAATATCTTCCGAGATAAAACAGAGAGAATAATGGAGGCATTTAAGGGGATTTTCAAAAAAAATGTAGGATAGATGAGAGAGAGAAATGGAGGCATTTAAGGTACAACGAAATTGGGCAAAAGAAATTTTGGGAATTTATTGTGATATGGAAGCTTCAAAATAGGGATAATCCTGCAGCATGATAAGAATGATGCCTATTTTGATGGATTAATGCGAGATTTTTGGGCCTAAATCACGATTGGGATGGTAGAAAAATTTCTACAATAGATTAAAATATCTAATGGGCGGGAAAATATGATTGATTTAAGGGGGATTGGGTGTGAACAGCTTTTTAGATAGCCGGATGAACAACAACCACCAAATCTAAAACACACGCATCTAACGGATGGTGTGATGTTCAGCAGGTGTTGAAAAAAAAAGTGTGTTTAGCACCCTAGCCACAGGTGAAATGAGAGGGGTAAGGGAGTGATTTCTTTTTTTGAAAATATAAGGAGAGAAACGTGCTTATAATTCTGCAGGGAGAAACAAAACGACATTGTTTTACATTCGGTTTTTGTTCCATCTCTAAACTAGAGACCAAATAGCGACAAGAAACAGAAACGTTGTCGTTTTGTTTGCTTATGGTGTTTAACAAATATGGAAGACACAACATCGTTTTATCTTCGGTATCAATTTGGTCTCTAAAAAACCAATCCAGTCCTGGTTACTCAGTTCCAACCTGTTTTTTGTATGACATTTAAACTAAAAGTTGTATAGGAGCTTATCCATTTTAATGAAAAAAACGACGTCATTTGCTTCAATTCGGTCTCCAATCGGTATCTAAACTTAGAGACTGGTTAGATACTAAATATACTAACGACGACGATTCGTTCAATTACGGGAATATGAAGGGGTAAAAATCGAGGCGTCACTTTGACTGGGTTAGAATAATACAACACCGTGTATTTGTCGATTTCTATTATGCGTCGACCGTTTGTTTAAAACGTCGTCGTTTTGTTTTTACAGGAAATATATTTGAAACATCTTTCTCTATGTAAATTAAATAGTTATATAATCGTTTTATATTTTTTTAATGATTTGCTTTTCAATTTCATCAGAACTACATAGTTATGTGATCGTTTAACATTGCGTTACAAGTTTTTGCAAATCACAAGTTAATAACTTATATATATCAATGTAATAAGATTAATATGAGCCGTAAACCCAGACTTGAAATTGATAATTCAGGGTTTGTTGTAGCAAATTCGGTTTGTAACCGGTCTCTATATTGGCAATCAATTATATATCGATCGAGCTGAAACAACAACATTTAATATTTCGGCAGCTATTCAATTTCTATTTAGATACCAAATAGAGATCGATTTTTGTTAAACGGTTGCTATTCGGTTTCTAAATGAAACCCATATACATTTGAATTTCGAGGCCACGTCATTTTGCAATCGATTAATATATATATATATATATATATATATATATATATATATATATATAAATTCAGAAATTAGTATATCGGACTCTATTCGGTTGCTAAATGAAACCACAAACCACAAACCATTTACCCTAAACCCTATACCCCTAAATGCAAAAGGTCTCAAACGGTTTCTAGTTAGAGACCGAATAGAGACTGTTTTTCAAATTTTTCGCCTCTAATCGAGTATATATACCGATTAGAGATGGAAATTAGGGTTTTATAATACATATATATATATATATATATATATATATATATATATATATATATATATATATACACACATACTAGCCTAATGATTCGTGCATAGCACGAGAACAAATTTAATTGTTAATAAAATATTAAATATAATAAATGTGAAAAAGTATGCTCTACGCTGTTTTTTTGTTTGGTTTTTCAAAACTACCTATATTGAAAAAATAAAAAATATAATAATTTTGTATTTATGCAAATTATCAAAAAAAAAAAAAAAAGTAAGAGAATAATATCCTTTCAGTGATTGCTCAAGTTCGGTTGTAAGTTTTCTTGAAAAAAATTATCCAAAAACAATAAAGTCCGGCTCTCCAATTATTTAGGAAAATTTTAACTCATTTAATGACACGAGAAGAATTAAATGACTCGATCAACTAAATTTTATTTTTTGAAGTTTTTATCCTTTCAATGAAAAAAATTAGTGAGCAGTTTGCATACGGGTTCAACTGAAAACTAAATGGTTCGGTGAACTAATTTTATTTGAAAAACACTTTGACGGTTGGAATTAAAAATTTAAAAAAACAAATTAGGTTTGTCACTCAATTTCATAGACTAAAAAGCAACTCAATAAAGTATTCAATTAAAAAATCCTACCACTACCTATATTTATAATGTCGTCAAATTTTAAAAAAAAAAAATTATGCACTTTCGATGTAAGATCTTAAATAAAGTAAAAGAAAATATTAGAACATGAAAAATAAAAATTATTAAAATTAACAATTTCATTTGAATAAATCAAAGATATCAAGTTATATCATTAATTTAATAAATAAAAAATTTATCAGCCAATTGTATTTTTTAAACTAATTAAAGAACAAAAAAATCCAGAAAATTACACATGGGATTATAAAGGCTTATGATTGGTTGAAAATTAAAACATATTTTGTAATATAAATATAGATAGATTTTCAAATTCCAAAATCTTCATATACTTTTAATGTGAGATCTTGAATAATATTGAAAGAAGAAAAATTTAGAATAGGAAAATTAAACAACCATTAAAAATATTAAATCAATAATTCAAATATGCCACTTTTAAACTAATTAGAAAATTAAAAATTAGTTTATTGACTGCTCAAGTCCTGCAATTATTCTTCATGTCATTGAATGAATTTTAAGTTTAGTGATTATTCTTTCAATAGATTCTTTCAATGACGGCTCAAGGTTGGGATGGAAATTTTTTGGAAAAAAAATTGTTTAATTGAACAATCTGAAAAGCAAATAAAGTCAGTCTCTCCAATTAATTGAGAAAATTCCAGCTCAGTTAATGATACCCTAAAAATCACATGGTGTGATCAACAAAAGTTAATTTTTAAAGTTTTTACTCCTTTAAAAGAAAACAGTTTAGTGAGCAGGTTCGCATGCGAGTTAAATATAAAACTAAATGATTCGATGAACTAATTTTCTTTTAAAAAAAAAAACTTTAACTATTTTAATGAAAAAATTGAAAAACAAATTGGATTTATCACTCAATTTAATGGATTAAAAACAAACTCAATCAATTCATTTAATAAAAAATCATTCTCAACCCCTTTATTTATAATGTTGTCAAATTTAAAAAACTTCATAAACTTTCAATGTGGGATTTTGAATAGTATTGAAAAGAGAAAGAATAAAATAGAATAGGAAAAATAAAAAAATTAAAATTATTAAAATTAACAATTTCATTTGAATAAGTCAAAGATGTCAAGTTATATCATTAATTTTAATAAAACGGGGGTCCGCCCCACCACGCTGGTGGCTTTACTAAAAAAAAAAAAAAGTTATATCATTAATTTAATAAATAAAAATTATCTCAATCAATTATATTTTTTAAACCAATTAAAGAACAAAAAATCTAGAAAATTACATGTGACATTATGAAGGTTTGTTATTGGTTGAAAATGAATATAAATATAGATAGATAATATAATATAAAATTTGTATTTTTTTTCAAGTTCACGAGATGTCTCACACGGGCCGCATACTAGAAGGGACATATCCAAAAAGCCCACATTTTGATAGGCCTATTTTTCTCTGAAGACCCATTTACAATGCAGTGCCTTCTTTTCCTTTGGGAGCTTAACTAGTTCCCAAGTATCATTAGACAATAGTGAATTCATCTCATCGTCCATTGCAATCTTCCACTTGCCTCCTTGATTGCTTCGTATAACCTCTGCATAACACTCAGGTTCACCACTATCAGTCAACAAAAGATAGTTATTATAACTTGAAGGCGAAAACCTGTCTGGTGGTCCACAATTCAGGGTGGATTTCCGCCACTGGGTTGTTGGAGGTGGTGTTTGTGGTTCTGCCTCAACAACCACATGATCATTTAGAACAATCTTGCTCCCACCTGAGTTCGAAATATCTAGCTCAACAACTTCGGGTCTCTCATCCCGAGCCTCTGATGCACCCAACCTATCTTTGTACAATACCTGTTCATTGAATATGACATCTCGACTACGAATTACTTTCCGATTTTGCTCATCCCAAAATCTATACCCAAATTCGTCACCACCATATCCGATAAACGTACACTTGATAGATTTAGCATCCAACTTGCTTCTATCAGCATCATCAACATGAACATAAGAAACACAACCAAACATTCGAAGAAATTCTAGGTGTACCTTTTTACCAGACCATGCCTCTTCTGGTATGCCATTCTCCAATGGGGTTGATGGTCCTCTATTAATTAGGAATGCGTCACAGTTAACTGCTTCTGCCCAAATATCTTTGGCAGTCCACACTTCAACCTCATGTACCTAGCGCGTTCATTCAAGGTTCTGTTCATATGTTCTGCAACACCATTCTGCTGAGAAGTTCCTCTCAGGGTCTTTTCCATGCGAATACCATTCGCAGCACAAAACTGTTTGAACTCACGGAGCTCATACTCTCCACCATTGTCGAATCTCAAACACTTCACCTTTAGACCTGTTTCAGTTTCTACTAAGGCTTTCCACGTTTTAAAGGTACTAAAAGTATCAGATTTATTTTACAGAAAATAGACCCATACCTTTCTTGTGGAGTCATCAATAAAGGTCATGAAATATGACGCACTACCAAGAGATGTCACCGATGCTGGTCCCCATAAGTTACTATGTACCAACTCTAGCTTATGGCTTTTCAAAGTTCTACCACCCGTCGAGAAATTCACCCTTTTCTGTTTCCCGAAAACACAATCCTCACATAAACCGACATCAACAGTCTTGAGGTATGGCAGTTTACCCTTCGAACACAACACTTTCATACCCTTCTCATTCATGTGGCCAAGACGACTATGCCACAAATCTGTATCACTAATTGCACCTGCAAGAGCAATATTTTCATGAGGTTTATTCGTCAAATACAACGTACCTTCCTTCTTTCCTCGAGCTACTACCATAGCTCATTTGGTTATCTTCCAAGCACCACCACCGAATGTAAAATAATAACCGTCATCATCTAATTGTCCAATAGAAAGCAAGTTCCTCTTTAACCTAGGAACATATCTGACATTACTCAGCTGCAATATAGTTCCGTGCAATGTTTTGATCCGAACATCTCCTTTTCCCACGATTTTCAAAGACTTTTCATTAGCAAGATAAACCTTACCAAAATCACCAAAAGTGTAACGTTCCATTACATCAATACTATTGCAAGAATGAAACGATGCTCCAGAATCCAAAACTCACGATTCCAATGGACTGCTCACACTCAAAATTAATGCATTTGAGATTTCTTCCACTGCTGTAATTGCTGATTTGTTATCTTCCTTCGATGGTGTTATGCACTCTCTCTTGTAGTGCACATATTGCCTGCAATTAAAACATTTAATTGTGCCCTTGTCTCTCTTAGGCTTCCTGCCTCTCGACTTCGATCTACCTCAGTAGAATTTCGACCTTGATTCTGATCTGCCCCTATTTTCTGTACTCAGGGCTAATCCCGAAGCTATACCCGATTCTTTAATGTGAATTTCTTCACTCATAATCAAGTCTCTGACTTCGTCAAACCTTAGTTTCACCTTCCTTGTTGAAGCGCTAACAACAGTAACTGTTCCGCCCCAACTCTCTGGTAGAGAAGACAACAAAATTAAGGCTCATACCTCATCATCGAAATCAATCTCAACTTAGCTCAATTGAGCTATTATCACATTGAACTCATTGAGATGATTGGAAACCGCAGTATTTTTTGCCATCTTTAAGTTAAACAGACGTCGCATCAGAAAAACCTTGTTTGCTGCTGATGGCTTCTCGTACATCTCCGATAATGTCTCCAACATCTCCTTGGTAGTTTTTGCTTAGACCGTATTTAGCGCCACGTTTCTGGATAGAGACAAACGCACGACGCTCATCGCCTTCCTGTCCAACAACTTCCACTCGTCGTCTTTCATGTCCCCCGGTTTCTCACCAAGAGGTTGATACAGATCTTTACCATATAGGTAATCCTCAATCTGCATCTTCCATAACGCAAAATCTACTCCGTCAAATTTTTCGATCAGCAATTTCCCTTCACCCATCATGTTTATTTTTGTTGCCCCTGAACCAGGCTCTGATACCAATTGTTGAGAAATAAACAACAATATTTGGGAGAGAAAACTAGATCGAAAAATAATAAAGAAAGACACAAGAAATTGTTTACCCAGTTCGTCAAAGAATTGACTACGTTTGGGGCACTACCAAGCCAGGATATTACTATGTGATGAGATACAATATTAAGGTTACATAGATGGGCTATTTATAGGAAAAGAAAAACCCTGACTCCTAATTGGATTCAATTTCCAATTCCATTTATCATTAGGATGTCATATGTGGAAGAGTCCTACTCCTTTCTTATTTCCTAATCCTTGTAGCATTAGACTCCATAACCTAACATTAACTAACGGACCGGACCCGTCCTCTCCCACTTTCTCTCTCTAATATTTCCTCTTTTCTTATTCTTCTTGAATTTTCTTTCATTTTGATCTTTCATGGCTAGATCCAACCAAAAGCTCCGACTTTCAGTCGGATCTTGGTTGGATCTATGTTATGAAATGGCAGTAGCAGTTGGGAGCACTCATTTTCAGTGCTGGGAGCAGAATAGGACCACAACAGAGAATCAAAAGGGATCACAGGTGAAGGGCTAGAATTAAATCTAGTTCATCAATGGCTAGGATTAGAAGTAAATATTAGTATATATAGAGTTGATAGTTCATTAGCTAGGGCATTCAGATATTTTTATATGCAGATTAGTCTCAACTTGAGCTGAGAACTCCTTTTCTTCTTCTCCCATGTTCAATCCTCTGTATTGAATCTTTTCTTCCTACATCAATATATCTTTTCTTAACACTAATTTCTATTTTTCTATTTTACTTCTCTATTTCTTTCTGATCATTCGAACAGGGGAGCTGATCCATCACACTTGGTATCAGAGCTGGTCCATCCTCGGCAACAATGGTGAACACAAGGCCAAGAAATGACACCCATCCACTGCCCCCAATAGCTGAAACCCCCGACATTCAGACGACTGTGGAGTTTCATGGCAGAAAAATGGTTGAAATGGAAGGCTCCATCAGAAAGCTCAACAATCAGCAAGAGGAAATCAGATCTGCTGTTGCAAAGGTAAGCTCAGACCAAAACCTTTACAAAATAGAACTAGATAAGAAAATTGACTTGCTCTTAGGAAAACTTAATATGCTGGTTAAGGAAAAAGTCCATATTGGAGAGTCCAGTTCTGGATGTGATCCCATGTCATCAAACAGGATTGAATCTCCTGAAAACAGAATTAGAAGGGAAGAAATAAGTCAGTATGGGAATGATAATGAAGGTATTCAGTTCACAGTAGGGGATTTTCATAATAGACAAGATGATAAATTTTATGAGAATAAATTTGGTAATTATATGGTTGATATTGGTGGAATCAGTTTCCCCAAATTTAATGGAAATTACCCTAGAGAATGGGTGATTCAAGCCGAAAAGTATTTTTATTTGCATCAAATACCTGATACCTTGAAGATAAATGTGGCTTTGGAATACTTGAGGGCCGAAGCATGTCTGTGGGGGTATGATCATGTTTACAAACTTGGAACAGAAGATTGGCAAGGGTTTTTGACATCCTTGTGTAATAAATTTGATGATTTGGTAGTGGGAGAAGTAGTGACTGATACTAAAAGCGATATATCAGTAGACAGTAGAGTTGGAAGTGATAAATTGACATTCGAAGAGGACATTTCGATGGAAAATGGTTTGAGAGCAGAAATTGATTCAGTTTCTAATCTACTTAAAGATGAATTGTGTACTGAAACTGATGATGAAGCTGAAAAATGTGAAGTGGAGATATCAAAAATTGATGAAGAGGTTAGGAATGGTGTCTTTAAGAATATAACCAAAACACCACTTCATAGCTTGGAACATTTTGCTTCCTGTTTTTTGGATCCTTTGACAACTTTATACCATCCAGCTTGGGGTTATGAATTTAGATACAAGTATGGTTTGGAAGATCCAGTTTGTGTGACTTTGGGACAAAAATGGGGGGATGTAGTTCGGGAGAATAAATATGACTCCCTTAAAATCGTTTATGGTGATATGACTAAGATCTACAGTCAATCAGCTTGGATTATTGGGAATAATGGAGGTTTTCATGAAGATGGGATGTCCGAAAAAGGAATAACTTCATGCATTGAACCCCATGAAGTTAAGATGGAAATGAGGGCAAATATTTTTGATGATGTATCGAAGCAAGGTATACATATTCTTTATTATGTACTTACAAATGGAGCTGGACATGTTTTAGTATATGATCCAGGAGGTGAGTTGAAATATGCACTTCTGTGAGAACCCGATTTTCTGCTTACGTGTTTTATGTGATTATAATTTGTCATCATGTATACTTAATTTGATTATGTGTTATGTGCACTTTATTTTCACAACAAGTTTCATGTGTTACATGTACATTTAGAAAGTTTGAGGGTTTAAGTGTTTGATAGAAATAATTACATTCTTTAGGGACCTAAGTGCAAATAGGATTTTTGGATGTGTAACGGTTGTCATTATTCTAGGAAGGGGAGAAGTGGAGTATTGATGTGTGTTTATTAAGATAAATGGAAGGACCTCATGGGTTGGGGGTTAGAGAATTTAAAAGGCTTAAGTTACTGGCATGGATTTAATGGGAAGGCATAGTAAGCATGTCTGTTTCCTTTAGGAAACAAAATATATATATATCTTTTTCTTTTCTCCTTTTTGCTTTCCACGAAGTAATATATGTATATATATATATATTACTTCGTGGAAAGCAAAAAGGAGAAAAGAAAAAGATACATAGACTTTGCTATGTATCTTTTTCTTTTCTCCTTTTTGCTTTCACGAAGTAATATATATATATATATATATATATATATATATATATATATATATATATATATATATATATATATATATATATATATATATACTGCTTTCCTTCTTTTGATCTCTTTGCCCAATGACCAGCAAAGTCAATATATATATACATGTATATGTATCTTTTTCTTTTCTCCTTTTTGCTTTCCACGAAGTAATATATATAGGGCAGCCTATAGCCGCGGCTTGTGTCTCAAGTTTCAGGGAGGATTTTTGTGAGATTTCAGAATCTGTCCAGAACTTCGAAAGATCACTGAGGGAGCGTTACTCATCTGATTTCGACTCATAATATACCGATTCGAAGGCATTCGAGTTAGCTTCGAGTGAGCGCTGACGGGGAGGCATTCCAAGTCCCGAGCCGAGAGATATCGCTGTTTGAACGTCGCTGATTTTACCGCTACGAATTTCTGCTATACTTTTATTGAATTTGTGAATTCAACAAGGTAAGAAATTGAACCCTTCTTGCCTTTTTATAAACTAATGTTAATAAGCATTTTTTTTTTATGGAAATAGTGATTTGATTGGAATTTCGAAACGTTTACTTTTATATAGAAAAAGAGGAATCAAGTATGATATTTTTGACGATTTGATATATGCATAACAAGATTAAATTTCTGCTATTGGTTTGAAGGTAAAATGGAATTAATTATATGTTTTTTCCAGTTCTAGAGCATGCATAATGCCCATATTATATAAAGTATAATCTTTCTATTATTTTAAAAAGTAAAGTATGTTTTATGGCTCAATTAAGTAATCATCGCCCGCGACCGAAGCCGAATGTTCGAAGTATACCCCCGGTTGAAGGACTCGATGAGTCAAATTCCCCGCAACTGAAGCCGAATGTTCGAAGTATACCCCGGTTGAAGGATTCAATGAGTCAAATTCGATGTGTTACTTGAAAGAGCCAAAGAAAATAAATACTATTTTGAAAAGTATAATGTTAAAGAAATTGTGGTCGGTTAAAGGACTCCTGGGAGTCAATGTTTTTCCCTAATCGACTAAAGTACCCTTTTACGGTAAAGGACTATTTCAAGTCAAGAATTTTCCTAATGAATATTTATGTTTTTCAAACTGCTTGATTCCGGGAGGAGTTTAAGTTCTTACTGAGTTGGAAGCTCACTCCTTTCCATGTTGTTTTTCAGGTGAAGTTAGCAATAATGAGAATGATGAGATTGAGAGAAGTGTCTTTGATGATGATGTTATGTGCTTTATGGATTCGAGTTTGTTATAAAAGGTTATTCTTAATGTTCATTAGAAGTTAGTTTCCGCTGTAATGTATAAGATTATCTCTTGTAAAGATTATTTTCCTTTGAAGTTATAGATGATGAAGTTTTAAGTCCATATAATTGTTTTTAACAAGCTTGAGGTTAAAAAGTAAGAGACCTTGTGTCAGTAGTATGGGCAATTGACACGGTCGGTCTCGCCTCTCGGATACGGGGCGTGACAACTTCTTATGAGTTTTGATAATCTACATGGTATTGATTTTGATTACTCGACCTTATTTAAGGTTGATAGTCTGATTGTTCATGCATAGGGAATATTTAGTGGTATCACATTGAGCATTGGGTGGTTTGAAGAGTACAATCATGTGATTTTTGTGTTTGTGGAGCTAAGAGTTCCATTTGAAAGGGGAAGATTTATTCAAACAGATCCTGGAAGCAATATAGCTGTGGAGGAAATGGGTGACACGTTCTTCAACATTTTGTGGCAGAATAGCTTACTACAGAAGGCTCAGAAAGTGGATGAGTGTTTATCCAAGTCTGCTGAGCTTATGCAACAAAGGACTTCTGATGTTGTAAATAGTGCTATTGATATATTTAATAATGCATTAGAAGTGAGCAGTTACTCAGAAAAATTACTTGAAACGAAAGGAGATGCACTGTTCTTGTTAAAGAAGTTTGGCGAGGTAATTGATCTATGTGAACAAACTCTTCATATTGCGGAGAGGACTGTCACTCCTAGTCAGTCAGCAACCATGGATGACTTTGAATGCAACAACTCTCTGAAATTGTGGAGGTTGTATTTGATGTGCAAATCTCATCTTCAAATGGGAATGCTTGAAGTGGCTCTTGATTTTGTTGAAAAACAAGAATAATTAGAACTAATTGGTAATAGGTATGGAAGTGCAAATTCAGAAATCTCCGTTCCTTCAGCTGTCACTATACATGGTCTTTTAGAACGCAAGAAATCAGGAAATAAAGCTTTTCAACCTGGGGAGCTCATTTGGCAGCCTAGTTCTCTTACTGCTGTTTCAAAGGGAAATTTGGTCATTTTTGAGGATATTGATGAAGCACATACTGATGTTCAATGGCTACTAGCCTCTAATCATATAAAAGAAGGCAGCAAAATGGAAACCATGGTGACGGATACTGCTTGGGAGATTACATCCTCAGAATTCTTGCGAGATTCCAATAGGCAAAAATTATTCTTGCCCAGATATTCACCAAGATGGTCGAATCGATTGATGTGGGGTTATGAGCTTCGGAAAAACAAAGGGCCTGTTAAATTTTCTAACAAAGGTATTGAATTGAGTTCATACTACAAACTCAAATCTATTCTAATTGTCATGGTGTTTGATCCAGGTGGAGTTTCTAAGTGTTCTAAACTAGAAGAAATTTTGCAATGTTGGTTTGAGAGGTGCGAAGTATCAGAAATATTATGTTGTTACAAGATGGATTTAGGAGCAAAAGCTATTGTGCATGGAAGTGTTGGTGTTGGACAACAACATGCTGGTTATGAGGCTGCTCTTGACACACATCATTTCTTATCAGGCAATGGCAGATACAATAGAGCAACCTCACTCCTAAAGACTTTACCTGGGAGCTGGCTGATGGATTTCCTAAAGAAATGGCAAGGATATTCCTTCTGAATCTTGAGGACAAGATTCAATTTAAGGAGGGTGCAGTGTTATGAAATGGCAGTAGCAGTTGGGAGCACTCATATTCGAGTCTTTGGGAGCGAGAATAGGGACCACAACAGAGAATCAAAAGTACTACCGACAAAAGGGATCATAGGTGAAGGGGCTAGAATTAAATCTAGTTCATCAATGGCTAGGATTAGAAGTAAATATTAGTATATATAGAGTTGATAGTTCATTAGCTAGGGCATTCATATATTTTTTTATATGCAGATCAGTCTCAACTTGAGCTGAGAACTCCTTTTCTTCTTCTCCCATGTTCAATCCTCTGTATTGAATCTTTTCTTCCTACATCAATATATCTTTTCTTAACCCTAATTTCTATTTTTTCTATTTTACTTCTCTATTTCTTTCGATCATTGGAACAGGGGAGCTGATCCATCACAATCTACCCATCATTCCTCCACTTTTGGTGTCTTCACCCCCCTTATTTTGCCGTAAATCGCGATGAGATTTTTTCAAGGCATTCTTATTCAAGATTCAAGACTCAGATGCAAGATTTACTTCAGATCCTTCCAGATCTGGAGTTTCTCTCTAAACCCGACGTTGTTATGAGCCCTTCCTTAGTTTTCTTCATCTTTCCGAGACAATCTATGGGACGGTTGATACGCCTATGGTCTCGTAGATTGTTAATTTCTAAGAAAGGTGATGAAACTGAACTTGCTACTATCGTTCAAGGATTTCGGAGAAGATGTTGCGAAGAATTTTATTATGTATTTATTTTTTTTTTTTTTTAATGTTTTTAGTGTTGTTTACCCAGTCCGGGGTGTGGCTTTTATCTGTTATCATGGTGGTCTACACCATTGTAATTACTTTTATTTTCTTGTATTTTCATTTTATCCTTTGATTGTAATGTCTTTGGCTATTTTATAATTAATGGATAATTTCTTATTTAGCAAAAAAAATAAATTAACGGACCGGACCAATCCGCAGCCCCAAACCCATTTTGACAAAGGACATTGCTATGGAGCTACAATTTAGTCAATTAATAATTGACTAAATTGGTAGTAAAATGATAAATAATTGAGCGAATTCCTTATACAAATAGAAAATGAATAATATTTAATTTGATTTTTGGCCAATTATAACAAATTCTGCTTAGCCTTTAATTTTTTCCTTTGACAAATAATACCCATCGCTACCACCCAAAACCTCCACACAAACAAATTCCACTGCCAAAAACAAAACCCTAAATCATCATTCTATTATTTTGGGGATTTTCAATTACTGTAATTCAAGTTTTGATCGAACCAAAATCCAGCATTTCTCGCATGCAAAAGGTTTGATTTCTTACATATTTGTTTATGATTTTCCTGTTTTTTAAGAAATAACTAGTTCGATGCATCTTCTGCAATTTCTTCCATGGTCAAGTATCAATTGCCTTTCAGAATTATCAAATTTGCTGTTTTTCTTAATAGATTATACTACCTTCGTTCTTTAACATAAGATAAAATTAAGGAAACAAAATATTTTTTAATCAAAATATCAATACTACTCTCTTAAATAGAATTATTAGTATATAACTCTTATTTAAGATATTAATACTGGTATTATGACTAACAAAATACCTAGTTTTTTTTTACTTCATTAATTATCGCTACATGTGCTGAAATTCTTATATTAAAGAATGGAGGGAGTATTATTGTATCTTAGCAATAAGTGATTAGTTTTTTCACATGAGTCATAAAATATTACCTATGTATTGCCTCTGTTTTGGAGATTAGCTGCTAATCTGGTTTTGAAATCTGGAATAGTTTTTATGTAAACTGCTGCATCAATAATGTAATTTTTTGGATTTTGGGAAAACAAAATTTTCGTCTTGGCAAGTGTGGATTGAATTCGTGAGAGGATAGTAGAACCGGAGTGAACATTTTGCATTTGTTTCATTCTAGACCCAATATATATACCCTGAGTTTTTATGATTTCATTTCCATGGCTATGGAATATTTTGAAAGAAATAGACAGAAAAACTAGCTATTGAGATATCACGACGTCGTCAAGAATGGGTGAAAAAATGATGGTGGATGTATTTGGAAATGTATTACTTAAGCAGTTATTTTTCCTAATGGGGTTATGTTTGGTTTGACTAGGATATCATGGCAGGAGGTGGGAATCCTGTAGCTGAATTGGAAGGTGCAGAAGTTACAATATCAAACCTTCCTAAAGAAGTTTTAGATTTGATCTTAGAACGCCTGCCTACTCAAGATGTAGCGAGAACAAGCGCTTTGTCAAAAAGTTGGAGATATAAATGGACTGATCATCCAAAGCTTGTGATGGACAAGCAATTTTTCGATGAGTTGATGGAAAGGAAATCATACTTTAAGTTGAATATGTTGGGGAACCTGGTCCACAAAATACTACTGCAACACTTTGGACCTCTACTGAAATTCGTTATTAATATTGCATTGATTGATCCACAAGATGTTGATATCTGGCTTCTATTCCTCTCAAAGAAGGGTATAAGAGAACTTACTATCGATGCGTTATTCTATGATGATATGTATATCCATGATCCTTATGAAGTTGCTTCTCACATTTTCTCTTGTCACGAACTCACTTTTTTTGAGCATGTTTAATTGCATTTTCAAAGTACCAAGTAAATTTGAAGGCTTTAGCAAGCTAATTAAGCTCATTCTAGACAGTACCGTCTTGGGGCCATGTCTCCTGGTGACGCCTTTACTTGTCCATCTGGAGTTACGATTGTGCCTTCAAATCCTTCATTTTAATGTAGTTGCACCGATTCTTGAGGTTTTATATCTAGAAGGGAATGATTGCCTTGAGTTGAAAAATTATATGATCTGCCATAACTTGACAAATGTTAATATTCGCAATTATTTTCGTCATCAACAAGGAGTTGAGAAGAACATCAACATGATGAAGGTTCTTGACTCTTGGCCTAGACTTTCAGAGCTTTCAGTTGATGGATTATTACTGAAGGTAAAGTATTATCTAGCTCTCTTACATGGTCATGCTTAATTGAAGATACGGAATAGCTTACACATCTCTTCTTGTTGTTTGCTCTAAGAACTTGTGTGCAGATACCGCTCCCGAGAAGCTATCCATCACTCTTAATCATTTAAGATGTTTTACATTAAGAAATGCCGATTTCGATTTGGACCAGATAGCCTTGGTTCTTTGCTTACTTGAAGCTCCCCAATCTTGCATAAATTTAAGATTTTGGTAAGTCTGGTTTATAGGTTGGAAATTTCAACTGTTGCCATGTTGTTGAAAATTTCTTTCTTTTATAGGATTGTTCATTTCCAAGCGATAATGTGAAAATATTTAACTACTTGGAGGATCCAAATTGCATGAACCGGAATATGGAACAATTGAGTATTGTTCAATTGAGTAATTTCAAGGGTTCAAGAGCCGAGATGCAGTTTGTGAAGATTTTGCTAAGTCGTTCCCCATCACTTGAAAGAATGTTCGTACAAGAGAATTCCGAGCTTGATCTGAGCCAACGACTGAGGAATACAAAGGATTTGTTGCGGTTCCCACGGGCATCCACGAAAGCAGAAGTGGTTTTCGACTATTAACAGAAAGGGAATTTAGAGAAGCTCATAATTTTGGTGGTGTTAAAACAGCTTTTTTTTTTTAGTTTCAACATTTTAAAATTGCAGTTTTTTCAATATCAGAATTCTGTCATTTTCTTTTCTTTTTTTTTTTTCTGAAAACACTGGAGGATGCTTTATGGATGGAACTAAAAATCAAAAGAATTGCTTTATCAATTAAGTTATTGTCTGGCACTTTGGTACGAGATCTTCGTAGTAAATGATAATAATAATAATGAACTTGAATTCAGATAAGTTTGAGAAATATAAAATCAAAGATGATTTTGTGATTGAATAGTGTTGTTTTGTAAAATTATGTTTCCACTTCAAGTAGGTTGCTCTTAAGATTAATGTTGGTTTATGTTCACAAACTTGAACCGGCAACCCGCTGTTCAGGTGACATTTTCTAAATTAAAATTTTTAAAATTTCTCCCCTGAAATTACTTTTCAATAAGGAAAACTCTATATTCATTCCCCAAAATGCTAGAACTCTAAAAATTCTTTTTCCCCCAATTTTGGCCAAAAGAATGGGTTTTTGTAGGGGTGTTCATGGTCTTGTTCGATTTTACACATTTTTTAAATCAAATTAAAATATTCGATTTTAAAATTTTAAAACTAATCTAAAACATTTAAAATCTCTAACCGATCATTCAGTTTGTATCAATATAGTTTGGTTTGATTTGGTTGCTTGTTTTTGTGAAATACAAAATATAAGATTATCAAGTTTTAAAATTTTAATTTTTTTTTTTATATAATTGATTATCTATTAAAAATATAAAGAAATATATTTATTGTTTTTTCAAGTTAAACACAATACAGAAAAAAATATAATGAAACATAAATTCTTATTCTTAATTCTTGAACTTCAAATAAATTATTTTAAAATCATCCTACAAGCAAGATAAAATACAAAATTATAACAGTTCAAATAAAACAAAATTTGAATTTGAATTTAAAATCACATACCAACAATGATTATAAAGAAGAAGTTAAATATGTTTTATTGCGAATCAATTATATATATATATATATATATATATATATATATATATATATATATATATATACAAGGGTGTCCAGAACACGGGTTTTTCAGTAGACTAACCATGGTTTAGCAGAATGGTCATAACATGGCAGTCAACATTTTGGGAAAAATATTTTTGTCCAGAATGGAAGTGGGACTTCTGTTTTGGGACCAAGACGGAAGTTCCACTTCCATTTGTCTGACGTGGCATATTCCCAAACGCGCCTTACTACGTCAGCCAAAACGGAAGTTCATGCAAATGGCAACTGCCTTAATTGTACATCACTTCTAGTGAAGCAACCAAGAATGGTGCATTTGTACATCACTTTTGTGCAATCTTTCATATAATTTTTTATTTGAATTATACACATTCTCTCAGAAGGCACAAATAATTCAATTTTGAGATAATTTTTTTAAAACAAATTACCTAATAAAACTTCTTTTTCCTTTTAAATTAATAAAGAATTTAAACAACTAAGTTCTAAAGGAAAATGTTTTTGTTAAAAAAACAAAAAAAAAAAAAAAATTGTAAAAGAAAATGCGACTTTTAATTTTCTAATACATTATTCTCTAGTACATTTTCAATTACACAAATGATATTATTACAAATGAATTGATGTGATTGGTTCAACCCTCTAAATTAACTATGAAAAAATAATTTTAATATACTAAAATAATAATATTAGTGTGATAGAGAACGTATTAATATTCAATTCACAAAGCAACTCAACAGTATTTTATATGTTTTCTCTTATTATCAAAAAGTTTCAAGAACATTTGTTAACAACCATCAAGTTTATGCAGTTTCTGAGCTATTATGTCATTAACGAATATCTTCAACTATCTCAATTGTTCGTCAATGGGCTGTAAATCCTTCGTGTGCATGTAGTAAAACAATTAACACAAACCACAGGGAAAAAAGTATGACAAATGAGGGGATTTGCACGAGATTAGAGAATAATGTACATAATATCATTATGTTTGTGTAATTGAAAATGTAATAATATCATTTGTGTAATTGAAAATGTACTAGAGAATAATGTATTAGAAAATCAAAAGTCACATTTTCCTTTACAATTTTTTTTTTTTTTTTTTTTTAACAGAAACATTTTCCTTTACAACTTACTTGTTTAAATTCTTTATTAATTTAAAAGGAAAAAAGAAGCTTTATGGGGTAGTTTGTTTTAAAGTGATGTACATTAATATTATTACAGATAAATTGATGTGATTGATTCGAGCCTCTAAATTTACTATGAAAAAATAATTTTAATATAGTAAAATAATAATATTTGTTGTAAATAAATGAATGACCAAGCCAGCCCATAGAATGGGAGGCCCATAGGCCCATTAACCAAAGGTCTCCATCTCTATAAATAGAGACCTTAGGTTCATTTCTATTGACACCTAATTTCATATTCTCTCCCAAACTTTTCCTCTCCTTCTCTATATTATAACACGTTATCAGCACGAAGCTCTGCCAATTTCAATTTACGAGGTTTATTATATAATTTTTGTATATTTCGTTTTTATATTACGGCTTCAAATCAATTGGAGTACGCAATAGATCTAGCATTTCTATTCTAATTTTTATTTTTATTTAAAAAAAAAAAATCTATTTTTTTTTTTCAGATCTATCATCTGTATGTATGGCCCAGAATTTTTCGTTGGCATGAATTTTCCCAACTAGCATGATTAGTTGGCCATGGATTTTACACAGCATGATTAGTTTCATACTTTGTTAGTTTAGTAATCATTTTGTTTACTTTGATCCATGCTATTTCCTTACAGTTGTTACCCGTTTCAGCATGTCAACACAATATCAGCATGTCTTATGATATTCTTTTAGATTGTTTCAGTATGTCTTATGATTTTGATTCATTACATATTAATTGTAATATTCATAATTGTCCATGATTTAGCTTGTTGATTTTTGTTGATTTTTATATGATTTGTCTTTCTCTATATTTGTATTATTATTAATACCATGGCAGTTCAGCATATCTTATGGTTTTGATTGATTACATATTAATTGTAATATTCATAACTATCCATGATTTAGCTTGTTGATTTTTGCTGATTTTTATATGATTTGTCTTTCTCTATATTAATATTGTTATTAATACTATGGCAGCATATCTGCATACCATGATTCACTTTTTTTTTATTTAAATTTAGTACAATTTTTTTTTTCATTTATTATTTCAAGAATTTAACATATCAATATTCCTGAAGAATATTGAACGATTGCTCCTGAAGTAGTACTAATATAAATTAATAATATTACATGTTCCTGAAGAACATCATCTAATATTCCTGAAGAATATTATTATCCATTAAATTATTTACTCCGGAAGAGTATATTATAATATAAATATTTTTGAAGAACGTCATCTAATATTCCGGGAGAGTATTATTTATTCCTGAAGAATATTATAAATCAATTAATTATTCCTGAAAAATATTATTATCCATTAATTATTAATTACTCCTGTAGAGTACATTATAATTTAAAATGTTCCTGAAGAATATCGAAATAGTGTTCCTGAAGTGACAATTATTTAAAATAATATTATAATTCATAAATTCCTATATTTTGTATTTTTCATTTATTATTATTATCAAGAATTTAAAATATCAATATTCCTGAAGAATATTGAACGATTACTCTTGAAGTAGTAATTGTATAAATTATCATATTAAATGTTCTTGAAGAACATCATTTAATATTTCTAAAGAATATTATTTATTCCCGAAGAATATTATCACTATAAATTAATTAATTATTCCTAGAGAATATTATTATCCATTAATTATTTACTCCGGGAGAGTAATTGTAATATAAATCTTCTTGAAAAATATGGAATTTTTACCCCTGAAGTGGTAAAAATGTAAATTAGTTTTGGAGAAAATCATTTGATATTCTTGAAGAATATTATTATTGAATATTATTTATTTATTCCTAAAGAATAATATTATTAAAATTAAGTATTTACTCATGTAGAGTATCATGCTTCACTATTATTATAATATTATAATAATAGCATCATATGATATACATCATTTTTTTTATTATTAAAAAAAAAATCTACTTGTCTAATCAAAATTGATTACATATTAATATTAATAATTGTCCATGATTGTATAATCAATCATATTTATTATAATTATATTGCATATTGATTACATATTTATCATATTTATTACATACTAATTACATATTTATTGTTTTAAATTTGATTGTCATCACATTTAATTACTAGCTGACCTTCCATATATATTATTATTATTATCTATAATTTTTTTAAAAAAATCAATATTCCTGAAGAATATTGCACGATTACTCCGGAAGTAGTAATTATATAAATTAATAATATTAAATGTTCTTGAAGAACATCATCTGCTATTCTTGAAAAATAGTATTTATTCTTATTACTACAAATTATTTATTTATTCCTGAAGAATATTATTATTTTAAATTAATCATTTACTCCGAGAGAGTATATTATAATCTAAATATTCTTGAAGAATATCGAAATATTGTACTTGAAGTAACAATCAAAAAATTAATTATTTACTCTGGAAGAGTATATTATAATCTAAATATTCCTGAAGAATATTGAAATATTGTTCCTGAAGTAACAATTATTTATTCTTAAATTTTTTTTTCTTATGCACCCGATGTAGCATTTTGTCTTGAAAAAAAAATTGATCATGTTAGTATAATCCTTGAAGGATAATATGTCCCGATGACATTATTTATTTTTGTTTGTATATGGATTTTAATTGAATCATACGGACAAATATACGACCGCGAGAATATTACGACCACTAGAAGATGGTTATAACACAAATACAAATTGAAAAATATTGTATTTTATGTCTTTATCTTATGATGTATATGTTATTGTAAATTTTGATGTAATGAGTTTCAGAGACATTATTAACAATAGAACCCTGAAGGTTGAAATATGGCTAAAGTATCACAAAATAATAATATGGTTTTTAGAATTCGCTCCTGTAGTAGCGATTGATAAAAAAGATTATTGATATCATGTTTCATTGAGACGGAAACAAAAGATGGGTTATTAATGAAATATAAGAGAAACCCAATCAATTATTGATATATCATTCCCTTAAGCGAATGTGGCTAAACTTTCATTGTCTGTAAGAAAGACAATTTGATTATACTATTATTATAGAAGTACTACTCCTTATTTTGATGAACTCTTATTTTATAGTTTTGGAGGTGTATTATGAATTTTTGGATTGTAATTTTATCTCAACTGTTTTGAATTTTTATTTATAAGAATATATGTAGTTCTTATAGAATTATATTCTCTTAGAAGCTCCAGAAGAGTTTTCATATTGAAAGGTTCTAGTAGAACTAATTTATTAATAACTTCAGACGAGTTAGTTCATCAAGAAAATTTTGAGACAACACTTCCTTTATAATAGTTCCTGAAGAACTATAACTATTCATACTAGTAGATGAAATGCTCCAGAAGAGCTAAATGATTAAAATCAGTTTCAATACTTTTTATAAATGTCCACAATATAAATAATATTGTACAATTGTAGCAGAAATAGTCGATTAAGAGCTCCTGAAGAGCTGGTTGATTAAAGACTCTTGAAGAGATTTATGAAATCGATTATTATCTATCATTTCCTTATAAAGATTCATTTAGATAGTGGACAAATGCATTTTTCAATCATTGCTATTATTATTAGCAAATAATGCATTGAAGAAATTGCTATTTATCTCTTATAAATTATATTGTACTGTAAATAATTGCATTGAAATGCATTATTGATTAAGCCTGAAGCTTACTTGGTTAAAGAAATATATTAGTTGGCATGACTGATTAGACCATCTCAGATCATTGAAAAATACGAAATAATGAGAAATTCGTGAAAAAATATTTTTATGGATCCAGAAGTTTCCTAAAATATTATTTGAATTTAGCTACATATTTCAAAGTAATTATATTTTGTCTTAGTACTATGAATATTGAGATTGAATATATTTTTGGGATGAATATTTTATTCGATGCATCGAAATACGTATATTGTTAATCCGCAACTTGAAGTTTGTGTTTTTCTTGATAAATTAATGAGCTCATTCTCCCATAAATATAATTTGTTTCAAAATGTACTAGTGATATTATATGTCATCTAGATAAAAGTTGCATATCCTGAAGAATATGTTCATATATTAAATAATCTTTTAGAATCATATATTGCTTTGAATTTATTAGATGTTTCATTGTATTTTTCCAACTATTAATTTCTTATTTCTCCTCTTTTTAATTGGTTTTTATTGTTGCAAACAACGAGATTTCCACCTCAAAATAAAATGTGCGCTTATTCTCCACCACAAGGTGTTGAGATTGGTCCTCAAAAGAGGATAAATTATATGTTGGTTATCAATCCTGCAGATTGGTATATATTGTTGCAACATAAAGAAAAGGAAATATATATAGCCGAACAAACTATTTCTATTCGTGTCTCTAGTTGATCCTCAAATAAATGAGTTTTGAACCAGAAGTTCAAAAGACGAATATTTAGAAATATTTTATAACCAAAATTCGGCTAGAAAAAAAACTCCATGATATTTAATGTCCCCCGAAGGACAAGCTATCCATAATATTTGAGACATTGAAATGTGGTAGCATTATGAGTTCCAATAATACAATTTCTGCAAAATGGAGTAAATATTTATAGATGGTCAAGTCGAGAAGATTAAAATTCTAGAAGAAATTTTCCAAACATGAATATTATATCATTTCCAGAAGAAATTCAGGTACCTGACAATTTGTGAGAATTATGAGATCTCAAATGTTTGGAATTGATGGAACCATATACATAAAATTGTGCAAAAGTCGACATTATTTATGCGCGCAATAGAATGAGGATTTTTAATATAAGGTCTGCAGACTGAAAAATTGAAAGTATAGAGATTATTGGTCAAAATAGACCATTGAGTTCTCCTCAAATTGTGAAAAGCCTGCACGAAATTTTTAATACAATTGAAGTGCAAATGTATTCGTTACATGTATTATACACCAGAAGTGTATCTTAGAAAGATATTCGTTTAGAATAACGAACAAATAAATTACTTTGAGGGTGGATGCAAGTGTATTTGAATAGCGCACAAACACTTGGTATATACACAATGCTGCAATTTTGTAACATCATTTATAGGAAATCTTTGAAGGACTTGATATGCCAGAAGCATATAAGTAATTCTTCCCGAAAAATATATAAACATCAAGACTTAGTGATTAATACTTTTTGAAATCATTATGGAAAGATAACATATTTCCATGTATTTACAAATTAAAACATCCGGAAGATGTAATTTGTTGAAACTATGAACACTTATTCACTAAGATCCAATTGCAAATTAAATTATATGCATTGGTCAAATGATGCTAAAAAGGGAAGTAATTTGACATATGATTAATGTACTCTTTTTCCTTAACTAGGCGTATTTTTTTTCCCACAGGGTTTTTCTTTTTCCTAGTAAGGTTTTAACGAGGCATATTTTCTTCATGTTATGTATATCTAAGAAAAAGTGACGACATTGAAGTTCAACAGATACGCTCAAGTGATAATGTGGCAGATTTATTCACCAAGGCTTTACCAACATCAACATTCAGAAAGTTGATAATCAGATTGGAATGCGTCGTCTCAAAGACATCCAATGATCAGGGGGAGTAGTCGTACTCTTTTTGCTTCGTTCAGGTTTTGTCCCACTGGGTTTTCCTGAAAAGGTTTTAATGAGGCGACAATTAAATACTCCAACATCAATTGTATTCATTTTCTTAGTTTGGTTTAATTTTTCCAAATAAGTTTTTGTGAGGCAATTGTTGTATAGAATAGTCATTCAAGGGGGAGTGTTGTAAATAAATGAATGACCAGGCCAGCCAATAGAATGGTCGGCCCATAGACCCATTAACCAAAGGTCTCCATCTCTATAAATAGAGACCTTAGGTTCATTTCTATTGACACCTAATTTCATATTCTCTCCCAAACTTTTCCTCTCCTTCTCTATATTATAACAATATTAGTGTTATAGAGAATGTATTAAAAAATTCGGATTCGATAAATGTTGGACCACCGTTTCGTTTCAATGGTTCATTAAAAGGAGTAAGAAGAAACACATACTTTATCTCATTTTTGACGAACCACCATCATATTCAAATTCTTTTAACATCTATCTCCTCAATTGTCTCTAAAATTATGTAGGGTTTGTTATTATTCTTATATATTAATAAATGTTGGTTTCTAATTCTTCATGATTTATTATCAAGTTCATGTAGTTTCTTTTCTTTTCTTTTCAACAAATACAACATATTTATTTTCTTCATTTTTCCCTTTCAAATTTGTGTATCTTTTGCTTTCTTTCTTTTTTTGTTTTGTTTTGTTGATGATTAATTCATACTTATTAACATATCTCAATTAATTTATCTCTCCAATATTTTCTTCCTTAATCTATTATACTCAATCTCTAATGTTCTCTCTCTTATTCCCAAAAATCAGCACATCTCTAATATTTTCTTGCCTACTCTATTCACACTCAATCTCTAATTTTTTTATAGTGCTAGAAGTTCACAAAAAAATTAAACAAACAAACACTATAAATTCTTATTTTATTTTAATATTTTTGTCATACTTATACATTGATCTCTTTTTCACAAATGAAGTAAATAAGATAATCAAAGTCGTATTGCTCCAGCACTATAAATTTACCATCTTTTTCTTACTTATTAATTGTAATGAACGAAAACATTAGACCATGAATTTCTTTTGGTTTATATAAATTTTTTTGTGAACTTCTAGCATTATAAGAGAGAAAAATAGAGATTGAGCATGAATATATTACGGAAGAAAATATTGGAGAGATCATAGACTGATTTTTTTAATAAGAGAGAGAAATTTAGAGATGGAGTCTAATATGTTAGGGAAGAAAATATTGGAGAGATAAATTAATTGAGAGATTTTAATATGTTGGAAATAAACAACAATATTTGGGAGAGAAAACTAGATCGAAAACAATAAAGAAAGACACAAGGAATTGTTTACCCAGTTCGTCAAAGAATTGACTACGTCTGGGGTCACTACCAAGCCAGGATATTACTATGGTGTGAGATACAATATTTATGTTACATAGATGGGCTATTTATAAGAAAAGAAAACCCTGACTCCCAATTGGATTCAATATCCGATTCCACTTAACATTAGGATAACTCATATGTGGAAGAGTTCTACTCCTTTGTTATTTCTAATCCTTGTAACATTAGGCTCCATAACCTAACAATCTCCCACCTGGAGACTAATTCAAATGTAACCACCTCTTCTTCAGTAATTCATAGTTGTGTAGTAGCGCCAACCTCCATCTCAATTTCTAAGGCCAGTTGAAGCCATGCGTAGCTTCAACTTCTCTAAGGTCACAACCTTGTCAACATATCAGTAGGAATTTCACTTCCTCGAATCTTGATAAGCCGCAAGACCTTCCTCTTTTTCACTCTGAAGACCCATTTACAATGCAGTGCCTTCTTTCCCTTTGGGAGCTTAACTAGTTCCCAAGTATCATTGGACAATAGTGAATTCATCTCTTCGTCCATTGCAAGCTTCCACTTGCCTCATTGATCGCTTACTATAGCCTCTGCATAACTCTCAGGTTCACCACTATCCGTCAACAAAAGATAGTTATTATACCTTGAAGGCGAAAACCTATTTGGTGGTCCACAATTCCGGGTGGATTTCTCCGCTAGGTTGTTAGAGGTGGTGTTTGTGGTTCTGCCTCAACAACCACTTGATCATTTAGAACAATCTTGCTCCCACCTGAGTTCGAAATATCTAGCTCAACAACTTATGGTCTCTCATCCTGAGTCTCTGATGCACCCAACATATCTTTGTACAATACCTGTTCATTGAATATGACATCTCGACTACGAATTACTTTCCGATTTTCCTCATCCCAAAATCTATAACCAAATTCGTCACCACCATATCCGATAAACGTACACTTGATAGATTTAGCATCCAATTTGCTTCTATCAGCAGCATCAACATGAACATAAGAAACACAATCAAACCACTCAAAGAAATTCTAGGTTTACCTCTTTACCAATCCATACCTCTTCTGGTATACCATTCTCCAAGGGGGTTGATGGTCCTCTATTAATTAGGAATGCATCACTGTTAACTGCTTCTGCCCAAAACATCTTTGGCAATCCACACTTCAACCTCATGCACCTAACACGTTCATTCAAGGTTTTGTTCATACGTTCTGCAACACCATTCTGCTGAGGAGTTCCTCTAAGGGTCTTTTCCATGCGAATACCATTCGCAGCACAAAACTGTTTGAACTCACGGACCTCATACTCTCCACCATTGTCGGATCTCAAACACTTTACCTTTAGACCTGTTTCAGTTTCTACCAAGGCTTTCCACGTTTTAAAGGTACTAAACGCATCAGATTTATTTTTCAGAAAATAGACCCATACATTTCTTGTGGAGTCATTAATGAAGGTCATGAAATATGACGCACCACCAAGAGATGTCACCGGTGCTGGTCCCCATAAGTCACTATGTACCAACTCTAACTTATGTCTTTTCAAAATTCTACCACCCTTCGAGAAACTCACCATTTTTTGTTTCCCGAAAATACAATCCTCACATAAACCGACATCAACAGTCTTGAGGTCTAGCAGTTTACCCTTCGAACACAGCACTTTGATCCCCTTCTCACTCATGTGGCCAAGATGATTATGCTTCAAATCTGTATCACTAATTGCACCTGCAAGAGCAATACTTTCATGAGTGTTATTCGTCAAATACAACGTACCCTCTTTCTTTCCTCGAGCTACTACTATAGCTCTTTTGGTTATCTTCCAAGTACCACCGCCAAATGTAAAATAATAACCGTCATCGTCCAATTGTCCAACAGAAAGCAAGTTCCTCTTTAACCTAGGAACATACCTGACATTACTCAGCTGCAATACAGTTCCATGCGGTGTTTTAATCCGAACATCTCCATTCCCCACGATTTCCAAAGGTTCATCATCAGCAAAATAAACCTTACCAAAATCATCGGAAGTGTAACGTTCCATTACTTCAATACTATTGCAAGAATGAAACGATGCTCCAGAATCCAAAACCTACGATTCCAATGGACTGCTCACACTAAAAATTAATGCATCTAAAATTTCTTCTACTGTTGCAATTGCTGATTTGTTATCTTCCTTTGACGGTGTTGTGCACTCTCTCTTAGGCTTCCAGCCTCTCGACTTTGATCTACCTCGGTAGAATTTCGACCTTGATTTCGATCTGGCTCTCTTTTCTGTACTCAGGGCTGATCCCGAAGATATACCCGATTCTTTTCTGTGAATTTCTTCACTCATAATCAGGTCTTTGACTTCGTCAAACCTAAGCTTCACCTTCTCTGCTGTAGCGCTAACATCAGTAACTGTTCCTCCCCAACTCTCTGGTAGAGAAGACAGTAAAATTAAGGCTCGTACCTCATCATCGAAATCAATCTCAACTGAGCTCAATTGAGCTATTATCACATTGAACTCATTGAGGTGATTGGAAACCGCAGTACTTTCTGCCATCTTTAGGTTAAACAGACGTCGCATCAGAAAAACCTTGTTTGTTGTTGATGGCTTCTCGTACATCTCTGATAATGTCTCCAACATCTCCTTGGTAGTTTTTGCTTTGACCGTATTGAGCGCCATGTTTCTGGATAGAGACAAATGCACGACGCTCATCGCCTTCCTGTCCAACAACTTCCACCCGTCGTCTTTCATGTCCTCCGGTTTCTCATCAAGAGGTTGATACAAATCTTTACTAAATAGGTAATCCTCAATCTGCATCTTCCAGAACCCAAAGTCTGCTCCGTCAAATTTTTCGATCGTAAATTTTCCTTCACCCATCATGCTTATTTTTGTTGCCCCTAAACCAGGCTCTGATACCAATTATTGGGAAATAAACAACAATATTTGGGAGAGAAAACTAGATCGAAAAACAATAAAGAAAGACACAAGGAATTGTTTACCCAGTTCTTCAAAGAATTGACTACGTGTGGGGGCACTACCAAACCAGGATATTACTATGTGGTGAGATACAATATTTATGTTACATAGATGGGCTATTTTTAGGAAAAGAAAACCCTGACTCCTAATTGGATTCAATATCCGATTCCACTTAACATTAGGATAACTCATATGTGGAAGAGTCTTACTCCTTTCTTATTTCCTAATCCTTGTAGCATTAAGCTCCATAACCTAACAATTGGGTTTTGACCCATATTCATTGGATTACTAATTAGATATTAATTAGGATAAGAATTAGTAATTAGGTAAATTACTAATTAAGTGGATTCCTAATTGGATACTAATTAGGTTAAGAATTAATAATTAAGTGAATTACTAATTATGTGAACTCCTAATCCATTTAGCAAAAGGTTTACTACTCCCTCTCTCTCTCACTATATATATATATATATATATATATATATATATATATATATATATATATATGTGTGTGTGTGTGTGTGTGTGTGTGTGTGTGTGCCTCTTATATGGTTTGGAGTAGTAAGGCGAGGATAGCTAATGGATTGGAGGAATCTCCATTGTATTCTTGTTTTTCCATTATAATGAGAGTATGAGCTCGCCTTACCCGTGGATGTAGGTCAGTTGAACGAACCACGTAAATCATTGTGTCCCTTTATCCCTTTCCTTGTTGGCTAAAATTCGGGAGAATTTATTTCCTAACAACTGGTATCAGAGCTAACATAATATTGAGTAAAAGGGTAACTTAGTTATTTAAAAAGAAATTGCCTTGGCAATATCACTACCCTAGAACTATTTAGTGCAAAACCTGATAAAGAATCTCAAGGATATTGTGTATGAAGTTATTGATAGCTTGGGAGAAAATTTTCACCTAAGCTTTGGTCATTGTCATATAAGGATTGTGATAATAAAGTTATCAAATACAAGTCATGACCATAAGCTATAATTTATCCTTTAATTATTGGGAAATCGCCCCAGTAGTCCGTAAACTTATTTCATTTAGTTTTGAAAATCCCTATATTTTATCAGCATAAAGAATTTATCAATATTTTACGTTTCGCCTGCATACTCCTAACCACTCATTTTGCGGTGGTTTTCGGCAACATCAAGCATATGTTGCACATGCTCTAAAAACAGGGGTATGGTTGTCATTTCATATGTTTTTTTTAAAAAAAAGAGAGAACTTCTTCTGGAAATAAGCCCGCCCCATCCCCTCTCTCATACCCCTACCCACCCCATCCCTCTCTCTCTCTCTCTCTCTCTCTCTCTCATACCCTTCACGAACCACCATCTGCAACACCGATCTGGGTCTTCTCCCAGAGATATTGATGAAGAATTGAAAGGTTTTTTAATTGTAGAGAATTGGAAGAATTGAGAATGTAAGTTGAAAAAATATAAATCTAATTTATGCTTTTGATTATTGGTTTGTACTGCAATTCAATTATCCCTTTAATTTTTTGCTTATTGACTGAAAATGGATGGTTGAAGATGGTGGTGTTGTGTGATGGATGGCTGAAGATAGTGGTGCTGGGTGGTGGTGTCAGTGGGCGGAGATGGTTGGGGGTGGCAAATACTATAATTTCTGATGGGGTTGCCCTGTTTTTGGCCGAGTAGTGTTTGTTTATCCAGTTTGTAATCCTCCAGATAAAAGTTAAGTTCAAATTGATTTATCAGCCAAAATCAGAATGAAATCCATATTGATCAGTGATATTGTTAGCCCTAAGGGTGATCAAACTCGGTTTTTGATAATGGACAAACACTTGATGTTGTGTCTAATGTTTATATCTTTGTGATAGAATATCGGAACATATATTGGAAGCTCTAAGTACTTCAATCAAGCCATGATCAAGATTCAAAGTCATATCATTCAAGGCTCATCTATCAAGATTGAAGATTGAAGACTTAGGTTTGGTTAGTTTAGCTTTGTCGTCATTAGTCGTTATCTTATATAGCTCTAACCAAAGCTCTCATGAACATAAGCTCTACACTCTAGTCTTGCATGTTTTCATAAACACGTTTTCAAAAGGCTTAGTTTTCGAAAGGATTCTTAAATGTGTTCATATCTCAAAAGCCTTTGTTTTCAAAGTATAAGTCTTCTAAAATGGTTTTCCAAGTGTTCTTACTTGTTAGCTTTTGGGAAAAACTTTTAGACTTTTAAAGACTTCAAAAGATTTCAAAACGTGTGAAAAATCAGCTTGGAAGTTCGGTCAACCGAGCTCAAGCTCGGATCAACCGAAGAGAAACCGAGAGGTCCGAAAATTTGGTTCTGGGTCGACCTTAGGCATGGTCGGTCGACCGAGTGGCTTGGACGGTCGACCGAGTGGGCTTCGCTCAACCGAGGTTGACTTCGGTCATCCGAGGTGGTCGCTCGTCAACCGAACTCGCTTTTAAACTAGCCGCTTTTTTTTTACCGTTAGAGAGTCGTTTTTCAGCCAAATTTGAAATGTATAAATACTCTAAAGTTGAGAATGATTCTTATGACTTGCATATCAAATATTCATTGATTTCTCATCAAGTCAAAACACTCTCAAAGTAAATGCTCTTCATTTCCATGATTTAAATCATTCAAGAGCAATCATTCAAAAGCAAGACAAAGAGTGGACTTTCATATGTTCAAAAGAGCTTAAACATTCTTGTACTTCAAAGGTATATATTTTCACTTAGAAGAGTGATTTATCTTGTTCTTTAAACATTCAATTCCCTCTCTAAGTGATTGGGTAATTCTTGTAAAAGTCCTACTTTGTGTGGGCAATTTGTAAAGACCTACTTTGTGTGGGCAAGCTCTTATTGAGTTTTTCATTGTGTGGTTGTGTTGTAAAACTCTTAGTGAGTTAGCCACATTTGTAAACATTCTTCTAAGTGAAGTTGTTTGAAATCCTTGGGTGCGGCTCAAGGTAGTGGATGTGGATTCTAAGTGAATCGAACCACTCTAAATCCTTTGTCTTGTTGATTGGGTTTTGCATTGCTTTTATTCTTCTTGCTCAAACTTCCAATAGCTTTGCAAAGAATCAAAAAAAGTTTACAAGATTAGTTAAAACCCAATTCACCCCTCCCTCTTGTGTTTTACAATTGGTATCAGAGCCTAGTCTTCATCTTTAGTCTAACCACTTGAAGAAAAGATTTATGGCCGGTAATTCCGCATTGGCGTATCTAGAGGGGTCTTCCACAAATAGGCCACCACTTTTTTGATGGAAATAATTATGAGGCTTGGAAGGAACGTTTCAAGATATATGTGTGCTCAATAGATTATTCTTTATGGCATATATTTGAAGATGGTCCATATGTGCCTTTGAAAATGGTGGATGGTGTTCAAGTGCCAAAACCGGACAAGGAGTTAAATGATCTTGAGTCCAAGAAGATGACTCAAAATTACAAGGCAATGAACATTCTTAGTTGTGCCTTGAATCCGGATGAGTACAACCGTGTGCTTGGAAGAAAATCCGCACACTCCATGTGGAAAATGCTTGAGGTTACTCATGAAGGCACAAATCAAATCAAGGAGTCAAGGTTAAATTTGCTTGTTAGAGAATATGAGCTCTTCTCCATGAAGCCAAATGAGTCAATAAATGAGATGAGCACAAGATTCACAAATATGATAAATGGCTTGAAGTCTTATGGCAAAGAGTACACCATGGGTGAAATGAATAGGAAGATTCTCAATTCTCTTCCTAAAAGTTGGGAAAATAAAGCCTTTGCCATTGAAGAATCCAAGAATTTAAAGACCTATTCAACGGAGGAACTTCTTGGCTCACTACTCGCCTTTGAGATGAAGTTAAAGAAAAATGGTTCTACAAAGGGTAGTGATCTTGAGTCCATCATCAATAATGAAGAAGGAGAGAATTTGTTCTATAATCTCAAAAATGCAAAGTGCTTGTTAAGCCATTGGGATCAAGAAGGGAATAGCGATGAAGAAGAAGAGGAAAACGCAAATGTTTTCTTCATGGCTTTTGGTAATGAGGTACATCCTTCTCCCACTATTTCAAATTCTTATGATGATGATGATGATAATGAGGAGGATGATCCTAATGAGCTTTTAATTGATATGTATGATCAATTGAAAAATTGTGCAAAGCAAAACAAAGCTATGAAGCTTAAAATTGAATCTTTGCTTGTTGATAACAAAAAGCTTTGTGATGAGGTTGATTGCATGAAAATCGAAAATGAAAAACTTATTGCTACATGCAACTCTTCTTCATTAAAGTATCTAGAAGCATATGATCAATTGACATCTCTTGAGCTCAAACTTGTTGAATTTGATCTTTTGGAGAACAAAGTTAAAGATCTTACCCTTCTTGTTGAAAACTTTACTAAGGGTAAGAAAAATCTTGATCAAATTCTTTGTGTGCAACGTGCTTCAAATGATAAACATGGTCTTGGTTATAATGCTAATCACATTGATCATGCTAGCTCTTCTAAGTTGCCTAAGAATCACTTTGTGCATGCTAGTACCTCACATAGGCAAATTAGATATCATGAGCATGTTCACAATTCTTCTAAGCCACACATTTGTTGCACATATTGTGGAAAACATGGTCATACTAATGCTAGATGCCATGTTAAGAAGAAGATTGAAAAAGGGGTTAAAACTATTTGGAAAGTTAAACGTATTTCAACTAACCCCCATGGACCCAAACAAAAGTGGGTACCAAAAGCTACTCTTCCCTTGATCTTATAGGCTCTTATAAGTTAGATGTATGCCACAAAGCTTAAATGGACTTGATTCTAAGAGAAGTGGCATTGGGGAGAAGTAAAAGGAGATGTGCTAAAGGAAGAAATTCAAAAGCACTCCTTAACACTTGGATTCTCAAAGCTCAAATGTTAATCAATTGGAGAACCAAGTTGCTTAGATACAAAGAGCAAAGCATCAAGTGATGACAAGGGCCAAAATGTCAATCCATAATCTTCATCACTTGGTAAGAAAGCAAATGTATCAAAATCACCTTCTCTTAACACTTTAATTAATGTGTTTAAGTGTTTTTGATATATATATTTTTATATATGCTTGCTCTTATATGTTGCATCTCACATTCTTGAACGTTATATTCATATAGATAACCTTTAGCATGTTCATTATTGTACATGTTGAGTTTAGCTAAGGTATCTATGAGATGTAGCTTATGCAACTTGATTGATTCTTGTTTTATCATGTCATATTCATTTAAGAATCAATCTAGTTGTTTTGGTTTTTGATTTGCATGATCCTTATGCATATTTGTGTTACTTGAGAAATTGAGCTAATCATGAAGGACCTTTTGAAAAGGTACCATTTTTGCTCTCAAGAATTCCTTGTAGGTAACAAAGAGTTCTAAACTTCAAGAAGAAGATATGAACTACAAGGAATGGCACAAATGAGCTAAGACTCCAAGAAAAGAGTCAAATGCCAAGGATCACAAGATTGTAGAGGGTTCATCAAAAGAAAAGTCACCTATCAATGATGACTCTACAATTGTCATGAAAAGAAGAGGAGATTGCTTTCATCTCATCAATCAAGGATGAACAACAAAGAAAATGGAGCAATCACATGTCAACCTCTCAATGAGCTTCAAAAGATAATGATCACACAAAAGGCCTTTATGGACTTGTTGATAAAGAAGATCAACCAAAATGGTAAGAAGTCCAAGCTCAAAGAGCATTGAGGTACAAGGCTTAACTCATCTCATGTAGGTGATCATTGTTTTTGAGTGTTCAACTTATACCCCCCCTCCCCTCTATTATGTAGAGTTTTATGCTTTGGGGGAGTTTGTATATGCTATGCTCAGTTTTTACTTGATCTTCATTGCATATAGGGGTTGTGTTTATATTCAAGTCTATAGCATTAATCTTATGTGGTTGATCGTCTAGATGCTTGACTTAGGATGTAAACTGTAATTGTGGCATTGTTTATGCCATGGGTTGTGTCCATTTGTGTGTTTGGAAGTGGCATAACCTTAGAGGGAGTTTTTCAAATGTTTTCAACTCATACCTCCCTCATAATATGTGATGTATGCTCAGTTTGTCTTATTTTACATCTTCACATCACTTGTTGGCTTGCTTTTCATCTTTTAACTCTTATAGCCAACTTGTGTAAGTTATTTTGGAAGTTATATGTGTTATAAATGTTTATGTCTTCAATTGGTATCACATATACTCTACCTTAATAACTTTGAGATCATATTCTTCATTCTCTTATCCTTTGTGATCTCTTTATGGTTTTTGGTTAGTATTACTTTAAGAGTTGCTACACTCATTTAGCTAACCATTAACTTGTTAGAGGAATGTACTCCAAGTGTTATCTTACACTTCCTCCACTTCTTTTGGTTGTGATACATGTGCTTATCTTATGTATTCATGGTATCATTTCCACTTGTACTTTGTTAGATATATTTTCAAACGTGTTTTACAATTGGCTATATTTTCAATTGGTATCATGTTTTACAATTGGTCAATTTGTATCATACTTGGTTTTATCTCTAATAGCTAACATCGTATGTTTGATAAACGGGGAGATTGTTCTTTAAGGTTTATTCCCTATCTCCTTTGTTTTTTAGCATTAGGTTGATATTCTTTTTGAGCCATACATGGCCATCTTTTGGATTTATGTGTTATTATGGACTCCTTGTTATTTAGAAATCAACCAAGCTTATCCATAAGTAATCCTTCTTCATAATTATTTTTGGTCTTTAGGATTGATCTTTTGGTTCTTATTTTATCAATCTACAAGACCATCTAGTTGTCTCCATGGTTGTTAATTTTTTCTTATATGGGGAGGATTATTAAATTTCATCAAGCTTCTCCTAAATTAATCTTTACTTTTCGTTAAAAATGCTTTTCTTATTGGCGCTCTGATATCCCTTTTTGATTTTGACAAAAAGAGGGAGAATTTTTAGTGTTGCAAATATGCCAAGAGAAGTTATTTACAAAAGGAGAAAGCTTAGAACTTGCAAAATGGGAGAGATAAGGGATTCTTTAATATAGGGGGAGTAGAATTTTTTTTGAGAAAACTTCTACTTGTCTGAATCCTTATTATCCTTATCTTATGCATTCATTTGGTATCTTATTTTTGCACATTATTCCCATTTGCATCAATGTTTTGTCATCATCAAAAAGGGGGAGATTGTTAGCCCGAAGGGCAAAATATCCTATGTTGTTTTGATGATAACAAACCATTGTTAGTTCTAATGTTTGTGTGAGCTTGTTCTTTGTAATAGGATCCTTAGCACTCACATCGACATTGATGAAAATGGTAAGTTAGCTTCTTGTGTAAACTAAGGTATGTATATTACACACAAGAATGCTATAATATGGAAGGAAGGAGGCAAGAAGGTTGGTTGGGATATAGGACTCTTCAAAGAGTCCCTAATGTATATGGCATAAGAACTTAACATGCTAGTGCTTATGTTTCTCGTTCTATCTTGTTTCATCTTATAAGCACTTAGCTTTACGCTTAATTGTTCTTATATCCTTTTGCCATGCTTCCTTGTACTTAAATTTGTCCATATCCTATCTAAGTACATCAAAGTTTGTCATAATAAAAAAGGGGGAGATTGTTAGCCCTAAGGGCGATCAAACTCGGTTTTTTGATAATGGACAAACACTTGATGTTGTGTCTAATGTTTATATCTTTGTGATAGAATATCGGAACATATATTGGAAGCTCTAAGTACTTCAATCAAGCCATGATCAAGATTCAAAGTCATATCATTCAAGGCTCATCTATCAAGATTGAAGATTGAAGACTTAGGTTTGGTTAGTTTAGCTTTGTCGTCATTAGTCGTTATCTTATATAGCTCTAACCAAAGCTCTCATGAACATAAGCTCTACACTCTAGTCTTGCATGTTTTCATAAACACGTTTTCAAAAGGCTTAGTTTTCGAAAGGATTCTTAAATGTGTTCATATCTCAAAAGCCTTTGTTTTCAAAGTATAAGTCTTCTAAAATGGTTTTCCAAGTGTTCTTACTTGTTAGCTTTTGGGAAAAACTTTTAGACTTTTAAAGACTTCAAAAGATTTCAAAACGTGTGAAAAATCAGCTTGGAAGTTCGGTCAACCGAGCTCAAGCTCGGATCAACCGAAGAGAAACTGAGAGGTCTGAAAATTTGGTTCGGTCGACCTTAGGCATGGTCGGTCGACCGAAGTGGCTTGGACGGTCGACCGAAGTGGGCTTCGGCTCAACCGAGGTTGACTTCGGTCATCCGAGGTGGTCGTTCGGTCAACCGAACTCTGTTTTAAACTAGCCGTTTTTTTTACCGTTAGAGAGTCGTTTTTCAGCCAAATTTGAAATGTATAAATACTCTAAAGCTGAGAATGATTCTTATGGCTTGCATATCAAATATTCATTGATTTCTCATCAAGTCAAAACACTCTCAAAGTAAATGCTCTTCATTTCCATGATTTAAATCATTCAAGAGCAATCTTTCAAAAGCAAGACAAAGAGTGGACTTTCATATGTTCAAAAGAGCTTAAACATTCTTGTACTTCAAAGGTATATATTTTCACTTAGAAGAGTGATTTATCTTGTTCTTTAAACATTCAATTCCCTCTCTAAGTGATTGGGTAATTCTTGTAAAAGTCCTACTTTGTGTGGGCAATTTGTAAAGACCTACTTTGTGTGGGCAAGCTCTTAGTGAGTTTTTCATTGTGTGGTTGTGTTGTAAAACTCTTAGTGAGTTAGCCACATTTGTAAACATTCTTCTACGTGAAGTTGTTTGAAATCCTTGGGTGCGGCTCAAGGTAGTGGATGTAGATTCTAAGTGAATCGAACCACTCTAAATCCTTTGTCTTGTTGATTGGGTTTTGCATTGCTTTTATTCTTCTTGCTCAAACTTCCAATAGCTTTGCAAAGAATCAAAAAAAGTTTACAAGATTAGTTAAAACCCAATTCACCCCTCCCTCTTGTGTTTTACAGATATAATCCTAAATTTAACACTCACATTGCAAGTTGTCTGGGGCATGCTCTCTCACTTTCATTAATTTGTTCAAAACTCCATAAAAGATGTAGATAATGAAGAAAAAAGAAACCCTAAGAGAAGAGAATTGGGGAAATTTTTCTGCCTTTTCAATTAATGAACAAGAAGATAATTACAAGGCTTATATACATTTTACATCAACGCTTAACCGCCTCTCTAAGTGGCCAGCTCAGCAACTAGACTAACTAGCTAGCTCAACTAATATCTAATTGATTATAACAACTTTAACTGACTAGAAATAGCTCCATCTTGTACTGCTTCCAGTTTTGCTTTCTGCTTCCTTTTAGCATCATCTCCTTTGACCAATCCAGCTTGACTTTGGGTATTCTGGACTCCTTGCAACACCCTCCCACAAGCTGGAGTTCCATACAAGTTAAATAGTCCTAAGAGCTTCAGCAGAAAATGAAATCTAGGCCCTGTTAGTGCCTTTGTAAAGATGTCTGCTAACTGGTTGTGTGTAGTTACTGGTAATGGCTTAATGATTCCTGCCATGAATCTTTCCCTTACTACATGGCAATCAATCTCTAGGTGTTTTGTTCTTTCATGAAAAATAGGGTTTTTCAAAGCAATATATATAGCACTAATGCTATCACAATACATAGGCACAACTTTCTCTTGTTTAATCCCCAAATCACCTAGCAGATTGACCAGCCATTAGACCTCACAGGTGGTCATAGCCATTGCCCTATATACAGCTTCTGCTGAACTTCTTGAAACAGTGTGTTATTTCTTGGATTTCCAAGAAATCAAAGCTTCCCCAAGAAATACACAATATCCTGTCACTGATCTTCTTGTTTCAGTACACCCTGCCCAGTCACTATCAGTGAAGGCCTTTAGCTCTAAAGAATTCTTTGATGGGAAAAATAAACCTTGTCCTGGTCCAGCCTTTAAGTACCTTAGAACTATGTGAGCAGCTTTCATGTGTAAATGAGTTGGATTATCTAAGAACTGACTTAACTGTTGTATAGCACAAGAAATATCAGGTCTTGTCACAGTCAAATACAACAGTTTGCCAATTAAACTCCTATAAGATGCCTTGTCTGTCCAAGGTTCTGAATCCAAGTGAGTGTATTTAGCCACAAAATCCATTGGTGTAGTCATGAAGCACAATCCAAGTATCCTTCACCTTTTAACACATCTAAGGCATATTTCCTTTGAGTTAAGACAATTCCATCATTATTCCTGGCTACTTCAATACCTAAAAAGTATCTTAAGATTCCTAAATCTTTAATCTTGAACTCCTTATACAAATAATCTTTCACAATGGTAATTTCATCAATGACATTGCTCACTAAAATAATGTCTTCTACATATACTAATAAAGCAATGAAGTTACTTTCCTTGCTGTGTTTCAAGAACAAGCTGTAGTCATACCAAGATTGCCTGAATCCCAATTTCACCAAAGAACTTGTCAAAGTTGCATTCCATTCCCTGCTAGCTTGTTTCAATCCATACAAAGATTTCTGCAACTTGCACACCATTTGCTTCCCTTCCACTTTAGGTACTTTATATCCCAAATGAGGTAACATGTAGATTTCTTCATGAAGTGTACCATGAAGAAATGCAGTATTCACATCTAACTGGTGAATGTGCCAGTTCTTAGCTGATGCTAATGCAATCAATGATCTGACTGTTGTCATTTTTGCTATATGTGCAAAAGTGTTGATATAGTCTATTCCTGCTTGTTGAGTAAATCCTTTTACCACCATCCTTGCCTTAGGTCTTTCAACTGAGCCATCAGGAAGGTATTTGATTTTATAGACCCATTTGTTGTCAATAGGATTTTTTACCTTTAGGCAACTCACAAACAGTCCAGGTTTGGTTATCCTCAAGAGCTTTAATCTCTGCAGCCATTGCCTCCCTCCAAACCTGAGACTGAACTGCTTCTGCAAAGCACTTAGGTTCCTGCACTAAATCCAAAGCTGAAACAAAGGATTTGTAGTTCTGATATAAATGATCATAAGAGAGCACTTGATTAAGTGAATGAGTGGAGGTTTGGATAGTAGGACAATGAAAATCTGCTAAATGAATGGGAACATGTCTATCTCTCACTGATCTTCTAGGAGGAACAACAGTATCATTTATATCATTTGAAGACTGAATATGTGGAAAATTGGTTATAGAAGAAGGAGATAAAGAAGAATGTGAACTGCATGGTGTAGAAGTAAGGGACTGAGGAGTAAAATGGTTGCTGAAATCAACAGAAGTAGTGGAATCTGGATACATGTAATCTAGATCAATGTAAGAATCAAAAGAAGAATCAAGTTTATCATTAGAATGAAGAGATGATGGACAGAAAGATTGATTAGAAGAAGCAAAAGGAAATATGTACTCAATGAAAAGTACATTTCTGGAGATGAAAAGCTCAAGATGCTCACTATCATGAAGAATATATCCCTTAGTAGTCTTAGAATGTCCAAGATAGACACATTGTTTGCCTCTTGGATCAAATTTGCCCCTCCCATTTTCCAAAGTACATGCATAAGCTAGACACCCAAAGACTTTAAGATTGGAGTAAGTAGGAGATGTTTTGTAAAGCATTTCATGATGTGTTTTCATAGATAAAACAGAGGTTGGAGTGACATTGATGATATGAGCAGCATGAGACACACAATAACCCCAATAAGGTAAAGGAATATTAGATTGAAGTTTAAGTGATCTAGCCACATTAAGAATATGCTGATGCTTTCTTTCTACCAAGCCATTTTGTTGAGGTGTGTATATACAACTGGTTTGATGCACAACACCTTTACTAGAGTAGAATTGAGGCATATAGAATTCTGGTTCATTATCTGTTCTGACACATTTAATGGAAACAGAAAATTGTGTTTTTATAAAAGTGAAGAAAGCTTGGAGAGTACTTCTAGCATCAGATTTAGCTTTCAATAGAAATGTCCATGTATATCTAGAAAAGTCATCCACAATAGTCAAGAAATATCTTTGATTATAGATGGTACTTTCTTTGAAAGGCCACCATATATCTACGTGGATGAGGTCAAAAATAGCAACAGAAGTAGAAGAGCTGAGGGGAAAAGATAATTTGTGTTGTTTAGCCAAGGGACAAACAGTGCAATATGCATTCTTATTGTTGGAATTACAAAGAGCAATATGCTTATGCATTTTAACCTATCTGCTCCTAAATGGCCTAGTCTGTAATACCAGATATTAGCCATTATTTCAGTGTCTTTAATGGGAAGCAAAACATTACAAGAAAGAGAAAAATCTAAATTGGTAGTAGTAGCATGAATATCAGCAGATTTGTGTCCAGGTTGAACAGACTTGGGTGCTGGATGAAACAGATATAGGCCATTCCATCTTTTAGCTGTCCCAATGATTGTCTGTGTATTCAAATCCTGTATGACAGAAAATTGAGCACATGAAAGAACAAAGCATGAATTCTGAGCAGTGAGTTTGGACATAGATATGAGATTAAAGCTGAAACTAGGAACAAAAAGAACATCCCTAATGATGAGGTTTTGATTAAGTTGTATGGTTCCTTTTTTAGACACAGGTATAGCATGTTTATTTGGAAGGTGGACAAACACATGCTCAACAGGAAAGGTTTCAATTAAGAAGTGTTCAGTGCACACTATATGATCAGAAGCACCAGAATCCAATATCCAAAGTTGCATATAAGGGTTTAGAGTATTAGGAATACCTGCAGTACCTACAGGAGCATCAAAGTTGGCCTGCAAAACAGTGGTTTGATTAACAGAAGACTGTTGGTTTCCCTCACTTGCATTTTGCATTGCTGAATTCCCAGTTCCTGTGATTTGCATAGATTTGATCAGGTCAATGATCTGCTGAGTTTGTGATAAACTGAGATTATCATGAGGTGCATGAACATTGCCATTATGAGAATATCCATGTTGGAAACCAGCTCCTTGTGATGTTGCTACCATTGATCCATCATGAGGTATACCTCCAGATTGACTGTATGCTGCATTAATTGGCTTGAAAGAACCTTGTACACCAACATTTCCAGGAGGTCCTGTACCAAGCATGCCATTGTTGTAATTGAGAAAATTTCCTGGTTTTTTGATAGGATACCCATGTTTTTTATAGCATCTATCAATGGTATGTCCCTTCATTCCACAGAAAGAACATAAGAATTGCTTCTTCTGGTTATATCCTCCCCTTCCAAATCCTCTATCTATAGTGCTTATGTTATTAACATGCCCTCCATACATAGAATTTTGTGAGGCAAGTCCAGTAGAATTCTGTGCAGTGTTCCCTTGTGCAAAGAGAATATGAGGTATATCATGTTGTGTTGCATAAGTTGCCTGATTTTCATGTTGAATGGCTTTGTTGAAAGCCTCATTAATAGAAGGAAGAGGTTTCTGCTGCAAAATACTAGACCTAACTTCACCAAAGTTCTCATTAAGACCTTTTAGGAACCTAATGACATAATCTCTATCACAATATTATGTCTGCTTGACCTTTAAACCTTCACAAGTACATTGAGGTAAAGGACTTAGTTCTAGAAATTCATCCCAGAGTATTTTAAGTTGTGTATAAAATTGACTCACAGTGAGGTTCCCTTGCTTTAATGAATATATCTCCTCTTGCAAATTGGACAGTCTGTAGGCAGCTCCATCATGATACCTTTCTTCTAGATCAATCCAAATATTCAATGCAGTGTTGTGACATTGAACACTCTGACTGATGTTTGTCTCAAGAGTATTATGTAACCATGTCATTACAAGTGAATCTGCCTGCTCCCAAGCTCTATACAACTTTTCCCCAAATTTAGGAACAGGTATGTCAGGTTAACTTCTCTATAAAACAGACTTTATTCTTAGTTACCAAGGCTCTACGCATCTTCCTTCTCCAGGAATGATAGTTAGGCCCTAGCAGTGGCTGCTGAACAAGAATTTGTGAAGAACTTTCACTTGGATGAACAAAAAATGGATGAGTGATAGGCAGAATTTCAGTGACTAAGTTTCCAGAAGAATTATCCATTTGAATTACAGAATCAAAGTAGAAATCAGAAAATTCAGAAATCAATTCAAAAACAAGTCAGAATTCTGAAAGCAAACAAAACAATCAAGAACAAATATCACCCCAAATACTATGTAAGAGGTTGGATTTCAAGAAACAAAGTTGATTATCACCAATCGGACCTTCAGTATAACAAGAATCAATGAACAAATGGAATAAAAGAAAGAAATGCGGAAGAATTTGAGCTGATTGAAGCTCTGATACCATGAAGAAAAAAAAATCCAAAGAGAAGAGAATTGGGGAAATTTTTCTGCTTTTTCAGTTAATGAACAAGAAGATAATTACAAGGCTTATATACATTTTACATCAACGCTTAACCGCCTCTCTAAGTGGCCAGCTCAGCAACTAGACTAACTAACTAGCTCAACTAATATCTAATTGATTATAACAACTTTAACTGACTAGAAACAGCTCCATCTTGTACTGCTTCCAGTTTTGCTTTCTGCTTCCTTTTAGCATCATCTCCTTTGACCAATCCAGCTTGACTTTGGTTATTATGGACTCCTTGCAACAGATAAGAAAGCATAGCATGTAGTAAAGAGTGAACAAATACTACCTGCCATTGTTGAGATTTAAGTTAGATCAATCAAAGCATATACCTCCCTCATAATCAAGATGGAATCCAGAGCACTAAGAACTCCAACAAACTTTCCCTTGCAGGAAGCCAGAGAGGAACACAGTAATATTAGAAACATATATATGCCAAAAAGGTAAAAATGAAAAAGTGGAAAAAGAACGTTATAGATAGCATGTATAAACAGATCAATGGAATACAAGCATGCCATTGATTATACTTAGGAAAAGGGTGGGGGTGGCAAATACTACGTGAATGATGCATTTTTTATTGATCACGAAACCAAGATGGTGCAGGAATGCTGATGGAATTTTCTTACAAAAGTTTTGAAATTGTGCAGCAAGAAAGGGAGGAAGAAGAAGAGAATGTAGGGTTAGAGTTAGTTTTAATTTAAATAATGAAATGACAAATATGTCCTTCATTAAAAGTCAGGAGCAAATCACGTGCACAAAAGTTGCCAGAAACCACTACAAATGGGTGGTTAATACTATGTAGGTGGAACGTAAAATATTGAGGGATCCTTTATGCATCTAAAACATCACATGGATGATCGAAACTAAATGAAATAAGTTTATTGACTACTGGGGCCGATTTCACTTAATTATTTGATATATTTTTCTTTAAAAGGAAAAAATAAGAGAGAGAGAGAGAGAGAGAGAGAGAGAGAGAGAGAGAGAGAGAGAGAGAGAGAGAGACGGGACATTTCATAGGAATCATTCATATTGCATTTAAAAAAATAATTGTTGCTCTATATCTCTTAAATTTCATGATTATCTTTTCAATTATGATTATTGCTGAAAGACCATTGGTAAAAATATGTCAGATTCGTTCTAAGAAAAAAAAAACACACACAATACAATAGGTGTACGTGTGACAAAGAGTGCCTATTGTTGATGGGAGGAAGGAGTAACCATTAGTATAAGGTCGACAAAAAGGAATAATGTAATTGGTTCCAAGAAAAATAGGTGTAATTCAAACGGTCGATATTGCTTCTTTTATATTCATTATATTATTCATAATTTGAGTACCTTATCAAACTTTTATATTCTTTTAAAAGTAAAAACTTCATAAATAACTAAGAAATGAGAAATCATATGGTGCATTTGTGCACCATCACTCTTGACACAATCTCCATTGTAAATTTTCACTTTAAGTTCCACATCGTTTTTCACAAACAATTCATTTTTTTTAAATATTTGATAAAGAAATTTCCATGTATATAGCATATTTTTTATTTTGGAAGTTAACCATGACAAATTTACCCAAAAAGAAAGAATTAGCCATAACAAAGTTGATATATTTTTTTGTTTAAAGTTGTTAGTTTATGATTATTTGTTTAAATAAGAATTAATTTCAGTGCATAGCACGGGTTCTTTGGCTAGTATATATATATATATATATATATATATATATATATTCAACAAAAATATTATGATTTTATAAATCAATATAAAATAATACCTTTTTCTTTGACTGGTTTGAAATATATGCCCCTGAAAATTTCATTAATTTTCCTTTTAAAAATTTAAGTCGAATTACACACATACCACCAGAATAGGAATCCATAACAACATGACTTCCTATACAATCTACTCATCCCCCACTTCATGGTATTAAATTACAAATCTACGGGAAACCCTTAGAAGCATTCCCCTTTAAAAATCCAGGTAAAGATGAAAAAACTAACCCAAAAATATTATGCTTCAAAATAATTTTACAAATACACATCTAAATACTATAGGTAAGCAATTAAATAGAATTGAAAACTCTTCAAAACCAACCGCTAAAATCTATAATCCCTGACCAGGAAACCTCTAAATCCAAACATAAAAATTCCATTTTTAAACATTACCATATTTCATCTTCAAGTGTCCAAAAGATTAAACGCAACAAAACATAAGAATTTTCAAGATTTATAAAAGACCAGATTAGTAAAATAGAGTCTAGCCAAAACCAAGTTTCTTCTGAAACTGTAGCACCAGATATGCCATTATCAAATTTAAAAATTAATATTTTGCATAATGATTCTGATTTAGAAGAAGCCTTAAATCAATTTCAAGTCGCTGACAAATGGTCAAGATTTCCATAACCCAATGAGGCTATGGCCTGCCCACGACCGTGAGGTCGTGGGTTCGACACCGTCCCCCCTACGCGGGGCTAAATAATTTCCACCTCCTTCTTGTGAGGTCCACCTCCATCCTGTTAGGTCTAAAAAAAAAAAATTACTGACAAATGTCATAACCGTGATGTTAACAAATTAAATTGGGAAAAAAATTATGTTATTTCAACCCAACCATTACCAATGATTCCAGCCCCTGATATAGAAATTGCCAGACCTCTATCCCAATCCAGATTCAATGCTTCATTTGTATATGATTAGAACATAGATGGATTGTCCGAATACAACATCTTTAGTCTTTTACGACAAATGAATATGGCTGCAAATGCTTATAAAACCCAAATAGGAACTAAAGACCAAGCAATAGTTGAACTCCTCACAGCAGGATATCGCGTCAGTTAAAAGGATTGTGGGATTACTATCTTGTGTCCCAACAACGAGAAGAAATACTCCAAGCTATAAAAACTGATGAAGAAGGAAATCATATAGTTGATAATTATGATAACCCTATTTTTATTGCCGTATCAACTTTAATCCTAGCCATATCATTACACTTCATTGGAGACCCCTCGCACGTTAAAGATAAAAATGCATAATTACTATAAAATCTTAGGTGTAAAAAGCTTAGTGATTTACACCTTAAATTTGTCTCCCAATAGCTCAAGGGGGTCTCCAACTCAGAAAGGCCAGGCTACATAATTACTCTCTCCTTGCTGGATTAGCTGGGCAGTGTTTCTTCACCCATAAGGATAGCCTTTGGGCACAGTTCACTAGAAATAAACACGATGCTAGCCCTAATCTCCACATTCTTAAGAAACACTACTCCCCTTCACCTATTTGGAAGAGCATTTTAATTGGTTGGGACATTTGCAAAAACCATATTTTATGAAAAATTGGTTCGGGTAACAATGTTTCTTTCTGGTTTGATAACTGGACCAAACTTGGCCCGCTACGTAACTTAATGGTTGGCCCACTAAATCTGACTCCTCTTTAAGTATTAATAATATTTTAATTAATAGTTCTTTCTCACTTAATGGACTCTCATTTTCTCTTCCTCATAACATTATAAAAATCATCCATGCTATACCCATCCCTCTTTGTAACAACTTAAGTGATCAACCAACTTGGGATTTAACTTCAGATGGGCAATTCTTCGTCCTCTCCACCTATAGGTCTCTTAGCCAAGATCTTCAGCCTAACACTCTTCCTCAGGGGAGTTGGATTTGGAAGCTTAAAATTTTACCCAAAATCAAATTCTTTTTGTGGCTCTGTTTTAAAAATCGCATTCCCCATGCCTCTCTTCTTCACTCTCGTAAGAATATTGCAACTAATTTGTGTAGCCGTTGTAACCTTTATCCGGAAGATTCTGAACATGTCCTTTGTCGTTGTCATTTTGCTCGGCTTTATTGGAAGGATTTTTTAAAAAGTGCTAACTTAAATGTTTTATCCTTATTTAACTCTTCATGTCATTTTTCTACTTGGCTCAAGTCTAATTGCACAACCTACTCTTAGTTTTAATCATTACCTTCCTCGGGCCATTATCTTCTCTTTTGCTTGATGGGATTTATGGTTAAACAAGAACTCCACAGTTTTTCGTCACATATTTCGTCAGGCCAACTTCGTGGCTAATGCATTAGCTAAGCATGCTTGTTCCCTGCCTTGGATTGATTGCCATGTTTTCAAGAGCGTACCAGATTTTGCCCATCATCAATGGCAACAAGACAAGTTGGCGGAAAAATTTCCTAGAATTCGGATATTATCTCTAATTAATTATGTAGTAATTTTGTTGTTTCTCGTTCTTTTTGTGTTTTAATTTCCTTGTTGTATTTTGTCTTCCTCCTTGTTATGCACTCTTTCCTTTATTAATACATCTTTTATTACAAACAAAAAAAAACTCCACATAAATTCATGTAAATAACTGTGTTACCTTCTAAATATTAAAGAAATTCATGAACTAATCTTCTTTATTTCAATATATATATATATATATATATATATATTTCTTTTAAACTTGGAGAAAATAATCTTTACAATATGCCAACACAAGATATGTCTTTTATTTTTTTTTAGAAGGTAACTCTAACGGTGTTCATCAAAATTAACAGTATGTTAACAAGAAATACAGAAGATATATTTTCATTCTCTATAATTAATATTTTCCAAGAAAGCAGAAGTGGTTTTCGACTACTAATAGAAAGGGAATTTAGAGAAGCTCATAATTTTGGAGGTGTTAAAACAGCGTTTTTTTAGTTTCAACATTTTAAAATTGCAGTTTTTTCAATATCAGAATTCTGTCATTTTCTTTTTTTTTTTTTCCTTCTGAAAACATTGGAGGATGCTTTATGGATGGAACTAAAAATCAAAAGAATTGCTTTATCAATTAAGTTATTGTCTGGCACTTTGGTACGAGATCTTCGTAGTAAATGATAATAATGAACTTGAATTCAGATAAGTTTGAGAAATATAAAATTAAAGATGATTTTGTGATTGAATAGTGTTGTTTTGTAAAATTATGTTTCCACTTCCAGTAGGTTGCTCTATGATTAATGTTGGTTTATGTTCTCAAACTTGAACCGGCAACCAGCTGTTCAGGTGACATTTTCTAAATTAAAATTTTTAAAATTTCTCCTCTAAAATTACTTTTCAATAAGGAAAACGCTATATTCATTCCCCAAAATGCTAGAACTCTAAAAATTCGTTTTCCCCCAATGTTGGCCAAAAGGGGTGTTCATGGTCTTGCTCGATTTTACACATTTTTTAAATTAAATTAAAATATTCGATTTCAAATTTTTAAAACTAATCTAAAACATTTAAAATCTCTAACCGATGCATTCAGTTTGTATCAATATAGTTTGGTTTGATTTTTGGTTGCTTGTTTTTGTGAAATACAAAATATAAGATTATCATTCCCCAAAAGGGGAATGCTAGAACTCTAAAAATTCGTTTTCCCCCAATTTCGGCCAAAATAATGGTTTTTGTAGAAGTGTTCGATCTGGTTCGATTTTACATATTTTTTAAACAAAACCAAAATATTCGATTTTAAAAATTTAAAATCTCTAACCAATGCATTTAGTTTGTGTGAGTTTGGTTTGATTTGGTTACTCGTTTTGGTGAAATACAAAATAGTGATTATAAAGTTAAAAAAATAAATCTTTATATAATTACTTATCTGTTAAAAATATAAAGAAATGTATTTATTATTTTCACAAGTTAAACACAATATAATGTAACATAAATTCTTAATCTTGATTTTTGAATTTCAAACAAATTATTTTAAAATCATCATATACAAAACAAAAAAGAAAAAAAAAATACAAAATTACAACAGTAAAAAATAAAACAAAAACTTATGGTGAATCTAAAATCACATACCAACTCATGGTATAAATAAGAAGTTAAATTAATATGTTCTATTACAAAAGAGAGATTTTATATATATATATATATACACGTTTGATTTGAATTAAAAAAATTAAACTGAAATCAGTACAGTGCACCGCTAAAATTGAAAAATCAGTTTAGATTGGTTTAATTTGGTCAGTTCCATTTTTTTTTTTGAGTTTTGAATACTTCAATTTGTCAAACACAACTTTGTTGTTTTCTTTGCAGCATTTAAGTAACAAGTTTATCAGATAAGTAAAATAGTTCAAAATTACATTGTTCTATATTTGGCATTTACTTCATATTTTGTTTCCTAATAATAAAATTGGTAAAGGAGCTCGAAGAAAGCAAGCCATTTAAGGCCATGGAACAGAGGAAGGGATTTTGCTGAGAAAAAAGAGTAGATGTACAGAGAGGTAGTGGAAGGAGCAGTGGCAGCAGCCACCCGTAATCGTCACCGCCACCGCCACGGCCTAGATAGAGTTTGCCTCTTTTGCCTTTTGACCTAGTTTGATATACAAGTAAACTATATATATGATTTTTTTTTTTTTTGAATGAAATATGAACCAAGATTTTTTAGTCATGTAAAATAAGATATTGAGGTACATAGAGTTCGACTCATTTGATTTTTTTTTTTTTTTTGAAAAGAAAATAATATCTTTAATAGATATTAGGAACTACATGAGAGAGGTGGAATTCCAATGGATCCCCTCCCCTTTGAAATGAGGCATCAAGCCTTAAAAAAATTCTAGCTAACCAATGAGGCAGAACAATACAAGACTCGCAGTCATAGAAAAATCTAGAGAATAAATGTCATATAGTACAGAATTATATGACCGTATAACCAAACACTACGACCAAAAAAATAATAGTAAAATCAAGGTCACGCATAAACCAGAGTGCTCCCACAACTTCCAGAGTTCTTGTCTGCAAACTTTCAAAACACATAAAATTAGGAAGGGAGATCAACTAAAAACCGCATAGAGTAGTTGGCCAGCGACCACGCCAGATATGAACAGAATGTCCGCTCACGATCCTCCATTCGAAGCCATGTTGCAATAAAACTCTATCTTGAGAGATGCTTCTCCAAGCTTGAGACGTTCGCCCCCATTGATTGCTTTCATAAAAACTTAAATTAAAAACTAAATTAAAACATGAAATATAACATAGTACTACCATGATATTAATCATGAAGTATACATAGGACTTTATTATGAAAAGAAAAAAACTACTTGAAATGTGAGCCATACTGAGACGCACTAAAATTTAAATTGTCCAGGAGTTGCTAAGTCCCGAACAATTCCAGACCAGACAACTCATTGGTCTAGGCGGGGCCCCGACTTGCGACCTCCGCATCATTATCGTCGTCAAAATTAAACTTCCAAATTGAGGAATTTTCTTCCGGGTCCTTGTTTGCATCCACGATCAGCGTCACATCCTCAGCCAAAAATACCCAAGACAGCAAAGCCAAAGAAATTCCAAACAACACATAAGGTAGTTTATTATGGACTGGAACCATAGTATAGAAAACCTACCCCAACAATATGAACCAAAAGCATCCAAAATGGCTCTTTCGGGGATCTTCAGCCAGGCCCACCCGCATAACCTCATGGCACAACCACCTGGCCTGATGGCAGTCCGCCTGGGCCAAACATAGGTCTGCGATTCGGCCCACCCTACTTCTTCCATATGCAACCCGACCCACCCCAATCATCTTCTCTCCAACCCGATCCACCCAACCTTCCTGATTGCAACCCAGCCCACCTCACACATCCCCTCTCCAGCCCGATCCACCCCAATCCTCCTGACTGCAACCCAGCCCACCCCTAGCCTCCTGACCGCAAACCGCCACCCCATCAGTGCCCGCCGCCTCCTTCATCAGTGCAGTTTCAGACGCGCAGCCGGAGCCCAACACCCACAACCACACGGACTTCGGCGACCATAAAACATCAGTACCACCAAATCTCCACACCCTTATAAAAACCAACCATCCCCTAGCTATCCAACCCAACCCCAACAATTCCCCATACCTCTTTGTTGCAGAAACAAAATCATTATTTTTCGTCACCAGCGCCCCCAATTCCGGTATCCCTTCCTCCATTGAAGCAAAACTTGTCCGACTTCCCCTATCGCCATATCAATAGTTTGCCCTCATAACAGCAGCGTAGTGGAGGCTTAATTCCATATGAACGTTGTACGAATCTATATATCTCTGTTGAGTAATGACGACATCGAGAGATAAAGAATCTTGTCGATGATAGAGATCATCGCTTGATTCAGAGATGCGCCAAAGGCGGCATGAGAAACCCTAGTATTTTAGGTTCCGACATAGTCAGAGTAAGAAACATCACAGAAAGAGAAAAACCATTCTCTAAAATTTGGAATGACTCATTTGGTTTCTAAGTTGGTTCGATATATATATATATATATATATATATATATATATATATATATATATATATATATATATATATATATATATATATATATAGACGAAATCTAAAATACATTACGTAATTGAACTATACTCTATTTTATAACATAATATATTTTTATCTTTTCAGATGAAGAGAAATGTCATAAAAATTAAGTTTTTTAATTATGAAGGATATAGATTCACACTACTCTTTTTTTAAATGTTTTAATATCTATCGGGAAGGAAAATCTATCAATTATTATAAATGTAAAGATTTAAGAAGCGAGTACTCTCTACACATTGTAATTAATACATCAATATTAAACATATTGGGAATGTTCTCCATTGCTCGAACTTTTTTTAAGTTGCTGAAAAAAAAATACTTTTGGTAAAACAATTTGTCCTATTTTCAATGAGTTGTTCTCATTTGCTTGGAAAAAACCCGCTGAAAAATAAATTTTTTTTTACCAAAATGTAATCGATGAAGAAATAAGAAATAAGAAATGAGAATATATTTATATGATTAGTTTGTATTTAACATATCTTATATTATGAGTTTTTAGTCCAAAAAATAGTTTCAACATAAGTTTTTCTAAAAAAAGCACTCATGTATGTGTTTTTTCAAATTAACATTTTTGGGCTTATTATAACCTAGGCCTGTCAATTGGACTCAATTGGATCCAAAAATAAAAATTCATGCCCAGACAAACTAAAGAGAGTTTTGGGTCTTGATCTCTACTACATACCCATAGGTATCGCAATTTGGGTCAGAATTGGGCATGAGTCTGTGTTGGATCTAAGGCAGATCTGAGTTGGGTAAGTTTTTTTTTAAAAAACATCCTCTTCCAATTTTTTTTAACATAAACAACCAAAATAACCTAATTAGTCCTTTATGTTTTTTGAGTTTGCCGATAAGATCACTTTCGTTTAATTTTTACCTTTAAGGTCCTAAATGATTTTACGTTCTTCCATTAAAGGATTTCTGTCTATTCTCCATCAAGTCAATCATGTGCCTCACATGTGAGTTATCTTTTAAGGGTATTTTAGACATTTGAACATATTTTCCACTAGAAATACTTGAGTACTCAATTGTTAAAAATAATAATTTTCAAATTGCATGAACCGGAATATGGAACAATTGAGTATTGTTCAATTGAGTGATTGCAAGGGTTCAAGAGCTGAGATACAGATTGTGAAGATTTTGCTAAGTCGTTCTTGAAAATATATGATATGCGGCATGCCCGAAACGGGTAATAGAAGTTTGGGTTGTTAACAGTTGGTTAGGGTTATTGTCAGATTATTGAGCTTGATTGTAGAATTACTTGTTGCATGTCACAATACTGCTAATCATGTCATATTATTGTATGTTGGAAAGCTACGAGTTATGATGTGATAAGTAAAAGGTGCTCAGAGCACGATTTCTGATGTGTATGTGATCGATTTGATAAGTTATTGTTATGACATGTTTTGGTTAAGTTTTTATATGTTAAATTTAGTCAAATTTCAATGTTTTGGGTTGGAAATTTTTTGAAAGTGCAAAAAATGAGTTTTCCTCCACATATTAAGCGTGAAAAATGTCTTCACTGAATCTCGGTTGACCGGGATAAGATTCCAGTAGCCTGGATCAAACTACTAGGGCTGATTACGAACGACTGGCAATGGAATTCGGTCGAATTCGGTCGACCGTGCCTAAAACCCTCTCAACCGGAGCTATTGTGGTCGACTGGCCTGTCATGTCGGTCAACCGAATTTTTGGACAAAAGTTTCTTTCTTGATCTCGGAAGACCTTCAGTCGACCGAGGCCTTCAGTCCATCATCCGAGATTTATTTTTGCACTTATATTATTCTGATTTCTGTCTTGTTCAAGTGGTTATGGTTTTGAACTCTTGTGTTATGTTTTCAAGTGTATATAAGTTATGTCAGGCCAAGCTATGTATATTTCGCGAGTTTTTGGGAAACATGGAATGTTTTTTGTGTCTCTATGAATCTTCATCCCAAGGACGATAGATCCTTATTGGGCTAGTGTGGCTCATCCTTTATTTTTTCTATGTTTTGTATATGTGAATGTAGATGATGATGGTGAGCAGGCATGATATGAGGATTACGATGAGTAGTTCCTAATTGAATGAAAAACAGTTCTGTAATAGCTACCAACTTTATTTAGTAAGGACAATATTATTATTAAGTTGGAATTTCAAACAAGTATTGATGTTATAAAAATGTTAAGTTATTCCGTTGTATTTATGGTTTGGAAGTTCATTTATTGTTAAGGGTTCTTTGTCTCATTGGTAGATGAGACACTGTCAGTTCACCCTCTGGTTATGGGATGTGACACATTAGTAGCTGGGGTGCTGACATGTCATCACTCGGTTACGGGGTGTGACAGACACTAATGGACCTATAACCTAAATGGAGAATGAATATATCCAATTTACTAAAAAAATATTTTGTGACCCCGGTGATCTGGGCTCAGTGGAGTAGGAGTCTGGAATGGATATGTTTTTGATGTTGAACACGATGAAGGAGTTACTTTAATTTTTCATGCGCGAAGGAGATGAAACGGATGTTAGGATATTTGCTCACCTTGCATGGTCTATATGGAAATCGCGGTGTAAATATGTTTTTGAAGTTCGAAGGGATCCTCCTTCAATCATTTACACATATGCCGTTGCCGATGTTGAAGAGCTTGTGTTGAAATATGAAGTCCCACATCGAATGTCTAAAGAAGATCCAAATAACTTATAAGCTATGAGCTAACACCTCTCCTTACCAATTGATTTTGAGAGAATATAGAGTAACATTAGCTAATTTTCACATGATATCAGAGCGGGTCCTTAGGCGGGATGATAGGCTCATAATGCCCAAGTGGGCTCTAATGGTCACCGTACGACCCAAGAAGGGCGGCGAGCTTTAAATTGACTCTCACCTCGATGTGAGGGGGAGTGTTGAAATATGAAATTCCACATCGAGTGTCTAAGGAAGATTCAAATAACATATAAGATTATGGGTTAACACCTCTCCTTGTCAATTGATTTTGAGAGGATATGGAGGCCCACGAGCTAATTTTTTGCAGTTTGCCTCCTTGATCTCGAGCAAATTATACCACCAAGAGATGCCCCCTTTCCGGAGCTATGGATTCCGCCCCTAGTGGGCTGCTATAAGGTCAATTTTGATGCTTCTTGGAACAATGGAGCAGCTGCGTTTGGATGGATTATTCGTGATTCCTCGGGCGTGACTTCACTGGCATCTGGTGGAAGGTTGAGCAAATGCACAGGACCTGCTCATGCTGAGCTGCTCGCGGCTTTTGGAAGGTTTGGAAGCTGTTGCTCTTTTTGGTTTGCAAACTTTTGCACTTGAAGGTGACAGTTTGGAAGTAATAGTAAGGCTGGGCTGCCCAGATTTCGATTACTCTCCCCTTGGCGCGATTTTTGAGTTCACTAAATTATCTATTTGCAATTTTGATTTGGGTTCAATTATTTTTTGGTAAACGCTCGAACAATAATGTTGCTCATAGTTTAGCTAGTTTGGGTCATAGCTACTCCTCCATGCTTTGGGATCGCTATTTTCATGTCTCTGTTACGTCTGTGATCTCTAATGATCGCCTTTTGATCTCTTAATATAAGCACCCATATGGGTTTAGAAAAAAAAAAGTGTGAAACCCGTAATTTTTTATTATCTAATTTCTGACGTGTAATTAATTTTTTGCGATTAATTTTGCAGGCGTAATATTTTTCGTATTAATATGTGACTACATGTCCAATCAATTTTATAGCATGTTACATGTTTTAGTTCGTGAACTTTTATTTAGAGGCATTTCGCACGAGTAATATAATTAAGGGTACATTTAAGAAACAATAATAATAATGTAATAAGGGCATCGGTTGAGGGGAATTAAATCTAATAAATAGAATAGTAATTGCAGGCATTTCAAGGGGTTGGGAGTTAAGGAATATATAAATATATAATAGTAATGGCCCCAGCCATTTTATTATTAATGGGTAATCTTTTATTCATCAAAAAAAAAAAAATATAAATATAGCAGCCTTTAAGTTGCATTATATAAAAGGTATAAGAAGGGAGGGGGTTATAAAGGTATAGTATATATATAAGATCGGGCGGAGGGAATCACAAAAACAAAACAAAGAAATAAAAATAAAAGAAACAGTTTGGTGGGTTTTTTTTTCCTTGGGAGTTGTGCACTTGTGCTAGTGAAACAATATAAGGAGGGGGGGTGGGGGGGCGCTGCCAATATGGGAGCCGCAAGGCAGAAAACAAACAGTGAGATTATTCTGTGAGTTGAGTGATTTTTGGGCAGACTTTGAAAGATCACTGAGGGATCGTTATTCGTCCATTTTTTACCCACAATATACCGAATCGAAGATAATTTTATTAGCTTCGAGTGAGCGCAGATGGAACGTCATTTCGAATTTCGAGCAGAAAGTTATAGCACCGAGAGTAAGACTGGACAGTGCAGATTTTAGGATTTTCTATTATCGCGCTGAGGTAAGGAATTGAACCCCTTCTTGTTTTTAATATAACCAAATGTTAATATGTATTTGTTGATTGAACTAGTGATTTGATTGGAATTTCGAAACGTTTACTTTTATATAGAAAAAGAGGAATCAAGTATGATATTTTTGACGATTTGATATATGCATAACAAGATTAAATTTCTGCTATTGGTTTGTAGGTAAAATGGAATTAATTATATGTTTTTTTTTTCAGTTCTAGAGCATGCATAATGCCCATATTATATAAAGTATAATCTTTCTATTATTTTAAAAAGTAAAGTATGTTCTATGGCTTAATTAAGTAATCATCGCCCGCGACCGAAGCCGAAAGTTCGAAGTATACCCCCGGTTGAAGGACTCGATGAGTCAAATCCCCGCGACCAAAGCGAATGTTCGAAGTATACCCCGGTTGAAGGACTCGATGAGTCAAATTCGATGTGTTACTTAAAAGAGCCAAAGAAAATAAATATTATTTTGAAAAGTTAAATGTTAAAGAAATTGTGGTCGGTTAAAGGACTCTTGGGAGTCAATGTTTTCCCCTAATCGACTAAAGTACCGTTTTACGGTAAAGGACTCTTTCAAGTCAAGAATTCTCCTAACGAATATATATATGTTTTCAAACTGCTTGATTCCGAGAGGAGTTTAAATTCTTACTGAGTTGGAAGCTCACTCCTTTTCATGTTGTTTTTTTTCAGGTGAAGTTAGCAATAGTGTTAATGTTGTATGAGATTGAGAGATGTGCCTTTGATGATGATGTTATGTGCTTTAAGGATTTGAGTTTTATTATTAAAAGGTTATTCTTAATGTTCATTAGAAGTTAATTTCCGCTGTAATGTATAATGTTATCTCTTGTAAAGATTATTTTCTTTTGGAGTTATAGATGATGAAGTTTTAAGTTCATATATTTATTTTAAGCTTGAGGTTAAGAAGTAGGAGACCTTGTGTCAGTAGTATGGGCTATTGACACGGTCGGTCTCGCCTCTCGGATACGGGGCTTGTCAAAAAGTCCGTGTTGAAACGTGATTTTTTCACGTATAATGTTGGGGTTTTGCTCCCCCCCCCCCAATTATTCTTTGTTAAATGCTCGAACAATAATGTTGCTCATAGTTTAGCTAGTTTGGGTCATAGCTACTCCTCTATGCTTTGGGATCGCTATTTTCATGTCTCTGTTACGTCTGTGATCTCTAATGATCGCCTTTTGATCTCTTAATATAAGCATTAGAAAAAAAAAGTCCGTATTGAAACGTGATTTTTTCACGTATAATGTTGGGGGTTTTGCTCTTCCCCCCCCCCCCCACCCCACCCTCTCTCTCTCTCTCTCTCTCTCTCTCTCTCTCTCTCTCTATTGGTATAACTCTCTTCGAGAGCCTTATCCAACACTTCTCTCTATCTAACATTGTTTTTGTCCGTAGATTTTCTAATATGTATATGCTAAGTTACTTTTTCTGATTTCTATAGTGTGGAATGTAAGAAATATGACAGCTTGATAATGAGATAGTGAGAATGAATAATTTCCTCTTCTTTCCTCTTCTTTTTTTTTTTTTTTTAATATATCATAAATAAAAAAATGCATGTAAAACTGTAAGACATTTTGTGACCAATAAAGACTACTAATTTGGTCAGCTGAAAATGATACTCCCTCCACCCAAAATTGAATTTCCTATTTTTTATAAATGAATGTCCCACTTTTTATACATAATAGAAAATGAGTTATTCAATTTTGAAAGGTAGAGTATTACATTTTTACTTGAAGAGGTCTTCCCCTTTCGTAGCATAAGTTACATTCAAAACCATAAATAAGAGAAAGGCTAAACAACTATTTAGCCTTCATTCCACAAGAGCCATCCATCCTTCTCTCCTCAAATTTTTTTTTGTTCTCTCTCTTTGAATATTCTTCATAGAAACAACCTATTTTGAACCTCAATTGAAAAGTCATAGAAGTCTCCTTCCTTCCTCACACTGCTCCCAGCAAATTTGCCCTCTTGAGAAAACACGGAATGGAAAAGATGGCTAAGATCGTTACCTTTTTCATGATATCTCTACTTATTTTCTCGAGGATGTCACATCAAACTGTTGCTCGTAACGTGGTCACATTCAACCTTGCACCCATAGGAACTCTACCTATGGTAATCTTTTCCTCTATAACTTCATATTCTTTTGCAGTATGGTCTATTCTAACATTTTTTACGATTTTTTGTTCTTTTTGTAATATTTCTATTATAATACTTCATTTGTCCCAAATTATCTATTCATTTTGACAAATGTTGGGGTATTAAGATTTCGATAATTTTGATGGCAAAATATAAGTAAAAGTCTAAAATACCCCTCAGTAATTTTATTAATCTTATTTAAAATTTATGTATTTCTCTCTCATTCCTCTCACACAACATCTAACCACCTCTTGAATATGTGTTAAAAAGTGATAATTTTAATTAACTAAGAGTATTCAGTGAGGAGTTGGAAGAAGGGTAAAATTGAAAACATTATCATTAATACATATTTTATTTAGAAAGTGGACAATTAATTTGAGATAAACAAAAAAGGAAATGCAAACAGTTAATTTGATACGGGAAGTAGTATATATAAAGTATTATAATACTTCCTCCGATCCAAAATATAATTTTTTTAAAAAGTTGTTTTTGATGCAAAATATAAGTCTTTTTGCAAGAATTGTGCATTTATTGGCTATTTATCCTTACATTATTTATTTCCTATATTCATTTTGGTCAAAATGTGTAGTCCCAATGCAACTCTCTATTCATTTCTTTGTTCTTTAGAGTATTAATTAGGGGTACTTTAGTCATTCTAATTAGTATCTTAATTTGAGTAAAAACACCTATAAATACTTATATTTTGAATAAGAGGGAGTATGAAAATTCCAGGAGATTGATAGAGAATCTATAATGTTTTCTTTCCTTTTCGAGTATAGTTCGTTTTGTTTGAAGTTGATGATAGTATATACACTAAAAAAAAGACATTTAGTAACGAAAATTTTCGTTAGGAAAGGTCAAAAAATTCGTTACAAAAAACCTTCGTCACCAAGTTCGTCCTGAGAGCCCCGTCGCTAAGGTCTTACCTAACGAATCACCATTTTCATTACTAAAGGTATTAGTGACGAAATAGTTTCGTTAGGAAAGGTGAGAATTCGTGACGAAATATTTGTTACTAAAAGTATCAAAGTTCGTTACTAAAAGTTTTACAAAAAATTTAAAATTTAAAGCCATGGAGCCGAGCAGAGGCGGAGCCGGTTCCGAGCCGTGCCGAGCACCCCTACAATAATGTTGAATAAAGTCTCCACATTTTCATAGAAGTGGGAATCGAACTCAAGACCTCCAACTTGTATGTCATGCACTTGCCCACTGAGCTACGTTGGTCATTTGTTACTCATTGTTCCTATTATATTTATTATAATGAAGTTTTGTATTTTGAACCTTTAGTTATTTTAATTTCTCTTTGTGTTGTGATTTTTTTTTAATGAATTAAATTTAAATTAATACATTTTCGTCAATGTATTTGTGTATTAAGTTGATATAAAAAATAAGAATAAAATTATTCTAGTTGCATATATATTATTTTTTAGTAATACTTTTACTATAAAGACTAAACAAATATAAAAATTAAAATTATATTCTAAATTATATCATACTTATATATGTATATTCTTTTAAAAAAAAAAATTATTTTAAGACGAAACTTTTCGTGACAAATTTTTGTTTCGTTCCGAAAGGTTGTTTGTCGCGAAAAGTTATACCTATCGTGACGAAAATGTGTTTTCGTTACGAAAGGTAGATCTTTCGTAACGAAACTACTACTTTTAGTGACAAATATTTTTTTCGTTACGAAATGTTAATTTTTCGTAACGATTTCGAATTTCGTTACGAAAAGTAGACATTTCGTAACGAAAAGTTCGTCCTAACAGGTAGTTTTTATGTTCACTTTTTATAAGTTTTTGATGTTTTGTAGAAAGAAAACGTGATTACCGATGCCAAGCTAAATAACAACGACCTATGTAGACAGTTTCCAGACGACTGTTCGAGAATTGGAGGTCCAAATAAGACACCTTGATTACATCTTCACACTGAAGGAAACACACCCTTGAAAATGGACTATTTTGTCCCTTTTTCAAGCCATTACACATTTCTATGACCATTTCAGTTAATACAGTTTTTTTTGTGAATAATCTTTTTTTTTTGTTTGTTGCTGAATGTATATAATCTTATTATATCATGAATAAAAAATTTCTTTTGATTATCATGTTTATATATTATGTATTCTTTTTGTTTATATGACATTTTGCATTAATATGTTAATACTTTTGGTTGAACTGAAGAAATATAGAATATATGATGGGATTGGACCAATCAATTAGACATGACCCAACAAGGCAAAGGTCTGACCCAAGGGAAACGAATTGAGCCCAAGACTGAACACGGAAATCATGGGCTTGGACTCAAGCCAGGCCCTGGGTCAAACTCCTTGCAAGGCTCAGGCGCTGCAAAGCCTTCACAAATGGACGGATGAGGCGCGTGTTGTCTACTCGGCTACGTCCAGCTCCATCGACGGCCCATAAAAATGCAGCGGCATTCCCGTGAATAAACCTAGGCGCTACTTCACCGACATCCGTATAAGGTATGACTCAAATCCATAAGGTGAGGGATTCTATAAGGAAAATTCTGATATGGACCGGGTCCATGTGGACCATGTGGTCCAGATTTGGCCACATCAATGCAAAATGAGGAGAGAGAAGGAAATGCAGTGATGTGGCCAAATCTGGACCGCATGGTCCAGTGGACCGGGTCCATATCAGAATTGTCCATTCTATAAATAGAGCTCTTCCCCACTTCATTTACCCCAAGTAATTTCTAGCTCTCAAATTATGTGCTAAGTTCTTGATACTCTTTGTACTCAGACATACTAAAGTATCAGAGCAGCGTTGAGGTTTTCTATCACCCTCTCTAACACTGCTCGCCTCGCAGGAACAGGTACAAAGCTTGAACTGAGACTCAACCAACTGATCCGAGCCTTAGCCATCTCCCGCAGGCTTGGCTAGTCCCCCTACAAGTTGGGTAGCTCGACTGGCCCTTTGACTCTAGCATGTGCTCCTCTTTTTATCCTTAGGTACAAGAACTTAGCCGCCCCTAGTAAAGAACAAATCATTTGGCGCCCACCGTGGTAGTGCATGAACAACCAAAAAAATTCCCAGAACTCTATTTCCAATGTCTGACAATACAAAACCCCGGGGCAAGATATGGAAATAACTACCCCTCACCTCGAGGTTCCTCCCAAAATAATGGGTCCAGGTAACTCGAGTACAAATGTCATCACCATTGCTTCAGATATAAATGGCCTTGCAAATGCTTACACAAGCATTTACACCAGGAATCTCAAACAACATCCAAATTCTCGGGGAGACGTCATCTCGCGGGTCCACAAATTCCTGTTGAGACCCTGTCTCTAGGTACGACAAAGCCCCAAAGGAACGATTTATTCTCCGAGCAGACAGTCCCGGTGAGACTCTTCGTTTCCCAGGCCATCAAAGACCCGCATAAACTCTTCTTTTCCCGGGAAAACAACATGTACATGAAGAACCAGACAGAGAAGAGTAGGGGGAGAACCTTGTGGAAGACTTCCCCAGGAAACAATACGTCGTTGTGCAAAAAAAGCAACATGATGACCTTTAACGATCTTAGTTGTGCAACATACAGGCCAACAACCTAGTTTTTTAACTTTAACACTATGCCATTGAACTTCACTCTACGAGATCCTCTGACCGAGCAGCTATAACCAGTCTCAGTCCTTGAAAAATATAACATCCTCCACTTAGAGGTATATGATGGTACAACAGACCCCACACGATCACCTTAATTCCTATCAAGTGGTCATGTATATTCTGAATGTTTCTGAGGTCCCTAAAAGGGCCCTGGCTCAAATGTTCGCTTCCATTCCCTACAAAATCCTGAACTCATTTGAACAACCGCAACAGCTTTTCCGTGAGCACTTTGTAGACCGTAAGACATATATCCACACATCATACCTCCTAATTTTCATATCAAAAGAGAATGAGAAAAAAGTCAAAGCCGTCAGTCTAGTGTGCAGAACATGAGCCAGTCTGAATTCATTCAGGCCTACATGTATGTCTTCGGAAACATGGGCTTAGCCAAGAAAATTCACGAGGATTTGCCAAGTGAAGTACATGAATTGCTCGGAATGGTAGCCGAATTCTCCAGGGTGAGGAGTTTGGAATAGTCAAGAAAGGAGAGTGGAAAACCAAGGAATAGTCTGGATCTTATAGCCCATACAAAAAGTTGTAACAACAAAGTGAATGAAACAGAGAGAGGCCTCGGGAAAGGTTGTTTCAATTAAAGGAAAGAAATGGCGTATCTTAAGGATGAAACACTCATCAAGGTGTCTCAGACACATCTAATGCATCAAGTAGAATCTTTTAGGAACCTTACTCTTGATCTGCATAAAATTGCAGCCTCACTTGATCATCATATTGGCCAATACGAATTGGCACAACATCATTGTCTTTCCCATAACAAGTGTGTGAAACGTTTTCTTGTCGCTCTTCTTCGTCCTTTTCTTTAGCTCGGCATGGGACTAGTGAAAGAATCTCACCATTTTTAGCCTCAAACTCCTTATCTTATGTAGGATCCTCTTCATCATCGAATTCTATTTCATCATCTTGAAAAGGTGCGGAGATAGTGGCTAGTTTCGGTTCAAGTTTCTCGGTTGGATAGTTCTGAAGGGATTCATAGGCAGAAACTTGTTCAAACACCCATGAATCGTCCCCGGAAGGATCCGCTCATACCAAAGGAATCGAAAAACAGACGAAAAAACTTACGATTTTCGGTTAATGGTTTATGAAAACTGATGTTGTGCTGTGACCACCAAAAGTCTTCCTTTACGAAATTTCTCTCTACCGGTATCCACGCGACGAAATAGTATATTATAGGGTTCTAGGGGCAGCACCCCTAGCGGGGTCCCAAGGGGCAGCGCCCCTGGCGGAGTCCAAGGGGCAGAGCCTAAATCGCCTAACATATATAATCAATTAACTGGTTTATACGATATAATCCATGTACATAAACAGTTTGTGCAGTAATTAATCAGATTAACTACAGGAAGCATACAATCACAGTTTATGCGTAATTAATCGAATTAATCAGATGTACGATAACAATTTATGCATAACTAATCGAATTAATACATATCTAATCATACAAATAAACATATTAATCAGATCAGCATATATCACATATATATCAGAATCACATAAACGTTTTTTTTCTTTCTGTTTCACAGATACACATACTAAATCGAGATTGATACGTGTTATGATGTGACTAACATTATCGAATTCGAATAATATGAACAAGGCTCTGAAACCACTGAAGGGATTCATAGGCAAAAACTCGTTCTAATATCCCATGAATCGTCCCCGGAAGGATCCACTCATACCATAGTAATTGAAAAACAGACGAAAGTACATACAATTTTCAGTTAATGGTTTCTGAAAACTGATGCTGTGCTGCAACCACTAAAAGCCTTCTCTTGCGGAAGTTCTCTCCACCAGTATCCACGCGACGAAAGGAGCAACGAGTGCTAGTTCTTCATTTTCTGAGCCTCGGGAATCTAGGGAGAAAAGAAGGGCAGAAATCTGATTTCGGATATTTATGTTTTGCGGCTCAAAAAGTGTGTGTAGGGTTTTACCCCAACTCCCACATCATCCCAACCTTTTCTGGTAGTGGGAGGTTTTATCGCAAAATAACTCCCACGTAATCTCTAATTCGAATAATAACATTTTATTATTCTCAGAAACATAAATGTCAGATACAATGAACCTAGACACATGCTAGTTTTATTGAATCTGGACATGAAACTCGTTAACTCGTCTATGCGTGTGACCCTGTAGGTTCATATCGCAATAGCAATGAAAACACACTTAGTAGTAGTATGTGCTCATAAATCACAAGTGGTCCCTAACAAGACATTGTGACTACCCAGAGTGAATGAATGTACGGTGGAACCTAATATCAATCCACTATTTAATCCCTTTGTCTCGCGATATCCAAATTAAGCATAATGCATGGTAGTTGTCACCCTTATAAAGCCTAATTGTATTTATGCTCGATCTCCAGGTTGACTATTTTAACAAATAGTATTTAATAACCACTTTATTAAATACATTTGAGCACAGCCATGCATTTAAATAGTCTTCTCTATTGAGGGGCCCGCAGATATCTCTCTCTAATAAGAGAGGGACAAATCGCTTACAATGCCTCTCACATTCAAGCCATGATAGCATACTACATCAGATCATCAGTCGTATTAATTACTCGATTAAAAGTAACGTTCGACTGAGTCAAAACGTAGCTCCATCCATGCTGGAAAAGATGGAGACATAAGGTCTAAGGATTCCAAATAGTATTGAGGAAGTAATACTTATGACTAAAGAACTATGAAGTATTACTTCTATTTCGGATCACGTCCGATACAATATATCTTAATATATTTTATCTATGAAATGATTTGTATCCATTACATATGATCAGTAAAACATAATCATCAATCTAACATCATACTAGTTTTATTTCACTGTGTAGAACATTACATAAACCTAGGGACAATTAGAATAGTAATTGCATAAGCTAATGAATTTTACTATCAAATCACATATTTGATGTTCAAAAGGAAAATTAACTATTTAAATGACATGTTCAAAATATAAAAAACGCACAACATATGGTAATGGTCATAGGGCACTACTAACAAGTTCTACCTCCTAGGTGTTGCACTCGGATTTTGTAAGCTCGGTTTCGGTTGTTTATTGCCCTTTTTAAGTTGAAGTAACCTTTCAAACCTATCTCCTACACGACCCAAGTCTTCTTTTATCATTTGTCTAAACTCCTATAGAAATGCATGCATTTGGGGATCTAGGACAATTGGTGGAGGAACCTCTTCGATTTCGTTTTTCTCTTGATTACGTGACATGATATAATATATTTTTCGGCTTTTTTTATTCATGCCCAGGAATTTTAATATGCCTACACATGCATGTTGAGAATGCAACTCGGTTATGATACCAAATGGCGTGAATATTCGCCAATAATGTGAACGAGACCCCTCTTTGATTAGGCAACATCTCCAGAAATTCGCCCAAGTATAGGTTTGGATGGGGACCTTCGACCTCTAATCAACCAATAAGAAGGATCATACGTCGTGACTAGCAACCTAGGTATAATCGAATTATGATGGGTGAAAACCTCGACCTCTAATCAACTTGTGATAAACAACCTCGGTATAAGGAAGACGCCACAAACGAAGGTGGATAATTCGTTTGATAAGTCAGTTTGAACGAATGAAGTTAGATAATTCCTTGATAAGTTCTGTTAAGTCCTTTCAAGAACTCAAGATGAAAGCAAAAGCTTACGTTATATATATATATATATATGAATTTTGTAAAATCAAAGGATGGAGAATGCACCTTTTATAGGGAGATTTTCAGCCTAAGTTTCTTAGTCCTAATTGAATTAAAATACAACATATTTTTCAAATCCAAGACAGTGTCTAATCCAACTTGAACTGAAATACGAAATAGTTTCCAAGTCCAAGACAAAAGCTAATCCTTTTTTTGAAATACGAAATAAAGAAACTACTAAAATTAACTACTTTAGTAAACTACCTAAAATAAAGAAACTAAACAAAATAGTAAATAATGGTCTCGAATGTTGCCGAAAATTTAGACCACGTTTAAACCCACGTTCTTCATTCCGCCAAGTCGGCCCATGTCCGCGTTCAATGAGGTACATGCATTATCCGGGGCAGTTTTGGACTCAAATTAGGAAACTAATAAACAAAATGTCCTAATTCCATAACACACGAAATAAAGCAATTAAACATAATATGAAATCATGGTCTATATCGTGGTTGGAAGTTTTCGCCCATGCTATCATCCATGTAAACCTTGTTAAGGGAAACCAATCTTGGTTTACCTTCATTTGTGAACATACTATTTTCGGTCGTAGGACATTAAACTCTCTAGACACTATTATTAAGCTCATCCTTGAACCCCTTAACTCGAACCCTCGTCACTAAAACAACTAAAATTTGAACTAGATATAGGGCCTTGATATTCACATCAGAGGCCCTCGACAATGAGGTACATGCATTATCCTGGGCAACTATAATCACCAGAACAAGCCCCGAGGAGTGGGTCTCCAGCCTCGTGATAACTTAGAAGCTAGACACCACCTAGGAGACACACATCAACTTCAATGACCTGAACAAGACCAGCACAACAAGACTATGTCCCTCGCGGGACAGACCAATCCACATTTGCGGTATCTGATAATTCAAGGATTTTCATCTTAGATGCATACAAGGGATACTACCAAATTCCGAAAACACCCGAGGACAAAGTGTATTAAAGTTTCTAACACACAAAGAGTGTAAAAGGAAATATTTTAACCAAAGCTAATCACACTTTATGTGATGGATGAATACAAATTTATAGCTTAAATTTTCTAAGCTCAAATGATAAGAATCACACTTGTTTAGCACATGAAAGTGTATTGAATGCTTGTTTGAAACTGTAGAACTTAATGACACTTAATAGCTTGGTTAACTACAAAATATTCAGCCTTTGGTTCTTTTAAAGAGTTCAAACTCGAAGTGCATTTAATGCTGCAATGGCTAGTATATGCCTTGTGATAAGACAGCTCGGTCGACCTACACGGCTGCTAGGTCGTCCGAGGTTCTTCCAGATAGATTTAACCAGTCTACTAGAAACATGCAGTCGACCTCAAAGAGAACTCGGTCGACCGGAGCAAGAGCTCGACCGTCCTACCATGAACATAGGTTGACCGTTCTAGTTAGTCGTTGGAGTTCAAGAACATTCAAAATTGACTAAGTACAATTTCACACTTCAGCTTCATCAGGTCATCCGGGCTTTGAGGCTTGATTGACCTAGGTGAAGGTCAAAAGTAGATTTTTCGTTAAGTCTCATTTCTAATGTTCTCTAACTCATGCCAAAATAGTTTGAGCTTATAGAAAACTTTTGCAAAACTTTTTAAACACATTTTGTCTTTTGATTATCGAAGGATCAAACCAACGGTTTTCAAATCAAAATGTATTTCATTTTAGAAACGTTTTAAGTGCATGCATGTCAAGTGTGAACCAAATCAACTGAGCCTAGATCATAGGGTTTACAAGACTTCAAAGCTTCTTAATATGTTGGCATATCTTGAATCATCATTGACTGTATATGTCATTGACTTGTGTATCAAGCTCGAAGACCTTAGAGCTTCTAATAGATTTATGACATTAACAAATAACGTTAGATCACCATCAAGTGTTTGTAAGTTATCAAAATAGAGAAACTAGCCTTTAGGTCTTACAATAATAGATCGGATTATCCCTTTGCTGAATATAGTAACCAAAATCTCGATAATGACTAATGTCATCAGTACTACTGGATGGATCATAACTATATGCATCATGATGTTTTGGATAGTCATCATAAAAACAACTAGTAGTTCACTCGAAGCTAGGTGGTACACCATATTATATATGTACATACCCATAAATATTAAAATATTCTGGTGAACTGTGACCAAGAAACCTTGACCCTAAGTCCAAATTTTGTAAATGTTGGTCGACACTGTTGTACCTTCTTGTAGAGCCATTGTGATATGAATCCATGTCCTGGACTGATCCCCTCAAATAATCAAGAAAATCACGTTCATTATGAATTCCAGGACGATGGCAATGATTGATATCTTGTGTAACTTAGTAATTTGGACCACCTTGAGCCGAGTTAACTCGTTCTGACTAGCTGAGTTTCGTTGATTCAGTCCGAGTTGGGTCGAGGTGGAAACGATTTGGCAATTGTTTGGAACAGTTGTGACGTTGTGTCGTATTTGTATCGGATGACACTGATCCAGTTATGATCGATCAGGTCAACTAAGAGTCGGCCGAGACATTGAAACATGGTCGGCGGCTGCGCGTGGATATGGACAAAGAATGAAGCAGCAAGAATGGAGATATGGAAGGATAGCTGCAGACATCCATTAGAGTTTTGAGGGCTATTTTGATAAAATTGTAACTTTTTTTTCACTTCTCTCTCTAAACTCCCAAATGAGAAAAAGTGATATTCCTTTCTTTCTTTATTTATTTTTTAAATCCCAAACAAGGTTGGAGGTAAATTGTCTCATTTTTTATTCTTTTCTCTTTTATCATAATTTTATAGTTCTCTTATTTTCTTTTCCCTATAAACTCCTAAACTAGCCTTAAACGTTAACATTCAATTTGTGATGGAAACAGTTGTGAGTGTTCAAAAAAAAAAAAAATTGAAACAAACCAATCCAAATTGGATTTTTCGTTTGAGTAGTGAATTGAATTGGTTTTGTTTAGGCTAAATTAAAATCAAACTTTTGGTTTGGTTTAAAAAAATTCTCAAACCAAACCGAAATTATTCATAATATGTATTAGGTATGTGTTACCTATTACTAGGGGTGTGCATTCGGTATTTGGTTCGGTTTTCGGAACAAAATTTCGGAATTCGGTTCGGTTTTTTAACGTTTTATGAAAACCAAACCGAACCGAACCAAAATTTTATAAAAATCGTATATCGAATACCGAAATTATTTCAGTATGGTTCGGTTCGGTTCGGTTTGTACCGAAATTTTATTTTTTCCTTGTGTAGTTCAACTTAATAAAAAATAGACAACGATAAAATTATAATGCATAATTAACATAAAAACAATAAATTAAAAATTAAGAATAAAAATACAACTTTACAACAATAACATAACTCATTAAGTCCCCAATCATTCGGGTATTGGTGGTAAGATTTGGCGATAAATGTACAAAGTGTATGCTCCCCGAATGTCACTGAAACAGATGGATTGAAGACAAATCAAACTAATAATAATAATAATAATAATAATAATAATAATAATAATAATAATTGTATTTTAGTTTAACCGAATAGTGAACACCCCTACCTATTAGGATATAATTATTTTTAAAAGAACAAGTTAAATGGCTCTTATAATAAAATAAACTTATTTCATAGTAATCTCTTTAATTGATCGATATTATATAAATGTCCAAATAAGTCACTTTTCTTCTTCCACTCATGTTTTTCTTTTCATACCTCATTACATGCGTATTCTCAGTAGCTAAATAATAATCAAAATGATTTATTTGTTTTTTCTAATTTATTTTATTTGTTTTACATTTATTTATATTGTTCGTGAATATTATTGTAATAAAAATAATTTTTACCTCATGAAATCAATGAAACTAAACCAAATCGATCCAAACTTATGTAAAATAAATGTAACAGTTTGAAGTTTTGAACGGTTTAAATTTGTTTCAAAATTTTCAAATCGAAAATATTGGCTTGATTTGAAAATTGTGTAAAGTTGCACTAAACCGAACCATGAACATCTAGAGGTAGGGGTGAGAAAATTCAATTTTTACCGAATTACCGACTGAATTAGGTAATTCGGATACATCCGAATTTGATTTGGTCGAAGATGGGATGAAATCGGTTGAGCTATTATTGAATTCGGTCGTACCGAATTCGAATTCATTTTTAATAATTTTATTATATAGTGAATATATAAAGCAAATAGACACTAAAAATTGTCATTCGTCGATTTTGCTATTAATTTTCCGTGTAAATATGGTTGATTCAAACGATGACGAAATTATTATTTATGAATTTATTGTTTGTTTTGATTTTGAATATGTCTTGGTGTTCAATTAGGTTTTCTTGTGAAATCGGTTAATCCGGAAAAAAATTGAATTCGAATTCGCCAATTAGGTAAATACGGATTCGGTAATTTCCAATTGGAATCTAAATTATGTCATTTTTTTGGTTCTAAAAAACTGAAAAAACCAAATTTAAATGACCGAATTGGCGTATTCGAATTCGGTGCTCAAAGAGAATATTATTCTAATAATTTCTCATGGGTGTCTTAATCATATGACCGTCCTTGTGTGGCTGACCCACATCTCACTAATTTGAATAGAGCGGAATCCACGTCTGCTGTGTGAGACTGTGAGTGATTGCGAAATCAGTTCTAGAAGGACAATAATAAAATTGAATTTTTTTTCTATATTGCTCATAATGACACTTGACAGGGCCAACTGAATATAAATACGTTTCTTCAACCTTTTTCCTTCCCGTCGGCTCATGTCTGCCTGAACAATTTAGTCCAACAATATCACAAGAAAATTCAGGGATCGCTGAATCTATCAAAGGTACTGTTAATTTTCACTGTTTACATTCACTTGATCACTAACTGTTTTTATTTTATTTTTATTTTTATTTCTAGGTTTTGTTTCTTCTTGTTTTTACTTCTGATCCCTGTGAAGAATTTGATAAGTTATCAATATCTCCTTTAAACTTCTGCGCTTCATTAGATTAGAATAAATTATAATGGGTTTGTTCCAAAATTTGAAAAGATTGATGTTGATTTTGAGATTAGATAGTTCGATTTCCCGTAGGTTGGTTTAGTTGGTTAGAAATTTTGGACAAGAAAAGAAAGAAATTGGGTTTCAATTTTCTTTATTTCCATGATTTAATATTCAGTAGATAAGGTTTTCTTCGTCAATTTATTGTTTTAAGATTGAAAATGGAGAGATTACATTTTGATCATTCTCTCAACCACCAGCCCCCAATAAAAAGGGGAAAATTACTTGCAAATTGTACTGTTCATTTCTTGAAATTTTGGATTGTGCAAACATAGTATTTTTGAAAAATATGAAAATATTTTGTTGGATTTAGATGATTTACTTCAGTAATTTTGTTCTTTACTTTTTTAGTACTATTTGATTTGAGGTTTATAGCTGATATGGGTGGCATTTGATGTTTTCAGTTGTGGGACTTACCTGAGGAAATATTGTAGTAATGGATGACGATGATGATGATTTGAAGGGCGATTTGATAACTGATCTTCCTCAAAGCATCCTAGAAACCATCTTAACAAAGGTTTCGATTAGGGATGCTGTAAGAACAAGTGTTTTGTCTACCAAATGGAGGTACAAATGGAATACTATCCCGAATCTCGAGTTTAATGATAAGTGTGTCATATCTTGTTATGACCGACCGATTTCCGAACATCTCCTTGTGACTTTCATAACCCATTGTCTTTTTCTTCATGATGGACCTATTCATAAGTTCGCCTTATCTACTTCGTTCTTGCAAAATTATCCTGTTATAGATCAATGGCTGCTTTTTTGTTTCAAGGAAAGGTATTAAGGAGTTAACTATCCAGTTAGGAGAAGGTGAATGGTTTAGGACACCTTCTTGTCTCTTTACTTGCTCAAAGTTGACTCATTTGGATCTGGTTCGGTGTGAATTGGACCCTCCGACATCTTTTAAGGGATTTTTGTTTCTGAAGTGTCTTAATCTTCAACAAGTTCTCATTCCTCCTGATGTTATTGAAAGCCTCATTTCAAGTTGCCCTCTTCTTGAGAGTTTGATGTTATCATACTTTGACGGGTTGGAACTTAAACTTAGAGCTCCAAATCTCAAGTATTTAAGCTTGGAAGGTGAATTTAAGGATATACATCTTGAGAATACCCCACTTTTGGTCGATGCATCTGTTGTTATGTACATGACTGATGATATAGCTGAACACTTCGAGAATAGCTCAAGTTGCAATTTTGACAAGTTTCTTGGTGGTATTCCTCATCTTGAAAGGCTTGTCGGACAAATATACTTCACGAAAGTAAGTATTCTGCCACTTTTAGTCCTTAAGAATTTTTTCAAGGATGAAACGTTTTCTTGTGTTCCCCTTCTTTTACGTATGTTGGACCGTACCTTTTTAATTTGTCTCATTTCTGGAAACGCCATATTTTTCCCTTTTTTCATAGTATCTCAGCATAGGCATCGAGAGAAACAGAACGTCAATTAGGTATAACCATCTCAAGTCTATTGAATTAAATCAAGTGAGTTTTGAAGACGACGATGAAGTACTTGTCCTTCTTGCCTTGATTGTCAGCTCTCCAAATCTAAAAGAGCTTCAGATCTCAGTGAGTATTTATGAACATATTGAATCTCGTATGGCTTCTCTTTATTTTTATTCACTTTTTAAGTATATATTTGAAATAAATATTCTCTCGCCTGTTAGGGATCCTCCAATGCATCAACTACCACGGTGCCTTCTGACTGGTGCTCCTGGGAGAAAGAAGGTCCCTTGGATTGTATGTTTAATCAGCTGAAAACAGTGAAGCTGACTGATATGTGCGGTATGCTGCACGAAATGGGGTTAATTAAGTTCCTACTCGAACGTGCTCCCATACTTGAAGTAATGACTATCACGCCTAGTCCTTATGCTACAGATTGTAGATTCAATATGCTAATAAATCTGGCAAGATTTAGACGCGCTTCTGCACAGGCAGAAGTCATATTCATCCAAGACGAAGTATAAAAGAACAGTCAGTATGTGGAATTTTGTCACTCGTTCTTTGTTTCTCTTTCTTGTTCTTCATTTTCTGCTGATAAAAGTTGTACATATTCATCAACAATGGAACTCTAGATTGTAATCCATATCCAGAATTTGTTCTATGTAATACTGTAATGTTGTTCGGGCACGGGTTGCATTCCATATTTTGGGCATATTTGCATTCTGGGCCTGTTTAGGAATTTTCATTTACGTGAATTGTTTGTGAAAGAAAAGTGCCTCATAGAGAGAATATATATATGTGTATATATAAAGAGTGCATTTGGAGTCTTGGATAGTATTTCAAATCTCGTATTTCAATTTTGATTTTAATTTTACATCTACTCTAAAAAAAAAAAATTAAACAATTCAGCTTTTGCGAACTAAAGCTAAAAAATCAAAACTTAAACTCTTATCTAATTCACCTGAGTTTTGGAACTAAAATTTAGTCAAATACACCCTTGGTTTTTAGGGAAATGGTTTAACATGTTCCATTCCTTGTCTATGAAATCAAAAGCCAAATTGAAAAACTATATAAAATTGGCAAATTGTTACAATAGTAGGAGCAGTTTTCATCCTCCACCATTACCTTCCACACACCCCCCCCCCCCCCCACACACACACCCATCCAACCACCCCACAACCTAAAGGAGAAAAAAAGAACAAACAAACAGAAAAGAAAAAAAAACACTCTTCAAAAAAGTTGAGGGAAAAAAAAGGGATACGCCCTCTCTCACCAAAAGTTCTATATTACCTAAACCCTTCGTTTATGTCTGACATTTTTGTGTTGATACAACACAACATGGGCATGGGTATGGGTATGAGATACTTACCGGATCTACTCAACACCGATCAGACACTTTGCTTTAGATGTTTAAGTACTCGACACCTAAATATATACTCGTACCCCAGTTCGGTTAACATAGCAAAAGTTAGCTTCTCAAGTGACACTCTACATTCAGTGTACAAGATGATAACACAATTGTGGACCTTTCCTTAGAACTACACACATTTTCCCCCCTTCAAATACCTTGATATCAAATTTATTTGTGAATTTTGTATTGCTTCTTTCACCTGTCTTAAAAAATTATTGTCACCTGGGTCCTGAGAGTTCCATTGCTTGGACAAGCACAGAAGAGTCGTCTGTAAGATCAGAATATCTTTCTGAAGATGAGAATTCATTTGCTCTGCATCTTGTTGCCTCTGCTCTCTGTGTAGCTTCCCATTTCTCTGCAAGACCGTCTCCTTCGAGCATTCGAACCACTTCAGACATCTTTGGTCTCTGACTTGGAAGATACTGAGTACATAACAAAGCTACTTGTACCATTTCCTCTAGTTCAATCCTGTCATAGTTGCTCTTTAAGTCCTTGTCAACAAGTATCTCTAGCTTCTTTTCTTGATGGATTTTCCTCACCTGAAATTGATGCATAAGAGCATATGAATAACCATAACCAGTGTAGCTAATAGATGAATGGATACGCCTAAGAGTGGGTCCAGATATTATGTCTCACGCTCTGTCTCGTCTTATGTGACTGTCGTATTATTATCAAGTTGATAAATAACAGTTCATTTCTTTTTATTAATTTAAGAAAAGGGTTTATTGCAGTTTGCCACTATAGGTTAGGGGTAGTTGCATTTTAGTCCCTATGTACAAAAAAATCTGGAAGTCCCTAGAGACTAACAGCTTAAATAGTAAATTGCCGTTAAATAGGTTAACAAATAACCAACATATCTCTCGCTTATAGCTGACAATGAGATTATTATACACTTTAATCAATCTTAAGTTCCTCTCTAGTGAATCATCACAAATTCTAATATTAAGTCCACTTGAGAAATGGTGGGGCTTAAAAATTGATTATAAAATTACACCAACATGGATAATAATTTTATTTCCAATTATAAGTGAGGGATATATTAGTCATTTTCTTTCATATTTAATGGCAGTTTACTACTTTAATCGTTGACTAACGGTCTTGGGACTCATAGGATCTTTTTTAAACATAGGTGACTAAAGTGCAACAACCCCTAACTAGTGAACTGCAATGAACCCTTAAGAAAACATAAAAAGTATAGAAAAAAGAAAGAATTCATATGGGAAAGTTGGGCACGGGCCGTTTTTTATGAATGCAACAGAGAGTATGACAAATGATCTCGAGCCCCTAAGAGATACTCTAACTAGAACATCAAGATTATACTATCATGCTTACCCAATCAAGCATAGCTCCTTTCTGGTTTGCTGCTTTACCAAATTCTAGAGCTCTCTGACCAGTGATGAGCTCTAGCAGAAGAATTCCAAACCCAAAAACGTCGGTTTTATCAGATGATTGTCCTGTGGAGAGATACTCAGGAGCGATGTGCCCTACCGTACCTCTAACAGCTGTTGTGACATGTGAATCACGATGATCTAAGAGCTTTGCCAGTCCAAAGTCTCCTACCACTGCCTCACAGTAGTCATCAAGCAATATGTTTGCAGCCTTCACATCCCTGTGAATAATCTTAGGATCACATTGTTCATGTAGATATAGTAACCCCCTTGCAGCTCCCAATGCAATTCTTTTCCTTGTTCCCCAATCCAAGGACGGTTTAGCTGCAGAATGAAGAAGTCGTAATCTAGAATCGTTAACAATTCATGGGATAGTCTTAAAATTTCCAAAGATAGTTGAAAAAATCGAGGAAGTTGTTAGAAATAGCAGGCTTTGAAGTTTAGTTTACCTTTCAAACGCGAAGCAACACTTCCGTTAGACATATAGGGGATAAACAAGGAGCCTCTCAGTCGATGTAATACAAAATCTCATATGAACTGCAAGGCTGAGCATCTCAACTTGGGTCTGGAATTGAATCTCTCCACCAATTTCCTTACCATCTTTTAATCTTTTCACGGCTACAATTGATCCATCTTGAAGATGACCCTTATAGACGTTTCCAAAACCGCCCTTTCCAAGAATCTTCTTGCTGCTGAAGTTGTTTGTAGCACTTTGAAGTTCTCTAAATTGGAACCTCCTTAAGTTTCCTAAGCAAACTTCTTCATGGCGTTGTTCTGGAATCGTGTAAAAGGATTGTTTTAGTGCAAGAAAAAAGTAACTTTCTCACCAAATCTCGAACTTTTGAGCTTCTAATGGTTCATTATGATCTATACTTACCATTCATATCAAAGAATATCTGTTGACTATGCTTTCGTCTCCACCAAAGAAAGAAGCCGAATCCAACAATTAGCAAGCAGATGCAGCCAAGACTTGTCCCAAAGGCTAAGGCCACTTTGTGACTCTTAGATTTCACCGAAGGCAGACCACCTTACCAGCACAAAAAGCTTCAGTTCAGTAAGGAATAATTTGTTTAGCATTGAAAACCAAGCAAAATCATAATTAATCGTAAGTTTAATTCCAACGGTTCCTTATTTCTTACTTTGAGAATTATTGATGGAGAAGGATAGGGGCATCGGCATTGTCCCATTGCACTCTAGCTCTTTCCCAGTTGAGCAGATCAAAGGATTTCCCAAAATGCTAAGCAAATTCAAGAAGATAAAGGAAAATTCATTCTCATACAAAACCAAAGCAAACATCAAACATACGTAGAACATATTCAAGAACAAAACTTACTTGAGTGTCTTAGCAAGAAGATTTGGCACAGGACCACTCAAATTATTGAAAGATAAGTCCCTAGAATACGAAATCAAATCCCGTATACACAAATTCTATTAGACCGATCAAACTGTTAATTAATTTGCTAAAGGATAAAGAAGATTACAGGAATGTAAGCTGAGTCATGTTCCCCAAGGACAACGGAATAGCTCCCGTGAGAGTGTTATTGTTTAGCCTCCTACATTCAAATTTATCGCGATTTGAAACAAGAAAATTTCATCATAAAAACCTATTAAACCACATCATACATAATATGTATATATCTAAAAGTATATTGAGACGATGACTTAGTATTTGCTGCGTACAGATATTGGAGGCTTTTCAATTGAGCTAGAGAAGAAGGAATTCCCCCGGTAAGCAGATTATCGGATAGATCAATTGTCTCAACTCTTTGCAACTTTCCAAGCTCAGAAGGTACTGCCCCTGATATGTTGTTGTTTGGTAAGAGCCTATAATGTAAATCATATAAACTTAGCAGCCATGAAGCTCATAATTACTATATTAGCCCACCCAAATCATTCATAGCTTTCGTGAATAAGGCGAGAAATTTAAAACTCACAGAGTCTGGAGGCGAGTCAAGTTTCCAATGCTTCGCGAAATTGAACCGGATAAACTTTGGCTTGGAGCTGCTCTGCAGCAATACCAATTCAACATCTTTCAGAAATCACTTCTTTTGTTTACTCGCCCTGAATATATTCTTAATTTACTGTATTCTGGTCGCGCTAATACTATGTACTATGATGTTTCATGTACTAAATAACACCCCTTTTTCAGAAATCTCCAAGTACAAGTTTAATTAAGTAAATGAATTTGCTATATTATAATTTCTAGACTAATTTTTCAAAGAACATTTGGGAAATGGGGAAACTTACAAGGAAATGACAAAATTATCATGGGAACAAGTAACCATAGCCCAACTGCATGGATCCACTGCATTTGTATCCCAGTTTAAAACACCATGAGGATCAATCAAAGAATCCTTTATGTCCATTAGAGATTTAACTGGACAAAGAAACAAAAGACAATAATTAGTTCAAAGAAATTGAACCCATGATCACAAAAAGTAAAAACAACAGAATAAAATTTGTACAAACCTTCTGGATTTATACCATCAGCGGTAAGCCAAGCATTTCCACCAGCCCAGAATCCAAACAGAGCCAAAAAACACAAAACAAAATCCCTTTTCCTCATTTCCATTTAATCAAGAAATCCCACAGAACCAAAAAACAAACAAAATTTGAGGATGTTTTTTTGATTTCTTGGCTATAACAGAAAAAAAATCTTCAATTAAGTTGCTTCTGTATCTATGAAGAAAACATATATGATAATGTGTTGATGATAGTAGAAATCCTTAGGTTTTTTCCATAGAAACTCAGCCAGGACTTTTGTCATACACAAGAAAAGCAGAGGTTTTTAGTTAGCAAAAAGCTTATGTTACCCGCACCCTTCGTTTATATCTGCCGTACCCGTATTGACACAATACGACACGACATGAGTATTGATATAGGATATTTACCGAATCTGGACAACATGGATCAAATACTTTGATTTATATGTTTAAGTACGCGACACCTACATACATACTCATACTTGTACTCGACACATATACTCGAGTCCGGGTAACATAGGTAAAAAGTGAGGAATAACATGCCAACCACTTGTCCGCAAAGTGAAAGAAAAGAATACTACTTAGAAAAGAAAGGAAAAAAAAATTGAAAAATTTGAAGAAACCCAATCTAGATAAATGCAAAAGGTGCTGGAGAAAAGAAAAATTCCCTCAATCATGCATTGGCTTTAGATTTTCTACATTACTTTTGTATGAATTTAAAATGGCAAAGTAGTATATGAATTGCTGACTGTTAAGCACTACTACCATGGCTATTGTTGTTTAAAAACTCAATCTGATTATTCTGTGGGTCCCCCTGCCATATTTAAATTTTCTTTTATAGTAACTTAAAAGTGCGCACTAAATAAATTCTTTTTTAATGTAATAGTTTAAACGATACCAAAAGGTAAAAACAGCATTAACAAAATCCTGAACGGCATAAACATATCTTGTGATAAATTTGGGAAAAATCGCCTAAACGGTCCTTTACGTATTTCGAGTTTTATACCTAGATTATGTATGTTTAATTTCGTCTTTTAAGGTACGTCATGTATTTTTAACTTGCCAATAAAGGACTTCTGTTATATTTTCTGTCGAAAATCCGTTAAGCCTGTCATGTGACTCACACATGAGGTATTTTTTAAGGGTATTTCAGACATTTCAACATGTTTTATACAATAAAAATTTATGTACTCAATTGTTAAATAAAATAAGTATGAATATCAAATTTAAAAAATAAAAACTCTCTAAACCCATCTTCTACCCCTTCATCTTCATCCACGAACTCCACCACCACCATCGCCACCCACCACTAAGATCACCACTACCACCACCAAGTTGCACATTGAAATGCCCCTCATCTAAAGCTCCCATTGACAGACCACACACAAATCAGGCCTACACAAAATCAAAGTTTCAATCTTTCCAAAAGTGGGCACAAGAACTCTCTTGTGAATCGAAAGATATAGCAATTCATGGAAAACCCCAGCATTTCTCTTGGTGATTGCTCCAAACAGGGGAACCACCGCGGTTTTGCATATTTTTGTTCTGAGGCCATTCATAAGAATTCTTGTGCAGCGACTTTACGGAGATCGAAACTTCAAGCTTTTATGTACTTTTTCCGAGCTATGGAGAAGAAACATTATGGGAATCCCATCTGGAAATTCCTGCTCGAATTTCACCTTATAATCTTGTGGGGTCTTTTAATTTGATATTTTTTTTAGATGTCTTGCAATTAAAATTAGTCCAATTCTTTTATGCAGCTTGTACTATTCAACTGTGGATGAGGATGGATTAAGAAATATTTTCCTTTGCTGGTTTATTTTAAGAAGAACGAAAATGGTTTATTCTACAAAATATATCATTTAGTGTACTCATATGAAAACACATATAATACATAGCACCTCAAATTGAGCAAGAGAACATCACAGAGGGGATCACTGTATCATTATTAATATGGAGAAGGATGGTTGGTGGGTTTTGATAAGAAAGGTTGAAATGGGTTTTGATAATTGATAATTAAATTGTTTGATTATTTGGAAATTTTCTAACAACCTATATATACACTAACAACTAATTTGGTTCTAGTGTCGAGGAGTATTTGTGAGCACGTATTGTCATAATCTCATATGTCAGTTAGATTTATTCAATACTTAAAGTTCGATATATGTTATTGAACAGTTAAAATAAATCTATAATTATTACGTCATCCGTTCCAAATTAACTGTCCACAATTTCTTTTTTGTTTGTCCTAAATTAACTGTCAAATTTCTAAATAAAGTATGTTTTAATGACAATTTTTCCAATTTTACGCTTCTTTCAACTCCTCAATGAAAATAATCTTAGTTAATTAAAATTATCACTTTCCAACACATTTTTAAGAGGTGGTTGAATGTTGTGTGAGAAAAAAGAGTGAGAAAGACATAAATTTTGAATGAGATTAATAAAATTAATTAGGATTATCTTATAATTTTACTTATATTTTACCATCAGAATCATCAAAACCTTAATACGCGTCCATTTGTCAAAGTGGGCATATAATTTGGGACGAAGGAAGTACTAAATAGTTTTGAACCGCTAATCCCTCCGATTCAGAATATATGTATTTTTTAGAGTTTTCACACAAGTTAAGATACTAATCAAGATGGCTAAAGTACCCTTAATTAATATTTCAAAGAACAAATAAATTAATAAAGAGTGGAATGAGAACTATACATTTTGACTAAAATGAATATAGTGAAAAAATAATGTAGGAATAAATTAGTCAATAAATACACAATTCTTGTAAAAAGAATTATATTTTACAGTAAAAAATAAATTCTAAAAAAACTTATATTTTGAATTAGATGGAGTATTAATTTATTTCTGAACAGTTGGATTGAAAAATCATCGTTCAAGATTGACAAAGGATTTGCTTCGAATGAAGAAATGAAAGAGAACATGCGTATTGGGATTGGTTTGGTTTTTTGGGTAAGCTTCATTGAAACATGTGGGAATCAAACATTCCTTACCAACGCAAGTTGACTCACTTGATAAAAATTTATTACGTTCTTACAAAGGTTAAGTATTCAATTTCCGCTGTCGATATGAAAACTGTGTTGGTGGGTGATCTGTAAATACCCTTGTAAGCGACCTATAATCCCTAAGGTTTACCTTGATCAGTAGTGGTGACCGGAGGTGAACCCACCCAAACTTTTACTTACCAAAAAAAACATTCCTTGGTCTTATTAGTCTTATGCAAAACTTGACTTATTCAAGGGAAACACAAATAAACATGCTATTAACTCAAGCCTTTCCTTCTCTTTATGTGAAACGAATGCTATTTCTTTTAAAGAAAAAATGTTTTTAACTATTTTTAAAAAAATTACTCTGAACCCTTAACTTTTTTTTCTCACAACATTCAACTCAAGTCTCGTAAAAATAATTAAACTTGTTTTTTTTTTTTAATTAATTAAGCAAAAAACGTACGTAATTCAAGTATACCGAAATTATGTGGGGATGATCTCGTATTTATTTTTCTTGATTTTTTTCTACACCTTGGTAAAAAAGACTTTAGACGATCCAATTGTAGATCACTAATATAGTAATTCGCAGATTATAACTGTAAAAATTTGTTTATTGTTCAGTAATGTTACCGTGGATCTCTACCTTTTTACGACTACGTGCCAGCTTCATGCATATATTAGACTTGTAAATATAGTGTTTTCATTAAAAACTAATTATTTAACAAAGTACTATTCCTGAAAATATTGGTAATACTTATAGAATAACAAAAGAAACTATGTTATATACAGGAATCCTGAATGGCCTAGTGGTTAGGTTGTTCCATCCCAGGAGTGATCTTGGGATCGATTTTCGTATTTCCCTCCTCCTCCCCAAAAAAAGAAAAAAAAAAGAGAGACTATGTTATATAAAAAATTAAACATTCTTCAGAATACGATACTTGACCGTTTTGTGAATACTATGTGGCTAAGATTTCCCGTTGAATACCTTATTCCAAGCTAAGTAAATAGTGTTTAATTTAGATTTTTATCTAATTCTATCCAATAGATTTTAACAATTAATCATTTTCCTTTCCATAATTATTCAAAGACGTCTTTCCTTTTTTTCTTCTTCTTTCCAATTCTTTTTCCTTCAAGTGGGGACATTATATATTGTTAGTCCAGTTCTAGTGTGGAACACCTTAAATTTTGAACGTACAAAATAAATTTAAGATGTCAAATTTAGTTAAGATGGAAGAGATTTTTAAGAAAGAATACATGTTTTTTTTTTTTATCAAAAGATAAATGTATATATGATAATAATGAAGAACTACAAAGATAGTTCATGTATGCAACAATTTGTTCGCAGTTGATACATTACGAATTATCCACCCCAAAAACTCACACTTCTACCTAAGTAAAAAAAAAAGACCACTGCCATGTACACATGATCATGTTATTTGTTAAGAGTATTGAATAGGGTGTTCACTCTCTTTAACAGAATGTATTTTAAAGAAAGAACATAAGTTCTACAAAGAAAAATATTTGTTCTTATTTTTAAAATAATCCCATCCCTCAAAACTTGGTTTAACAATTAAATTTTTATTCCGCTTGTACATAATAAAAAGCGGTCCGCACTGGAGTAATGAGTTATTATCATATACTACATTTGTCCTAAATTGTTTATAACGTTTCACATTTTTACACAGACTTAGACAATCATTAGAATACATTAATCATGAAGAAAAAAGTCTACCCATAATTAATAACTAAAAATTTATTATTAGTGGTTAGTTGAGTAATAAATTAAGGAGTATAATTAGAAAAATAATAATAAAGAGAGAAATTTTATTTTGGTGGTGCCAATGAATACACAATACACGTAGGTTAAAAAATCAATTATCTTTCCTACATGTATTGTATTCATTGATTTGGATGTAAGTTTTAAACTCACTCACCTAACAAGATAAATCTTTTTTCTTAAATGTGATAAATAATTTGAGATATCTCAAAAGGTGAAACGTTGTAAACAATTTATGACGGAGGTGATACAAAGCACTAATTGCAGTGAAAAGGTGTGAATCTCGATACAGACTCGAGATTGGTGATGTAATGAATCATAATGAGATATTTATTTAATGAATTATTATGCACTAACTTTTTCTTTTATAATTGTGAGTTTGTTTTTTTGCTTTAGCTTTGATAATAATGTCCCAAAGTCCCTTCATAAATAGTAAAAACTTTTCGGCCAGTCAACAATAGTCCACCTAATGTAACCCCTTGGAAGCAAAACTTTAAGGGAGAATTTGGGAATTGCATTGGACTGATCATGGTTTAGTATAAATGACAAATTATAATAATTTTTTTTTTGAACAAATATTTTTTTTCAGAACGGAAGTGCCACTTTCGTCCTGGGGGAGAACGGAAGAGGGACTTCCGTCCTGGGCCAACGTGGCACATCCCAGACGCATCTCGCCACGTCAGCCGAGGACGGATTCCGTCCTGTCCTTGCCCTAAATCAAACAGCAGCCCCATTCTCCTCCTCTTCTCGCGATTCAAGTGAAAAAGAACACAATGCAAGAAAAAAATACTCCCTCCTCACTAAGAGCCCCCAGCCGCTGCCGCCTCTCCCTTTCGCCGCCTCCGTCACAGCCACCTTTCACAACCACCATCAATCACCACCTCCTTACCCTTTCTCTCAATTTCAAAGGTATAAACCTTTAATTTTTTTTTAAAAATATTTTGGGGAAATTTAAATACAAATTATTGTGAATATTTGTTTAATTAGAATTTGGTGAATTTGATGAAGTTGTTAAATTTGGAGGAATTAGTTTATAAATAATTGTGAATTTGGGAATTTAGAGTAATTTGGTGAATTTAGGGCATTTGAAAATTTGGTAAATTGTGAATTTAGGCAATTTGGGATTTTGGTGAATTTTTGTAATTATCTTAAATTTATGTTAATTTTATTCTTAAATTGTTTTTATTTTATAGAATTTATGTTAATTTTGGTGATATAACATTTTTTTTTCCTGATAAAATCTATGTCTATCGTTTTATTTTATTTTGTATAGATGTATATACCTGCTCATCTCCAACCTGGTCCTTTTGATAGGAGTGTTTTAACCAAACAACCATACCATAGATCGTTAGGAATATGGCACGGTGAAGAGTTACTACACACCCCTTTAAAATGTATTAGAAGCGAATGTCAGTTTTATGCGGCGTATATGTAGTAACCCCCTGCCTTAATTAACCTAATAGACCAATTAGGTTTTGGGGGATGTTGTAGGATGGGACATATCAAGGTAGATCACGCTCTAGTGACTTCCTTAGTCGAGAGATGGCACCCAGAGACCCATACATTTCACTTACGTAGCGGTGAGGCGACCATTACTCTAGAGGACGTAGGATGTCTTCTTGGCCTACCTACTAGGAGACACGTGGTGTCGTGGGGTGCAGATTACAATTTGTCCAATACTCAGTGGGCTGCTACTGTGTTCAATCTGTTAGGATTCCATCACGCCCTGACGTCAATTAGGGGAAACACTCTTCAGCTGTTTGAAGTTTATACCCACATTAGTCAGCCTCTAGGACATGATGCTACTCTGTTGGCGATAAAGCAGAGGGCTAGGGCATTGATATTCATTTTGATGGACACTTTTCTTTTTCCCGATAAGTCGGGGTCCCGAGCGAACATGCGTTATCTCCTCACCATCACTGATCTGGAGCATGATACGACTTCGTGGGCTAGCGGTGTCCTTGCGTATTTGTACTGCCAGATGTGCATCTTCTGCATGGCTGTTTTGAGGGACATGACCGACTATTGTTTGCTCATTCAGGTTTGTCTAAATTATATAAAATTTTATGTTTAATATGTAATTTGAATATTTAATAATCGATCCTGTTTATTTTGATCAGTTGTGGGCTTTGGAGCACATTTTTGTCTCCGTTCGGAGAATCGAGACGAGATTACAAATGAGATCCCCGTTGATGGTGGTCCTTTCGGGGCAAGATGGAATAGAGCACGTACTTTCCGCAACACGCCGAGTCACCAATTGTTGGTGTTTCGTTATCAGCTAGATTTGATCACCGAGACACAAGGGGTAAGTTTATTTCAATATTCTCGTAATTTTTTTTAATTAAATAAATTGTTTTACATTAACTTGATTTTATTTTACAGTTTATGTGGATATCGTACCCTGATGCAATAATTGCAGAGCGAGTGGCTCGAGATGAAGACTTTTTGTTAACCGTGCATGCCCGAACACCACTCATTTGCTTCGATGTAGTGGAGTACTACTTGCCTGACAGGGTTATGAGGAAAAAAGATGCCAGCAGGTGATATCAATACCGGCAGGGACACACGGTAGTGTCGAGGGTAAGGACGTCCACACAATGAAGATCGTCCCGACAAAGAATTGGGAGAACGTGCACAACATACACATAGAGTTGTGGGACGAGCGCTTCAATACACTCGTGGACGGTGTTCCCGATTTAGGTAATGTTATTGCACCAACCCGCGAGTACATGGATTGGTACAATAATATTACCGTTCACCGTCTTACGTACCCAATATTAATGTTACAGACGGAGTCCAATAGAATGATACTGGCTGAATTCGAGAAGCCTGCGACTAGAAATGTGAGCCAGTACAAAAGTCTCATCACCTGGGCTACCAAAGCCCTCAAAGATGTCTTCGATGAGCCTGGGAAGACAGTTGCTTGTGGACCGCGCGTTGCCGACATAGCAGAAGCCGTCATTGAGCAACCAGTTACACAATCGAGACAACTTATTGAAGGTAGGGCTCAGCGTGAGAGGTCGGGTGCTCGTTGGAGTCGGCAGGCTACTCAGGAGTTTCATGAGCAGATACGACACACTAGGCACCGCGGAGATACGGGGGCGTCTCCACCATCGGCAGATTAGACATAGACTCAGACGCTGCAGGAGACTCTACTTCTCCAGCCAGATTCACCTGAGGAACATATCGACTCCTAAGGTGCTCAAATCATCGAAATGGAGCATGGTAGTGCCCTGCGAATCAGAGACGGTCACACGTACTATCTACGAAAGAACCCGAAAACGACCGTTAGATACACACCGTCGGGGTAGTAGATATGACATTACATTTAGTTTATTTTATTTTACTTGTTTAATTTATGTTACATACGATTTGTTTTTTACATTTTTCGTTTTTATTAATAAGCAACTTTTCTTTTGTCCAAGAAATTTTTGTACACATTTTTTGGTTAATATTCTGTTATTGTCATATTTTTTGTTGAAAAATTTGTAGGCAAAAAAACAAAAACTCAAAGTGTTTCTGGCACAAAGCTTCTGCCAGGCCAGAACGGAAGTGGCAATTCCGTTCTGGAATTGGATGAAAAAAAACTAAGTGTTTTTGACCAAGCTACTGCCAGGGGAGGACGGAACTTTCGTCCTGGGGGGAGAACGGAAGTGGGACTTCCGTCCTGGGCTGACGTGGTGAGGAGCGTCTGGGATGTGCCACGTCAGTCCAGGACGGGCCACTTCCGTCCTAGACAGAAATGTTGGTCCAAAAAAAAACGACTGCCATGGTTGGCCATTTATGCTAAACCATGGTCAGTCCAATGCAATCCCCAACTATTTTGACACTATCTTTTTTTTATTTGCACATCTCTCCCTTTATTTTTTTTAAATTTCTCCCTAAAAAAATTCTCTCTCTCTGCATAGAATTTTCTTTGTGGTTTTGAAGAATTGTAGACATGAGTGAAGAAATTACCCACTCTTACATAAATGACATTAATCTTGAGGTAACATTTTCATATATTATGTTTTAAGAAATATATAATTTTTTTTTATAAAAAGAACATGAAACTGGACTGAAACTGAAGAATACCCGCGTAATCTGATTCCGAAGGGGAGAGGGGGCCGCGCTTTCAGGGCACGCGGGTATGGGTGGGTCGCGGATGATGGGGTTGGTCGCGTGATATGGGCACAGAGAGGTAGGGGACCTGCACGGTTTGGACACGCGGGTTCTGGGATTGGGGCTCGTTTTCGGGCCTATTTTTTGTGTTTTTATTTTTTATTTAATTATTATAAGTAGTATTTTATAGTTATGTGGGAAAAAAATTCAAATTTGAGCTAGCACATGTATTTATTTAATTAACGGGCATATTTTTGTAGGTTTAGGAACACCACGGCTCCTATGCTGAACAGATTAAATTCAGTACGAGCGGGCCACGATCTGGGCCGTTGATTTCATTTTTTAAATGGATCGACGGCTGTAATTTAAAAGAGGGTTAAAAGGGTACATATGTAATTTTACAAATAAATAATAATAATAATAACAAAAAGTAACACGCAACCGTCACATCGATTGGGTTACCGAGGAGAGAAAAATTGCGGCTGAAAAGTCAATGGTACATTTCTACAAGAACACATGTTCTTGTATATTGTGAACACATGTTTTTATTAGAGAACACATGTTCTCTGTCAGTGAACACATGTTCTTATTAGAGAACACATTCTTTGTTAGTGAACACAAGTTCTCTGTCAGAGAACACATGTTTTTTTTATTAGTGAACACATGTTCTTGATTATTGAACACATGTTTTTTAAAAATTCGTTTTCCTGCAAAAAATATCTTCTCCCAGTTAAAAGTAAGAAAGAGAAAAAATAGCTCAAAGTTTATCCCTAAAATACCCTTTTTTGATACAGCCGTTGGGTCAAAAAGTACAAAATTCAATGGCTGACAGCTTGTCCCGCACGTACGGAATTTAGGATGTTCAACATAGGAGCCGGACTGGTTTAGGAAGAAGACGGACCCGACATTGACCCAAATGATTTTCGTCTTACTGAGGTTGATTGACCTGATAATTGGGCTATATTTAATATGCACAGTGATTATCTTTCGATTGTAAAGATTGATGTGAATATCAAGACCGTATATCTAATTCAAATTTCAGTTGTTATAGTGGCTCGAGCTATATGAGCTTAACAAATGGGTATAGTAGTTCTACGACCAAAGAAAGTATGTTCACCATTAAGGGTGAACCATTGTTGGTTTCCCTTAACAAGGTTTACGTAAATGATATCATGAGTGCATTTCCAAGCAACGTGGATGATAGCATAGGCGTAATTTCCACCCACGTTTAAAACGAGATTTATGATTGAACTTAGATTTAGGATTGCAATTTGATATATTTGAGCTTTTCAAATTTAATTATTTATATTCAATAATTACAGATATAAAATGCCTTTCTTTCATGTAATTGTGTTCACTTGCACCAATCATATTTTTATTGCTTATACATGATTGAGTACGGAGAAGTACGACAATTTCGTTTGGGATTTTACCATGATTAATGATTTATTTGATAAAAAAGACCACCGAATGTAATTGTAACTGACAAAGATATGTAAATGCAAGTAAGGAGATATATAATGAAGCAAGAGTTTCAGGAGATTTTTCCTCTCTAGATGCCTGTCAAAACTATCGATACATCCATGCAAGGGTTGTGCTACCCCAAGGAAAGTGACCTTGTCCAGGTCCACAAATGATCTCCAAATCCTCCAGCTTACTTTGTGTAAGCCCTAGGGACTAATGTGATTAACCTTATTTTGATGATAACATGCAAAACATTGATAGTTCTACTGTTTGTGTGAGAATGTTCACAATGATAGGATCCTTAGTACTCACACCAACATTGATAAAAAATGGTAAGTTGTCTCCTTGTGTACATCAAAGTAATCATCATACATACAAAGAAGCTACAGTTTGCATGACTCCACAACACAAGCTTGAAGTCAATTCACATGCTATGGAAGTACCTGCAAAGTCATGAAGAAGGAATATCAACAAGTCAAGAGCTACTCAATCCAACAGGAGAAGAATCAAGTGGTATGCTCATTGACCAAGAAGAAGTGTGAAGTCCAATACACTACAACTCAAGATTGCTATAGAACTTCATCTTTCCAAGAAGAAGTCGATCAAAGGCTTCAAGTCAAAGCTCCAAGAAGACATTCAACTTGAAGACCTTAGGAATATTAGTCTGTGCTTTAAATGTATATCCTTGTGACTAATCTTACCATTGAGAATACTAGGTTTTCAAAACCTCATGTTTTACATTGTTCATTTCTTTGAAAACTTAGATAAGTGTTGGCCAATGCATAAGTTCTTCAAAATATGTTTTATATCTTTACAAAACACTTAGGCATGAGTTTGTGAATATTGGGAACTTGACTAAGAGGAAAATCCACTTTAGGACATCATTCCGGTCGACCTAGTCCTAGCCTCAGGAGACCAGATGAAATTCGGTCGACCGATATGTGTTGTCCGGTCGACCGAGGTTGTTTTTATCCTTAGTCAGATTTTGAATATTCCAAAGCTCCAACGACTATATCATCTCGGAAGACCTTGCTTAAGGTTGGTCGACCGCGATTTACTTCGTTCGACCGAACCACTTACTTCGGTTGACCGAGATGAGAACAGAGGTCTTTAATCTTTACTTCGAAAGAGCCTCGGTCGACCAACTGCCTAGTCCGGTCGACCGAAGCTGTCAAATCCATGCAAAATATATAGTAGTTGTGACCAAATTACTTGTGTATTTTGCCCGTATATAAAGCTTCTAAAGCTGAATTTTCATACACTTCATAAACAAGCAAACAAACAGTTTTGAGCTTAAATTTCATATCATTCAAAAGCATTTTGAGTTGAGCTAAAACTTCATATATCCTTCAATTCTCAAAGAGTGATTAGAGCTTTAAATTGTAAATCTCCAAGAGGGAATTCTTTGTAGTGAGCTTAAATTGTAAAGTCTCCTTTGAAAGAGACTAGTTACCTAATTTTCTCTTTGTGAGAACTAATTCTTTGTGAGCTAGATAAAATCTCTTTGTGGGCTTCACTTTTTGTGAGTGTTTCTAAGTCCTCATCAGTGAGGCAAAAATATTCTTGTGAGAGGTATCTCTTTGGAGAAATTAGCTGTTAGTGAGTTTAGTTCATTTGAGAACTAGAAAAACACTCTTAGTGAGTGGAGCCTTCTTAGTGAAGCAAAAGTCCTCTTTGTGAGGCAAGTATCTCATTGGTGAGATTGGCTCTTTGTGAGCTTAAAACTCTTTGTGAGTGGAGTCTTCTTAGTGAAGCATAAGTCCTCATTTATTGGGGTCCAATTATAAAGGTAGAACACACCTTGCATTTGTTTTAAAGGGTATCCATTAGTATATGTTGAAATCATTGGGTTTGTAGTGGATGTAGATTCTTTGTTAATCGAACCACTATAAATTTTTGTGGTAGTTTTCTCTATTCCTACTCATTTACTTTATTGTTCATACATTGCTATTTCGTGTCTACTTGAATATACGAACATATTTGCTTAAGGATAGAAAACATACACATACTTCCATGCTTTATAAAATGCTTCACTTAGTCATCTAAGTTGCCTAAACATAATTAACTCACCTTATGTGCTTAATCAACATACTTGTTGTTAAGGTGATCAATTAGGCAAAGAATTTTAGAAAAGCTAATAGTTTTTAAGAACCTAATTCACCCCCTCTTAGGTTCATTACATTAAAAGGGTATTTCAATTGGTATCAGAGCCTAGTCTCCTTTTTTGTTGGACTAACATCCTAGGAGGATCCATGGTTCTTAACTTTTCTATCTTAGATGACCTATCCCCATCTAGACCACCTCTATTTGTTGGCTCCAACTTCTCTTGTTGGAAATACATATTTAAATCTTATTTGTCTTCTAATGACATTTCTTTGTTGAGAATTATAGAAGAAGGTCCTTTTGTTCCTTCAACTTTATTACAATGTGTCATGGTACCAAAGTTTAGAAGAGACTACAATGAAGAAGACTACAAGAATATGACCTCCAACTTCAAGGCCACGAATGTGCTTTGTTGTGCACTTAATGAAGAAGCCCTCACAAAGTGCATGAATGTGAATATGCTCAGTCCATGATGATTATGTTAGAAGCATCTTACAAAGACGAAGTTGAAGAGGAAGAGCCAACAGTGGGAAGTCGAGAGTTGGGGACTCAATCATGTGAAGGACTTTCAATAAGCTCACACGACAAACTTAAAATTGAGCCCTCACATGTTGAGAAGGTGGAAAAAAATATGCAAGCACAAGATGATGACCTTTACATGAATATAAACTTTGATGGAGATAATGAAGGTCAAGAATCTTGTTCAAGGAAGAGAAAGGCCCAATAATATTCAATGAAAGACGTTTAAAGAGAAGTGGCATGCCAAGGATAAATAAAGACTTTAAATGGAGACGTTCAAAAAGGAAAAGATAAAAAAACACTCAATAGCACATGAAAAGCTCAAACTTAAAAAATCACACAACTTGAGAAACCAAGATGCTCAACCACAAGTGATGACCAAGACTTCAATGATAATCTACAATCATCATCACTTGGTAAGAAAGCTAAGGTATTGAATTCACCTTCTCTCAACTCATTAATTGATGTTATTAAATACTTGAGAAGGGATCTTGATCTTTATTCTTACAATGTTTTTGATGTTTCATCTTCCACCTCCATTGATCATTTTAATATAGATAGCTGAAGGCATGGCCTTCATAGGTTATATGATTCATTAGCCAAGCTATCTATGAGATGCAACATCACAAACTTGAATGATTCTTGCCATTGTTTGCATAACTCTTATGAGAATCATTCATGTAGCTCTAAACTTGAAAATGTTGATCCTTGCACACACAATTTCCACTTGAGAGAAAATAGACATTGAAGGACCTTTACAAAAGGTACCAAGTGTTTCTCAAAGTCTTCTTGTAGGTTCAAATCGATCCAAGCTTCAATATGAAGAGATGAACCCCAAGAAATAGCAAAAAAAGAGCTAAGACTCCAAGCAAAGAGTCATGTGCTAAGGACAACAAAAATGTAGAGAGTTCATCAAGAAACTCAAATTCATGCATCCAAGACAACTCTACAAAAGACTACTCAATGTACCTCATTGGACTACTTCATGAAGAAGATCAATTTACAATCTAAAGTCCAACCTCCTTGAGTAATGAGGTATAAAGCTTAATTCAACTCTAGATAGTGATCATGATAGTGATGATGATCCTTATGTGTTATTAAGTGATTTATATGTTGAGGTGAAAAAGACGACACAGAAGAATAAAAAAATATATGAAAAACTTGTGTGCTTATTACAAAAAGATCCAAATTGCAAGTAGCATACAATGAACATCTTGCCTCATCAATTTATCTAGAAAAGGAACATGACAGTATGCTCTTATCCATAGATGTCTTAACTCTTGAAAATCATGATTTGCCTGACAAGGTGCAAAATGTTAATTCTAAACTTGTTAAGTTTGACTTGATAAGGCATAAATTTTATATTCCTAACTTTTATGTTGATAAATGCACATGCTCTAGAGATATTCATGGAAATGTGGTTGTTTCTCAATATGCTCCTATTGATGTTAGAACTTCACATGCCACTATGCTAAATGCAATATGCTCAAATTTTGGTAAATGTGGTCATCATGTCACTCGTTGCATCTTTAAGAAGAAGATTGAAAGAGGTGCCAAGTCTATTTGGGTTGAAAATAACCTCCAAAGCTAACCCCTAGGACCCAAAAGAAAATGGGAACCAAAATTAAATTATTGTGCAGGAAACAGGGGATTTCCGGACGACCGCACAAGGCACTGGCCAGGAAATGGCAGGATGTCCCAGTCGACCTCAGCTGGCTCCTCGTCGACCGAAGCAAAAGGGTTCATCTAAAGCAGGGTATCCAGGTCGATCGAACCATCTCCCCAGTCGACCGACATCGAGATACAAAGAAATTCAATTTTTCTAGGACAAGGGTCGGGCGACCGGAAAGGACCTCCGGTCGACGAAAAGTATCGCGAAACAACATAATTAAAAGGGTTTAACAATTACAACTTTTCAAATTCCAAACTTTCCCTCTTCCAAACCATCAAAACCATCCATTAAAATCCTCAAAGATCAAAGCCTTCACTTACCCAAACACAAATTCCTCTTATCAAATTTCAATTAATATCAAGATGAATCAAAATCCAAACCCCAATCCAAACAAAAATCCTTCCAAAGAAAAACCCAAACTAAATCCTTCTAAAAAGAAACCCTCTGCTGAAAGACCTCTTGAAATTCCTTTTGTGATCCGAGATTAAAATGAGCCCACTCTAAAGAGAGCAAATACGAAGAGAATGACCGATAGAACCAAAGGGAAATCGAAGAACACAAATTACTCAAACGAAGACAATGAGTCCGATGATGATCGCCCTAGATTCCAAGGAGAATATTCTTCCTACTCCACCAAGAAGGTAAATTCTAGATTTTTTCGGAGAAAGTTAAAACTATATATGAAAATCTAGTGAAGGAAAGAAGAGGTATAATTCATGGGTATGTTATGGATAGTCGTATGTTCAATAGGGCACTAGATGAGGTTGTTGAGTATTTCATAGATATGAGATGGGTACCCCTACTTGCTCACAAATGTGAAATTTATCCCCTCACCATCTATGAATTTGGTGCCAACCTTAGAGAGTAAGGGTTAAGGGATATGGGTTATATTGGTGGACCTCAAGGGTAGGAGGTTTGGAATTCAGCCTTTCGGAAGCTATGGTTTGTGACATACTTGGAGTTAGATTTGAGTTAGACTCAATCAGGTATTTTGATAACTAAATAAGGTATTTTGATAACTCTAAAAAACGTGCCAAAAGAAGAAGACTTAAACATTGGAAGATTCAAAACTTATTTCAACATTCAATGATCTTTCAATAAGTCCAAGGAAAGAGTTATCAATAGATTGGACGAATATGGTTGAATTCTTCACCATATGGTCTCAAATGTGGTTGTCCTAATATCCGGTAAAAAATGCTCCATTACATATCTTCAAATGACCGTGATGCAATGGTTGGTTGAATGGAAGAAGGCTAGCTTTGGCTACTTGGCCCTTAAATACTTCATGGATAGTGTCAATCAAACGAACAAGTTTCTACCTTATGGGAGTATGTGGAAACTTCTATTCAAGAAGTTCAAGCTCAAGTTAACAACTCCCACTCAAAGAAGTGATAGGTACAACAACTACAATGAGGGCCAATTTCACAAAATGCACGTGATCATAGTAAATGGAAAATGGAAATTTCATTCTAGATGCACAAATGAGGAGCTAGTGATCAAACACAACAAAAGTCCTAAAGTGTGTGAAACTTTGAAGAAGGTCACTGAAGAAAGAGGAATTCAAAGGCCAAATGTGCAAAATGTGCAAGAAGATGTTCAAGATGGGGATGATCAAAGATTTGAGGACATCAATTTGGGATTAATGATGAAGGTGGAGTTGAAGCAGATGTTGAACCTCAAGAGCAGATTCCAAGTGCAAACATTCAAAGAGATATTCCTCCACCAAGACATGAGGCTAGCAATGACCTACATGAAAGACCCCTTTGAGGGTATTGAGCCTAAGAATGGGGTGGGGGTGAATTAGGTTTTTAAAAGCTTCTTGAATTTTCTAAAACTTCTTTGCCTAAGTGATCACCTTAACAACAAGTATGTTGTTTAAGCACATAAGGTGAATTAATTATGTTTAGGGCAACTTAGATGACTAAGTGAAGCAATTGTATAAAGCAAGGAAGCATGTGTAGTTATCTATCATAAACACATATGTTCATGTAGTCAAGTAGATACGTTACAGCAAGTATATGAACAATGAAGTGAAGGAGTATGGATAGATAAAACTAACACAAGGATTATACTGGTTTGATTAACAAAGAATATACATCCACTACCTTAGGACAAACATAAGGATTTCAACATCCACTAATGGATACCCTTCATAACAAATGCAAGGTGGGTTCTACCTTTTATAATTGCCCCAACAAATGAGGACTTGTGATTCACAAAGAAGACTCAACTCACAAAGAGTGTTAAGCTCACAAAGAGCCAATCTCGCCAATGAGATACTTGCCTCACAAAGAGGACTTTTGCCTAACAAATATGATTTGCAATCACTCACCAAGAGTGAAGCTCACAAAATTTTTTTTGCTAGTTCACAAAGAACTTGTTCTCAACAAACGAGAAAGGGAAACTAGTCTCTTTCAATGGAGACTTTAAAATATAGCTCACAACAAAGAATTCCCTATTGGAATAGATTTACAATTGAAAGCCCTAATCACTATTTGAGAATAGAAGGATAGATGAAGTTATATCTCAACTCAAAATGATATAATTTTGAAAGAATGATTTGAAGATTTAAAGTTAAAAATGTGTTTGCTTGTGTGTATATCAAGTGTATAGCCTATGCCCTCTTGTGGCTTGATTGGTTATGAAAATTCAGCTTCAGAAGCTTTATGTAAGGCAAGAATACACAAGCAAAGTTGGTCACATTGGCTATAATTTTGGACTAGATTTGACAACTTCGGTCGACCGGACTAGGCAGTTGGTCGACCGAGGTGCCTCTAAAGTCCAGATTAAAAGCCCATATGTCTTCATCTTGGTCGATCACAAGGTGTGGTCCGGTCTTCCGAAACATAGCTCGGTTGACCGACCTATAGCAAGGTCTTCCGAGAGAATATAGCCGTTGGAGCATTGAAACATTCAAAATCTGACTAAGGACAAAAACAGCCTCGGTCGACCTGACAACACATGTCGGTCGACCGGACTTCATCTGGTCTTCCGAGGCTAGGCCTAGGTCGACCGGAATGAAGTTCTTAAGTGGTTTTTCCACCTAGTCAAGTTCCCAATGTTCACAAACTCGTGCCTAAGTTTTTTGTAAAGATATAAAACACATTTTGAAGAACTTCGACATTGACCAACACTTATCTAAGTTTTAAAAAACCTTTTCAAGGAATTGAACAATGTAAAACATGAGGTTTTGAAAACATGCGTGGTTGAGCTTTAAACATTCTATCCTAGTATATCAAGGGTAAGATTAGTCACAATGATGTACATATAAAGCAAAGACTGATTTTCCTAAGGTCTTCAAGTCACAATGGTAGAATTCATATGTTAGTAAAATTTGCCTCTCTTAAATATATAATGTTAGTTATGATAGTTTTGAGAGAAAATACATTCATTCTAAGAAAATGAACAATCATTTTAAAATAAACTAAATTAAAAAATAGACATTTAATTTGGAATGGAATGATTACTTAATTAAATATACATTTTTTTTATCATAAAGAACTGTAAGTATTTGAGCAATTTTTTATAGATACAAAATAATGAGTACTCTATTATCAATTTTTATTTATTAAAAATTTATATAAAAGTGCATATGAGAATACACACTAGTACTAATTTTTACGAGTATTGTTCTTTTAAGATTTCACTTTGCTTTGTCTTGTTCTTGAACTTTTTTTAGGCAGAGAATTTTTAAAGAAAGAGTTAATGGCTAGAGAAAATACGCTTTTTAAAAAATGATGTGAGGGAGGTGTCAAAAATGTAATAAGGGGAAGTCATTTTAGACTCCCTAAACATTAAAAAGCAAAAGCTTCTATATAAGATGTGCCTCCCCCACCTCACCTCTAAAGGTGCTGGAATTGTGGCTCCAATGCAAATCATAATGAAGAAAATATGTCCAAGATAATCAAGTGCGTAATTAGGATTTACATTAATCCACCAAAAACATTAGGATTTACGTTAAAATATAGAAGAATTTTTAGGATGATCTCTTGGTGGGATGGTCTTTTATTTATCTTGAATATTAGTGTTATGTAAGAGTTTTGAAGTTAGACTTTATCTCTGAATAAGAGTCACGGTTAATAAAAATATTGGGAAAATTCTGATATATACCTGGCCTACCACTTGGTCCAGAATTAACCACATCACCTCTTTTGATTAAAAAAGAAAATTCTCATAAGGCCCCACCTATTTTTATTATTTTAATTAAAACTGTGATGTGCTGAATGTGCATCCAGTGATCCATGACCAAGTGGTAGGCCAGGTCAATATCAGAATTATTCAAAATATTGACACACCATCTTAGAGATAAAAGGAGGGAAAAAAAGTTGAGTTGGTTTAGGACGAAATGTTGGAAGTGTAGGGTCGGCCACTGAGAAACAAGAATGTAAGCAGAACAAGAATTATATTATGGGTTATATGTACTTGAATACATACGATACACGTGCATTGTGGACATCATCATGGGGTTGACCCTATATCCGGTTCTATTTGAGGCCCTTGTTAGAGATCAAAATGTAATGATGTTTCTATGGTAGCACTTGGTAGAATATATAGATTTCACTTGCTTATTACAATGAAGGAAATAATGCCAGCTATAGGGATAAAGAAGGTTTGACATTTTGCACCTTGGTAGAATATAATGATGTTTCTATCGTAGCATTTTCTTAAATAAGCTATTATCGATATATTGATATTCTCTCAATTGTTTATTAACACATCTTACATGTTCACGCCATGTGTCTACAAGTTTGGAATGCGACTTATATGTCTTCAAACGCTTATTACCACCTACTTGTTAACCGAACTCTTTATGACAAAATTGATATCTCAAGGTGATAATAAATAAATGCACCTTGATATATAGGCCTTATAATTTATAATGAGATTTTACCCTTAATACCCTAATATTTTTACTCGGCGCCCGTAATTATCTTGAAGTGATAGTGAATTTGTAAACCCGTGATTATATAGGACATCATGTTCTTATACTTTTTTACATTCGATGGGGGCTCACGTTACATCTTAAAATAAGTTCTCATAAAGCCGATTCAAAAAAACATACTGGAGTACTTTTTTTTATAGCTTGACTAAAGCTAACTTTTTTAATTAAAAGGCAATAATATATGATATATTAAACGCAAAATACTGATTGCTATTTTTTATTTCTTATTGTTTGTTCAAATGCGTATTAAAAGATGGACAGTTTATTCAACTTTTCAACAGCTTGTTTTCAACAAATAAAAAAAGAGCTGCAGTAATGAACTAAGTGATCAAAGGTTCCTTGGCACATTTACTTTATTTTCATCACAACTAAAAAATGCAACAATGACAAGTTATAAAGAGTATATTTGATAATTTAAAAAAGGAAGTAACACTTTAAGTGTAAATCACTTTGACCCTTAATCTTACTTTTTATAATAGTAGAGATTAATGATTATCTCTACAAGTTTCTTCATATGTTCTATACTTGATTAATGGATTTTCTTTTACAATCATTTTAATTGAGTTATTTGAACTTTCTTTCCACTGTATTTGGGGCTTTGGAGCCAAAAAGCAGTCAAACAAATGGGGGTGGGACAGATTGAGCATCATAATCATGAACATTTTGCACTTTAGTGGTACCCAAAATGAGTAGGAAATAATTGCCCCTTTGAATTGAATAGGGTGTCTAAAGCAAAACATATTTTTCTTGATAATACAAATATATTAACAAACCTTTAATCTCAAGTAATTACTGAGGTCGGCTATATAAATCAATATAATTTTTTTTTTTGTGTTCGTTCGTATGAATATTTCTCCGCATTTCCTTCTATCAAATAGTATACTCTAATCCAAATCTAACAAATCGATATTATTTTTGATGACTTCGGTCCAAACTTACCTCGACCTCCCCTACCTCTTATAACCTCATACCTCCATCCTTTAAATTTCTGAATTGGAGCGTCACTCATTCTTCTTTTTACGTGGAAATATTATACTTCCTTTTTTTCATAATATTTTGGTCTATTGCAAAGTGAGAATTCTGAAACTAAAGCAAAATATGATTATTTCATCCTCAATTAATACTATAATTTGTTAGTAATTCTCATCGTTATGTTCCTTTCTCTGCTCTACTACGTTTCTTCTATTTACCTAAGAAATTCGAGATGACCTTGTTTAGTATGAGAGAGGGAATTATGGGTCATTTTTAGAAAATGATTTCAAAAATTGTAAAATAATTTGACAAGAAGAAAGGAATGGAATATTAAAATTTTGGCGTAGCTTATCTCCAAAGTAATTCTTTAGTAACCTCAAGAAATGATTCGGCAACCCGGATAATATTTATAAAACGTTGAGTTTTATCTAGTAATGACATTTTACTCACAGAAAGTAGTAAGTAGGGCTAAGAATCAACTTGTGTTCCCATGCGAATAATATTTATAGTAATGACATTTTACTCAGAAAAAGATATTTTTTCTATCCACGTGACGAATTTTGAGTGGTGGCTATATGTATGGGTACACAAGTTGGGAACAGACGATTTTTTGCCAGTAAATTGCCTCTCCCAATGAAAAATAAAGAAATAAATAAAGTCATATAAAATAGTGTATTACATTTTATGTGAAAAAAATCATCTGTCCCCGTGTATATCCCTTATTCCTATACCCAACCAATAATAATTCGTCATGTGTATATATAATTAGAAAAAATGTTCACATAGCAAATTCTAATTGGTTGAATACAGCAATAGAGACATACACGGGTGCAGACGATTTATAACCCATTTTATGATGCATAATATTTTAGATCTTCAAACGTTTAAGTCTATGTTCGCATCTGCGTGTAACTCCATAAACTTTGTTGGAAGCAGAACTACTTTAGAATTTCCCTCACGTTCAATGGACAAAAAAATGTCTGTTATCATACATGTCCCTATATTTGTCCTCAACCACTCACAATTTGTCATATATATATAAAATTGGAAGAAATTATCACTTGACGAATTTTTAGTGGTGACATTTACCTGGACATGTATGAGATCAAGCGATTTCCCACAATAACATATTGTGGGTGGGAGTGGGGGTGGGGGAGCATGAGGGAGGCTGAGATTTTGAAAATTACATTGTTTACCTTTAGAAAGAATTCTCTTATTATTATTATTATTATTATTATTATTATTATTATTATTTAGAAAATCCCTTTGAAATATTAAATCTCATTCCGGATAAATCGCTGAATTTTTTTGTATAACCCAATAATATATGTTTATGTACAAACTCGTCCCCGATACCAAATTTCTAAATCCGCTTGTCATGTTTTCCAATCTGCTATAAGAAATTTTAATCCTACCACCAAAAATGTTTTACTCTACTAGTGAATTCTTTTTCCATATGGCTATATATGTAGTCTTTCCTAAGGCTATGTTTCATATATACATGCACGCAAGGAAGAAGATGGCAGGGACGAAGACAAAGAGGCGGATAGGGACAATTGTCCTCTTCCTCGTTTCTCTCGAAAATTTTAAAAATCTTACTAGATATAGTAAATTTTATATGTAGTTTGAAATATTTAATCAAATTCGCACTCAATATTTTTTTAAATTTTTATATATAGTTCGGATACTGTTGTAATTTTTCGCCTCCAACCTCAAAGTCTTGGCTTCTTCCCTGGAAGATGGATCCTATTTGATGAAGTTTACTTCAAACCTCTTTACTTTAGCAAGGACACCAAAGATGAATATCCTAATTAATTTTCAATTCCGAATGCTTAGGCAACATACTCTTACTTGGGGGCAATCTGGTAACTTTGTGTTGGGAAGTTGTATAAGAATGTTTATGAAATAACTACGTAAAAAATTATATTTTTCGGGGTTAGAAAATTTAATATTTTAAAGAGTTTTTTTTTTTTTTTTTTTTTTTTTGGATTTTTTTATCTAGTTGATAAATTACTTAATTTTCATAATATTTGAAGAGAGTATCGATCCTTACATCCACTACTGACTCTACCATGTCTCATGTGAGATTTGGGTATCACAATAATATTTTAGATAATAATATAAAAGCACCATATCACATCACTTCTATATTGTTACGAGAAGCCTACATTATAATGAAATGACTATTTTAATTTCTCTTTTCAGTTCAATGTTTGGTTTGTTAAATTAAAAAAATAAAAATAAAAAATCTTTCCATGAGAATACTCATTTTAGAAATAAGCGGGAAAAATATTTGCACTAAAAAAATCTATAGAATGATCTTTCCAAAAGTATTGGTAATAGTTAATTAATGGTAAATAACCATTATATCCTTAATTTAAATAATTATAGCATTTGAATGTGACAATAATCTATTCATTTACTCTAAAAATATTTTAGTCTCTTACAAAAACTTTATAGATAATAATTAGATAAATATTTTTGTTTATTTTTTTCTTCATTTACTTTTAATATAAAATTAGTTGTTTTATAAATATGTTGTACTATATATAAAATATGTTTTAAAATATTAAAAATATATGTGCATCGCACTTTGGTGTATTAATATGATTTTTTTTCAAGTAAAAAAATTGTATATTGCGCAATTAATGGTTTTACATTGTCAATGTAGGTAGAAGGACGTTTAGGTCTTATTATATAAAATCGTATTTCATTATGACAATGAATAATAATTTTCCAAACATAAAGAGAAATCTTCATTCCATTCTCCAGGCAACAGAATGGAAACAGGATTCCAAAATTTTTACGTGAAAATCCATTCTAAGTGTAGAGAAATTTCATTCTATTCTATTCCAATATACCAAACATGTCGTAAGTATTTGTGTGTAAAGTTAACTTTCTTATTCTAAGTGTTCAATTCTAAACCAAAATATAATCAGATTAATGCTATAATTTGTTTTTGTGAAGAAAAAAAATTCAAAAAGTTAAATTCAGATTCCAAGTCTAGTAGTATCTCTCTAGTGTAGCAATTCTTTAATTAATTGAAATTCATATCTTCTATTATAATGAGGAGCCCTTCTTGTCCCTCTAGATTAGTTAAGAGCTACATATATCTAAGAAGAAAAGGAAGAATATATTCCTATTCAAATACTAAAGAATTGCCTTTTAAAGATAGGATGCTTGTCAAGAGGTCGCAGCCCCGTGGGGAAAATCTCGACTAGTAATCGAGAGGTTTCGAGTTCGACACCCTCCCTATACATGGACAAGCTTAAAATGTCTCCCTTTCTAGGACTATCTCCTCTTTCTGTGAGGCAGTTCTCTTTCCCCTTTATGGGGCAATCGCCCAAGCTGGACTTCAAAAAAAAAAAAAAAAAAAAAAGATAGGATGCTTCCTCTCACAACCTATACTTTTTTTTCATTGCATATATCACCTTTATAACCAAAAATTCCTACTCCCACCAAATAAAGCAAAGATGGGAAACAAATCACATCTGCTCCAATTACTCTTTCATACCTGTGCACCACTTAAGCCATTAAAGTTTCATTTTTGTAATTGGTTTTTTTAAATTAATTATTTGTGAGAAGATGTAAACATAAAGTGAAATTTTTTTGTATGAAGAGGAAAAACAAAAATATATATATATATATATATATATATATATATATATATATATATATGTATATGTGTGTGTGTATATATATAGTGTATAATAGGTTCTACTTCTTCGACACTTTCCTCCCCAAATAATAATAAAAAAGATAATTTTTAAATTCACACACACACACACACACACACACACATATATATATATATATATATATATATATATATATATATATATATATATATGTGTGTGTGTGTGTGTGTGTGTGTGTGTGTTTGAATTTTGAAAAATATTGCTATTATTTGAGAAGGAAAGTGTCGAATCAAAACCTATTATTCTAAAACAAAAATATTGTACCAGGAACATCCCTTGACAAATTCAGCAGTCTAATTAATATGTGTGGTATCGAGTCTGTTGTATACAAACTAACTCGCCTTTCGCTAAGGCTACAGTACGGAACAGGGTGCGACGAAGTTAGAAATTCTCTGTTAGGGAACGAAAAACTATTATAGTATGCCGAATTACATATAAAAACTACAAAAAAAAAAAAAAAAAAATTAGGGTGGCGAACATGATCAAATATTATGAACTACATATAAAATTTACTATATCTATTAGTATTTTTAAAATTTTCGAAGGTGACTCCCCCTCCCCCCACCACCCCTAGAATCGTCCCTGGAAACAGTGTAAGTTCCGCACGTGTGGAACTTACCTTCGTCCGTCGAATTAAAAATTTTACGGTTAAGATTGATTTAAAATGTAGAATACCTGTAGTACAGGACACCTGTACTAAACTCAAAATACCTGCTCTCATGCTTTGTATATGTGCGGAATTGTTACTGTTACGCATATGATGATGACTGCTTGCCTTTGCAGATTTAGGTTTACCAAGAGACAACCCGTTATTCTTTTGGCATAGTCAATTGCTTTCCACACCATCATCACCCGAGGAGTGTTTTAGGGGCAGGAATCTGTGACAGTCTATTTCATCTTTCATCATATTATTATTAAGCTTAGAAGTGAATTTCGTGATATCCATCTCTAGAAGTTTTAATAACTATGTATTTAATTCTTAGAAAACAAATACTAGAGAAACATTAAAGTATTAAGTTTTGCACTTCTAAAAAATTTGAATTTTTTTTATGTAATCTTTTGATATATGTTTCTTGCACAATTTGCCTCTCTCAAATGCAAAGTCGTTGGATTCTCCCCTAATTAAACTACCACATGACGCTATCTTTATTTTAGAATAATACAGAACATATAAAAAATGATAAAACACTAAGAAAAAAGTGGAACGTGTTAGTATTTATAAAATGGCACCAAAAAAATGTTATAGGGAGTAAGATACTTGATCTCAAAGTAAACCATATATTTTCCTATTAACAAAAGATACGTTCCGCATGGTGTAGTTCACTAGAATATATTCCTACAAGTGTTATTATAGTAGTCTTATTTTTATACACAGAGTGTGGGTTCAATTCCTGATAAAAGTATGGAATTGAATCTCTCGTGTAGTAGTGGTTTATAGACATTTTGTGATAGGCTCCTATAGCGGCACATCCCACGATTTAAATCATATACTAACTCTAAGGATGGAGAAGTGAGAGTCCCTATACACAGTTTGGATTGACAAAAATGTGAGGAGAGGAAAGAGGTGGAAGGATAGAGGAGGAGAAGATAGGAAAGGAGAGGAAACTATATTAGTTTACAAAATTATTCTTATTTTGTGTGAATATCCGTATTTTAAAATAAAAATAATTTAGTCAATTTAAAAATTATTAATAATTAAACTTAGTTTCCTTTACCTCTCTGTTCCCGTCGACTTTTGTGCTGAAAGAGACTTATATTTTATAAATAGAATTAATCATTCTCTCTCCCTCCTATTTATTTCTTCTCGTTAATAAAAAAGTCAATTCAAACACAATAAACTCGATCTATTTGTCTTCTCTCCTTTCCCTTTTTGTTCACACCGGAAGGCTCTTAACAAGGATTACAAGAAAAAAAATATTTTATTGGAAGAAAACAAACTTTGATATTGCTGAATAAAAAAATCACAATACAATAATGTATATATATAAAAGATACAGAGCCATCATATAGTTAAAACTCCCTATGGAAATAGTCTTGGGACTATAAATAAAATATTACCATAAGGAGGTTATTACTAAATAGAGTTTTACTTTACAAAAACATATATAATTTTTTGATTTATAATTTACATACATTATATATCATAGATTTACATAGATTTAGTAGTACAAATATATGTATCTTGGAGAAACAAGTACATATACAAATATTGTACTTGTTTTCATTAAGTCGAAGTATGGTATGGCATATATAAATATTGAGTATGGTATGACATTAATTTTCATTAAGTCGAAGTAATACTATCTAAACATGAACGACTTTGGATAAATATTTTAAATTATCTTCAACTTAATATAACAATTTATATGTAGATAAATTTCTTACAACATGATTTAAAAAATATAATTCTATCTATAACTAGTTAAAGTTGGGAACAATTTGTTTTAATACTTTAGGGAGTTTATTCATTTATAGAATATTAATCATATAGAATGTTTTACTGTATTATTTTTTAACTATTCCAAAAACAAAAAGAATGGTGGCAATTTGATCATTTAATCCATTTGATTCTGGTAATTATTAATTTTACATCGTGGAGTAACTCTGATATAACAGTGAAAAGCAAAATATGTAGAAAGATCGACTCATCAAGTTCGCATTGAAATAAGACCCACACCAGAAAATTCACTTGTTATTCATTGGTTATTAGTGGCATCCCGAAAATGTCCAGCTTAAATAAAAGTTCTGAATTAGTGGATCTCGACAAAGGTAATCTAGGCCTGGTAATTAGGGTTGGTACCAGGGCCGTGTGAATGGAACACGGGGCTTGACACAAAAGTTTATCAGAGTCCTATATTGGAAAAATATTTTGAAAATTTTAATGAAATTTTCTTATTTTTCTTTTTTTTTGGATGCAAAATTACTTATTAAAGTTTTATATTCAAGATGTTCTAATAAATTATTTTCAATAGATAATATATCTAATCCATTTAATCTATCTTGTAACATACTTGATCTTAAATAAAAATTTTATTAGTTTTAATTTTGAAAAACCTTTTTCAGCAAAGATCTATTGTTTCTTCTTTATTTTTTTTACCAGAATGACCTCAGGAATTCATTTATATTGAGTGTAGAGTAAAGAAAATA